>OX381708.1:74001747-74651060 GCA_947462335.1 Harmothoe impar
AGGCACCGCCCTCGTAATGGGGTTTCAAATATGCTCAATTTCCACGGATTTCGGGGTGGGAAAATCACCTAAGCTTCTTTATAGTAAAGGAAGTTATGAGTAGACATTTTTGCGCTGTACATATTTTCGCGAATTTCTGTTTTTTTTAATGTCCACGGAAATATGTACAGAACGAAAATTTATCCAGTATTGTCATACTACTACGAAAATTTATAAATGAGAAAATATCTACGTTTACAGTATAGCCTATTAAGATTGAATGCACCCTATTGATAACAAGACCCTCTTTATACATCTTTTATTTTTGTGGTTTCCTAAGATATTGTGCTAATATGGTGCACCTTGTATGGTGTCAGACCAATTGGGGGGGGGGGGCGGGGCCCGAAGAAAAAATACAGCATTGTTCCCATGGGTGGAAGAATACAGTATATTTGTGTAATATGCCCTCACTATTTCGGATTTGGTCGAAAATGCAAAGTGAAATGTCTCAAAGATCAAAGTCAAACTATTTTGCAGACTACTCTGTATCATTCCTTCAGAAGAGGCACAATGAATTGACTAGGATGGCGTATATATTTACACCACAGTTGGCTGAGAGAACAAAAGAAATGGCCTGACTGTATTTTACATACATGGCTGTATGTTGATGTGGTCCACTGAGCATACTCTCCTACTGTGGGTGTAATTCAGATATGATATGTATGAGTAGCTGCATGAGTGTTATAGGCCTTGGACAATGGTAATTATCCTCAGCTGGCACCTTGGACAATTACCCTGTCCTTGGCATATATAACTTGTACAGCAAGTCACTTGTATCATACCTACCACATATACCCGCTTCGCACTTGGCATGTTCTATGGTAATCACCATGTACACATGGCTAATGCTGGTAGTAGGGTATCGGGCTGTAACCATTGTGCTATACACCCAATACATTAATGGGATTGGCGTAGGTCCCATGTTTGCTACTTGATATAGACATTAATTATAGAAAGAGGTGACAATAAACTACTTGTACACCAAACTGTGTTCTGTTGACCTAAATTGCCCTTACTTGAGCATGTATTCCACCAATGTCGGTCCGCCGAAATTTCGTCATCCGTTAAAAGTCTTTGATGTTAACTTATGGAAGAATCTCATCCGACCAACGGAATCACCGCCAATTCTGTCAGTCAGCTTGACTCTTCATAGCATATATACTAGAAGGGTAAGAACTAGAGATCTTGATCTTTCTGTGGCTGGATGAATTATGCTGATTGGACTTCACAAATATCCCATTTAGTAGTTGTTGACAGTTGATAACCTTTTGTACACTGATTGAGACATGTTCTCCAATGTTCTCCATAAGATACAATACATGTCATAAACTGTTTAGTGCATATAATCGCGTTCCATAGACCTAAACACAATAATGTGCATCAACTACTTAAAGTAAGCTAATTTCAGGATTTCAAAAAAATAAGTTACTCATGAATAATGGTAGATTCTCATGTCATGCATTTATTGCATTCCTCTATAATGTCTATACATACACATAGAAGCATATTGAGAGGTAGTTAACCTCATACCTACCAAGATGCAGCACTGAGTAGGTAATTTGCAGATTGTTATGACTTATGTTATCCCAGTTTACAGTTGGTTGACTTTTATTCTTATAGGAGGTATTGAGCCTATATTTATAAAGAAATACATATTTCATTTATAAATCGACCTGTCCACAAATAAGTGTATGAACACTGCTGACTATTTAAATTGAAAATTCACTGCTCTGAGCTAGAGTTGCAGCTTCAACCTTTTAATGAGGACATGTTTGTTTGTTTGTCATTTCATTTATTTTTACCTTGAGGTGATACATACATATAGCCTTATAGAATGTATACTTAATTGCACTGTACGGTCTCTCAAGGGTGCACGTGGGGACGAACCTGCAGAGTCACTAGACGCTGCCCAATCTGGGCGTAATCTTGAATCGTCAGTTCTGGCGTAATCTTAAATCGTCACTTCTGGCGTAATCTTAATTATGGATGGCGTCTTATGTTGATATGGGTGGCTCAGCCTCTTCCCTTCTTTAATGATGGTGAGTACTATTAAGACTTTAAGACTTAGAATAAGACTTTAAGATAACGCCGGAAGTGATGATTTAAGATTACGCACGGAATGGGTGGCGTCTAGTGACTCCGCAGGTTTGTCCCTTGTTGCCTCAAGGGTCTGCTCAACAGGGCTGCATTCATGCATCACGGCGACAGAGGTCATCAAATCACTATGCTACCCTTAAGATGTTAATGTAAACATAACATCTTTTTCTAGTTTCATGTTATTCTTGTATTGCATTTCGATCAGGTACAGTCGACTTGTTTATACATGGACCTGAAATAACATGACAAGAATTTTTAACATCTCGGTCAACACTGATACTGCATAGGAGTTGGTGACAGACCAATATCAAAGATATTTTGACTTTAACGTTTGTATATACATAGCTACTTATTACCAGTTTTATCACAAATCTATATCAACGTCAGTCAAATATTATTGACAAAAACCTGTACTAGATTCGCACACAAAGAGATTCCTTCAATTGAAAACACTACAAGGCAATAACTGCCCAGCTAGCAAAACTCGTAGTAAATCACATCATTTTTACATCATTTTCTGATTGGTGGTGACATCATTGTATGATGTCAATTGTCGTTCCCAAGATGTCACATACGCAAGAAGTTTTTATGTGTCCCTTTGCATGGGTATTTTACATAAGTATATTTACATCTAAAAAAATACATATCAACGATATGTTTGGACTTAACAATAATGACGTATATATGACCAGCTGTAAAACATGTCTGAAACGTATAAATTTAGACATGTCAAAACAATGTGATATGGAGATATGTACATGACATGTTGCAGGGATGACATTTGTACCAGTTTTGAGAATACCCCCTCCCAGTAGTGATTATAAATCAGATAGGATATTTAGGATACCTCTGAGAGAGATTGTAGACATCATAAAGTTATGTCAATTTTATGTCAATGTATGACATGTCCATAGGCACTCTGCATAGAAAGCAAAGACCTGCTCTATGAAAGACACTTTGCAGGCATTTCCCATTCCTTACAGACACATTTATCCTAGCCAGGAGGCCCAGATGTGATATCAACCCAATGCCAGAATTTCTTCTTATACAAGTTCAAAGGACACAGAAAAGGTGTCCCATTATGTGCCTTGGCTGTCCAACTATGATTCATTAAGTCACTGTAACACAATTAATACATTAAATATTACTGAAGAAATTTAGTCCAACGTTTAGGTTTGACAGCTGGTTTTAAATAACATGAACGCTATTTGATGCCATAGCATGTCAATGTAGCTATATATTGACATTGTTCTTCTCAAAATACCTGAGGCCAAACAAAGGAGTGCAAAATGATTTTGAGAATAAGGCTAAGATTTTTCTATGCAACAATTCGGTTTTATTTGGCCTTTTTGAAAATCAAAAATCGACATCATGAACATACAGTTTTGATATTTGTTTTGATATTTGTTTTACTCGTACCGGTTACCATGATATTTCAGACGTATCCTATTCTAATTACACTGGGCCAACAAACTAGGAAGTATCATCAGCGTAGCTGATGTAATGTGACCCCCTTATTTGTTATCAAGATTAAGAAAGAATTATCAAAATTGAGAATTAAGACACGAAAATAGGTAGTATTTAAAAAAAGAAACTATTCTTAGAATGTTGAAGGTACCTGGAATTGCCGCATCAATTCACAGGTCATCAGGATAACCCACTGATTCATCCAGTAACGAGGAAGATTTTGGACATACTTGTTTAAAAAAAACACTATTCGTTCAACTCCACTGAAATAAGTAGGAGGTTTTTTTTCCTGACCCAAAGAATTGCTACCCCCCCCCAAAAAAAAAGGAATTGTTCAAAGAATAGGAATTCCCTAAAAAAGGACAAAATGCTAGGGTCGGCCCTATTTTTTTTATCTACTGTCTGGTTGCCTTAAACATACCTCTTTTTTGTTGGCCTGATTTTGGGAATGGCCACTCAACCCTTTGGAAAAGGTGGAACCTTCTTGTGGAATTGGGGCACTGTGTAACTCGCCAGGTCTGCATGCATTCGAGGACTCACCAAAGTTCTATTAAATGGCTTATAGGATGTGTGATAGACCCGATATTCATCTGCTAGCAGAATACAGTGTCATAGAAATGTCATTATCCTACAGTATAATGCACAATGAGCGCTATGATGCTAGAACATGCCATGGTATGGGGCTTAATTTCCTTACCGGAGCCTGTTCAAGAAGATCGTGACATACCTTTGTGCATGTCCCATGCTAACAGAATATGGCGTTGTGATCCCCCTACAGTATAAACTGCACAATGAATGCTATATGAATTTGAAACTAGCACGTGACGTTGGCTTCAAGCCTCACGGTGTGTAACAACAGACTGTTCCAGGCCTGCGTGACACCCCTAATGTATGTTTCAAATTCTAGTAGCAAATGGTTTTATAGAAAATGTCATTACACCAAAATTCTGGCAGTAATATAAGATGATTTTTCCTGCCATGTATACTGCAGAACACTATTGAGTTGGCACGTGTCACTGTGCCATCCTTCCTGTTGGTTCATGCCGCAACAATAGCCTGGTCTAGAGGTGCGTGACACTGACAGACCTTCTATATGTATCCCATTCTAGCTGCATATTGTTTTATAGAGATTGTGATATGACACTAATACTGGCAGTAATGGGAGTTGATTATCCTGCAGATTAAACTGTAGAACACTGTAGAATATGGCATCTACCATATCGTACATGTTGTACTGCCTATTTAGACCAAATTAAAAAAAGAAGTGTTTTTCAGGTTATCCGACCCTACCTAGTAAAACAGGGCCGACCAAGAAATTCTGTATCCAGTTTTCAATTTTCTTTTATATTTAAGCTCATGTTGGGCCTATTTCAAAGTCAACTTGATAATCTGTGAGTCAAGACCTCCTTTAATCGGTTGGCAATGAAGTTTCCCAGTCAGGTTCTGCGTAATTTTCAGGCCAAAACTCCGACCTACATATCCTAAATTTTCAGCCAATGTAACCTGAAACACACATTTTTTTCCCTTATTCTATGAACACAAATAATGTACAGCTTATACATTGAGGTACACGGGGTTGTAGCATATTGTCTATTTGCTGAATAATGAGGAAAAGTAAGCACCAGCAAGATGTTGCTGGCAAATCTACACCAGGGTTGGGCATTTTAGGGTGAATCTCGCGAATCTGAAATCTCCTTATTAGCACGTATTTCACTTGGAGGAAGCTGCCCTCTGGTCTTTTAATTCGGATTGTTATAATGGCAATGCTAAAGTTCCAATATCATTTACAAGTACTTTTGAAATCAAAGATGCTAATGATTTGTGCCATTGCATCTGCTGTCTTTCCTCTGCATCTATATCATTAAATGTTGAGATAAAATAATCCACCTGCAAAGAGAATTTACAACCCAATACCATGGAAAGACATTAGCTAATAAATGTACACTTTCTTTTTCGTAACCTTTGCTGTATGCATCGCCCGTATGATAACTACTTTGCCTGTGAAATTAATGTTGTTTTGGTGTTGTTTTCAGGTTTTTATACTAGAACCTAGGAGTGTTGTTGATTATTATACCCTGATTCCTTAAGACCAACATCTTCACTATCGCCTTAACCAACATTAAGAATAATACTATGCTTATCAGCGTCACAGTTAGCCTTTGACCATGACATACTATAATTAGGTATCCCAGGTCATTCTCAGATATTATTGTTGCATATTTGGAAACTAGTCAGATGGATAGAACATGTTAAAAGATGAAAACAGATTAAATTTCAAACAAATCGGTTAAGCGGTTTGGTTTTTACAGCCATTTGAATGTTTAAAAATGTGGTTTGGACTTAGCCGATTTCAGACCGTTGTCTCAGCCAGATTATGCAGACATGTTGTAAGCATTCTGAGATCCCTGAAAAAATGAATATACCCTCGGAACTGCTTGATATGTGATGACAGTATATACCTCTTTTATTTAAAAAAAAGAGTTGATGAGTGCAGCCTTGAACTTTTATTTTTATAGACCCTCAAAATTGCAATATATTATAGTTGTTCTCATAGATGCTGGAGAGAAATGGTTAAATATTACAAGTTTGGTAGTGTTCCATTTCACCAATAAGTCAGCTATCCCAGTGTTTCTGTGGGAATACTTTGTATAACTTATGGAGACGGTGCCTATTTTTTTCCAGATCTGTACAACCATGGTTGACTCCAGAATTTTCATGTAAAACTCAGGGAAACTCTTACTTTCCAAATGTCCTCGAACATTGGGAATGACCAAACTTTAAATCAATAACACACAATAATGGTTTCATATATCAAGTTGATTTCTGATTTGGGCATAGGTTAAGGTGCACCCCGAGCGACCAACGTCATACAGTTCTGTCTAGTGACAGGACACCGGTGGTCAGCAGTTGGCTTCTTATGACGTTCTCGTCTCTTGTCTCTGGAGACGCACGGTCAGCAGCACCACTGCTGACTTTCTCACTGTGACAGCCCAGCCCAGGGCCCTGGTCCCAGGGCCGTTCTTGCTGCACCGGCTCCCTTCCCCGGCTCCCTTCCCCGGCTCCCGTCCCCACCGGGGTCCCCACCGGGGTCCCCACCGGGGTCCCCGGCTCCCTTCCCCGGCTCCCTTCCCCGGCTCCCTTCCCCGGCTCCCTTCCCCGGCTCCCTTCCCCGGCTCCCTTCCCCGGCTCCCTTCCCCGGCTCCCTTCCCCGGCTCCCTTCCCCGGCTCCCTTCCCCGGCTCCCTTCCCCGGCTCCCTTCCCCGGCTCCCGTGCCCGGCTCCCGTGCCCGGCTCCCGTGCCCGGCTCCCGTGCCCGGCTCCCGTGCCCGGCTCCCGTGCCCGGCTCCCGTGCCCGCCTCCGTGCCCGGCTCCCGTGCTCCCGTCCCCGGCTCCCGTCCCCGGCTCCCGTCCCCGGCTCCCGTCCCCGGCTCCCGTCCCCGGCTCCCGTCCCCGGCTCCCGTCCCCGGCTCCCGTCCCCGGCTCCCGTCCCCGGCTCCCGTCCCCGGCTCCCGTCCCCGGCTCCCGTCCCCGGCTCCCGTCCCCGGCTCCCGTCCCCGGCTCCCGTCCCCGGCTCCCGTCCCCGGCTCCCGTCCCCGGCTCCCGTCCCCGGCTCCCGTCCCCGGCTCCCGTCCCCGGCTCCCGTCCCCGGCTCCCGTCCCCAGCTCCCGTCCCCGGCTCCCGTCCCGACCTTCCGTCCCGACCTTCCGTCCCGACCTTCCGTCCCGACCTTCCGTCCCGACCTTCCGTCCCGACCTTCCGTCCCGACCTTCCGTCCCGACCTTCCGTCCCGACCTTCCGTCCCGACCTTCCGTCCCGACCTTCCGTCCCGACCTTCCGTCCCGACCTTCCGTCCCGACCTTCCGTCCCGACCTTCCGTCCCGACCCTTCCTCCCTGTATGGTCGTGGTGATACAGAATAACCTATTAATGTAAATTCCCGCATATAACCCGCGGGTTAGGCCTATATGCCGTTATACGCAAACCAAACCAAACCAAACCTCCAGTGCGGGTTATACAATCCTCTAGGTGCGGGTAATACAAGGGTTTTTGTAAGCAAAGTACTAAAATGGCGATTTTCAGACCCCAACTGCCCCCTTACTGAAACATCAGACTGGGCGGGAATAAAATGCAGACGCTGCTGCACTCTCCAATCTTACTGATAGGTACTCCTATATCGAAAAGAAGATATCTGTTCGGAGAGTAGCCCTCTCAATACACTGGTCCCCGAGTCAGCGAAGGCGCCTAGCGGAGCAGTACCGAACGACGCAGAGGAGCCCAGTGTACCCTCTCAACTAATTTCACGGGAAATATAATACCAATATAGTAGGCCTACGGCTAAGAGCAGGCTTCTCACACAACACCTCTAAAATATGAAGCCTGCACATGCAATTCTAATAAAGAAAACAAACAACCTTCACTCATGCTATTCTACCGTGTCTGTCACTTATTCCAGTTACCATTCATACTGTCATCCCCATACCGTTCCAGTTGTCCAAAACAATCCATCTTTTACCAAATCTGCCCATGGCAAGATGGCGTCCAGGTCTTCTGTTGACCGAGCAGGACGTATTTCAAGGTTTACTCTACCAAGCAAACGGAAGAGGAATGATCGATGTAGCGGCTTTTATGCTCGAGATAGCAATAACAAATTAGTACTTGTTGCAACAGATCCACGACCAAGATTCAGCACAGTTTCAACACCACTTGTGCCTGAGACTGTGCCCGATGACACTACTGACACCTTCAATCACAATGTCAATGACGGACCAACTCCAAGTAAAAGGTCAAAGAAGGGTAAGTATAATTATTATTATACCCCCCATACGATACTGTAGTGGTGAGTGAATGGGAGGTTTGTATTCCACCCATGGGGAGCATATGGCGGGTTGTATTCAACGGTAGGGGTGTAGGCCTATTTGGGCGTGGGGAGTTGAATCCGGCGCTCTGGGGTTGAATCCGGCGCTCTGGGGTTGAATCCGGTGCTCTGGCTGGGGTTGAATTCAGCGCTCTACATGGGTACCCACAATTTTACTCATTTAAAGCCCCCCCCCCCCAAACTACTGCCGACTCTAACAGCAAACTACTGCCGACTCTGACAGCAAACTACTGCCGACTCTGACAGCAAACTACTGTCGACTCTGACAGCAAACTACTGCCGACTCTGACAGCAAACTACTGCCGACTCTGACAGCAAACTACTGCCGACTCTGACAGCAAACTACTGCCGACTCTGACAGCAAACTACTGCCGACTCTGACAGCAAACTACTGCTGACTCTGACAGCAAAATGGCCCTAGACCCCTAAATTTGATATGGCGACATGGCTATTTCTTAAGTCCGATATGGCGACATGGCCATTTCTTAGAATTGACATGGGACATGGCCATTTCTTAGAATTGACATGGGACATGGCCATACTAGTGACATGGGACATGAGGCATTTCTTAAGTGCGACATGGGACATTGGCCTTAGTGACATGGATATTAATAGCATTAAGCCCAAACCTGCACCAAAATGCACCATTTAAAGTCAAAAACTTCACAATCTTCCAAAATCTTTTCCTTCATTACAGTCCCAAATGTAGATCGTAAAAAATGTTATCATTCAATGGGAATGCCTATGATGTTTAATGATGGGTATTCGATTATTTATTATCTCTTAGTAACACTAGCGACATGGGGTTTTCTTTGGTGCCATGAGACATGGGCATTTCTTAAAATCGACATGGGACATGGGGACCCCCTATCAAGGGCCCTAGCAAACTACTGCCGACTCTGACAGCCAACTTCTGCTGAGTCTGACCACAAACTAGGCCTACTGCCGAGTCCGACAAATATCTAGCCTATTCTAGGTGAATTACAATAAAGTTCTCTGTTTCATCCTATGATACATGAAACAGGGGAGGTATAATAAATCAAAAACATAACTTGTAGGCATAACTACCTGCAGATTCCACAGATGCCACTTAGTATTATAGCACAGATGTATCAGATGCCACTTAGTATTATAGCACAGATGTATCAATTGCACGTATTGAGGTCACATCCCTGCCATATTGTTTAATACAGATCTTCATGGAAGCAGCCCATTGTCAGTTTCAGTCACACCTTGCTACATTCAGGTTAAAGTCCCACCCACACCCAACCAGATAGTCGGAGCAAAATTACTTGATCCTCTCCTGACACAGCAACCCACCGATTAGGGCCCTACAGGTGGCTAAACACGGGATAAAAGCGACCTGCCAGGGCTGTTTTCCATGTCACCTGGTACAAAAAATGTAACCTAACCAGGTGACTTTTGTACAACTTTGGCTTTAGCTTTAGATTTTGGCTACAGACATATTTTTCCAAAAGTTGCCAGGTCGCTTAAAAAATTATTGTACCAACCAGGTCGCCAGGAAAACATCCCAGCTCACCAGCTCACTTTTCACCCCACTGCAGCCACGAGGTTGTTCATGCCAAACTCTTCACAATGTTGTGCCCACGGGAGGGGGTCTGTTAGGCATGGGCTCTTGAGGGGCCTTCAACAGGGGTGCTTTTTAGGCAATTTGGAGGAAAAGAGGTACATTTTAAACCCTTGTGACTAGAAATACTTTTTGGTTAAAGTTTTATTCGATTTGTATCTACATTTGGAATAAAAATTGTACATCTTAGGCCCACCTTTTCACATTTCATTGGGATTTGATAACAGTGGAACTCTGGGTTTATTTCATATTCTTTATCAATTTTATCTCAAACTAGGCATTAGAAGACTTGGATCATAGCTATTCTGGTGACAATGCAGTTGAGACGGAGCCATGGAGAACGAGATTCTGTTTCTACATGGGGCTGTGGTGAACAGTCCTTCCCATACAAAACAATGGTGACGTTGTTCCTCCAAATGAAAGAAGGGCAGAGTGACTTACTACGCGTGGGGGTTTGGAGTATTTTTTGGAAAGTCCATTTATCTTCCGACCCCCCACTAGGTTCTAACCACATTACCAAAATTTGCATGCACCTGTGCAATCATGTGTGTTCGTGGTTATATAAATGGACCATTTTTGATTTTGAACAACCACTCCCCCTCCCCACCATGGATGCTTTTCCACGCCCCTCCCCACGCCCTTTTTTTCATTATACACCATGCCCCCCCCCCCAGCTGGCAATAAGAACTCAGCCCTAATGTCATTTATTTCATGGTGAATACTCTCTGTCAAGGTTAAAACAATGGGATCCCTCCCTTCACGTGAAAATCATTTTAAAGGCCTTATACTTTTTTGAAGTTACTGAGTAAGTTTTCATACTTTTCTACACTATTACCTCAAATATCCTCTTACAAAACCCCGCCTATGAGCCGAATGTGAGTTTGAATTAAAACATTTGGCTTATAGGAAATAAAAAACTCAAAATAGATTTGGCTTACATGCCGTGTTCTACAGTAACAAAGTTTGCCCAATTCTTCGAATCTGACAATGGTTTCCAGTCACTTTTATCTCAGATGGCCACCATCTTGTTGGGGGATGTGTAACGTTGCAGTGTCTTGAAGTAAAATACAAATATGTTGATTCTGGTGGAATATGTGTGTTAATTTGTAAATACTCTCAGAAGAATCGAGAAATATGTATTTATCTTGATATATTGACCATTTTAAAAGCCTAACTTAGCCATATTTTGCAACAATTGGGACTTTTAGGGGAGCTGTCCTATCAAATTCAGTGCTTCATGTCCCCCAACAAACTAGCCACCGAATCTGCGCACAGTACCCCCTGCAGCCTTGGGCGACTCGGAGAAAAAGTCCTCTTTTTTGTTATTCACATAATGTAGGGTATTTCCCATTTAACCTGATCCCAAGGAGAACTTGTGTCCTATGTTGCAGCTCTTTCCATCTACTGAGCAGTACACCAGTGTAACTTTGCATTTTAATATTTTTAACTGACTAGTTTTGAAGACAGAGGCCCGACATAATGCACTAATTGTATTAAATCTAGTATATTCCACTTATTTAAAACTATTTCTCACAAGTCATCTGTTTTTCACTCAGGAAGGCTTAGCTCCCTAGTCTTGTTCACCGGGTTGGCAAGACCATGGGCCAAAGAAATTGTACCAAAGCTCCTTTTGTAAAATTTGACTAGAAAAATGGGTCAAACTGTCCAACTTCTCCAACATGTGGATGTAGCCCTTTTTTAACCCCCTGGAAAAGAATTCCCAAGTAGACCATACCAAAGAAAATCTCCTTTTTTTCTCACTTCAGACACATGAATGTACTAGCATCCTCTGTTGTCATTTCCGTCAGCCCATGTTAATCCTATGGGACTCACAGTTTGGGTTGTGTGAGATGCTTTATGTCAGACCAAAATGAAGAAACTGTGGTGTATGGTAGTGGGGGTTGGGATAGGGGTACACTTCCCACACTACACTTGCCATACAACAGGCAGCCACATTACAAGCAGACTCCCTGAGTCTTTTGTGATTCAGTTTTAACTGTTAATCCTACCAGCATGGTGAGAACCTTGTATACCAAAAAGGTGTATTTCTCAGCTTTATCTAGGGGGGTGGCCTGACGGGTGATATGGCTTCTGTGATTTTCTTGCGCTGTGCTTCACTTGCGCTGTGCGCGGGAACAAGCAGTCACTGCATGGTTGGCCAGGTTTGGGCCCCCCCCCCTGCCTCTGGAAAATCCTGGATCAGCCAGTTTACAAATCATTTTGATTTAGCATAAACCTACCCAATCTACCTGGTATATATATCTGCCTACCATGTGCTTTAATGTTGTCAATGTACCCTTTGCATAACCAAAGCTTAATAATAAAAGGATGTACATGCATGTATGTTGAATGCCTGAAGTAGATCACTGAAACCTGATGAATGTAACCAATTTGCCAATTCCAATGTCATGCATTATATTCTAGATTACATTGAGAAAAAGAAGAAACTGTCTTCAGACTGGAGTGTCATTCGTCAACAGCTAGTGAATAAGTTTGTCATCAGTGCAGCCCCATTGCACTTCAACTGTTGCTTGTGCAAAGAATATGAAGAGAAGATTATACGCTGTGTAGATTGTGGTCCACATGCTTATTTCTGCAAAAAATGCTGCAACAAACATCACAGTGTAGTACTTCTTCATGTTCCTGAGATGTGGAATCCACAGGTAAGCTGACGTTATATGTATATGTATATAGACAGAGCTGCACGCTAAAGTGACTGAGTCAGTGGTTAGGCCAAAAAACAATAATTGTGTGTTTCCGGTAACATCATGAAAAAAGCTAGGTAGGTAGGGTTGGATTTTTTTTTTTTCCCATTTTTTTTTTTTTTGCTGAATACAAAAGTAGCCTTTATGTAGGGTCCAACGTTCACAAAATATGCAAAAATTGTAAAAGTGGTAGTTATTCCTAAGTCACTGCATTGGTGACAGTATAAGCTTTGATTTGATACCAAATATGCCTATATTTGTTTATTTCACTCACATTTTTCATTAAAAAAATACATTAAAAAAAAAAGGGGTCGGCCCTGTTTAGCTAGGAAGGGTCGGGTGACCGAAAACACAACTTTTTTTTATTTGGCCTTACTGCACGAGAGGTGCCTGGCCCTTACCGCACGCTGGCCGCAGGCCTAGTGCAGTAAGGGCCAGGCACCTCTCGTGCAGTAACCACTGACCCAGTAAACACTCTACGTAATTCCAACGTAGCTCAGAGGTTTCTCTAGGTAGTTTTCCTACCAATGGTTTGAAATTCGACTTTTTGCAAGGTTTATGAACGTCAAAACGTTAAGGTTTATTTACGTTCAACAAACGTTTATGTCTGATTTACGTTTTTCTACCTCATTCAAACGTAAATAAACGTAATAAATCTACATAGATCTACGTTAAAATACATAGTTTCTCTACCTCAATTGGGTGTATAGCTCCCCAGTGTCCCACTGGATGGCAGCACTATCAAGTTTGGAGAGAATCAGCAAATGTACCCCTTTAAGCAGTAAAATCTCAATGATTATGAATTTAATGTCATGCAAATCAGCTACAAATTAATGAATATTTATCTATAAAGATTCAGAGATAAAAGAATAGCATTTGATATGTGTTTTAAGACTCTTCTTTGAGTGAACACCACATTAGTGGTAATGAAAGAAATACAAAGCCTCAATGAGGCCAAAACTAATCTAACTTACCAGGCAAAGGATATAGTAGGAAAAGAGATTTTCTATTATAGTATAAATAAATTAAACACATTTGTGAATGTAAATGACACAGGTCTATGCTTGAATCCCCGTATTAAATCCATATAAAAGGTAGGTATCTTAGACATCAAGTTATATGTGTCATTTTGCCATATAGTTATGTCTGTAAAAGGTAGAAAAACCTAGATATATTATGTTTATTCACGTCTGAATGAGGTAGATAAACGTAAAACAAACATAAACGTTTCTAAACGTAAACAAACCTTAATGTTTTGACGTTCATAAACCTACTAAACTTACGTAGTTCATACCCCAAATGAACGTAAATTTACGTCGGAGAAACGTAGTTGTGTTTACTGGGGACGAGGTCACTTTTGAGTGACGCTCTGTGTTTATTTCAGGGTATTTCGATGTAAAAATAGATGTATAGTCTATGATACTAATTGTTAGTTTACTTCCATGATGTTTGTTTACCTGGCGCAGGTCACGTGACCCTTGGTAGCATAGGGACCCCATGGCGACCCCATAGAGACCCCATAGTGACACCCCACATCCCTTGGGAACGTGAAATATGGCCAGAGCGTGAAATACGGCCGAGGGTTATTGCACGCTTTACTGGCATACGGCACTCCCATAGGTCTAACCTTGAAAGATCGTATTCACCATGAAATAAATCTCCTTCTACTGCATACACATCGTATTGAATAAACAACCAATGTTTGGTCTATGACTTGTCACTCTGTGGCTATGACGTCACTATCTATGCACTTTGTCAGCCATTTTGTACCCTTGGTGATCTTTTTACAGCATCATGCAGAAATTTGGCATAAACTCAATCACAAATTTCATTTTCTTTGCTTACTATCTCAATATATGAAAGTTAATCATTTTCTCTTTTGAACTGATGATTTTTTATCGAGTTAGGCTTATAATTCTTCTTCATATGAGAATATTCCCTTATAATTCTTCTTCAATTTAGCTTTAGAAGCTGTCATTTCCAGTGCTGCAAATCCCCCATGAATTTCGACATAAGAAAAATGCACGATGATGAAACTTTGTCGCCTCACCTCAGCCAAGGTCCAAGTGCTTTGCCCACTGTTTGCCGAAGGTGATCAAATTTGAATTAGAGTACATTGTTATCGTTCTTACATGAAAATATACAGAAATTACATGAATTACGGAAAAGAGCAGACAAAAATTAGCTTCCGGTGCATTGGCCCCTAACAATTTAAGATGGCGGCACCCATCTGCGACAAATCACATTGTCGCATTGCGATCACATGATCAAAATCAACTCCCAGGAGTGTTAGAACCACTGCATAAAGTGCATGGCAGAGCCTAGCCTGAGCCACTGCATGTCTTCAGGCTCACTTTAAAAATAAAAGGTATTAACATTGCAGGGTCACTTTGGTGTATTATCCATTATAGGGATACCTGCCATAGCACCAAAAAATATTCTGGAAGAATGTTTTGTGTATTATTGGTTATGAGGATAACAGTACAGATTGTGGTAAAACAAAAAGCTTAAAGTTAGTAAATCTGATGTTTGGGATAAAAAAAAAAGATTTCCCTAAAAATGAGTGTTGCAAAAAAACTTGCATAATGCAGCTAACACAGCTACAACTTCACATTTACTTTCCATAAATTTCAAATGAAATGGGTTTCTCTTTTCCTTCAATTTTAGCTTTATTGCTTCGAATACTGTGAGCTAAATTCTACCTGGAAACGGCCAGATGGTCATCACTGTGACCATACCAATGAAACACTAATTACAATAGTCGATGAAAGAGGTGAGTCTTAATTCCATGTCATCCTTATGCACAATTACTGTACAAATATTTTCACATACATGTGCAATTACAAAAAAATTGCCAAATATGATACTTATTTTTACATGTAATTCTGTGTTTAATGGAACACAAACAATCTTTTCTATGTTACATAGTATTCAGATTGTTCATTTATACCGTATTCAATTTGAAAAAGAGCCACTTATACTATTTATTTTTTATGGAATAGAGCAGTCCCAATGAATAAACGAAAGAAATCCCTATTTGACTCTCACCATAAAATAACCCATGTCTGTATTTCATCACCCTGTGACGTCATCAAAATGATTTAATTTGAATAAAAAAACATTAAGAATAAACACAAAGGCACACTCGTTTTAGTCTGTTCATTGGGTTGTTTCACTTGTTGAATGTCAGGCCTCATGAAATTCAACTCGTGAAATAACACAGTACACAGACTAAAACTTGTCAACCTTTGTCTGTGTCTTTTCTACACCAGATTCAAATGATCTTTTTTCAGTGTTTTCTGATATTGAGGTATTTCTGTTTTATCACCCTCAGGCCGTCAACACAACCAAAAGATTGAAATCTGCAGTTGCAGAGGATCTCCTGCAGCTGTATTGGCGGAATATGGGCTATGGCCTGCGTCTCCAGTGAAACCATATGTGGCCTTCTCAGTGCAATTCATGTTGACTTTAAGGGCCATGGTTCTTGAGGCACAGGTTAGTTTGCATGCCTTCTGCAAGGCCTTGCAGCAATGTAGACCTGGTCTACAACGGCCCCTGAAGGAGGAATGGGTGAGTGCTATTCATCGTTATTATAATTTCATATAACATACTCAATTAGTGCACATCCCCTTGTTAGCTGAAATACAGTAAGTATCGTGAAACCCTGCCTATAATACATATTTTATTTGTGGTTTTTATTTTCTACAAGCCAATTTCTGTTCTGTAATGGGGCCCCGGGTTTTCAGCTTAAAGATGGGAGTTTAATGCAATAGAAAGAAGAGAAAAAATATTTAAAACCTATTTTTTAGGATGAATATTTTTCTCAAATTGTTACAACCTACTTTCTTTCATACAGGTTGCAGATTTCTATCGAATTATCAACTGGGAGTGTGTGCTCAATTTCCTATGGCTCAACCATACCATCGACTACCTACAGTTCACAGGGATCAACTTCCCAGATGGTACTATATGTGATGCGTGTCCACAGGTAATCCTGTCATTTCCATGTTTCATTTATTCAGAAAAGTAATTGCTGCAGACCTGGGTGTATGTATACAGGACCTAGGGCCTACTGTGCGCACATAGTGCAGCAAAACTTCATTCCTTATTTATTCTATCCTTTATTCTAATTCCAAATCAGAAAGGAACATCTATACTACACTGTGTATTAAATATCATGTATACAGTCAACTCGTTTCTAACGACCACCCCTCTATAACGACCACCTCGTCATTGCGACCAGTTTTGGAAAGTCCCAACCATTTTCCCCTTCGTTTTAATGTATCAAACTCCCTCTAATGCGCACAGCCCTCTAATGCGACCATCCCACCCTCCGACCACTAAAATGAACCCAAAGAAGGGTTTTCTCCCTCCAATGCGACCACTGTGCCCAATAGAACTGGCCAGTGGTCGGAGATGAGAGGGCCAGAACCCCCCCCCCCCCCTCCCCCCAACCTCTTAAATCAGATGGTCAGAAGACCCCCCCCCCCCCGTCTAGTGGTCGCACATCAGAGGGCCAGAAGCCCTCCCCCTCGCCCTCACTCATCCACCTGACCAGTGGTCGCACATCATAGGAAGGTCTCATCAAAGGGAGGGCCAGAAGCCCTGCCCCCGCCTTCACACCTGACTAGTGGTCGCACATCAGAGGAAAGGACAATAGCCCCCCCCCCCCCTCTGCCACAAGTTATTCACCTGACTAGTGGTCGCACATCAGAGGAAAGGCCAGACACCCCCCTCCCCCCCCGCTCCGCCACCACTCACTCACCTCGACATGGCAACATGGGCCCTTTTTGGCTTAGTGACATGCGACATGAGGAATATAAGAGATAATGACATGGGACATAGCCTTTTCTTAAAATCGACATGGTGACATGGACATTTCTTATAATCGACAGGGCGACATGGCTATTTCTTCAGGGAAAATCAGGACCCCCTATCCCGACCCCTCCACCTGACTAATTTCCAAATCCAATTACTTAACCCAAACTCCCCCTACTGCGACCACCTCGCCATTACGACCACTTTTAGATAGTCCCAAGGGTGGTCTCAATAGAGGGAGTTGACTGTACCTTATTCAACGTAATAAGCGCCCTCCCCCTAAAAAGCGCCTTCTCTCCTTTTTGGTGTTATTTTTATACTACAACAATTACACTATTATTGGGACAAAATTACATACAACAGTGCAGTTCTTTCCTGGTTAGCTCAGTGGATAGGGAGCCTGACCCTATGTTTCGAGTTTAAGGTGATGTACTCAAATTTGAACAAATATTACACTCACTCTTATTCCATCTTCTATTTCTAGAAAGATGATACCGACCAGCGCCTTATTGCAATGGATGGCAACATGAAGTTGGTTCATAGAGCGAAGGCAGGCCACAGTGTGCGGGAGCCACTATATTCTGGGAAATTTTTCCTCCCACAGAAACCTGCTGACCAGTATGTTGACAGTCAACCAGTCATTCCAAAGCCTCTCCAGCAGGTAACAAATGTTCTTGTACTACCTTTTCCATCATTGCTAACCCTGTGTCATATGTTTTGGTTTTGAAGGATCTTCATATGCTTTTCCTTCGTCCTAAAAGTTGCTTCTAGGTCACAGTAACATACAAATATCCCACTGAAATAAAATTAACATCTGGGGAGGAAAAGTGGTTGAGAAACGAAAACCCTTCACATTATAGCCAATGCTAAAGAACTATCTTTGTCATGGCCCACTCCATAGCTTTCCATCTTTAACGCCACTCAAAGTTGATATCAGCTTTGCGGACACCGTGCGCATCCTTTTAAAAGAGCCGCATGGATGTTTTTTTTTATGTTTTGAGAAAACATCAGAATACAAATTGCAAAATGTTTCACATCTCAGCTGATAATTGGGTCAGAAACGTAATTTAAAGGCCATTTCAGACCTAACCTCCAAGGGCAACCCACCAATGTTCTAGAAAAAAATAAATAGGCCCTCCCGCACCTCCAGAAAAAGTGTAACAAAGTAAAACAAAAAGCGCCGTCCCGCCCCTTTTTTTCCTAAAATGATGGTCTCAGCATGAATGTAGTCTTACTCTGCTTTCTTACCCATTTTTCTTTTCTCTTTTCTCACCAGTGTTCTGCTAGTTGCCACATGTGTGAGTTAGTCGTCATTTATCACTCTGACCCTGATTACATGTATGATCCATGGTATCAGGAATGACTTTGTCTATATGAACAATTAGATTGCCTAGAGAGCAAAATTAAAACAGCATCACATATCATATCTTTTAAGAGGGGCATAAAAGAAAATTCAAGTTGCAAGATGATACATATCTCGGCTATCAGTTGAGGTAGTAATGAAATGTAAAAGACATTTTACTTGTTATTTCCACATGCAGTTGATAAACATAAAAGAAATAGTTACCGTAAAACCCTGCCTGTAAGCCGAATTTTATTTGGCGTTTTTACGGTAAAGGCCTTACCTCACTTCCAGGAAAAAGTGCCACAAAAAAAACATGCCCTCACCATTTTCCTGAAAAAGTGTGCACTAAGCTTATAATCGACCTTCAGTACTCATACTTATACATTTGACAGGAATGCAGCAACTTCCAAGTGGAATCAGTCATCCGAACGAAAAATAAGACCTCGAAGTTGGATGTGACTGGGGTCTTCGCTGCTGTCTGCAACCATGACTTTCCTTGTGCAATCTTAAACTTACGTCACGGTGAGAGGTAAGTTCCCCTGCCCTATTCTTTTTTTTTGGTATTTAAGGGTAACCTGTAGTATAACCTCCAGAAATGTATTTTCTTAATTAAAATACTAAAAATCCAACTGGCCTGTTTCGTGTTCAGCACACAACACTTCAGTCTTTTTTTTATACAAGAACAAAAATGCACCATCTAAAATCTTTATCCTTCGTTGATTGGTATACTTATCTTTTTGAGGTCCTATATCAGGATATCAATTCCTGCTGGGTATGATAAGCCTAGTTTGTGATGAATTACAAATGTCTGTATTGTATGTACATGTATCAGTGGATGAAGAAATGCCTTGCTTCATTGAAGATTTTAATCACAATGTATTCCTGAAGGGGCTAGCTTAGTATTTAGATTTTTTTGGACATTTTCAATATCATATTTATCTCATTTCTTTTCTGGAATACTTGCAGAATGGCATATCCAATCCATATGATGAACAGCATTCCTAATGTACGTCTTGTGATGTATGATGTAGGATGTCAGCTGGTCATAGTCATGAAGGTGAGAAAACATTTTTGTTCAAGCAATATGACTTTGTATTTTAATGCATTCCGCCCACCCAGTTTCCATGAAATGGGCCGAACCAGATCAACAAATTCATTGCTCAACATTTTTGGCGATGCTGCATTATTCAGGTCTTTTTAAAAACTTGAGGTGTAGGAAAAACATAATTCATTATAATCTGGGCCTCTCCACGCTGCACTGATATTTTTAGTATTGTGACAGGCTTTGAACCCCTGTCTTGTAAAAAATAATTCCTGCTCTTTAGGTCGCTTAAAATTAATTATCAGCTTTGCGGACACTTTTAGAAAAAGAGGACGGGAGGCTTTTGGTTTCATTTCTTATTTGTAATTTCAACCATTCGGACGGTCCCTTTTTATCTTCATTGAATTCATGACTTCTATTTTTCATATACATCATACAATTTTCACATTTATAAAGAATTACCCTGGCCTAAAGGCAACACTTTGGGGGGAGAGGTGGGGGGTTACGGGCATGCCGCACTAGGAAAGGCCAAATCCGATGTGTTTTCCAGAGAAAAGAATCCAATGAAAAAAATGAAAAAAACATGCAATATAATACACCATTGCCTATGTATGATAGGCGTATACATGTGTAGATAGGGGTCTACACGTCCAAAAAGTCAGGGCTAGAAGTTGTAAACTTCCATATGGGAATACCCCCCACGTGATCTGTGACGTTACCCATACACGTTCCTCTACACCTCGTGATCTTAAACTCCCTATTGTGTGGTATTTATTGCTCGATATATCACAGAGTATCTGTAGCATAACACATGCTCTCCCTCTCTCTTCTTGGGATGTAGAAAACTACCCTGCAGACTATCACTATAGCATAAAACGCTACAGTATACAATAAAACATTGCACAACCACATATTGAAGGTGAATTTGAGAGAATCCCCGCTGAATAGAATCTGATCCAAAAACTTTAAGTCTTCTCTCTGTATGTGCTAGTCCTGCTCGATCTATGTATTTAGTGGCACTTAATATTGTATCACTACTTATGTATTAATGTACCCTTTTTGTCTTGCAAAAATGTTACACAACATAAATGGAGTTGACAGTACGATCAGCCTGCATAAATGTTCCTATTTCATACCTATTATTCTTTGTATTTCAGAAGAGAGGCATACAGTACTATGCTGTGATCTGTGTACCGTGTTTTCACATTTACGGCCATAAGATGAGCTGTCAGGTACTCATGATTATATTATGCTCATGTTTACTTTAAAATGAAGTATCTGATGTAAATAAATATACTACCATACATTGTCGTGCAGAAAATAATACACAAATCAGATTCAGCTTTCATTTTATACTAAACATGCCCATATAGCGTGCAGCTTATACAATACCTTTTGAAAGTATACTACAGTTCTAAAGCTAAAAAAACAATATTGTGGTTAATACGCTCACCTATCAGGTGGGGACCATCATCACTTCGAGGCAGAATAACACTATTTGTGTCTAACTCCTGGCTCACTTATGGCAGTTCAAGAGGGTACTATTTATGCCTGGACATTGAACAAATCAATCAATCAGTTTATACCCAAATAAGTAAAATCCGAGATAATCTATTTTTTCAATGTATATAACTCATTTTGGAAACACTGGGGAGTCAATTGTGATGTAAATTAAATGTTCAATCCTTGTATCTACAGCTATCATACAGTCCTCGTCGTACCACTGGGGCTGGCCTATTTGACGGGGAAGGTACGGAAAGGTTATGGAGCTACTTGGGCAAATTTGCCTACATGACCAAGGAGATGACCATCGAAAACCGGCAGGACCTATTGGTCGAAGCTCAACTGAACTACGGACAGAAGTTGCTATGTAACATGGGTAATAAAAACTTCATGTGTTGCATTTAGCATATCTTATATTTTATTTCAACACCCTTCATAATAACAATAAAAAGTAATCTGGGTTACTGAAAGACACTAAATCTCCTTTTTTTAAGCAGGAAAAGCATGAATTCACAGAGTAACAATGGTACTTCCAGCTTAACTCTCAATACCCAGGACAGGGCTAGACAAATCCGAATATCTTTTTTTAAAGTTGTGCCCTCTCTTGTAAAAATGTGGGCAAAACTGCACAAGTTTTTTAGATGCTGTGCCCGTAGGCACACATGCTCAAATCTGGTTTGCTGATCCCTCATATAATGTAAAAATTGAAGGATTTTCTTTTATATCTGCAGCACAAAGTCTAGGCTGCCGACTTTGTAAGGCGTACATGCTGAGGGATAGTACAGAGAAAACGCTGAGAGAGCAGTTAGCTCTGTACCCAGGTATAAGCTCAAAGTCCACGGTTATGTAAAAAACGGTATCGCGCCTTTGTCCCCTCCATTTTGCTTTTTTTCTGCTATGGACGCAGGCGGCAACATGCATGGCAGAAGAGCGACACCGTTTTTACGCAGAACATCATGTCTTCCTGTCACTATGCACTTAGTGAATCTTATTCTTTAATTTAATTTGACTTTTATTGCATACAAATTAAGGAAATAAATATAATGTGGTCACGTGGCAGAGGCCCTGATTTATACAAGATCATTTCCAAGTATGACATCAAAACCTAGCTAAAATTCTATGACATACTGGTTGACTTAAACTTAAATACATATGCCTGTCTCATGAGTTCGGGCCACTGTGAACGTCTCTGACTGGGTGGCATCTTTTACCGGGTGCCATCTTTGACCAGGTGCCATCTATGACTGGCCACCACAAAGAAAAAGATTTAAGAAAAATATAATTCTCCTTTCATATATTTATTTTCATTTAAATAACACCAAATATCTTGGATACTTTTATTTAGGTGTGACCAAAACTCATGTAAGAGACATGGCCGAGGAAGAGAAAGCAAGTCTTCTGAAAAAGCCAGTGACAAAAACTGAAGGTATGTCTTTCTTGTTTATGAGGTCCATTGATATGCTGAATATGGTGGGCTGTGGAAGTAAAGCAATAGTGTAAAATCTCACGCATAAGCTGCAGATAGGATGTGAGTCACATCGCTGATGCGGCTTACAGGATCAGCCCAGAGTCAGGTGCGGCTTATACCCAAGTTTTAGCTACTACAGTACAGTACTAGAGTCACCATAATCAGATCGCCAGTGCAGCTTATATTATAGGCCTGAAGTCCAGGTGCAGCTTATATGCAAGTTAGGCTTATACACAAGGTTTCGTGGTACTATTTAAGTTGTCCACTTTCCAATTTGTTCAACCTGCACAACCACCACTCACAATTCACGACATAGTAGAGTATAACAGTGAGTGGCACATGCTTGGTGAATGCACCCTTTTGATTAGTTGCACACATTCCAATATCAATATAAATTGGCAGTATGCATCCTTAACTACTGTAAAACCTCCTGTATAAGCCTTACTCACATATAATTCGCACCCAGAGTCTGGGCCGATCCTATAAGCTTCATGGGCAATTTGTTTTTGGTGACATTTATACTGTATCATAATAGCAGAAAGTCACATATAAGACACACCTTGACCCTTGGTGGATGCTATAAGCCACACCGCCGATCTGACTTGCGTACTAGCCGTGGCTTATACGTGAGGTTTTATGGTATATAAAACCTTTATACTCCTTCCTGAATGTGCTTGTGGTACCTAAATTCTACTTACCTTGAAACATCGCGTGTTACCCTAACTCGCCTATAAGCCGCACCCCAACTTTAGGCGGATTCTATAAGCCGCACTGGCGATCTGATTATTGTGACTTTTGTACTGTATCATAATAGCAGAAACTCACATGTACCCCACACCCCGACTATATGCCAATTATATAAGCCGAACTGGCGATCTGACTCACGTACTAGCCACAGCTTATGAAAGGGGGCCATCCATCAATTACGTATGCACATTTTTGCACAAAATGGACCTAGATCCCACACCCCCCCTGTACGCATCTGTAGGCATTTGGCCTGACCCCCCACCCCCCTTAATGCGTATGTAATTAATGGACGGCCCCAAGAGGTTCTACGATAAATGTACATTCTGTAATCCCTTACTCCACCCGCCCGTATCATATTCTTATCAAATAAAAAGTTTTGTTGGCATATCAGAAAGAAAATCATGGGATTTACAATTTAGGCGCTTTGAGGTAATTATGATGATTTATATCTATCCATGTCTTTCATGAAGGGTCATGGAAAGAACAGTATGCTGTGGACCTTAACAAGTACTATTGCTACAGGTAGGATATGACATGTTTCCTTGTGCAGTGCTTCAAGAAATATTGCTGTACACAGCCAAAGTATACCTTAGGCCAAGAAAAGAAAAAAAAGGGGTGTTTCAGGTTACCCTTCCCTGCCTAGCAAAACACGGCCGACCCTAAAACTTGTTATCCAAATTTGAATTTCTAAAAAATATTTCAAGTAATTTTTGGGCTATTTCAGAGTCAATTTGATAGTCTGTGGGTCAACGCTGTGGTCAGCGAGCAGGCGCTAATATTTGCGAGTCAATTTTTGGCTACATTCCAGGCAAAATGGCCTTACTAGACTTATTTTTCTCAATTTTCCCAAATCATAAATGGATACCTGTTTTTAACCCAGGTGACACCAATTGCAAACTTTCAGCCATTGGAATCCTATCTGTGGACGGAAGTGGTAGAAGTGTAGATTCTGTACACGAACCCTTCAAAGACAGCATACTGCTTCAATTGGACAGAGATGCATGCATCATGAATGATCCATCAAGGATGGCATTCCATGGGATGCAACAAGGGACGAACCTGCAGAGTCACTAGACGTCACCCATTCTGTGGGTAATCTTAAATCCCCACTTTTGGCGTAATCTTAAAGTCTTAATAGTACTCACCATCATTAAAGAAGGAAAAAAAAGGAAAAGAAGAACGGGGTTGGGGGGCAGATCCCCCATATCAACATCAAACACCATCCATATTAGGACTAGATTGAGTTTCGTTATTAAGATAACGGGAAAAGTGGGGTTTCGTTACTAAGATTACAGGATAAGTGGGCTTTTTAAGATTACGCACAGAATGGGCAGCATCTAGTGACTCCGCAGGTTCATCCCCACGTGCCCATGGGATAGTACTTGAAGTAGAACCATTTGATTTATATGATATATTTAAATAGCCTATGAATTAGCATGGAATTAAATCAAACAGGTAACAACAACCCTGCTTTTTTGTGATGTTAATCACACATCCGACTTTGTTCCCTGCACCAGGTATTCCTCACCATAAGTAAACTGCCACTCAAAAATTTCTGTTCTATTCCAATTTCAAGTGCTGTACCAATGTAATGTATATTAAATACCTACCGTAAAGCCCCTCCTTTTACATGATCCCACCTTCAATACGACCCCCTAACTTACCTTTTTTCACTTTAATCTAATGTATACAAAACCCATCTTTAAGACGACCCACTAATTATAAAGAAATATCTGTTTTGTAGAAAAAATAAATCCCAAGACGAATCCGTCTTAAAAAGGGGTTTTACGGTAAATTGAATGTGATTCAGATGAAAATAGCATTATGCTATTGCTGTAGAATGATATTCAGCATGGATTTTGATTTCTAACTTTGTAGAAATGAGATGCACACTGCCGGCGATGATGATCCAGATGAGGAGAGTACAAGGTAATGTATCAAGTAATGTTCGGTAGATGTATTACTGCTTATATAATGTTTATACCCCAGGCATGGCTTACACTATTTATTTTATTTGGGGGCGTGGGAGATGTGAGATGTGGGTCACAATGAGGAATTCATGTTCCTTATTATGTAACCTTTTAGAGGAGTCCTACTGCTTTAATATCGCCATGGTGCAGGAATGCAGCCCTGGCAAATAACTCACCAGGTCTGTATCCAGGTGTAAAGCCAACTTGACGACCAAAGAGAGACGAGACAGTGAACTAACCTCTCAGTCTCACCTCTTTTATATATTGAGGTAGCGAAAATTGGCAGGGGGTGGAACATTCTGTGTGAAATTCTTTTACTCATACCCCACATCTAGCCCCATGTTTTGTACTATTAATTTCTCCCCTGTATTCCACCAATGTTAGTCGGCCGAAATTTTCTTCATCCGATAAAAGTCTATAATGTTAAACTTATGGGATAATCTTGTCCGACAGACAGAATCACGGCTGATTCTGTCAGTGGAATACTGCCTATAGACATGAATAAATGTGTTCATCACAATTTTCACTTATTTCATCAATGTTTCTGTATCTAGTCATAAATAATGTCCCCCTACTGTAATGCAACAGTTCACCTTTTCTTTTACATCTTATGAAGCGTTAAAGGAGCACTAAACCCACAACGTCATTTGAGTGCAAAACTAGGCAGTGTTGGGTCACCCACTCAGTGCAATTTAAACGGGTCGCATAGCGCACTATGCAGTACCTAGAAGTGGCTAACTCTCCCATCTTCTCGATGACTACTTTTTATATTGATGCTTGGTCTGATCCGTGTACAAGCAGTAGCTTTAACCCAAGACTTAACACTACCATTCTTATCACCTAATATTAGCTATCTTAACACTTAGATTGTTTTATAGGCTTGAGGCAATTATCCTTCGGATAGAACAGCGCAACAAAATGTTGAGGTGGACAGAAGAGGATCTGGACTTCGTGGCATACCTCTCATTGGCATGTGAGCATGAAAGGTTAAAAAAGCTGGAACAACTACATGAAGCAGTGGATAACTACAACCACATGGAAGAAATGAAAAAGAAATATGCAAGTATGTCGCTACTGCCATATCATATACCTCTTGTTCCCACACTGAATTTCATTTCTACAAATTACCTATTTTACAGGTTTACCCCGTGTTCAAATAATAGGGTTCACATTATAAGATTTCATTTATTTGATTTGTCATCTTGCTTTATACATAACCAGCGCCTTTGGCGACTGGATTTTGGGGGGAAATATATGCTAGAAAACATTTATTTGGCCTTTTCTCACGGCAAACTGTGGCCTTTTCTCATGGCAAACTGTGGCCTTTTCTCACGGCAAACTGTGGCCTTTTCTCACGGCAAACTGTAGCCTATTCTCACGGCAAACTGTGGCCTATTCTCACTGCGGGAATCACTGCTTAGTGACGGGATGTTGCTTAGTGACGTGACATGACCTGACCTGACCTTCTCCTCGCTACTGCCGCAACAACACTCCCAACAGATTCTCTCGGACTGGCTCTACTCAGAAGTTTAGGATGAGATAAATTATCTGAATGATTTGGCTATATTTGAATATGATATTTCAAAGAAGTAATGTAATGTTTATTAGCTATTTATTACCGTAGCATTTCACTATTTATCCATCGTATATATCTTATTGTTCTGCCTTTTATGAGAAGAAAACAATGGCAGATCTTTGACAAACGTCCTACTACTTGTAGTCAAGGATTTCCTTTGAGATTATGTTTTAGATGCATTTAGATGCTATTTTTCTATTCAAAGCAGTTATTCAAGGAGTTATCTAAACGAGAAGAAGGAAACACATACTTGAAACCCTATTAATATTGATTTAAGAAATATAGATACATAGATTATATGTATTTTGAAGTGTCTGATATATAAATCTAAATTGTAACTTCAGTGATTTATTGGTCATAACCTCTATTCTGTTCGCTGTAAATTCAATGTTTTTGAAAATCCAAACACAATATACGAATTAAATCACGATTTTCAAAAGGTTAAAGTATAAACTATTTTTTTATGATTTTCTCTTATCAGAAAAACGAATTTGGAGTATTAGAACTTGGCAGCTGTATGGTGGGGCCTGGTATTACATGATTCTTTGATGGATATTTCGAGCTACTTGTGTTAATGTTTCATACTCTGCTTCTCCTTCAGAGGGTCAAGTGTACGTGAAGAGAATCCTTCCACAGCTTCTGGATGCAAGCAAGAAAGTTAATGTTGCACTCTCAGCATACAATGCTATTCCAGCAAAAGGACCTGAGAATCCCCCACACCGGCTGACGCGTGTAGATGTCACACCCCCTGGTGCAGAAGTATGGCAGTTCCTCTGTCCAGTGACCGCTGGTCCTACCAATATCCCGAGTGAAAAGAAACGCAAACTCATAGATCTAGTCCATCTCAATGACAGGGCAAAAGAGGAAATCACAACCACTGCCAAGGACTTTGGTCGGCATCTCCGATCATTGCGCCAAAAGGAGAAATTACTCAGCGATGAAATATCTAGGCTGAGGGCAGATCCTGAGAAATCCAGAATTGAAATGGGCACGTTAGCCCTGCTTGTAAGAAACTGGTTTAGGGTAAAGATTTGGTTGAAAGCTGTGGAGAACGTAGCAGATCGAATAACACAGGACAGTGCTGTTGACGTGGACGCCTTTCACCAATCTGTAGAACAGATGAACGTGCTCACTGCATGTCCACAAGAGGTGACAGAACTTGTTGCATCACTAGAAGAAGTGAATGATGCAGATGGACTATATCAGGATGACGAAATAGAGGAGTGAGAACTATGAAATTAGGGCCATTCTATTGTAAACTTAAGTGGTTTCTACACCACTGAGGGCTGGTGTATTAAGCAGTGGTATACACTGATGACGTTATATGGGGAAAAACAACCGTGTCAACCAGTCTACACTATATTGAGTCATAATACCTCAAATAATAGTCTTACATGGATCACCCGTATCAACCCATGTTCAACTGGGTACAATGTATATCAATATAACGCTGGTTTCCCTTGTCCAAGAAAAAACAGAAATCAACATTCCTTTGATATATCATAACCACATTGTGGACAACTAATGCTCTATTGACGATCCAAGTATCTGTTCAATGAAAAATTAAATAAATTTGAGATACTGTACATGCTTCTTTTGCCTCCTTTTATTAGTGCTAAGTTCTAAAGAGTGCAAGGTAAATTCATATTCACATTATGGATGACTACAGTAAACAGCCATCTCTACCAGACAAGTAACCCACCCACTGGCCACTGAAATTCCAGTACTCATCTCCCTATGTCAATGGTGGAACATTCCCTTTTTTGTTTTAGGTCAGGAAAATGTCTGGGAATTTCCTGTTTTCTTTGAAAATGCCTGTTTTTTACTATGATTTTATGGCAGGAAAAACAATCTAAATCTTCAAGAAGGAGGGGTAAATATTTTGTATTCACGTCATACACAAAACCCCTGCTGTTAAATATTGACCACTCGCTAGCCCCATGTAGAAAATAACTTTAAAAGGTCGTATATCCATAGTTAGAGGGCATTTAGGGAGTAATCATTTTTTAACAAAAGCAGGGGTGGGTGGTGGGTTTCTGCGCGGAGCGTGCAAAATTATTTACACCCCCGTTGAGGGATCAAAATTATTTCCCCCCCCCCCTTAGGGTTGAAAGTTGGCTTGCGCGGGCCCTTTGAAGCATAGTAACGCGCGGGCTTTATGGCTCAAAACAGGTTACATTTTTTTGCCCCCGTCAAGGGGTCCACATTTTTTTGCCCCTTCCCTTCTTCAAATCAGTACAATATTCAATGTGATATATATATATATATATGGATTGAGGAATACAAATTACATATGTAAAATACTAGGGGTGATTACTATCCGAAGGTTGATGTATTCAGAGAAAATTCTGGGGAATACTTAATAATGCAAATGGCTGGGGTCTGAAGGGTTAACCCTTCAAGAATGGCATCATGCCTTAAAGGATCGTGAGGAACAATCTGATATATGAATGCAGCCCTGGGAAGTAACTGGCCAGTGCTGTATGCAATGTATCAGGTTGAGTTTGTACAAACATTACCGATTACCCCCAACAAATAACGTTTTTTAGAGCATCCAATCCGACCTACATCATACTATCCTTATTCAATGTGGATGAACAAGCTCAAGTATTTCTGTGAGGGATTTTTAGTACCACAGTACGACACCAGGGGGCCCATGCAGGCAAACAAATAGGCGATTTCGGAAGTTTGAACAATACGTAATATATATATATGATATCTATGAAATTATCCATTCTTCACCATACATCTTGAGTCATACATAACTGATGTATACTTAAATGCATACATCAGCCGGAAAGTCTTTTTCAATACAGAACGAAGATATCAGTATTTTCTTTCTTAAAAGAAGTTCCATCTCAGCTTATTAGGACAGGCCTAGACAGGTAAAATCGACATGAGCCTAGTGACAAGGGACAAGACCTATTTCTTAGAATCGACAACTGATTTAAGCAGTAATTGAAATTGACAAATGACATGAGACATGTGACACAGCAATCCCCGTCAGGGGCCCTTACATTTATAATGATTATATATAGAGGTGTATTACTTAAATTATTGTAAGCTTCTAACTTCGAATGGCACACTGCATGCACCAGGGGATGCCATAGGCTATGCAGGAGAAGAAATCGGTAGTAAAAACAAGATGAAAAACCTTTTATGTATAAGATGGAGCTGAAAGAGACCACTTAATACTCTTTTGCTATGTACCCCTTAGGCAGTGCTCCATAAATAATAGTTTTTCCATCATTGCATGAATACTAAAGGACCAACACACTAAAATAATGCAGGGGACCCAAACCCATGATCTGAACAATTGTGTTCAATATTTAAAAGTATTCTATGCATTTTGACGATTTCCAATTCGTGAGAATATTAACCCAGACTGTACGAAACCTTTTTCCCCCTACAGGACATTCACTCCCACGGACAATCTGCAGGACCCGTCAGGTTTTTGCAGCACTAGAAACGTTCGCCAAACTTTTGTAAAGTAATTGTATAAAGATATGTTTGTCATAATTGGTAATTAATTGCCCCAACTGTGTGATATAGCTTTCTGAAATGAGTCTATAATCGATATCATTCTTAACTACCACATTCCTTTGCAATATAACAAAATGCTGGCTATAGTGCCAGGTATGATAAGTTATATATCGTGTACAATATGAGATGCCCCAGTATAACTTGTTGGCTGTAAAACTTAATATAGAGGTGAAATACAAAGAGAGAAATGGCTGTTTCTAAAATAATGATCCTTGACAGCGATGTTAAGAATTGATCATATTAAAGTAAACATTGAAACTTAATATTTATCGAAGTAGTCTGTAGAGTGTAAATCTATAGCACATTTGCACGTTATTGAATATTGAGCATTTAATGGCAGTTTAAAAGTTTTCCTTAATTTAAATGAACCAACATACCACCTCTTTTGTCTGGGAACACTTCAGAAGAAGACTATGTTTAGATTTTTCATGAAAATATTAAGATATCCAGGAAAATGTGTAGGTATGGTGTATATAAACGAGAAATTGCCAGCTGCGCTATTTAAATAAATGAAATGTGACAAAACCTGGGAAATCGTAACATTAAGGGGAATAGCCATAAATGCTCTAAACATGATATTTCAGGAGATATAGCTAAAAATGTGAATACTTAAGAGAAAATGACCTTAGACTAACTTTTCCCAAGGAATCTTTTGAAGCTATTATCAAAATTCTATTTTCATTCTAAATTGGTCTTATTTGGAATGTAAAAAGAACGTTTTTAGCCATTTTTTCCCATTTGTTGACATTTGGTTGCCATGGCAACCATCAATTCATTCTTTTGGAATAAAAATTATTCTATCCAATTACCCCATCCATGGGGATTTCAGAACTGAAAACAGAATGCCAATATTCCTACCAGATCCAAATCTATGTACAATAATATGCATTTATTGGTTTAATTTCGAATAATTATATTTTATATGGATTATTTGAAAATAGATTGATATGTGATCGCATTACAGTCTATTCTGAATTCCTACATGTCCCTACCATCCTGTGTTTGAGATGTCATTTCTCAGCAACTATTTCAAATATATTGATGCTTGAGGCATCAAAATGTAGCTGAAGACATGAACTTAAATAAAGGTGTTTTCCCCTAGAGTAACGTTTTCCCACGTTTTGTCACAAATATAGGAGATGAAAAAAATATAAGCCTGTCTCGAATCAGGCCTAGACATTACAGGACTTCCTCCACTACATGTATAATAGATGACAGGGGATGTTTGAGCAGCAAGGGGAAATCTTCCGCTACTACTTAAAGCAGGCCTTCTGTGAGCGTCCTGCCTTTATCTCTCCAGAGGTAAGGGCCACCAGGAGAGACAATGGCCTCTCGTCCTCACTTCCAAGGGGGAATCCTGAGATTGGGATCCATTATGGCCGCATGGCCCTTACACATGTAGCCCCAGGATGTATAGCCCCATGACTCCCGGCCCCAGTGATATATGGCCCCAAAATGATAGCCCCAGGACTCAAATCCACAAATTTGCATGGGTAAACGGGGACATGATGGACATATGACGGACATGTCATGGACATGACGGACATGTCACGGACATGACGGATATGTCACGGATATGATGGATATATGATGGACATATGATGGACATGTCATGGACATCTTCTTTTGACAGACAGGATGATGTACAACTTGGTCTGTGATGTGTCTGTGATGTGTCCATCATCTGTCTGTCATATGTCTATGTCCACATATGACTTACATGATGAACATATGATGGACAAACCCATTGAGCAAGACATAGATGTATGTATGTGGTAGGGGCGCCTTTGGACAGGGGGCTACCTGACACTGGAGGGTGTTTTTCCCTTCACATTCCCATAAAACATGAATATGGACCTATGACTTCAACTAAACATACACACACCCTGATACCCACACAGGGGAGAAACCTCTCTTGTGTTACCTACCTTGCAACTTATCTCACAATATAAAAGGTTTATATCAGGATCAATTCCAACCGCTGGGAAACATCTATAGCGCCTGGGGTTGGTACCTGTATTACTCACCAGTGGGCATCAAGGGTTGTGTGGCCCCTGGTATCTGTACTACTCACCAGGGGGCATCAAGGGTTGTGTGGCCCCTGGTACCTGCACTACTCACCAGTGGGCATCAAGGGTTGTGTGGCCCCTGGTACCTGCACTACTCACCAGGGGGAATCAAGGGTTATGTTTCCCCTCCTGGTGTCTCTTGGCCAGCAGCCTGATGTGCAAGGCCGCCTAAATCTTTAAAAATAGATATATTTTATTTTGTAGTTATAATAGATTAGGGTGGCGTTAGGGTGGGTAAATGGGTTCGCCAATAGGAACCAGAATTATTTTTGTTAATTTAAAAAAATCACCAAAATCTATTTATTATAAAATATGAACCGAACCACCAAACCTTTAAGGGCCACATTTTACACTGTGCGGCCCTTAAAGGAGAAATTTATGTTGCATATGGTCCGTAAAGGAGAAATTTATGCTGCATATGGTCCGTATGTTGGGCAACAGATAGGGGAGGTCAGGGAAGGGGCAGGAGAGGTCGGGGAAGGGACAGGACATGTCAGGGAAGGGACAGGAGAGGTCCGGGGAGGGACTGGGGAAGTCGGGGATGGGACAGGAAAAGTTACAGAAGGGACAGGAGAGGTCTGGGGAGGGACTGGGGAAGTCGGAGATGGGACAGGAAAAGTTACAGAAGGGACAGGAGAGGTTGGGGGAGGGACTGGGGAAGTCGGTGTACAGACAGGGGAGGTCAGGGGAATGGACAGGTGACCATAGGATGGACAGAGGACGGACAAGTACATGTCCTTCACACAGAAAAGTAAAGATGTCAACTGTGTCTCCCATGTGGCTCTGGCACAAATGGAGTGTCAAAACAGCTATTGACTCTGCTATTGACACTGATAGTAGAGAATCAACTCAATTTGACACTAATAGTAGAGAGTCAACTTAAGTTGACCCTTCATATACGCAGAGTCATTAGCTGTTTCACTCTCTATTTTACAAGAGCCACGTGGGAGACACAGTTGACACCTTTACTTCTCTCTGTGTTCACACACATACCAACATGGATCCACACAGGGGAGAAACCTCACTTCAACTCATTGAAATAAGCAACTCGCCACCAAAGAATATCGACCAAACAGGCTATCATAATTGTATACAATCTATATAAAGAATTTTTTGGTTTTTAAAGAAGAGAAAAAAACACAAAGTCTCCTTACGTCCTCCCCGACCTCTACTGTCAATTACCCTGTCCATACTCTCTTGTCCCTACCCGACCTCTCCTGTCCCTCACCCGACCTCTCCTGTCCATTCCCCGACTTCTCCTGTCCCATCCCCGACTTCCCCAGTCCTTCCCCGACCTCTCCTGTCCCTTCTCCAACTTTTCCTCTCCCATCCCCGACCTGTCCTCTAGACCAAAAACAACATGCGGACCCTATTTACAACAAAAGGAAGGGGGAAACCAAATATAAATATACCTTATTTCAGCTATCTCTCGTCATATAAGTTAATTATTTTCAGCAAATAATGGTTAGATATTAGCAAATCATCGTTTTTTCTTGGGGTTGAACCTAAAATTACATGCATATTGACCCCAAATGAAGGGGAGAACCCCCCTAATATCATTCTTCCCCTGCATTGTATGAATGGTAGGATTTCCCAACCCGAACCTCAGATCTCCATTGTAATGAACTGATACAACTTAGACTATGTATATACCCTTTGTAATAATTATGAAAACTATGACAAGAGATGAAAAGGAATTGTGGACGTGTTTATTTCAACATTCAGATGCAGGGTAAGACATCACGATCGGAGCAGAGGTTGAAAGGTACCTCTAAATCTTCATATCAGGGGGATGCATTTTAAGTTGAATGTATTTTGTCTCATCCTCTGGTTAAAACACTGTTCCGAAATTATTCTACATACACAAAATGATATTCCTACCACTGTCAGTTCTGGCAAGATGACCTTTTCTCTTTATTTATAACATCTTTTTTTCACAGTGACATAGCACATACATTTATATCTGGAAAGAACTCTTCCTGTCTTTTTTTTTTTGATTTGAGAAGGTAGAGTATACCATTCCCGTTTATTTATACTGGAGAAACAGAAAAGAGCTTATTCAGCTCGGAAAAGATCCTGCTCCAGTCTTACATACACATTTGCTGAAGTTAAGGTCCGTATAAAAATAACAAGTATATCATGTATATCTAATATAATACAACGCTAACAAATATTCACTGTTCTATGTTGTAATATATGATTAATTATACAGAGTCAAGTTTATACAAGTTACTTTACCTCGTTTTATCAATTTTACGTAACATATTATATGATATAGGTGGGTGGGATTTAAGGGGCGGGCACCCCCTCGAAATAAGAAATACACATCAATATTGACACACAGTTGTTATAGAGTAGCATCCGTACATAAAACTCTGGGATAAATAGATAATGACGATAATCTCTCAATCGTTATATAATACACTTGATAAATTATTTTAAGGCATAATTTGTCGTACCGAGCCACCTTTTCCTATTTAATTTAAACATTTCAAATTCAGGAATATTTCTTGTGTCTACATCTAGATGGTTCCATGACATAGCACCCCTATATAGAGCACTCTTCTTGAATGTCTCGTTCTTTGGTTTTGTTGTAAAGAACAGGGTGGCATCATGGGCTCGAGTATATACTTCTCTATCATTTACTATATTAATGTTACACTGCTGCTTATACATAAAGTTTTGCAAATGCATAACCCGTCTTGGTTCTAATTTTGATATAGAGGCCTGTTGATGAGTGAGGATGGTTGGATACCTGTAGTCAAGACCAAGAGATATTCTGAGTGCCTTATTCTGTACTGTTTGAAGTTTATCTGTGATTGCTTTCCTGGCTACCCCATAGAAAATGTCTCCATAGTCCGCATAAGGCAGAACCATCGTCTTATACATATCAAGGAGCGTGCGATTATCCATTGACTCACGTAGTCTAGCCATTAAATGTACCCTATAAATAACCTTTTTACAAGTGTTTTCTGCATGCATATTGAAGTTTAATACCGGATCCAATATAATACCTAAATATTTCATACTGAGCGTTCTTTCAATCTGGTTGTTTCCGAAATTTAGCTTATGGCCTATTATATTTTTTAAGGACGATCTTAATCCAAAAATCATGTAATTAGTTTTTTTGGCATTTAGGGTTAACTTATTTTTTCTGAACCAGATATCGAGTGCTCTGAGATCTTCCTCCATTTTAAGCGTCAGATCCCCAATATGAGGGCCGGTTCTGGATATAACAGTATCATCGGCATATAAATAAACATCACAATTTTTTAACACATTTTTCAGGTCATTAATATATACTAAAAACAGGGTAGGCCCCAAAATGGAGCCCTGAGGCACTCCACAAGTAACCATACCTTCCTCAGAAATTTTTCCATTCGCAGAGGTTTTCTGTTTTCGCTCAGACAGGTAGTCTTTTAACCACCCCTGAAGAAGGCCTCCGACACCAACCCTTTTCAGCTTTTTTAATAAGATAGAGTGATTTACTGTGTCGAAAGCCTTCTTCAGGTCCACAAAGGTTGACAAGGTCATGTGTCTCTTATTCAACCCTTCATAAATATCATTAGTGAAATAAGCAACCGTGGATATGGTCGAGTGGCCCTTTCGAAACCCTCCCTGTTTCTCATCCAAAATATCATTTTCTTCCAAATAATTTACCAATCTATTATTCACAATTTTTTCCAATAATTTACCCACTACCGGTAGCAGAGTCACAGGTCTTAGGTTTGCCACATCACTTTTACAACCATCCTTCTGTAGCGGCACCACAGTTCCTATCTTCCATTTAGCTGGTACAGTGTGGGTGGTCAAAGATTCATTAAATAGGGCTACAATTCTACCTGGGATAGCAAGCAAACACTGCGTAGAAATGTTCATTTAAGGATACCTTAAAGGTCATTTTTATTACTTAAATGTCACATTTAGGTGCATTTAAGGTAAAACTTAAATCTCGATCTGCGACATTTAAGTAACTTTTGGTGTACTTAAAAGAACACTTTAAGGCGACATTTAAGGGGAATTTAAGTAGATTTAGGTTGATTAAATGGCATGGCAAGGTGGTAATTAAAGGTCATTAAACATAATATCAAGGTCCAGTGCTGGTTTTCCAGAAACGACATTTAAGCACATTTAATGACCTTTACATATATTTAATACACATTGAAATAACTGCCTTATTTTTACTTATGCATACATCATTGAATTCAGCTTAAATTGTTTATTCTTTGAATCTACATAGGCAATGGTTTATTTGTGAAGGGAGGGGGTCAATGATAGGAATTTATTCATCAATTTCATCATTTAATTCTCCTGGAGGCCGGGGCCGGCCTCTGGAAGGCAGGGCCGGCCTCTGGAAGGCAGGGCCTGCCTCTGGAAGGCAGGGCCGGCCTCTGGAAGGCAGGGCCGGCCTCTGTGGGGGGGAGGGGGGCGTGGAATGGCCATGGGTATGAAGGATAGTATACACATAGGCCGGCCTGGGTGCTGAATGAATAGCTCCTGGTGGGCAGGGCATTATCGAGCTCCTGCTGTAACATCTTCTCCTTCAAAAATAGAAATACATGTTATTGGTTATTTATGTGAAACACACACTCAGGATTTAAAATACACAATTAAATGATTAGAGTTTAGAATGACTTGTTTCTTTACATGTTGTACTAAACGTATATGCCATGTATCCAATTACCCATTTATAAATACACATTCACATGGTTTAGTTAAATAAATAATTGTGCAAACAGACATACGTAAGGTATGTATTAATATACTTACCATATTACAATGTAAATGTTGAGTTCCTGTGTTACATTATATAGAGATAATCAATAGTATTCATGACACTGCCTGAAACACGACCTGTCCTCACTGTGATCAGCACCTGTATGTATGGTTGACCACAGGCACAGTGTGTATATCACTGCAACCCAGCAGGGTAGGTGGGGTTAATTAACTATCTAGGTCAGTGCAGCCCATTGTCTTAGAGCCAGCACCGTGACCATCACCATGCCAACCGCCGCACACTGCACGTGAGCTTCTACAGCCTAGTACAGGTCCTCACGACCCCCCCCCCCCCCCCACACACACAGTGCGCCAAAACTAACAGTAACAAGGCTTGGTGTGTTACATGATTTCGAATTTAATTATTTGACAGTATAGTTAAATTTTTGAAATATCTGTAAATATGGCGCTCTCCTAACTTCCCTGATTAATATCATTGGTTGTACCCCTCTATATGCATTCAAAATGGTGTATACTAGCGGCATGGGGCTCTCTAAATTCCCCTGATTATACTTTTCTTTTCTTCTTGTGATGATGATATGTAATTATAGTAGAATGCACAAAATTAAGGCTTCAAAACATTGTACAACTATGGGATAAGGGTCCCCGAACTCCTCTGATTGATATCACGGGTTGGACCCCTTTTTGGTGCTCAAAATAGTTTATGATAACGGGGTAAATGTCACCTAACTCCCCTGATTAGTATCACGGGTTGGACCCCTCTATATTTCTTCAAAATAGTTTACAATAACGGGATTAAAGTCAACTAACTCTCCTGATTAGTATCACGGGTTGGACCCCTCTATATGTCCTCAAAATAATTTGTAATAAGGGGGTAAATGTCACTTATAACTCCCCGCTACCAATAAAAAGAAGGGGAATCTCAATTTACCAAATATGCCAAATGTGATTTCCAAGAAATCTTAAATTGTCTTAAATTTCCTGAAAATGTGACATGAGATTTCCAATGAATTAAGTGTACACTTAAATTTACCGGAAATGTCATTTGACATTTCCGGTTAATCTAAGTTAACCTTAAATTTACCGGAAATGTCAAATGACATTTCGGTAAATTTAAGATTCCTTATATTTCATGGCAAGCTCCAAACGACCTTTCCAGGACATTTCCCGGTTATTTTGGTACACTTAAATATACTTAAATAGGAATTTTAATGCAGTGAAACAATCTCTTAATGCACAAGCTGACACCCCCTCCACAGCAGAGGACTTATTAATATCTATCTCCTTTATTAGGGCCAAAACCTCAACCATATTTGTCGATATTTCTTCAATACCGGTATCATATGTCGTCCCATCATAACTCCAGACAACATCATAATTATTCGCAAGGTTTGGTCCTATATTTAGAAAATAAGAATTTATGAAGTTAGGAGTGTCTTCCTCAAGGATGGATGCACCAGAGTCCATGTCCCTCAGCTGAAAGTTGGTATGACCTCTATCACCTCTAATTAATTTGTTCATTATTTTCCAAAAATTTTTGCTATCATTACGATTTGCCTCTAAGCTATCTCTAATAAACTTTGCTTTTGCCTTTCTTATAAATTTATTTACTCTATTTCTCAGGTCGCAGGAAAACCTCCAGTCAGCCGGGTCCTTAGTCCTTCTTGCCCTCTTTAAGGCCCCATCCTTGTCCTTTATTAATTCTAAAATGTGGTCAGTTACCCAAGGAGCGCGTTCTTTCCTAACCTTAAACGTCTTAAATGGGCACATATTGTCAAGTTCAGCCAACAGAATATTTAAAATAAAATCCCATCTTTCATTCACATTTGTACAGTCATCAATGGGACCCCAGTCTGCACCACTTATACAAGCCTTGAACAATGCGGCATCATATTTCCTATAGGTTCTACCAACAAACGATATCTTTTCACTGGAAAAGTAATGGTCGATAAAGGTAATACCCACCACCAAGTGGTCACTGATATTCCAATTTCTTTGGTAAGCTGTACATTTTAAAATTTACTTCAGGCCACCTTTCCAAATTTATTTTCAGGCTAATGTTAGAGAAACCATTGTTACGCCATTGCGTTTAGCAAACATGTGGTTACAGCTGAAGTAATTATGCAGACATGCATTTTTTTGACATACAGCTTTCCAAGCAATGGTAGTGGTGATTTTAGAGGTATTAAGTATATGTAAAGAGCGTGCTAGAAGCAGTGTGCATGCATCAATATTGATTCAGGATTACAGGGCTACTGGCCCCTGGGACACCTGGCCCCCTGACAGTTGGCCCTCTGACTTTTGGCCCCCCTGACATTTGGCCTCCCCGGACAGTTAGCCCCCCCCCCCGACCCCTGGCCCCCCCAGGAACTTTTCTATGTCCACTGGTCGTTTTTAAGTGAATTAGAGCACTCCAAAGAATTAGGTCCATGTCGACATACTGGCCGCCATATGTCGACATACTGGCCCCCATGTCGACATACTGGCCGCCATCTCAGTGGTGGACGTGATTAAGAGTTGGTGGTCTAGAAAAGGAGTTGGTGGACGTGAGGGAGAGGTGGTGGATGTGAGGATGTGTTAGGATGTGTTCCGGCCACCCCAGAGGAGGTGGACGTAAACAGGAGGTGGTGGCAGCAAAGATATCAACTTATATGTGGACATGGCAGTCTAGATGTTGACATGTCAACTTATATGTCGACATGGCGGCCTAGATGTCGACATGTCAACATATATGTGGACATGGCGCCCTAGATGCCGACATGGCAGTCAAGATGTCGACATGGCGGCCAAGATGTCGACATGGCGGCCAAGATGGCGACATGGCGGCCAAGATGGCGACATGTCGACATATATGTGGACATGGGAGCCTAGATGTCGACATATGTCTACACACTTGTCGACATGTGTCGACATGCTTTGGGTTTCATCTGTCGACCCCTATATGTCCACATATATCTATATCTGTTGACATATGTGGACATATGTGGACATATGTGGACATATGTTGACATGTGGGGACAGATGTCGACATATGGAGACATATGTAGACATATGTCGATGCCTGTCCATACTAGTCCACAAATGTCAACATGATGGCCAAATTTAACCCATATTTCCATTTAGATTCCGCTATGGACTTGTTGACATGTGTCGACATGCTAGTCGACATGCTTTGGGTTTCATCTGTGGACCCCTATGTGGACACCTGTCCATATATATATGTCCACATAATTATATCAATATCTGTCGTCATATGTGGACAGATGTCGACCCATGTTGATGCCTGTCCACACCTGTCCACAAATGTTGACATGATGGCCAAATTTAACCCATATGTCCATTTAAATTCCGCTATGGGGGCCCGGGGGGCCATTTGTCCTGGGGGGCAAAATGTCAGGGGGGCCAAAAGTCAGTGGGCCAAATGCCAGGGGAACCTAAAGGCCTGACACCCATTTGATTAAGGGATTGAGAATACGTTTATGTAGGGGTGCTATGTGCTTTGTACATAGAACTGTAGGTAATGGAATCGTATTCTCAGTCTGCGCAATGCACACTCTAGTAGGATACATCTAGGTAGAATAATGCCATATCAGATATATCCAAACAGTAACGTGGCAACAAGAACAGAACAATGACATATATTGCAATTCACAAGATTCACATCAAACCCATACATGTTTTTTCCTTTGATATCTAAGTGTAATTATGGTACAGAAGTTCAAGATTCGGATCATTTTTTGATACATCAGAACAAATGGTCTAGGTATGTTTGAATTGGCATGCCCATGTCAAATGCACACTCTTAGAAGATACACGTAGGTAGAGTAATGCCATATCAAATATAGTCAAACAGTAACGTGGCAACAAGAACTGAACAGACATTATGCATTTACAAGATTAACATCAACTTTATACATGTGTTTACCTTTGATATCTAAGTGTAATTATCGTACAGAAGTTCAAGGTTCAGATCATTTTTTGAAACATCGGAACAAAGTATGTTTGGATTGGCATGCACCATGCCAAATGGACACTCTGAGAAGATACACGTAGGTAGAGTAATGCCATATCATGTATATAGCCAAACAGTAATGTGGCAACAAGAACAGAACAATGACATATAGTGCAATTCACAAGATTCACATCTGTGTTTCTTTGATATCTAACCGTAATTGTCATACGAAAGTTCAAGATACAGGTAATTTTTTGAAACATCAGAACCAATGGTCTAGGTATGTTTGCAATGTTATGGTGAAATTTTTTAGAAGTGGACAAGTTTTGTATCTGCCGGTACCAATAGCTGGTACTACTAGCAGGTATCTCACATGTTTCTTGTATATATGAATATTATGAGAAAATGAATCATATCACTTGGAAAGTTCCCTCTTTGGTGTAGTGATCAATTTCTCTGATGCGGAACGTCTCCTCTTTTGTGAAGCCATCATAGCGTATAGTATACACAGTCCTTCTTATCTTTACTACGGTACCTGTGAATCGCAAATTGCACAAATGAATTATGACAAATATGCAAGATAATAGAGTAAGCTTAATCTTAGCTGGAATTGAATCTTTATACTGTTAAAATCAACACATAACTATATAACACAACCAAGACATTGAATTGTTGGCTCATTACTGTTTGAAATGTTCAACCATTAAAGAAGCCACAAAATGGCAGACATTCATCCCTGCCAATATGTTTCAAGGGGCTTCTATCTCATATACACACCTGTCCATACTACCCCTCCCCCTGCCTACTCTATATCCCTCCAGTCTGCCACCTCACTTATAAATGCTGTGACTGCAGGGGGGAGCAGGGCCAGAATACTTCTCCGTAATCAGTTGGCCCTTACTCAAAAAAATTGAATCTGATTTGGGCAGTGGTGCAATGACAGATGGCTTCTGTTTCATTTTTCACCACAACAGCCACTATGTAATGGGGGGGGGGGGCTCTGGCCCCAAATACCCGTTTCTTCCTTCTTTCTCTTTTATTTTAGATGTTAATGTTGTCCAATCTGTGCGTAAGGCATATACAATATAGGCAAACCTCAGGTAGCATAGTTGGCGTATGTGACACTAGGTTTACAGGCAAAGCAATTCTTATGATAAATCTGGAAATTTGTTGAAACTGAACTGTTTTAGTCCACCGTAATAATTCCTGACCCATGCGAGTATTCATATGGTGTATAATGCTCTTTTTGGATACAACGATATGTGTTTAGAACGAATTTTCTTACTCAAAAGAAACAGTTTGTTATAATGAAATTTTACTGGTACTAATTCTGTATGTAAAAGTCACATCTTACCTTCATACCATGTATCGTCACCAAGGAACTTTTGTTTCACACGGTCTTGCAGCTTTAGTGTCCTACAACATAAAATAACAGTTCATCAACAAACTTTTTTAATTGACAGGTAAAAGAGTAAATTATATTGATGTGCAGAATGATTACACGGCAATTATTTGGTTATAAATGTGCGCCACTAAGACTGTGCATGGCTATGGACAACTACAATATTCACATCTTAGGCGGTGCAAGTCTAGTGTGGCCCTGCACTCTACAGGCCTAGGCTAGGACTGGTGGCAGCTCACCTGGGGATTTTTGAGTTTATAAATGTATTTTATTTGACCAGGTCATCTTCGAAAAATACATATACATCATCAAATTACGCAGGAGTAGGGCCTGTGGTAAATTTCCACTGGTTGCCTATCCGACGTATCCTAATGTCAGTTGTTGATATAGTACAACCTATAGATTAACCTCACACCTGGGTCACCTGACATTACCTGCTGCATGCCAGCCTTGGTGGGCTTCACTCAGCCGGCAGCCACCACCCCAGGAGGATCACTCTGACTCACTGACTATTATGCCTTCCGTGTAACTTATACAATCATTACAGTGTTTATATTACAGTTTTGGCTAGCTAATCCTATGGGCCCGAAATAAACATGTACTGTATTCAATACTACCATATACACACAAAGTAACATTTTAGATCAACGTTTACATATGTTCAGAGCAAAATATTGTACTGACACACGTTTTATCCATCGCACATGAATAAATACATCTGTCTTTTGGTTTTATCAAGTTCATATAGTTAGAGGTAAACTCACCGATTCGTTTTGGGTACTTTCTTTCTCACACTGCTCTGCTCACATTCAACTGATACGTTCTTGGGTAGATCACTCACAGCAGATGACTTTGCTGATACCTCGTTAGGTAGGTCACTGACAGAGGATAATTTTGATGATGCGTTGTTGGGTAGGTCACTGACAGAGGTTGATTTTGATGATGCATTGTTGGGTTGGCAACTGTGAGAGGATAATTTTGAAGGTAATTTGCCACTCTTATGTGATAGGTTTAAGGGGTGAGCTGCTGGGGAAGAGCCCGAGAGACCCTGCTCTGTGACAGGGAAGGCAGTGGATGTTACGGGGGGGCTCACAAAGTCAGAGTCCAACAGTGACTGGTAACTTACATGGGAGGAGTTTGATACCATATGGTCGTGCTGGTTGTAACTCATATATTGCTGGTAGTTATCAGCAGATGACGTGTGCATCATTGATGATGTATCTGAGAATGTTTGGTAAGTGTGAAAGGATGAGCTTGATGGAATCTGCCATCTGTCATATGATGAGCTTGGTGATGGCTGGTTAATTCCTCGTGAGGTGTTTTCCATCATATGGTACTCATTTGAAGGTATGGAGGACTGTGCTGTGTAACTTTCAGATGGATAGTTTGGTGCAGTCTGGTCAACGATGGGTGGTGTGTTTGACATAAGGTGACACTCAGTAGCAGGTTCCGGGTTATATTCTGTTGCCTGCTGGCTGATCATACGTGGAGCGTTTGCCATAACATGGTAATCAAATTCAGTACTGGTAGAAGGTGCTGGATAACCTTGTACTCCTGGCTGGTTGGATGGTGCATTTGACATTAGGTGAGATGTATTTGGAGGTGCAAAGTAATTTTCCTGTGCTGGCTGGTTCATCATTGATTGTGTGTTTGACATGACATGATACTCATTTGGAACGATGGTGGGAGGTGGGGGATAACTCTCTAATGCGGATGTGGAGCTTGATGATGTTGTCCCTGGTGTATCTGACATAAGGTGGTGTCCATGTGTAGTAAAATTTGACTGTGGCATGCAGCTTGCCAATGCAGAGATGGATGTTGGCTTGTGAATACTGAATGGTGTATCTGACAGAAGGTGGTGGTCATTTGTGGTGGGAAGTGAATCGTGACTTCCTGATGCAGAGCCAGATGGCAGTCGGTTAATTGCTAATGGTATGTTTGAGACTGCCTGGTTAGTGCCCTTCTCTCGTAAAACATCTCGGGGTACCTGTGGAGCACTGTGAAGAGAAATAGAACAGTGAACAAATTGTATGAGAAGTTCCTTTATGCTAAACAGTTTACAGTGGCATATCATCTACCGTATATTCCCGAGTACTCCCTAAATGTTGCATATTTCCCGCATATTTCCCAAGTTTGATAGAATTCTATGACCCACACCAGGGGGTCATAATGCTTCGATAGAGAAAAACTCATATCATCCGCACCTAGACTTCGGAAAATGTATATAACTTGGGCTTTGTGAATGAACAGCAAGGATTTCTAGTACATTGCTTATTCAGTTAGCCCCCTTTGGGGAGGTGTTGTGTTAGAAGAGATGAGCCTGACAAGGGCCACGCTGTACTGGGACTGTACTGAGTGGTGTATGTTCTGCTCCCAAGAATTGACCTTTTCATGTTATGCCTTGTACAGACTTACTGAAGTCTTTTGTTTTAGATGAAGACAAAAAGAGAATGTTTTATCTCACATACTTTCTTCAACTGTATAAAGTGGGAGCATCAGGAGGGAGGGGTATAGTAGGGGAAGGGGGGAGCGTGTGATGTAGTAGGAGTTGTCGCTGACGTGGGCCAGTCTGGGACTGTACTGGGAAGTCTATAGTCACCCTAGTATGTAAACCGTCATATCTTTGACTGTTTTATGATCTTTACGTAAACCATAGACTAACAGACTCAGAGGCCACAAACATACCTACAAGAGAACCTTTGGTTGCGGCCGGTTTAGGGTGGTTCAGAAGATAGGATGCAATAAAACAATGAACATCATGCACTTAACCCTTAAGGTGGGTCGCTACCCTTTGTTCATAGTTAACAGAATGTCTCAATTTCTTTTCTATGGACAGTCTGAATCATATGCAATCGGAAAAATAAGATAAAAATGGGGGTTCCCGACATACATTTGTAGACACAGAATTTTGAAAAATTAAAGTATTTTCATTTCTTTCTATAAAGGATAAAAAAAGTGTGAAAACTTCCGTAATTCTTTTTCATATCAACCATTATGCACATAAATGTAAAAATTCACATGTCAAACGCTTATATTTTCCACTTTACTAAAAAATTAATTTAAAGTGTTGTATACCATGGCATTCTGGGTAAAAATATTATGTTTTGGGAAAGAATAGAAATAGAGTGCTATTATTTTGTAGGCCTATTGGCTAAAATAGTATTCAAAATTAACAGAATAAATCTCAAAGTCTCTCAGAAAATAGTCCAGAACATTTGCTAACATATTTAAGTGACTTTGATAGAGGGTCCCACACATGTTTATAGTTTTTTGGCCTTTAAAGTTAAAAAGTATTTTAAAATCTTACATTTAGAGCTAAAAATAAAGTGTAAAATGGCTAGAATCAGGGTAGAAAATGGCTACAATTTATACCCATGTTTATTTTAATTAACTTAATTAGATCTATATCATTCTATATAATGATTTATTGATAAATAGTTTCAATGTTCTAACTTCTGATAAAAATAGAAAACATCATTGACTTAAGATATATTAAATATTCAAAGTCCAATAAGTCGCTCAATCTCCCAATCTTTTGACATGGCTTAGTCATTATGTATATGTATATGTATACGCTTATGTAATGTCAGCTCATTTTGATATATTTAATCTATATCCTGCATTCAAACATCATGACAACCCCACAGATTTAAGACACCTCCGAAATTCGGCGTGATGCATCAATACAGCATCAGTGAGTCTATCGCTGGGGCTGCATTGGTGCATCATGATGACAAATGTCATCTTTAATGACATCCGTCCTCAAAGGGTTGAGACAACTGCAGTATGGATATCGTTTGGGTGGTTGGGTATTGCAGTATTACTCCGTAGGCAGCTCCACCCCTCCCCCAACTGGCAAATTATGACTCGGCCCTAAGCCCAAATAAAAAAAATGGTTTGTTTTAGGTTTCATGGGAAGAAACTCTAGGGTCAGTAGTTCGGATTTTTCTTGGATTTGTTTTGTTTTACAGCCCCTCTACATCCCCTAAAATTTACCAAAAAAGTAAAGAAAATACAAAGATGTCTTCAAAGTAGCATTAAAAATCGTAGGGTCGGTCCTGTTTTTAAAGGGTCGGTCGGGTGACCTGACACAATTTTTTAAAAGTTTTTTTGGTCTGAATTAGCAGAACTGACCTGTCTTTGTTTGACACCTTTCTTTTCTTTTGTGGGCTGCCGCTGTCTACCCGTTTCTCTGCTTCTGGGTCACTGTGAATTAGAAGATATTCAAATTTAACATATTTCAGTTGGATGAATTACATGTACAGTGAAATTTGGTTATAAGGAGAGCTGCCATGAGGAACTTCCTGTGACATGGAACACATTTCCCTTGACTCCACTCGGCTCACACGTGCATAGAGGCGTCCAGCTTGGGTGCCGACCAACTAGCCCAACCGCGCAGTGCGGCGCCCGGCCCGGGTGACCACTCGGCTCACACACACAGTGGGTTCACTGGGTTCACTGGGTTCACCTGCACTTAGCCCACTCTGTCTAGCCTTCTTACCACTGATAGTATAGAGGCATCTATTGGTACCACTACAGTTATAAGGAACTTTTCTTACAAGGAGCAATGTGCCTTACAAAAGGCCCTGCTTATAACGAGATATAACTGTAACATAGTTAGCTGAAAACACTAAGAAAATTATGACAGCTCACTGACTAAAATTTCGGCAAATATTGTAGGCAAACAGCATCTCACCATACTGAAAGGATTTCGCTGAAAAGTGTCTTAATATTTGTTTATGTTCAAAGAGAACCAAAATACATATTTTAGCACATGTAACTTAAATCTTCTAATGTTCTGCACACTGGATAATCACAAGGACAACAACATATAATTGTTTTAAAAAAATGCTACAAGATATTACTTTGTCAAACTTCGCCACATGCGATGACATGCATCAACATGCTCCAAGCTTAGTCTTGGCATGTCGGCAGCACAGTGTCCCTAAACTCACATGTAGATTCATTGTACTCCCATGTTCAAAGCAGAGGGAGAAGTTGGAGTTACCTACGCTGTTTCTATACATAGAAACTCCTGACCTCCACCCTGAGTTTTAGCTCAGTCTGTGGCTGTGTATGTGGTAATAAGTAAGGATGGCTGGCTGTCAACAAAACAGGAAGCCTAAGCTCCAAGGACTTTGGTTGTATAACCCGCTAAACTACATGGGGTTCATTTACTTGTGACTATACATGGGTACTCAGATTTTTTTACTGTGTCGCCGTGTCGACTTTAAACAATGGTGCTGTGTCGCCATGTCCATTTTTATCTTATACAAAGTATTTTACGTGTTTGTGCCCATCAATTTTTAAAAGGCCCATGTCGCCATGTCGCACATGTTGAATATTAACCCATGTATAGTCACTTACTTATTGTTTCCTTAATTGTATTATACTGACCTGTTGTGCCTTTTATCCATCTTTTTTTTCTTTCTACGACTCTCTTTTTGTTTGTCTCGTTGTGGGTCCCTGGAAAAATTTTCAAGGTAATTAGTTGTTTTTTTATGTGATGTATGACTGCTATATAGGTCGTTATCTGTGTTACGGTGCATTAAAACTCTGAAGAAACAACCACACATGCTACACATGTCTGCAATATTTGTCAAAACCAGGACATTTGTAAAACCCTTGCCCTAACCCGAACCCCCATCCCAAATCTCCCCCCACAACCTTTCCATGACAACTGCAGGACAGGAACAGACCACAGAAACGGACAGTGGAGCTTCCCACTACCCCAGACATTTTCACAGGAACTTTCACTGGGTCAACCCTTTTCTGATTCCCATAGAGTTATGCTGACTATAGTCTATGCTTGGCCAGCCATGGCATCAGCTATAGTCAATGCTCGGCAAATGTGGTGCTTTACACAACACAAACAGCTATAAATGGTTGTTAAATAATGGCACAAACATAAAAAATGGACTCACCCTTCTTCTGAACGCTGGAAGGAAATGTTACTCTGTGCTTTCAGGATCTCTTGCATCTCATGCACAGAATAATACTTTATTTCATCAAACGCTACACCTGGTGGCATACCCACAACTTTTATTGGCACTGTTCCATTCACTATTGCAGTATACTTCACGGTTGTGTGACCTGTTAATTTGGCTGTAAAAAAGAAGTGTATAAGTCTTTTATCTATCCACCGACAGGCAAGCATAATTCTGCAGCTCAATTGTTTACCATATTTCTCTATTCAAAAGCCGGGCCCTAAATATATAACCCTTCCCCATGTATTACACGGATCAAAAATAGTACTAGTTATAAGTACCCCAAAGCATGGGCAGGGAGTAAAACTCATTAAAATATCACCTTTATGGTCATAACTTTGCTTCTAATTGATATTAAGATAATTTGTAAATGTATACAAAGCAGAATAAATTTTATATGCCATAAAGATTATTTATAAAGTCGGAAAGCTACATTTAGACAGGAACCACTAAAATATATTCCAATTTATCATTGAAAAGTAGTGAATAAATCAGAAAATAAAATGGAAGAAAAGGAGAAAAAAAGCTTGGTACATAAACCACTTTAAACCAGTATTACCCCGGTCTTTGAAGGGGGACATCCCCTTCAAAGAACGGGCTAATACTGGTTTGATATATGTGGTATGTATTTTAGTGTAATTTTGTATCCTAATTTAACAACCCTTCAAGCAAAGCACCCTTGGAATTTATGATGATACTAAAGCCACTTAAAATCGATTATCAGCTTTGCGGACAGCGCCTGCCCCTGTTAAAAAGGGCCGCATCAACCCTTTTTTTGACCGTATCAATAAAAAAATAGGTCAAAATCGGCGCCCCTGTCAAAAAATAAATAAAAAAATTCAAATTTCCCCATCAAATCTAACAGCAGAGATACCAACTTACCTCACCCCCAAAATCATATTTGTTCCGCTTTTTTGGACACTCAAATCCCTATTTCTGGTTGAAATCTTCACAATAAAAATGCAATTTAGTATACAGTACCCTTTTACATGTATTACTGATAGATTTCAATTGAGAATATTTTGTAGAAAGGTGAGTTTTCAAGCACCACGACAACAGAGGGCATAAAATATTACATTACTATGCAGTGTTTGAAGGGTCGACATTCCAAACTTTAAAAAAAAAGAGACCTCCCTCGTCACCCTAACAGAAAAAAAAAGAAAAAGCAATCCCCCTCGCGGTCTTGAAAAAAGTATTCCAAAAAAAAAGCCTCCCTTGCCGGTTTTTTTTTCTCAAAAAGTGTCCGCAAAGCTCATAATCAATTTTAAGTGGCCTAAATACTGTACGATAGAATGGCAATGGAACTTATTGAAGTGATATTTAATGACATACCATACAACCCTTTGAACATCTCTTGTACTTTCGTTCTAAGAGCACCCCTTCCATCATTTTGGGCTGTAAAACAGAAAAGAAGATGTGATGACTGATGCTTCTAGGTTAAAGAAAGAGTAATTAGGTCACTGAAAAATTTAATGGTTTCTTATAACCGCATTATACAAATCAGGTTTATTCAAAAGGCTAAAACATTAATTTCATTTGGCCAAAACCCTATAATTTGCATACCAATTAGTCCAAAAAGGAAAAGAAGAAAACTTTAAAGAATGCCATGTTTCAGTGCTTAGTGATGAGAAACCATTTTTTTCAATGCCCTTCATATGGGTACAGGTGACTAAATTTAATTCAATTAAATTTAATAATAATTATTTATTTGTTAAATATTGTACTTGGTATTTTCATGTCGACATCACCCAAAAAATAAAAAAAAGTGTGACCTAAATGGGAGAAGCAGAACTACATTATGTTTAGAATGTACCAATAAGATACTAAGAAGTATCAACTTTGCGTGTCCACTGGAAGGTTAGGAAATGTAGTCAGGTTATATATGGCAGTTATAATAAGTGAAGCATGACTCGACTTACTTCTGTTGCCCGTCATGTGCTCAGCATAGTCAGATACTATGTCTTGTCGGTTGCGTAGGTATGCCACACCAGCAACTGGCCCGAGTACAGTTGGAGGGCCTTCAGGCTGGGCGATGATAGCTGTTGCTTTATACCCAATTCTATCGAGCTTCCCAATCTGGAAATTGTAAATAATGTGCAAAAAGAAGAATTATATAAAAGAATAATGCACAATCTTCATACTGTAATGTAAAAATACACACTAAATCATTGATCTGCGGCACCTAGGGAATGTGCAACATAGGCCCCCTGTATCATCAGCCACCTGATGTTTAGCCACCTAACATTGGAGTTGCAGATTTTCCACATTTTCAGCCCCGTGATGTTCAGCCCTCATGATCTTAAACCCCATGATGCTAGACCATGTACCTAATAACATATTATAACATCCAATTCCATTGAGCAGGTTGTGTATTTAATAATGAATAAAGTACCGAAGCAGGTTATGATAAAAAAAAAAGTAGCCTCACATGTGGGGGAACAACATGTATTCGTACACCCAGTAACCTCACATCGGAGCTAGGGATGTCATTGATATCCAATTTATTCCAATTTCGATCATCACTATTATGGTCTCAATTTATTGATTATATCGATTTATTTTGATATAACGAACACAGTTTATATCTGCTTTAAATATGGGTATTTTCATCTGTTTATATCCGTCCTTATACTTCAGTTCATAAAGCTGAACTCTTGGTAGCACGTAGAACACAATTTGAAGTCATCTTTCCTAAATGTTATACACCTGCAGAGGTAAATTTTTTTAATATGAATGAAAAGCAAGTTCTATGTGGAGTATTTACACAACTTTTGCACCTTTAGATACAAGTGGTGTATCGATATAATCACTTTTATCTATGCATTAATTGTTATTGTAATTATGTCAATGTATTGATTATGGGGGTATCAATGACATTCCTTATTCAGCTACCGTAAATTCCCGGGTACTACCCGCATCTCGCGTATTACCCGCACCCCGACTTTGGGAGAATCCTATAACCCGCACTGGGGGGTCTGAGTGCTCCCAGGGAAAAACCCTTGTATAACCTGCACCTAGACTTTTGGAAAATTACTACTGCCCAGAACCCTCTGCTGGCAACCAAATGATGTCTTCCTGGGTGGGCATTAAAGTGTGACGCCAAAGGTGCGACCCAAAGCTACAATGTACCGTGGGTGGTAGGGGGGGGGGTAAAGCTGTGACCGCTAAATAATAATATATGCCACTACCTGCATCTTTGTGGATGGGGGGGGGGGGTGAGCGACAAAGCTAAGCCTAAGGGCTACCTGCCCTGGGGTGGGGGGAGGATGAGAGTACTGAGGATGAGAGGTGTGAGCGCCAAAGGGCTACGTGCAGTATTGGGGTGGGGAGGGGGGGTGCTCTCTGGGCGAGGCTAGGAGTAATTTTAAGGCATTACAGAAATCGTTCAAAATAAAAAACCCTCATATTACCCGCACCCCAACTTTGGGAGAATCCTATAACCCGCACTCACGGTTTGGTTCGTGTACTACCCGCGGGTTGTACGCGGGAATTTACGGTGGTTACGAAAACCAACAAATTCTAGTATATTTCTTCATATTAAATGCCTACCATAAAACCTCATATATAAGCCTAATTCGCATATAAGCCGCACCTAGAGTATTGTATAAGCCCCATTGGTGATCTGGTTATGGTGACGTTAGTACTTTACCATAGTAGCAAAAACTGCATGACGCACCTTCCTCAGGTGAGTGCACAGAGAAACGTTTACAGTGTGTTTAAGCCAGTGTCACAGATGTTTTACAACCAAAAACTCTTAAGAATTAATACAGAAAATAGATGGTGCCATCTGTGTAAGAGTAACACTTGAGTAAGATTTTTGTGGCTTCATATAGTTTCACAAACATTTCACAGCTTCATTTGTCCACAAATGTCTTAATGATGTGTGGACTATTTTAAGAGTAAGAGTAAGACATCTGTAAGACACACTGTAAACGTTTGTCTGTGCGCTGACATGAGCTAGGTGCCCTCTGCACAAAAACTTGTATGTAAGCCATGCCCGGGAGCTGGGTGTATCCTATGAGCCGCACCTCCGATCTGACTCGCGTACTAGCTACGGCTTACATGTGAGGTTGTACGGTAGTAATCCAAATACTATGTTGGGTTACTGTTTCTCATGTATGGGATCATGTGCCTACCATATGCCTGTTTAAGTGGTTATTAAACACTTCATTCCGTTTTGGGTTTTTGGTATATGTTTTGGGCCTTTGGTTAGTGTGTTGGATATGTTTGTTGGGTGTTGGGTGCATGTGTGAAGCATTGGGCAGGGATGTTGGGCTTTGGCTAAGCGTGTTGGACTTTGGGTAGGGTGATTGGATGTTGGGTATGGTGGTTGGACGTTGGGTAGGGTGGTTGGACGTTGGGTAGGGTGGTTGGACGTTGGGTAGGTTTGGGCATCAGGTAAGGGGCTCAGGTGTGAGGTGAATGGTTGTGCGAAAAGGGCATATACATTAGTGATAATTAACCTGCTGGGACCTGGAGCAGAAAGACATGAGAAGACAGGATGTGATTGTAAGATTTTATGGGAAATAACCTTTTTACTAGAGGTTTGGAGATTGGATGTTACTATAAGCATGGGGGTATAACATTGTAGGGTATAACTAGTCATAACCTGCTGACAGATGACTAATAATGCAGGGGTCCTAAAGTCAGGGTGCCAATGGTCAGGTGGCCGAGATTCTCCAGGGCCTATTATCAGGGTGCCAAACATCCGCAAGGGTGAATCCTAGCACCAAATCATTGCACATTGTAACATTTCTGCTAGAGGCTAAGTCTCATGAAATCACAACAATTGCATAGTGTTTGACCGAGTAATGTCTTTGACCAGGTGACGTCTTTGACCAGCAACGGTAAAAAAGGCTGAAATGGGGGCTGTGTACACAGAAATTCCGGAAAAGGGTTAATCAATATTTCAATAATATATAAATAATTTAATTTCGATTTGGTTATAATTATAGGCTGACCCAGTTAGGTACAGTAACACATAATATATGTTCATTTACCATTGTTACCTCTATTTAGTTGTGACGTCTTTGAACATTTAGTAAAACGTTGTTTTATCATAGTAAAAATATGTTGAGTGATTTATTTCTTCATTATGTTTAAGTATGTTTATGCCTCAAAATATTCCTGTAAAAAGATTTTTTTACCACCACCCCCCTTGTCCCTGTGAAAAGTCAAATCACTGTGCATTGGTCAAAGATGTCACCCAGTGAAAGACTATCAAATTGTTACGATTTCATGAGCCTTAACCTTAACTGCTAACTTTAATACTACCGTACAACCTCACTTATAGGTCGATCTCACTTATAGGTCGAATTGCAATTTTGAGGAAAAAAATCGACCTATAGTAAGGGAGTGCTCATTTTTTAAGAACAGGGGGGGCGGTGAGATTTCGCGCGGAGCATGCGAAATTTTTTCACCCCCGCTAGAATTGTTGACCCCCCCCCCGGCAGGCCGAAAATCGCGCGCGTTCGCGCCCCTTTGTAGCATAGTAACGCGCGGGCTTTTCTCCTCAAAACAGGTTGAATTTTTTTCACCCTCCCCCAAGAGGGGTCTAAATTTTTTACCCCCCCCGGTCAAGGGGTCCAAATTTTTACCCCCCCCCAAATCCACCACCCCCCCCTGTTGTTAAAAAATGAGCACTCCCTAAAATACAATGAACTTTTGGAAAACCCCACTTATAGGTCGAATTGGAGTTTGAGAATTTGTTAGGAGGCTAGACCCCACCCCAGACCCCCCTAAAGCACTCTTTGTCTGGCCAAATTGAGTATTATTTATGATATTCTGCCCTTATTACGACGACCCCCTACTTGTAGAGAAACAAGCAGGTGTTATTGGGGGAAAGAATCCTCGAAAAAGGTGTATTTTACAGTATTTAGAACTAATATTTTGAAGCCCCTAAAAAGTTTATATTTTTTCAAAGCCTCACTTATTAGTCGAATTGGACTTTTGAAGTAAAAATCGAGTTATAGCAAAAAGAAAACAAAAATCGACCTATAAGCGAGGTTTTACGGTAGTTTCTCTTGTCTAGGTATATAGATGCTTCTATGCTCAGAAATCATACATGTCCTTACATTTAATATACAGCATTTCTGGTTTGGATAATTTGATATGCTATAGACATTTGGTATTTATGATGGAAACAAGACAATAACCACATTAATGCATCATGACCACCAACAGTATGATGAATTAATACATCATGCCCCCTGGAAGGGTTAAGAAGACATATTGTGCTTATAGGATAAGCCCAAAGCAAGGGAGAGGCTTATAATATGAATTAGGCTTATATGTGAGAATTTACGATACTTAGCATAGTTGTCAAACAGGCACCAGCGCCCAAACTGAGAGTTACATACTTAACTTTATGTCAGATTTCAAGTACACGTGAATGACACAGTTTATATGAAAAGAATACTGCCTCGAATGGGGATACAACAATCAAAAGAGAAATAAGAAGAAAATAAGAAAAATAGAACACAGTTACCTGCTTTTCGATTCTATCATACATAGCCAATGCACGACTCCTCAATTCCTGTGGCGAGAGGTTTTCCAAGATGATGTTTTTCTGCTCTTCAAGATTATCACTGAGTATCTTACAGCCAGCCTTACTTTTTTTCAGTTGACGGTATTTCTTAGACTTTTTACTTGAAAACCCGACAAAAGGTTTTCCAGTTAGATCTGGAAAAGGAAGAGCGAGGAGACTATGATATAGTGACACTGAAATACTTTTACAATGCTAGGCATCTGTACATGTAAGTTGTTTACTCTGACTTTATTTGTCTGTGTTGAAAGTCAATGTAATGAGCATTAATGTGAAGGACATTGAATGTTAATAGTGCTGTGCTAATAATCGATTTTATCATCACAAAAATAATATCAAACTGATAGTACATATGAAAATAAAAAGAGAACTACAATGTGGTAGTTACACTTCATGCACTAAGGTATACCCTACCTTTATCAGACATACGTAGGAATGCTGTCCATTCTGTCAGCTCCTCTGCATTTATTTTCTTCTTCTTCCCTCGCCCAGGCCCCTTCTTATAGTTGCTGATCCAATTCTGTGCAGAGTCAAGTGAAGCAAGGATGTTCAAGGTTGACGTTGTATGAAATGTGATATGCCTACTGAAGTGGAATACATTGTATGTACATAGGTACCACACATATGTTTAATTAAATGCTTAAATTAGAGTGAAAATATGTCCCAGGACTCTCCGCAAAATATCATTGAGTCAAATAAATAAAAAGATTGGTTTCCGGTAACATGGTCAGAAAAAACGGACCCGGGTGGTCAGATTTTATCTTTTTTAATCGAAAATATTTTCAATTTTCCTATTCTAGGCCTAGTTTTAGCGTTTTTCCTATAAAATAGTCTATTATAACTCACCTTAACTGACTGAAGGGGCAGATTGGTTCTTTCTGTTGCTTCACTGAGAACTTGTTTGTCCCTGCTGTTATCCAGAGGTCGTTCTTCCCTGTTGAACATTTCCACCAATATTGCCAACTGCTCCGTATTAATGAATATCTGTAAAGATATAGAAAGGATATGAAGGAGGCATAACGTTGGTACTGAGTAAGAGAGTCAATATAAAAGCAATGGACTATGTGTATAATCCAAAAATGTGGGCACCGGAATCTTTTCAATAACATTTGTACTTAAACAGAAAATAGTTTGAAAAAGAAATCTTATATAGAAGCCTGGTTGCACAATTTTGAGTTTTCTCCAGTTTACGGCCTAAACATAATATTTTGTATATTCTTACCATAGCAGCTCACAGTCATTTTTGAATATCAGTTGGTCACTGCTGACCAAAGTCCCTGTGAGAAAGGTGGGAACACAAGTACAGCATGCGGGCTGTAGACTTTCCATAAGCCTTGATTGCGCCCTTGCTGCTCTATCAAGGGCTGCATTATACTTTTTTTCAAATCTTGTCCTAATTGAAATATTAAATGATATTTTACACAAAAAAAGGGTGTCTGACAATAAGGTAATTTATCAAGACTTGCTTGTCTCGCAGTTAAAGCCAGTATAGGGTCATATTTAGGCCTCGAAGAAGAAAGAAAACGTAACCGATTTGCTGTATTTGGCATGATCAATAGTGTGTCATTGATACCCCCAGAATCGATACAGACACATTTATAGAATCCTGATTAACGTATTGACAAAAGCCTTATATCGATACATCATTTTTATCACAGATAAACCATTAATTTCCCTTTGTAAAACTGCAAAAATTATGTAAATATTCCGTCTAGAACTTGCTTTTTATTCAATTGGAAAATGCATGCCTATTACATTGAGGGAAAAGAACTTCAGAGAGTACTTGAAATGTTACCAAATGTTCATCTTGATAGACTCAACTATTATGAGGGAAATATACAGATGAAATTACCATTTCTTCAAGCATATATAGACTGTGTTTGCTATATGGAAATAAATCGATATAATGGAAAAATGGAGATCAAAATGGTGATAATCGCAATCGAAATATGTTGGATATCAATGACATCCCTAGGTGTGGGTAATACGAGGGTTTATATGAAAACGAGGCTGCGGGTCATACGCGAGATGAGGGTTTTACGTGGGAATTTATGGAGTATAAGGCGGTGATCCACTGCCGTGAGTCTCCTACGAATCCACTCGTAGGGGGGAGGCTTGCGAGTCCACTCGCAGTGGATCACCAGCTATAGTCAACACCATTCACCTAACAGTAGTACCGGTATGGCAATTGAAATAAGGTGTATCCTTCTGGGCACTAATACTTGTAAGAGGTCGTCCCCATAGCACGAAAAGTATTTTAACAGGATAATTGGACCATTTCACTTCAATTTAAAAAATGAAGAGCCCTTCTATTTCCTACATCGTAGAGGCTGGAACTGTGTTTGGGGACATAAACATTATGTGAGCCATGGGGAAGAGGTGGAGGTTCTCCACCTAGTCTATTCCTCCCCCCTACATTAGTTTAGGTCACCTTTTTTGATAAGTTGGATTAGGCTACTTCATACTAAATAGATTGCTCTATTCGTACAGAAATCGGTGTTAAAATTATGTATATAAGCATACTAATATAGCTTTATTAGTGCCTATTGCATTAGTACGGTGATATTAATTATTATTCTGACCGTAATCACCAGATGCGCAGCCCAGTATAAGGTGTAGGCATAGGAGCATAATGCATCCCCACCCCCCTCCAAAGAAAAATTGTTTTTTCAAATGGCACTATGGGGCATGTCCCCAAGGGACTTTCGGGAACATCTAGGTTCCAGTACCACAGGGGTGAAAGATTTTGACAAAAGTCTACAATTGTACCATCTGCTGTAGCCAGTGTAGGCCTAGGCCCGGGGCCTAGGCCTATTTGAGTGCTGCCAGATACGTACCATTTGTTACATTTTCCCATGTCACTAAGCCCCATGCCATGGCCATGTCAAATGTAAAACAGTAGAAATCTGAGCTAATTTTTTTTTGATTGAATCTCCCTAAATACTATTGAAAGTACCCTCCCTGTAGAACATGCACTGCCCCCACCTCCGTCAAGCTGAGTGAAGCCTGAAGGGCTCCCATGTAGGGGGCTCTGGATGGGGGGTCGCAATTTCCCATGTCGATTTTAAGAAATGACCATGTCGCCCTGTCGATTTTAAGAAATAGCCATGTCACCATGTCGATTTTAAGAAATGTCCATGTCCCATGTCACTATCTCTAATATTCCTTATGTTGCATGTCACTAAGCCAAAAAACGGCCATGTCGCCATGTCGAATTTAGTGGTCCACACCCATATGTAGGGGCCAAAATGTAGGTCACTTCCACAAGGTGAAGTACAACCTTAACTTGTTCACGGTTTTTGAGGAGATAGTTGGCATGATAAATGGCTGTAAAAAGGGGGAGGTGGTGTGTTTGGTTTTGTTATGGATGAGGGAAGGATGCAGGCCTACTAAATGAATGCTTCTGGTCTAATTCCGGGCCTGGGAATTGTGGTGTGACATGACGGAGACGTGCGTCCTTGAAGTAGCACAGAAGACGTACACCACGGGTCAGTACCCAATTCCTGATGTAGATCTACCTTTATTCTAAGCTTTGTCACGAGAAGACATAAATGCTGTTAAAGTGGAAGTAATACTTACTCTTTGGACAGGTTCCATGGTGTTCATTTCCTGTGCTGAGCAGAACGTGAAGGACGAGACGACCGCACAGAATTGTTGTAGATGTACTGCTCTGAATGACCTGGGCAATATGTGCTTGGAGATTGAGTTGAAAACCGTAAAACAGTAATCAGCATTTTTGGTGGAAACGGGATGCATTATGCTAATTTAAGAATAGAAATGTATGTCGTAGGCCTAGGGGTATATCGGATATCCTACATAAGTTGCGGATATTCGCTGTACTATGACATGAACAATTAGATGAGGAATAGATGCTGCGTAGGCCAACCCCTGCCCTGGGCCTAGATAGGGCCGTAAACAGGCCTAGCCATAGGCCCTACCAGGGAGTGGCTGAGTCATTTATTGTCACCTTCCGTGACCTGGGGGACCTTGGTGGACATAGCCTATGATGGGAGCTGATGGGGGGGGGGAGGGGGCCCATTTCTCGAAACCTGAAGCTGTTTTTGGAATAAAGAATATAGGCCTAACTTAACCCCCCCCCCCCTGCAGATAGGCCTGATAAATGACTCGGCCATACGAGCAAGTGCCTATCCGCGGATTTTCACGTTAGGGAGTGATCATTTTTTAACAACAGTGGGGGGGTGGGGGGTTTCCGCGCGGAGCGCGCAAAATTGTTTACACCCCCCCCGGTCGAGGGGTCAAAATTTTTTACCCCCCCCCTTACGGCCCCAAATCGGCTCGCGCGCGGGCCCTTTGAAGCATAGTAACGCGGGCTTTTTGGCTCAAAACAGGTTAAATTATTTTGACCCCCCCCCCAAGAGGGGTCCAAATTTTTTTGCCCCCCCCCCGGTCAAGGGGTCCAAATTTGTTTGCCCCCCCCCCTGTTGTTAAAAAATGATCACTCCCTTAGTAGGATTATACAAATCTTGTTGGCCCAACACCCCCTCCCATTGACACACCTTAGAATTATCCTTGATAGGCCTAAGCACCAGAATTTTCGCCCGTTTGAAATAGAATAGTACGCTGAAAGGGTTGAAATCAAATCCACGCCAGCCCCCCACCCCCCACCCATTGTTGATAATTAATGACCACTCCCTAAAGTGAGGATGAAGGCAGGGCAGTGGAGGATAGTGGAGGATAGTGGAGCTGCGTCCTAGTAGGTGTGTGCTGGGTATGCCCTAGCTTCTGCTACAGGCCTTCTCTCATTCCAAATTCCTTCCGAAGGAAGGCTCTAGTGACAACCATTATGACCTTGAACTTGCATATTACTGGGTTTGGCAATTCCCTGTGGTAAGCTTGGAACCAGCAAAGAGGAACACGAAATGGCAAGAGAGAGTATATGAGTATGAGACTCCCATTATGCATAGGTCTATTGGAGTAGATTGGGGGGGGGGGGGATTATGCATAGGCCTAGGACGAGGGGAGTAGAAGTGGGGGGGGGGGGGAGTGGATAATAGATGAAACTGGGGAGGGGGACAGGAGGAGGGCAGGAGGAGGGCAGGAGAGGCACAGTGGAGAAAGAGAGGAGGGGGAGGAGGGGGAGGAGGGGGATGAGGGGGAGGAGGGCGAGGAGGAGGGGGAGGAGGGGGGAGGAGGGGGGAGGAGGGGGGAGGAGGGGGAGGAGGAGGAGGAGGGGGAGGAGGGGGAGGAGGGGGAGGAGGGGGAGGAGGAGGAGGAGGGAGGAGGGGGAGGAGGAGGAGGAGGAGGAGGGGAAGGAGGGGGGAGGAGGAGGGGGAGGAGGGGGAGGGGGAGGAGGGGGAGGAGGGGGAGGAGGGGGAGGAGGGAGAGGAGGGGGAGGAGGAGGGGAGGAGGGGAGGAGGGGGAGGAGGAGGGGGAGGAGGGGGAGGAGGGGGAGGAGGGGGGAGGAGGAGGGGGAGGAGGGGAGGAGGGGGAGGAGGAGGGGGAGGAGGGAGAGGAGGAGGAGGAGGAGGGGGAGGAGGGGGAGGAGGGGGAAGGGAGGAGGGGGGAGGAGGGGGAGGAGGGGGGAGGAGGAGGGGGAAGGGAGGAGGGGGGAGGAGGGGGAGGAGGGGGGAGGAGGAGGGGGAGGAGGGGGATGAGGGGGAGGAGGAGGAGGAGGGAGGAGGGGAAGGAGGGGGGAGGAGGAGGGGGAGGAGGGGAGGAGGAGGGGGGAGGGGGAGGAGGGGGAGGAGGGGGAGGAGGGAGAGGAGGGAGAGGAGGAGGGGGAGGAGGGGGAGGAGGGGGAGGGAGGGGAGGAGGGGGGAGGAGGGGGAGGAGGAGGGGAGGAGGAGGGGAGGAGGAGGGGGAAGAGGAGGGGGAGGGGGAGGAGGAGGGGGAGGAGGAGGAGGGGAAGGAGGGGAAGGAGGGGGAAGAGGAGGGGGAGGAGGGGGCCTTTGTGGGCTAGAGAAGTGAGAAAGTCAGCAGTGGTGCTGCTGACCGTGTGTCTCCAGAGACAAGAGACGAGAACGTCATAAGAAGCCAACTGCTGACCACCGGTGTCCTGTCACTAGACAGAACTGTATGACGTTGGTCGTTCGGGGTGCACCATGGTACACATCAGTTCCAAGTGATGTTTAACCTTCAACCATATCACATAATACTGAGTGACTCACTGAAAATTGTGAAATTCTCTCAAATTGCAGAAAAAACGCTGATGTTGCACTCATTTTAAGCATCTTAGAACAAAAGTTCTTCATGATCTTTGGAACCAACTTTAATATCAACTCATTTATACTAACCCTATGACATACCAACACAAATTTGTAAATATTGGGCCTATTACATAATGATTTACAAATCCTGATATTGTGGCCTTTTATGGTCAATACAAATGGGTTTGTAATTGATATATGTGTATGGAATAATATTTATGGGGTTCCTTAGTGGTGTATATACATCATATGTATAAATATAGCATGTTATGTAACCGTTATAACCAATATGTGAGCACACAGGTCTTCAGACCTAGACTCTGGTGCAGGGCGTTAGATGACTTGTTCTACTCTCTCTCTGATGCCGTTCATTGTATCAACTAAGCAGTTAGTGCATCTCATAGAGCAAAAAAAATCCTTTCAAATGACCCTAAATATGTGTATCCAACATTTTGAAAAATTGCCAAAAAGTGCTGGAAATTGCCCAAAAATGCTTATTTTTTAATAAAAAATACTTATAATAGGCCTACCCCCACTTGTAATACCTCAAAACGAACCCTGAAGAATCTCGCTTTCAGTGGTAAAACACCTGATACTCTTTCTCTTATGGCGTGGAAGCGAAAGCCATATCCATTACAGGGCTGAAGGGGGTTGGGAGACTTATTTTGATTTCGCTCTTGCGCCATTCGTTGTATCACCTAAGTAGTTAGTACATCTGAAAGAGCAAAAAAATACCTTTCAAATGATCCCAAATATGTCTATATAATGTTTCAAAAAATGCCCAAAAAGTGTCCGAAAATTCTTATTTTTTTATTAAAAGATACTTCTAATAGGCCTACCCACACGTGTAATACCTCAAAATAAAGCTTACAGTGTTCTGCTTACAGTGACAAAACTCCTGAAACTGTATCTCTAATGGCGTGTGAGCGAAGTCAGTATTTAGACAGTGTGTTCTCTAGGACTGCATAGCCACTCACTAACAGAGGGTCCCGTTTTCCCATTTTTAGTGAACTTCACAGTATCAGTAGGGGTATTTAGCTTCATGATACAGCCAATCTGATACATCAGGGTGATGCATATGGATCAGAGGCTTACTTGGCATATTTTAGATAGACGATGCTCCAAATAGTCTTGAAGACAGAGCATTTCTAAAAATAGTTGTTGTGGGGAGGTAACACGCGAGGACACGGCCAGGGGCTGCCTATTGGGATACCTACTATAATGGAGTACAAGTAACACATGTTATGCATACATAAGCGATTCTTATCTACATATCTACTCTCCCACATATATCATACACCTAATAGACCTATTTATTCTATATGTACAAAAGAAGCAATTGTATTTAAACCCTCTAAACCGTTAATCAGGTTTGCAAGAAAGCATCGATGTCAATGCATTTGTCATGCTCATATCATATAGATTGTATAATATGGAAATGGCAATGTGCATTGTATCATGTGAACACCACAAGGGCAATTTTATTCTCATCCATACGGAACGTTGCAATTACACTTCCAAAGATCAATCTTACATGGGGAATACAATAGCACAAAGAATGCTATCAGTATTTGCCTCATCAATTGTTTCCTCATGGTACATGAATTATGCCCATTGTCCTCTGTCCTGATCCGACTGCTGGTGTAATACTTAGAATGATTCCAGGCACTAAGGTATATCCTTCAATCTGAGCTGTAGCATTTTCCTGGCACCAACTTTGAGATAATAATGGAGGCTATCATAGGAAATCAAACATCACAGGACAATTCTACATTCTATAATAACATGACTAGCGATACGGCTACCTCAGATAGTCCTTCCTTTGTTCTCATATCTTCAATCAAGACAATTGTATCTCTGGCTATATGTAGCACTGGCATTTCCATGAACAGTGTTGTCATCTTTGTGATTATATATAGCACCCTGATAAAAGAGTCTGTCTTCATGATACTGCTGTTGTCTTTAGCTATTGCAGATAACTTAGTTTTGCTAACCATTATTTTCCGGCAGGATGGACTTTATTCTTTAATTCCACTATCATCAGGGATTTGGGTTTGCAAGGTGTCTACTTTCACGAGTTATTTATCTGCCAGTTTTTCTTCATGGTTGATTGCATTGATTTCACTTGAACGCTTCATTGCTGTATTTCATCCTCTGAAGGCCCACCTCTACTGTGCCAAAAAACAACTAATCCGCGCCATTTTAATTTTGATTGTCATACTGTGTATAATTTACATTCCAACATTAATTACTTCTGGAATAAAGAGGGTAGACAATATGAATTTCTGCCTTGCCTTTGTGGTGGCAAACATGTTAGGAACTGTGTATGAGGTCCTAGATGTACTGTTATACAGCCTCATACCCTTCTGCATTATATCCGTTTCAAATATGATGATAATTAAGCAGATCCATTCAAAAAATAAATTCAGAGCCAAACACCAGAGTAACCTCAGCTTCTACAAACCTTACATTTACCATGTTTGCTGTGTGTATTGTTTTCATTATAACCACATTGCCAGGAGTACTTTGTGATCTTTGTGTATTGATATCTGATCTCGTTGGTACAGGTCTTATCAAAGTCCCTAATATTGTCGTTTACATAACAGACACACTCTGGTACTTCAACCATTGTGTAAACTTCTTGTTGTATTGTCTGACTGGATCCGTCTTTAGACAAAAATTAGTTCAGCTTCTGAAATGTCACAAGGAACAGAACTCATCTCAGAATATCCAGGGATCATCTCATACCATAGAAGAAACAGTTCTCTGAACAAAGTCTCAGAGATGAAGGATTTTCCTCTACCTTGATAGGACTGCTGGTGTAGTCCTTACATCCAACCAGTAAAGTACAGCCTTCAAACTGAACTGCAGCATACAAAATTATTGTTAGCAAAACTAAGTTATCTGTAATAGATAAAGTCAACAGCAGTATCATAAAAACAGACTCTTTTAGTAGGGAGCCACATGTAACCACTAATATGATGACACTGTTGTCTGACTGGGTCTGTCTTTAGACAAAAACTAATTCAGCTTTTCAAATGTCGCAAAGAACAGAACTCAGCACAGAATATCCAGGGATCATGTCATACAGGAAACAGTTCTCTAAACAATTTGTCAGTGGAATATATATATATACATTGTACCCTTAAGACTGCATTCAGATAATTTTTTTGAACTATTCTCCTGAAGTCAGTCTATTATTCAGGCCTCTGGTGTCAGTGTGAGCTTGTTTTTCTTGAGAAAAGGCAATAGCTAAGACAAGAGAAATTAACCAAAAAAAATCAAAAAAGAAAATCTCCAAAATTGAGTAAGAAAACCACCCGAGGTCGATCCTTTGTTGAACCCGAAACACACCTTTTGAGGAAATTACACTGACAGTTATATAAACAGTATTTTCACAGACCCACCTAATGTAAGCTCAAGACATCCGTCTGTATGGCACTGCTAATACCCATCAAGAATGAATATGGGGATGCATCTTGACGATATACATAAACAGCATTCCTCCATTCTGCAAGAGTTCAGACACTGTTTATCGAACATCTCTTCGGAACCTTAATCTTGAGAGTGAACTCATTGAAAAATATGTTTGCCAAAGTGTTTCTCTCTTGGAGTGCCAGGAAAAGGGTAAAAGAAAAACATATTGAAGCATTATACTCATAGCAAACATATCTGGAATAGGAGCATTGCATGTTAAGTCTACCTATCACTATATGTCTGTTAAAAAGTTAAACGTGAGAATACTGCAGTAATAATAGCAGAAGTATTTCTTCATACAAGTATATGGCTACTCAAGTATGATATGCCTGTAACAAAAACACAATTTTGATATTGTCTCTTTTACATAGGTCTTGGGTGCTGTAAGTATATTAGATGAAATACATGTTGTATTTTAATACCCACTAAATTACAGTCAGGTTGTGCCAGCCTACAGCATATCAAGCTGTTCTAGTAGTAGGTGACTGTTGATTGGATGTATTAGGCTCGCTAATGATGTAACATAACCATGAATAGCAATTGTTATTCATATTATTATTCACCACATAATTGTATTTAATATATTGTTTGTGTCGATTGCTTCTTCCACCACCTTCCCCTCTCAACTTCTTGGAATTTTTTCCAGACAAGGGTATGGGAGGGTGGATGTGGTCTGACGTGGGGTGATTGTATGTAATTGGAGAATGCATGTTACATGATGTAGATTTGAACCACTCGGAAGAGAGCACGGCTATTTTGGTGAATGAGGTAACAGCCATCAGCTCAGGCGCTCCCTCCAGCCCTGCAGAAAGGGTTACTAATATATGATGCACGAGCCACTTCACTTAGTTACTTGTGTAGTGGGTCGCCGCTGTACTATTTCTATGGAACCAGTTGGAGTTATATTTGGTATATGTGTTGTCGTGTATCCAGGCCGCACTCCTGTCTACTGCCGAGTATAAGGTTATATAAGCCCACCTGAGGAATGGTGGAGCGCGGCCTGGTTATGTGCATTGAGCCGTGACCGCCACGTGTCACCCGACATATCTCGGGTACGGTGTCGGCTCGGATGCACCGGCGCGTGGTTACCCGGAGTTCCTCGGGAACTCAAGTGTTTACGAGTAATGGAGAGAATTACATAACGACCAGTACATAAGACCTGGGGTTCTGCTAATCGAGGACCCAGTCTTGCTGCGCACTTCGGCCAGCTTGGCTGCTCCACAACAGAGCTTCCCCGAACTCTGTTGTACCTTTTAGGCCTAGTCCTGTCGCTGCTTCCACCTTGGTCACCCTGCGTCTTTCTCTGTTCCACCCTCTGGGGGAACTAGAGGAGATAGACGCACTGGTGTACAACTCCGGGTACAGAACTCCCTCTGGGGGAGTCTGATCCAAGTGGAGTTAACCAAGATGGAAGAGAGCCTTGGAACTCGGGAATTATGTACTAGACCGTGAGCGTATACCTCCTGTATGTTCATATGACCACTGGTGTTCAGAAGCCTATTTGATTATTGCTATCCGTCTGTATGATTACGAGCCGTATGTCAGAATGAATAAAGTGTAATTTCTGAACAACCTATTTTCGAATCTGGAGTTTTTCATAGCAGATGTCTATCTTAGAATAGCCAACAGCTACACTGGTGCCGTGACCACTTTGGGTAAGTATTGATTTACATTTATTTTTTTTACTCTTCTTTCTGAAATTGAGAGGTAAGCTCTTATATGTTTGAACCAGAATTGGTAGGTTTCAAGGATAGCTATTACAGGTTGCTTTTGTGTGGTGAAGATATGTCAGATACGGAGGTACCTCCCCCGTTGGTTACTAACCAAGGGGAGGGGATGCGTCCTAGATTACGATCTAGGGTGAGGTTTAATGCTAGGCAGAAGGTACATACTTTCAATCAGAGTAGGGAAATTGGACATGGAGGAGAGGAGGAGGCCCACAAGGTGAGATCTGAGGATTCACAAGGGGATCCTCCAGCAAAACGTCCAGCTCTAGAGCCAGATAGGGTTATGGAGGGACCTGTCCAGGTGGGGGACACCTCACGGGAGGATGTGACGCTTGGACAGGTGACCGTGGAAGATGCTGGGGAAGATAGTGACTCTAGTATACCTAGTCTGGAGGGTACGGTGGATGTACCAGTGAGATGGGAACGTAGACCAGTACCCACTGTAGAAGCAGTGGGAGGGACTAGAGTGGTAGTCCCAGTTAGTCAGGAAGGAGTTGAGGTTGTCAAAAGGGACGACCTAGAGGAAACTCCTGGGGAAGGGGAAGAGACAGCTGAGGTAATCTCCAGGGGAGATAAGCTGTTCCCGGATCCTTTTACATTGACAATACGTGGTCTAGAGGTTCCGCCTTATGAGCCCAGGGGAAGGTTGAGCCTGGAGGACATAAGGACGCTCCGATTGAGAAACGAGCATGAGCATATGAAGGAAGGGATAAGGCTAGAGGAAGAATCCCTCAGGAAGCTGAAGGAGGAAAGGGAAGCTTTTGAAAAGAGTTTTTTGGCAAAAAGGTCAGGAAACATTGGGGAACATGCAGCTCAGATCAAACATCTGGAACAGATTTCTGTCAATGTGGGTCTACTTGAGGGTACTGAAGTCAGACTGAAGTCTGAAACAGAAAAGCTAGTGGTGCGGAATAAAGAAATTAGTTCCGAGATTCTAGCAAGACAGTTACAAGTAGCGCAGTATGATGAGTTGTTGAAGAAGCAGGATAGTAAGCTGGGAGAGTTAGAGGCGCTAGCTCAACAAGCTGAAAATCACATGATGAATAAGCTAGAACCAAAAGGGACGAAGGAAATTGGGGACCCGGTGGGAAAGGCGCAGGAGGTGTCTAGAAATGAGACCTTTGTGACTGCCGACGAGCCCTCAGTAGTTATAGTCAATACAGTGGAGGAGGTAGTGAAACCACCTGTCACTGAGGATCTAGATAGTTCCATGGTGATACATACAGCAGATATGTTATCCAGTGTGAGTGGACACTCATCGATGCATGGCAGTAAGTTTGATAAGAATGAGGAGTTCATGTTAGAACTGTGTGGTAGAGTTGAAAAACTGTTTCAGGAGAAGTTGGATTGCTTTCTTGAAGAAACAGAATCAGTGAGTGTGGAGAATGACACTAAGGGAGTGAAAGGAGACGTTCCGGTAGCCCAGGCTACCGGGAATAAGCCTCCTGTGGGACCAGTTAACACTGCTCCAGCTCCAGGTGCTCATTCTACTCCAGCTCCAGGGACAAGGCAAGTTCCTACAGTTCCGGTAAATGTGTCTACGGTAGGTAGACCAGGTTTGCCCGGTGGGGCATACATGAATGCTCGGCCGCCAGGTCAAGGGAATCTGGCCGGGCCTAACACCTCCTACGGGGGATGGGGCAATGTGGGACCGGATAACTGTTATGGGAACGCGAGGCCTATGTTCAATATACCACCTCCCCCATTACCTGGCAGTCATGTAACTCCAGGAAGCATGTATACACCAAGGACCGGAGGTACTAATCAGAGTGGGACACCCTATCAACATAGGGGAAATATGTCAATGGAAGATGAGGCAGTGTTCCAGAGCAATCCAGCAATTAGAAGATTGGGGATTGATGCGGTACCGAATGACGTGGGGAACTTTAAGGCAGTGGACTATGCTTTGAGTCAGGCTGATATACCGTTGAGAACGGGGATGACACCTGTGAGGAAGCAGGCGATCAAGATGAAGCAGTATGATGGCTCGGTTCCATGGAGAAAATGGTTCACACGATTTTCAGCAGATATGAGACATAATGGTTGGGAAGGCGATGAGTGCCTTGCAGCTTTGTCATGGTGTCTGCGGGATGGTCCTGGTGATCCCGCCCTAACAAGCTTTGAATTAAGCGGGGGAAGAACGTACAAGGGATTAGTGGAAACAGCTTCATGGGCTTTAGGTTCCACATCCGGTGCGGATCCCGCATCTGAGCTAGAGGCAAGAGTTCAGAAACCCGGTGAAGGGCACAGACAGTTTGGAATGGCTCTCAGAGTGCTAGCAGCAGAAGCATTTGCATCTATGAGTCCAAGTGATCCATGGCTGGTAAGGAAGTTGTCCAGCCTGTATATAGATGGACTTAAAGACGAAAGATTGTCGAGCGAGATTGCTTCACAGTGGAAGACCACTATGTCCCTAGCAGATATCTTCGAGCTTACGGAAGATGCTCTGAGAAAGAGGAAGCTGTTGAAAACTGTAGAGGCAGCCCCTGTAGCAGTAATAGAGATGCCCGTAGAAGAGGTTGAACTGACTACAGAGGGAGTGCAAGAGGTGGCAGCAATAGATCCTAAATGGAAAGGACGTCGTTCTTTTTATGTAAGACGAAAGGTTCCAGGATCAGACGCTCAAGCGCCAGAGGAGGGTGCATTGAAGACCATGATCGGAAAAGTCATGGAGGAGCGTAGTAAGGCTGAGAAGGCTGAAAAGGTCGCAACTCGTGGTCGCGGTAAGGGGAAACCCAACAAAGACACGAAATGCTATAATTGTGGGAAGAAGGGTCACTTTGCAAGGACATGTTGGTCCAAGGATACTAAGAATGTATCATCGGTCGAGAAACAAAAAGACGGACCCTCTTCTGACCAAAGCCCACCACCGACGGAAAACTAACAGGGGTTGTTGTCGATGACAAGATAACAACCCCACCTGTGATTGTCAAAGGTACTATCAGGGGAGAATCAAAAGATTCCATTTCATGGGAACCGCTGGGGTTAGCCGCACCTGAGTCTGATCCGCCAGGTGGAGATGGGCCCCAGGGAACGGACGAGAAAGGTGTTGAAGATTTAGCTCATCTGGACACTGTCCGCAGAATTGAGTTGGCGGAAGAAGTAGAAAGGTTTTGTGCTTCGCGACTCAAACCCGATGATCCTATAGTTAAGTTTCTCAACTCGAGGGGATATGACTTGGGCGGTGAAGCTGGAATCCAGAGATTTGCCTTGCAACCTTCTCCTTTACAAGGGAAGAGATGGTACTTGCCTGTGCAGATTCAGGGCTGCTCGGGGGAATTTCTGATCGATACTGGAGCTAGTCACTCCATGATGGGTCACCATTTCTTCAAGAAGCTCGCAGGTCTGTCGACTAACCCTGTGGGGTCTGGGTCGGTCAGAAGTGCTGATGGGTCTCATATGCGGACACATGGCAGACAGGTGATACCCTTTTGGGTGAATCAACATTCATTTGTTGTTTCAACAACTGTAGCTGAATTGACGGATGAGGGAATCTTGGGAGTAGATTTTTGTTCTCTGTATGGAGCGGTATTGGATAGTGTGACAGGGGAACTCACTCTTCGGTATCCACAAGAGATGAAGGTCCAGTGTGTACTCCGCCGGATTTCAGGCGTCTCGTCTGTCTCTCAGACAGTACGAATTCCTCCCCGCCATGTGTGCAATGTAGTTGTATACTGCCGGGAAATGGAATTTGACCGCATGGGGGTGGTGGAACCGAATCAGCAGCATTTGAGTAAGCTGGGGTTGGTTTCCACCAGTGCCTTAGTGCAGAGTTCAAGACGAACAGTAGTACCAGTCAGTAATATGACTTTTCAGGATGTGTACCTGGAAAAAGGGACGACCTTTGGGGACGTAACATATGCTGACGTGGTAGGAAGAGCTGACTCACCAGAAGTAGAGTTAGCAGTAAAGAGAGCAGTGGAAATAGGAGCTTTGGATCCATCCGCTATGCCAGTGGTATTGCAAGACACTGGGGAGCAGGATAGGAAGGAAGGATATGGATTGCCACTGCATCTTTTACCGTTAGTGACAGATAGCCACTTGGAGACGGAAGAGGACAAACAGAGTCTGGCTCAGCTATTATGCGAGAATGCAGACCTGTTCTCCGCTCCAGGGGAGCAATTGGGTAGAACTGACCGAGTAACTCATCGGATAGACACCGGTTCTAGCCCACCATTGCGCTTGCCATACCGGCGCCTCCCGTTGTCTAAGAAGCAGGCATTGGAGGATGAGGTGGACAAGATGTTAGGGGAAGGGATAATAAGGCCCTCAGATAGTCCATGGGCTAGTCCGGTGGTAATGGTTACCAAAAAGGATGGCACCTGTCGGTTCTGTATAGATTACAGGAGACTAAATGGGATTACGAGGAAGAATGCCTACCCCTTGCCACGCATTGACGAAAGTCTGGATTCCTTGGGAGGTAATCACTGGTTTAGTACCTTAGATCTCCAGTCAGGGTACTGGCAGATTGGGATGCACCCAGAGGATAAGGAAAAGACAGCATTCACAACCCACAGGGGGTTGTTCGAGTTCAATGTAATGCCATTTGGCTTATGCAATGCTCCGGCTACTTTCGAGAATATGATGGAGACAATGCTAAGGGGATTGTTGTGGAAAAACTGTCTAGTTTATCTAGACGACATCATAGTTTTCGGGAAAACTCGAGAGGAGTGTCTATCGAATTTGAACAAGGTAATGGATCGACTGAGATCCTACAACCTTAGACTGAAAGCTAAGAAATGCAAGTTCTTCAGGCAATCAGTGGAATATCTGGGCCGAATAGTCAGTGGCACAGGTATTTCGGCGGATCCAGGGAAATTAGAGGCTGTAGCTAATTGGGCAACGCCAAAAGACCAGAAAGAAGTGAGGTCATTTTTGGGTTTTTGCTCATACTACCGCGATTTCATTCCCGGATTTGCTGAGGTGTCGGCTCCATTACAGGCGCTGGTAGTAGGAAAAAGGAAGGGAATGTCGAAGCTACCTCCGTTTATTTGGACGGAATTAGCTGGACAGGCTTTTCAGAAGCTGAAGGAGTTATTCACGGTAACTCCTGTGCTGAGCTATCCTACTGAGGGTGATCAGTTCATCCTGGACACCGACGCTAGCAACGATAGCATAGGCGCTGTCTTATCCCAAGTGCAGGAGGGTAGGGAAGTGCCCTTGGCATTTGCTAGCAACAGCTTGAGTAAAACTCAACGCAATTATTGTACCACCAAGAGAGAGTTGTTGGCCATAGTAGTATACACAAAGAAATTCCGCCATTATTTGTATGGTGGGAATTTTATTCTACGAACGGACCATTCATCCTTGAGATGGCTCCTTAATTTCAAGGAGGCAGATGGGATGATGGGCAGATGGATCTCCGCGTTGTCTGAATTAGGGATAGAGAATACCCAGATTCAGCATCGGAGCGGAGTAAAGCACGTGAATGCGGATTGTTTGTCTAGGAGACCAATCCGAAGATGTGCAAGAATGGACTGTGAAGACTGTGGCATACATAACACGTTGGTGGCGCCAATAATGAATTTTGATCCGGCCTGGGAAGAGAACTTGGTGTTTTGGTCGGCGGAGTCCATACTTGAAGCTCAGCAGGAGGACGATGGTATCAATATGATATGGAATCTGATCCTGGAGAGAGCTGCTCGTCCCGTCAGACCTGCTCTGTCATTAGAATGTGTGGAAGTAAGGAACTTGGTGGGCCAATGGTCGCAGTTGGTAGTGCGAGACGGCCTATTGTGTAGATGGAAAACTCTTGAGGGCAAAGCCAGAAGAAGGCTACAGATAGTCTTGCCAGCTTCTCTGAGATGGGAAGTATTCGAGTTTTTCCATGGTCATCAGACTTCCGCTCATTTTGGCAGGAAACGGACTTTGGACAAACTAGCGAGGAGATATTACTGGCCTGGGATGTCTAAGGACGTAATACGTTGGTTGAGTGAATGCCCGACGTGTTGCCTGGTGAAGCCGGGCCCTGGGAAAGGTAAAACATCTCTCAGACAGGAACTGTTCGGAGTCAGATTTGCGAGGATAGCCATTGATATAATCACTGGCTTCCAGACAACTCCAAACTCCAACGTGTGCATGATGGTGGTACAAGACTACTATACAAAGTACGTGAAGGTGATCCCAATGAAGGATCACACAGCATTAAGTTGCGCACAAGCTTTGGTTGAGGAGTGGGTACTAACATTTGGCGCACCTCTCATGTTACATTCAGACCAGGGTAGGGAGTTTGAATCGCGTCTCTTTCAGGGGATGCTGGAAGAATTGGCCATAGTTAAGACACGCACTAATCCGTACCGACCGCAGTCGGATGGGATGGTTGAGATATTCAACCGCACGTTGATTCAAGGGCTGACCACACTGGTTAATTCTAATCAGGATGACTGGGACACGTTTTCCCAGTATGTGGCTCATGCATACAACGGTACGGTGCATGCTTCAACTGGCTGCACTCCTAACAGCTTGGTATTTGGATCTGAGATCATAATGCCTGCAGATTTGGTCTTTGGCAGTGTACTGCGGAGAAAGGATGTCCCATGCCGTGTGGCATTTGCGGAATCTCTGCGTAGAGAATTGCGGGAAGGCTATGCATTGGTGAGAGGCCATTTGAAGAAAGCGGCCATCCATCAGAAAGTAGGGTATGATACAGGCTTGAGAGAGAGGAAGTATGTAGTTGGACAGAAGGTGGTGAGATTGAAGCCACCTGTACATGAAAAAATCTCGAAAGGTTGGGATGGGCCATTTGAGGTGACAAAAGTAATATCGGATGTTACTGTGTTGTTGAAGAATGTGAAAGGCAAGATAGTTGCAGGCCATGTGGATCGCCTGAAGCCTTGGCTAGGTCGCCGGCCCGGCGATGAGAATGAGCCTTTGGTAGAAGTGCCAATGCCCCAACCCAGGTGGGTGCGTAAAACACAGGTTACGGCACCCCCGCCTACAAAGAAGACTAGAAAAGCAACGCCAGCTAGAAAAGTCGATGGTAGGAAGAAAAAGAAGAAGTTGGTTACTGAAAAGGGAACTAGGGAGGTTCCTACAGTAATTGAGAAGAAGAAACCCCAAGGACCCATACGTAGAAGTGCTCGTATAGCGGGTCGAGGTGCTGTTACGTAAGAGCGGCGGGGCTGGGTTTGTTTGTTGTGGTTACCCGAAATAGTTCGGGTCTCCAAGGACTTACCCGGTAAACCCCGGAAAGTTGCGTAACTGGTGCTAATTGTCAAAAACACAACGAGAAATACCGGATTTTATTCTTTAGTCTTTGTGACGGGAATAATGGTGAAATTGACCAGTAGATGGCATTGGGGTACCCAACGTTCTGCTTTACTAAAGTTAGTTTTGAATGTTTACATGCTATGGTCTGTGAGTTGGTTTCCCATTTAGTACTTGTCGTGATGGTTTCGGATTAAAATCCAATCAAACCTAGTCAGTAATTTTTCTAAGGATAGATATGAGGATCCTAGTAAGAAATATTATGTAGAAAGTACGGGTGTAGAACTCGTTACAACAACATGAGAATGGGACTCATACGTATTCCGAATTTGTTCGGACAACCAAAGAAATTTACTTTGACACGTATTTTTTTATAATGTTTGTTTAAACAGCGTTCTAAAAGTTCATAAGCTACAAATAATACAGCCGTGACGAACTAAAAAGAATTGCTATTACTTGAAATGATGTGTAAAATACAATCCGAGAGAACCCGGCGAAGATTGCAACTACTACGCAGTTTACTCCGCCACCCGGTTTTCTTCGGATAATACCGGATAACTTCTTCGGGAAGGGCTATCCGGTACCCGTGATCCTTTGCGCTTGGATGCGCACGCATGCTGGTTTGGCGCGGAAAGCGTCAGTCCTGCACATACCGTTGGAGAGGGTGGATGCGATGGCACCTCTCTCCGCGTATGTAAAACACCGGTTAGAACATCTACATGTGAGGGAGAGAGGAGACACTAAAGTGAGGTAGTACAGGAGGACACTTTTGTAACAATTTTCCTGATTCTACTACTCATTTAAGCTCATTTTTAGAGTGGGCTCCTCTGGGCCGCCCTCTGTGTAGTTATCATGGCGGATAACTATCCGTCGGGAGACTCCCATAGAAGGAGTCACTCGACGGAGGTTACCCCTCTGTCGCAGGAACAGAGAGAATTGTTAGCTTTGGGGGACCTGGAGTCAACAGCTCCGGTCGAGTATGACCTTCCAAAACGATTTCGGGATGCAGATTTACCTAAATTTGTGTATCAACCACCGGCTAAGATGAAGAATAGGGGTGTGAAACGCCGAAATCACAGTAATATCTCGGAGATAAGGAGAACTGAAAAGGTTAAAACCACACAGTATCTCCTAGCTCGGGGAGAACATGTAAGGAAACTGGTAGATATGGGTTTATCAGTGGCGCAGGCTAGGGGGTTCGTGTCAGGGCCGGGGTTGAAAGGACTCGAGGCCGGGGGATTTCCCTTGTTCCAGGTTGGGAATATTGCGTCACCACCTACTTCGGGAGTGACCCGGACTGACCCGAATATGCCCGGGATACCGGTGCACTCGGTCAGTGACGTTCCAGTGGGCGCTCCGTGGGGTGCTATGTCGTATGACCGTGCGGATGGTTTACATCCGGTGCATGGTAACTTTGTACCCGATTGGAATGCCCCTACACAGTCAACTCCGGAACGTATTCCAAACATGGCAGTAATGCATTTAGCAGCTAAATTCGAGAAATTTAAGCCGGATGCAGTGATTCCCGGGAGTAGGATATGCAGGGGGGCATACATCCAAGAGTTGGACAAGTTCAACGAGAAGAAATGTACTAAACTATTCAGATCTCCTTCCGATAATTCTAAGTCCAGACCCTATGTAGGAGAGGTTACTGGGGAGATAGGGAGCCGAGCTAGGCTACCATCCTACGAAGATACAGAGAGGGATATGGAGTTCTGGTTAGAGCATACCAGTTCGGGGGCACATCAAGCGTACAAGTTCTGGGATGAGGTTATAAAGCAAAGTATGGGGACATACAGGGCTGCCGACCTCTCCAACGAGGATAGAGATCGGTTGAAATGGGCCTGGATGACATTTGTTCCGCCGGGTATGCCTACTTATAAACCTGGTAGAGGTTGGAGAATAGGTTCGGGGCAATGCCCATTCAATGAGTGTATGGATAGAAATCCAATAGCTGAGTATTTGGACCTGTACCAGTTCGCACGACATCTAGTGGAGTTCCACGCGCACTCCAAAATGATGTGGCAGTGCCGGGCCAAGTCTAATCGCTCAGTTAAATGTATGAAAGATGGTGAACCTTTCAGCACATCTAGAAAGGGCTGTATGATAAGGCATTTAGTGGATGTACACCATATGAAGGCTGAAACTGCCATGTCCAATCTAGATATTCTCGAGAATAGTCCGGAGGCCTTAGGACTCACGGACAGAGAAAAGTGTGTGAGGGTACCACAGGGGTTGGCATACACCTTGATGTTCAACCATAACCCGAGAAGGTTGTGGTTGAATCGAAAGGCGTGGCCATACTACATTCAGGACTTTCCAGAGAAAGCCTCTGATTATCGTAGTAAAATGGAGTTGGCCACTCCTCCTAAAGGTAAAATGCTGTCTGAAGGTAAAACTGTGGACCATGGAGTGTACACTCCTGTCTCGGTTACCTTAGGAGAGATGCGGACCACAGGTTCAGAGGAGTCCTCAGCTTCTGCTGGGTTAGACTCATCACCTGACGGCCGATCGACCCCAACCAAAAGACGTGCTCCAGGGTCTTCCTGTGGGTTTAGTAGGAACACTACTGAATCCAACAAGGAGGGCTCTGGCGGATCATTACCGAGGGTTGCTGTTAGCCCAAGGCTAGCCATAGAGGAGAAAATGGTAAATGACCTGTTGGCTTCTCCTGTAGAGGAGGAGGATGACTGTGTATTTGTGGGAGAGGAGGTAATACCTCCTACCACAATCTCTGAAGCTAGAGGGAACCCGGGAGTGTCAAGGAAGATATTAAAGACAGAAAATACTTCTACTAATAGTCAAGGGTATGTAACAGGGAAGATAGAGTCAGTAAGTGGGAAAGAGGATTCCAAATCTAAAATGACCTATAGAACGATTGATTTCCAATCTGAGGGAGATGATTGGGTGGACCAAAAATTTGCCCCACCCGCAGGCAGGGTTCAATCGAGTAAAATAGAGATGAGGAAGGAACAGGAGATTGGTCGTAGACTATCCTCCATTCCATCACCATCTACCTGTATGGGGGGTCTCTCACTAAACTCTCCATCATCTGGAGTGGGTGAGGAAGATATCTCTTTGGAGTCGGTCCCTCTGCCTAAGCTGACTGGTGATATTGATCACCCTGAGAATATAAGTATCAGGAATCTTCTGAAAGAACAGTATGTCACTGGACTTAAAAGTTCATTTGACACACTGGATCTCGCTTGTCAACTAGCTCTGCAAGGAGCTAGGGCTCAAGCTGAGCAATTGGTAAAGGAAAGTCGTTTGGCCGAATTAGAGAAAGTGGAGACTGCTAAAGCAGAACTCCTATCTAAAATGTCCAAAATGACTGAGGAGAATGAAGCCCTCAAAAGACAGTTGGGACAACGAGATGACATGGTAGCAACCTCAAGCAGAATAGTAGATGATTTGAGATTGAATATTGAAAAATCTCGTATGGAAAGTCAATTTTTAATTGATGATCTCAAAGTCAAGTTGGATCGCAGTAAGGATATGGTCAGTTCTGCTGAACATAAGCTAACTGCTGCCAGGACTGAAATTAGTCTAAAAATCAAAATTATTCGGAAGTTAGAACACGAAATTGGTGGTCTAACAGAAGAATTTTCTAGCTATAGAAAGGAAGCTCAGCAGAACGATGACTTCTATGAAGAGTTGGCTGAGTTTTTCGAGGACTGCTATGAGATACCATTGTCAAGTTGGTACGACGAGAGTGTGTACAGGGTTGAACGGGGTTCTGCCCCTCTTCCCTTAGGATTTGACGGTGATGCATACGCACAAAGGTTGAGAGCTGACTCCAGGGCTAGTAATACCCCTAGGAGTCCTCCACCTCCATCTACAGAAGACGAGACGCACCTGGCCGACTGCAGTTACGTGGCTGCCACCTCCATGGCCTGTGGGTCATCGGAGTTGGTTCCTGTGACGTCTGTTCCTAAGACGTCCGTGGCTGTGACGTCTGTTCCTAAGACGTCCGTGGCTGTGACGTCTGTTCCTAAGACGTCCGTGGCTGTGACGTCTGTTCCTGTGTCACCTGTCTCGGTGACATCTGTTGCTGTGACGTCTACTTCTGTGTCGTCTGATGCTAAGACGATGCAGTATGCTACAATGGGGGTGGACACAACCGTGTCTTCCTTTGAGACTATGGATACTCCAGCCGGGGTGTCCACTCTAGCGAGGATGGTGGTGAATGAACTGCAGGCAGAGTCATATAACTCGACTCCTGTCTCAACACCAATACTCGACACCACCTCTTGTCAGTCACCTTGCCAGATAACGGAAAGTGAGACTAGAGAGGCGGTTCAGATACTGATGGAGCTGAACGATGCAATTGCAGAGGCTGACCTACGTCTGTCTATCCGTGATGCTGAGGCGCTTATGGCTCCTGAAAACGAACTTGAACAATCAATGATGGTGGATCCTCCAATGGACCTACCTGTGACGACTGGTTCTATGTCTGGGAACCATCGTCCATCTACCCTGGACATTCCTGTATCCATGGCGAGTGTACCTATGGGTACTCGAGTGCATTTTCCTAACCCTGATGCTTTGCAGCTAGGGTCTGGGATGGACATATCCATTGAGATGAGTGACAATCGATCTAGTGAATGCATGTCTCCAGTGTCCAGAAATGAAGAACTTTTGCTGAGTGGCGAGTCATAAAAACATTCCCAGTTGCAGCATATATGGAACCTCTACCATGTGTCGTCATCAAGATTGAACTTTTGCAGTAGTGGGGTTATTAATACACCACGGACCGTATGATGCTTTATACCATAGACTATGGGTCACAATATGTACGTATATATTTATGAAAGACTGAGATGACAAGAACAGTGGATCATTATCACCTATTTATGAAAAGACTTTGATATGATCTAGGTTTGCAGTTGTTGTCATATAAGAAACTGTTAAAACCATCACCAAAGAGTGTTCTATTTTGCCATAAGACAGTATTTGTAAAACGGGTTCTGTTTGATTTGATGACATGTGCTATAGGTATGATTATTGTATGCCGATTGTGATACTCTGAATTAACCGTCCAATAAGTAAAGGTATGAGGGACTGGATCCTGATGATACCTACTGAAAGGTTGCTTGACTGCATTCGTACTATGTGTAGATCTGTGGTAATAACATATCAATGAACCTGAGAAACGTAAAATTTATTCAGGTACTAGGAGTGGAAATTGCGTAAGTTGTTATGGAGATCCGTAGGCTCCCGTTGATTACTTTCAGAAGGAAGGTATCGAGTGAGGAGCCGGATCATTCTATTTTTCAGCTTGCTGCGTTTTTGATCTTTGAACTAAGTGTGGAGACTAATTCTCCCTGAAACGTTGAGATATGTTGCCATGACACTTGATCTGATTGCTTTCAGTATTCCTATATGGAGAGTGTCACTTGTGTTATTGTGTAGAGTACGCCAAAAAGGACACCTGGGTGACCATGGTGCATAAGGTTTTGGAGACCTTGATTGGATTGAAAACTGCATTTACCGGATCTACGCTATATGTTCATTTATTCCAAAAATATTGATCTTTCAAACCTTACTCTGGCACGTAAAGCGAGTGAGTCTATTCAAATAGACGGGTTGGGTCAAGGTTTACTATAAAGTCGACACTTGCCACCTTTTTGTTTCCAATATGTCTTGTACTAAAAAATTGGTAACTTTTAAGGAGAAGTGCTCATATTTGATCTGTATGTATACGATACCTGTTGTAACAAATCGTTTTCGATGAGACATGGTTAGTATGCGATAAATATGTCTTAAAGGTTTTATATATTTTTTTATGATATATAGTCAAGTTTGTTTTATAGGGCTTGACTGGCTGTGTGGAGTTTATCCTCTTAGTCCCATAAATCATGACTGTTATTGAAGGATGATACTCGATTATTGTGTAACTGGATCCTGATGGTTGATATGATTGACGTTAATATCAAAAAGGATGAATACATATCTATGATACCCAAGAAATATATTAGTGTTTCTGATAGAAAGAGTTACGCTTGCCTCCACTATGTATGTGTTTGGAGACAATATATTTGTTTTTTTGGGTTGTTTGGAGATAAAATTTGTCATTGTATCAAGGTAGTATAATAATACTGCACTTTGTGCTGCTATTTGGACGCTATGATATTGTCTGAAGGGGGGTAGTGTAGTGGGTCGCCGCTGTACTATTTCTATGGAACCAGTTGGAGTTATATTTGGTATATGTGTTGTCGTGTATCCAGGCCGCACTCCTGTCTACTGCCGAGTATAAGGTTATATAAGCCCACCTGAGGAATGGTGGAGCGCGGCCTGGTTATGTGCATTGAGCCGTGACCGCCACGTGTCACCCGACATATCTCGGGTACGGTGTCGGCTCGGATGCACCGGCGCGTGGTTACCCGGAGTTCCTCGGGAACTCAAGTGTTTACGAGTAATGGAGAGAATTACATAACGACCAGTACATAAGACCTGGGGTTCTGCTAATCGAGGACCCAGTCTTGCTGCGCACTTCGGCCAGCTTGGCTGCTCCACAACAGAGCTTCCCCGAACTCTGTTGTACCTTTTAGGCCTAGTCCTGTCGCTGCTTCCACCTTGGTCACCCTGCGTCTTTCTCTGTTCCACCCTCTGGGGGAACTAGAGGAGATAGACGCACTGGTGTACAACTCCGGGTACAGAACTCCCTCTGGGGGAGTCTGATCCAAGTGGAGTTAACCAAGATGGAAGAGAGCCTTGGAACTCGGGAATTATGTACTAGACCGTGAGCGTATACCTCCTGTATGTTCATATGACCACTGGTGTTCAGAAGCCTATTTGATTATTGCTATCCGTCTGTATGATTACGAGCCGTATGTCAGAATGAATAAAGTGTAATTTCTGAACAACCTATTTTCGAATCTGGAGTTTTTCATAGCAGATGTCTATCTTAGAATAGCCAACAGCTACACTTGGTTACTCGATCACCTGGCCAGAGACTTTGAGGGACCGATGGAGCCAGAGGGCTTGGGTGTGCAGGAGAAGGAGGCCTGGTGGCTGTAGGCCAGGGAGATATGAGGTCCAGAGTGTGACGGGCCCTGAGCAGAGGCAAGAGTGGGAGGTAGTATTGGCTTGAAAATGTGAAAATGATTCACAGATATAGCATAATACTATACCCATTGCATCATTACATAGTGACATGCACATGTGATTAGCTATTCACATATAGAATTGATTTGTTTCCCCGGAATAAATTTATCTTTCAAGATTTAGACTGATTCATTATATTATCGTAATAATTTTACTTACGTAACGCAGATAGAGCGCAATTTGATTAGACATAGTACCATTATTTGATTGGTTCAAAGAACCGTTTGGAGAGGGAACCATATATATTTACTCTCTAAATTGAAGACAAATTATTGTGTTTTTTCCTTTGTCGTTATGTTGCATCATGTCAATCCTATCAAGTTAAGATTTACCCAAAATGCTATGCAGTGCCCTTGAGTTACACCCTGGCCCAGTGAGCTAGTCACTGGCCCTGCATTTATGAATAGTGATAACGAGGGATCGACATGAGTCTGGCAGTCATGCCATCTCTCTATATGTCACTAATGACAGCTGTCATTTTTATACTTTAAGAAGATAATTAATTTCTGACTTGTAGAGATCCAATTATATGAAGAACATTGAAGCGATATCCGGGCAACTGAGAGAAAGTTAATTGAAATGTGTCACTTTTTGGGCGGCAGGAGCAGGATCCATTAACCTTAAGAAGGTTTCCTTTCCTCCCAGAATAATGAAGTACTTATTAACCCTCAAAGGACGGAATTTAATGCCAATATGCACTCAAAAAGTAAACTTGTCTTCAGACTCTTCCAAGTGATGATCCTAAAATAAACGAGTCAAAAACTCGTCTAAGTGTCGAGGAAGCAGGTCTTCTAGCTCGAGATAGAAGACCCACTTGTTATGTTCCATGCAAAACCCGACATTTGCCAGCCCCAAATTCTATTTGTGGGATGGTATCCTGATAGGTCAGACAACTTTTGACTCGTTTATTTTATGATAGTCACTTCGACGAGTCTGGAAACAAGTTTACTTTTTCAGTGTGTTATTTTTTCAAATATACCATGATAACGCCACTCCAAGTTGTTTCTCATCATCGCGCACATCATAAAAATCTTCTTTTCTTTTTTAGATTCTTTCATGAAAACTTTACTTTTTAAATTTTTTCATGAAAAATCCGGCAAAAAGTGGACAAATAAGGGCATATTTGGTATCAAATTAAAGCTTATACTGTCGGTAATGCAGAGACTTAGGAATAACTTGCCTTATAACAACTTTCATGGTTCAATAAAATCTTGACTGCTAAGATGTGAAAATCATACGTGAAAAGCCTTAATTTCCCTATACATTTAAGCCCCCAGTAAAACATTGAAAATAAAAAATGCCCTCGTCATATTTATTACTGCCGGGTGATGAGAAACAATTTTTTAAAGTTTTAAGTGCTCCCCCCCCCTTTCCCAAGCCACTGCAGCCTGGTTACCAAGCAGCCCTTTCAACCTGTGACCTATGGTTCTGGATATTGCCATTCCTAAGTCCCTGCATAATGCTGCTGCTCGCCTGGTAGTACCGTGACGGTAGACCATAGTCATAAACCCTACATTAATGGCCGGTGATCCACTGCCGCGAATTTGCTGCGAATGTGCTGCGAATGACACTCGTGCGAGTACACACGCACAAAACGTTCCAGCAGTGGATCAGCTGCTGTGAGTCCCTGCGACAACGTCGTCGCGAGGGGCGTGCGACCTGCGAGTAAATTCGCAGAAATCTAAAAGTTTTGATTCCTGCGAGTGTACTCGCAGGTTTCTCTCGCACGACTACATTCGTAGCAAAGTCGCGGCAGTGGATCACCGCCTAATGCCACATTACCTGCAGTAATCTGAGAGCCGTCAACAGGACACCAAACAGCCGAAAATAAATTTCCTACCCTAGTGGACAAATGACTAGTTTTTAGGAAAATCATTTTCTTAAAACCAGTCATTTGTCCGCCAGGCGAGTTTATCTATCTTATTTTCTTGAAATGAGAAAATTATTTTTGGCTGCAGGCACTACTGCAAAAAGCCGCCTATATGCCGAAAGTGAGTTCAAGAAGAAAGATTCTCCTTATAATATGGAATTATTATGACAATTGCCAAAACCCCGCCTATGACTCGACTACCTTATTAGGGAATTTTGGGTGCCTTTGGTTTCCACCTGGGTCCCCTCTCCAACCCACTTTCAAACACATTGCAACACGTTTTTGAATAGATCTAATTAGAACCTGAACTAAACAATGATATCACATGATAATTAGGGTTAGGCAGTGCTCATTTATTAGTTACAGGGGGGGGTGGTGGGTTTGGGGGGGAGCGTAAAAAGTTCCGACCCCTCCTGAGGGGGGGGGGCGTAAAAAATTCTCACCCCTCTTGAAGGGGGGGCGTAAAAATTTAAGCCCCTTACTAGCAAAAAAACCTGCGCGTTACTATAGTTCAAAGGGGGGGGGGCAAAACTTTTCCCTGCCTTCGGCGAGGGGGGTGCGAAACGTTCTACCCGCTTTCGAGGGGGGGGGGGGGGCGTAAAAAAAGTCGGGGGAAAAGGGGGAATTCGGCTTATGTAAAAATAAAACAACAAATAAAATTCAGCTTAAGCGGGTATTCCACCAATGTCGTTTGGCTGAAATTTTGTCATCCGATAAAAGTCTATAATGTTAAACTTATGGGAGAATCTCGTCCGACGGACAGAATGACGACCGATTCTGTCAGTGGAATACTCCCTTTATAGGCGGGGTTTTACGGTAGTACCAGCAGCAGGAGCACACATGTATAGCCTATATCAAGGTGTAATTGCTGACACCTATGGCTGTATACTGCTGCCATCTGTGCTGGGAAGATGTTGGTTCGGTTTGAAGGAGCTGAGGTTTTTCTCTGGTGTTTGGCTCTGAACTTACTTTGTAAATGGATCCTCTTTATGTGGCTGTAGATGGGTCAAAAGCGACCTGGCGACCTTGGCTGTTTTGGAGGAGACTTTCGACCTAAGGCAATAATAAAAGCGACCTAGCGACTTTTGGACAATATTGACAATAGGTCAAAGGGTAAAAAAAAGCGACTTTTTGACCTGTACCCCTTAATTTTCCGACCTCAGGGGGGGACCCATCTGCACCCCTCTTCATTATCCTCACCTTTAAAACCAACGGGCTGTTCACTCCGATGGAGCCTTGGTCCCTCCGATGAGAAGTGTCTACATCTTTTTAGACCCCCCCCCCCCTGCAGGGTTCGAATTTGTCGTTGTGAAAAAAAACCCTATCATTTATTGTAAAGCAGTTGAGATGGTAGCGTTAAGCAGACACACAATGCCGTTTATAGGAAGTGCCAAATTTTAAAATGTCTTTTGTTAAAAGATGACCACTCCCTAAGGTCCAAAAAAATAAAAGGTGTGTTTCAGGTTACATGGTCTGAAAATCTAGGGTAGGTAGGTTGGATTTTATTTTATTTTTTAGATTTTATTTTTATACTTTGACTCACAAACTTCAATGCCGACTCGTTGACAACCGCCTTGATTTGTGAACCATCTGATCGACCCTTAAATGGCCCCAAAATTTTTCAAAATTGCATTAAAATTTCTAGGGTCGGCCCTGTAGGGTCGGGTAACCTGAACACAGCTTTAAAAAAAATTAGGCCTAACATAATGTTAGACCATGACAATAAACTCGGATTAATGCCACATTCTGTGCAGTAAGCAGATGCAAGTAATCAGGAACAAGCACTGCTGCTAGGGACGAGATGCATGTGTAGCCTTATAGTGTGTGATATGTGCCACCTTCTGCTCCATAGCGCTGCTATCCATGCCCATGCTGGTAACATGACTATATACCATGATTATAAAACCATGTAGAATAGATACAACTGTATCGCATTCTGCACAGTAATCTTTCTATCATGAACAGATGCCCTGTGTATTAAGTGACTATAAATAATGTCTTCTACCCAAGTAACAAACCTAACTGGGCCCCAGTTGGGCCCCGGTTGGGCTGGCAACTGGGCCCCGGTTGGGCTGCCCGACTGGGGCCCTGCGAGAACGGGCACTGGGCAAATGTCCGGGCCCAAGCGGGCTAGCCCAAACTGGGCCCCGACTGGGCCCCGGACGGGCCCCACTTTCATATTTTAGGTTTACAACTTACATAATTTGGCAGTCTAGTAATTGATTTTAATTAATATATAGCAATATATTAATTTAATGACTAATATCTAACTGGGCTTAGGATGGGCACAGGTTGGGCTGGCCCAAGTAGGATTCAGCTAGGGTATCCCTGCAGGAAACCATTCATGTGTTTTCTACGTGAAAATGTATTCATCAGGTTCAAGTCAGCAAAGGTAGGGACTTGTGCAAGTGGCTATTTTAGTAAGTCAATACAATTTCATCCTAGCCATCAAATCTTTAGCTGATATCTCAGGGATATGTGGGTCCATGTCTTATAGTTCCTTAGGAACCACAGGATAGGGGTCTCCAGGTTAATACTTCATTTTCTACATTACTTTACACAATATAATGGTAACTTCCATATATTATCCAAACTGCATTGAAATATCTTCATTCTTATACATGTATTAACTGCATGGCATATTTTGGCTGTATTGTATTTATGAAGAAGTGACCTTGAATTGGAGGATTTCTCTCTACATGGTATACAGAGGCCATCTAGTGTCAAAGCTTAGAACCACATGGCCATCTAGTGTTAACGCTGTGAACTACTTGTTGGGAGGCCCACATCAAACCCAACGAAAGCCCAACTATGATTTTCCAGCAAAATCACCATTACAAAATTTCGAATTAATTTTTTTTAAAAGGAGAGTTTTATTCACACTGTTAGGGACTTCCATAAAGCATTTCTGAAAAAGAAAATTGGCCCAGTCCAAGCCCACCTAAAGCCCAATCATACATTTCCTACACAATAGTGCATATAGCATGTTCATACTTGGAAATTTATTAATAGAGAGCATGATTCAAGATGTCAGGGATATTTACAAGGCATGTTATAATATTCACTTAGCCCAACTGGGGCCCCACTGAAGCCCATGGATTTGCCCAGATCAAAACACAGCCCAGTCTAGCCCAAGGTTTCCCAAGGTAAACCCAACTGGGCGCCAGTTGGGCATGTTACTTGGGTACCACCTTCACCCTACCTACATATTTTGCATGCCTGGTTTGCTATGTTAAATTTGGGATCGTGGAAGTTAATGGTCCTTGGAGTTGATTATCTTATTTTATTTGGAGGCAATATTATCTTCTATATGTAATTATAAACCCGATAATTATACTAGGACTAAATTATCTCGATTCACAACATACTTTCAGCTATTCTTTGTGGTCGATCTTGGAACCCATGTGGTATGATATGCCTACATACTCTACGAATCTCAAATACTGTAAACTGGGGTGACTTTGGCTCACTTTTGCTATATTTCATTCTATAGGTTTGTGAAATGCCAGGATTTATAACATTTATGGTTGTTATATTATGCATATACGTTAATTCACTGGGCTCAAAAATATAAAACCAAAAAAAATCCATTGGAAGGTTTTTAAATTTCCAATTTTAATGTGACCCAAAGTCACCCCGGCTTTGGGGTGACTTTGGCTCAAGATATCTTTGCATGGGGGCAAAGGCCAACTATGTGCTTATGAGGGATATTATGGATTGAAGCCACATGGGATAAAAATCTTGACATAAGTATATATGCTAATTTCAAAAGAGAACTTGATTATTTGCTACATGATTACACTATAAAAACACTTGGGTGAAAAAATGTAAAATTTTGAAAATATTGTCCCAAAAAAGCGGGGTGTCTTTGGCTCATTTTTGACTTTTTGACTTTTTTTGATGGCACACATTTTCTTTGCCATGAATTTTATATGCCTACATTGTCAAAATGTAGAAAACACTCACTATGACAAAGGATTGATATAAATATACATTTGAAATAATAATCTTCCTTATTGAAGTGTAATTGAATTCTCCAGGGCTTGTGGCAGCACATTTTTATGTTTGAGCCAAAGTCACCCCGTAAGAGCCAAAGTCACCCCATTTTCCACAGGAAAACCCAAAAAAAATCATCAAAGTGCATTTTCTCAATGATAATTTTTTTTTAAATCTAATTTTCAATGGATCCAAAGTACCATTGTAATTATATTTAATTTTGGGGGGATATATTTTCCCATATGTGATAGCCTCAGATGCCCACATGAAAGTTGCCCTATATTCATAATTTTGGTAAAAAAAGAAAAAAATATTTCCTTAAATATTTTTCAGTGAAATATTGAATTTGAAAGAATAAAAAAATTACAATATATTCAATTAGCCACTAACAAAGTCATTTGATGCAGTTTCCTTCAGTTGGGGGGCATCTGGAACATGTCTAGATATCAAAACAACACTTTTTTCCTAGTGAGCCAAAGTCACCCCGGGAAGCCAAAGTCACCCCAGTTTACGGTACATGGATTGATATTGAACTTCACCTACTATCAATAAAATATCAACCTACCCTTTTCCTTTTATTAAGCATATTTAGTATAGTATTTCAATATTGACTAGAGCTTTAATGGGGGTGCAGAGGGGTCCCCCCTGAGGTCGGAAAGTCGCCGAAATTAAGGGTTCCAGGTCACAAAGTCGCTTTTTTGGACCCCCTTAAGTACTGTCAATTTTATCTAAAAGTCGCCAGGTCACTTTTATTATTGCATTAGGTCGAAAGTCGCCTCCAAAACGGCCCAGGTCGCCAGGTCGCTTTTGACCCCTCTGGAGCCACTTTAATAATACTACTGAGAACTGAGCTTGCCCTGGGCGCGTTATTATTTCGAAATTCATCCACCAGGTGGCGGCACATGATTGGTGAGCGGGACCAGTCTACAATAGACCTGAGCGTAATAACCATCTCTACTGGGTTAAAAACATCAGAAGACGCATCACTCTCCCAGCACAGTCCTAGATGTTAACCAGAACAAACAAGCGGTCTAGATATATAACCCGGTACATATGTCACCAGTAAAACATGACGCTTACAGTACAGAGAGTACTGCAGCACGCTGCTGCCATCCCTGGTTACAGAACCAGTATGAAGTAGGTCAGTAGGTCGGTAAACAGGGTTGACCTCGTGAGTCATGTGGATGTACGGCTGGAGAACCATGAGGCAGGTCTAGTCATACAGCCTGGGTATGTTTGTTTAGAGAATCTCCTGAAAGCTAGCACTGACAAGGCACAGACTACATTATACATGCTGTAACGTGGTCACAGGACTGGTCTGCATACCAGCATCAAGGCTGAACCATACCTAGGTCATAAAGTGGTCTAGGATGCACGACCCGGTGCACGACACATAGGCAAGTACAGGACCCTCTCGCTACATGTTCTACCCTCCCGGGTCTACCCCACCTGATGGGTGTGGACCACCAAATTCGACATGGCAACATGACCATTTCTTATAATCGACAATTCTCTCCCTGCACATAAGGGGGGCGCTGTAATCGACATGGTGTTTCGACACAACTTTTGCCGTTTTCATGCTTATCAGAACGAGGCAAAGGCAGTGGCGTCTGAATCGACGGTAAAAGTAACCAACTATTTATCGTATTTACCATCATTAAGGATTGAAATAAGATTAAATTTGTGAATATATTTTTGGATTAGCCCCATTTCCATACACGGGAGGTAGTACATGGTTCTATTTTGGGAGAAATCGATTTGTTTTGATGTGACCGGAGCCTGTATTATCGCCCACTGCCGTTTCGATGTCTTCTTTCTCCTGTCAAAGGACTCCAATCTACCTAAAATTGTAGGTTACTTCAAGATCTAACTCATAAGTCCCCATTATATAATGGTTTTATGATCGGGGAGCCATAAATGATAAGTTTATGCCCATTATAGATCGCTCACAATGCTAAAGTATAGGAACAATGACGACGGCACTGCCTCAACCTCGTTTCCAAATGCTTGACTAGTTCCCGACTTCTGCCTTTGATTGATATTGCTGATAAGGCTACGCCCGGATAACGTCCGGGACGCAGGTTAAAATGGCCGATCTGTGCAGGGAGAGAATTGACATGAAGCCTGTGACTGCAGAGGGGTTTTCGGCGACCTGGCGACCTGGGCCGTTTTCGGCCGTTTTTCAGGCGACTTTTCGACCTGGGGCAATTAATTTAAGTGACCTGGCGACTTTTGCACAAAATTGATTATAGGATAAAGGGTTTAAAAAGACGACCTTGCGACCTGAGGGGGGGACCCCTCTGCACCCCCAAGCCTAGTGACATATGTGCCTCTACATGGGTAGCCACAATTTTGACCGTGTCGCCGTGTCGGATTTAAGCAAAAGGGCCGTGTCACTTTGTCAAATTTTAGCTATATAAGAACTTAGAGAAAAATCCCTGTGGGTCGATTTTTACCCCCAACCTTCCTGTGTCTGTCGATTTTTAAAAAGGCCTAAAACGGCCGTGTCGCCGTGTCGCCCGTGTCGATTATTACCCATGTAGAGGCACACATATGGCATGAGGCCCAAAAACATAGTGACAGGCGACATGAGCAATTCTTAAAATGGACATGGGATATGAGCATTATTAAGCGACATTGACATGTGACATGGCCATTTTTTAAGATCGACATTCGACATGGGGACCCCCCATCCAGAGCCCCCACCTGCTCCAGTGTATGCCTGTGTATGCAGTACACACAGGAGTGCACAATACAGAGAGCTGGGGGGGGGGGGGGGGAGGGGGTAGATGGGGGGGCCCGATGTCACATGTCGATTTTAAGAAATGGCCATGTCACATGTCATTGAGGAAAAATCTATGTCACTAAGGAAACGAATTTAGGGGCATATGGAGAGATATGAATAGAGGAAAATTTAGAAATTTGAAAACCCACAAACTGCGCACAAAGACCAATTTGAGGAAAGGGTTTGGTAGCCTACCTCACTCTATATGAGATTCTTTATTCATGTCACTAAGCCCCATGTCACATGTCGATTTTAAGAAATGCTCATGTCACACGTTACATAAATGGCCATGTCACCATGTCGATTTTAAGAAATGGTCATGTCCCCATGTCTATACCCATAGCTGTGCTGTCTGAGGTACGGTTATAGCACAAATCGAATTCTCCTGTGTGGAGGGAGGATTATACTATATATGGAGAACTCTCCTGTGTAGAGGGAGGTTTCTATTATTAGAGAACTCTCTTGTGTGGAGGCGGAATTCCACACCTGGATTACCACACCCAAACCATAGGCATGACCATTTTGTTAGTGGCTTTAATACAGACATAGGATCGGCACTCTGGTAGAGGAAGATAACGTTATGATTTATTCAATGACAATTGTACCCAGTCAGCAACTAGAACGTTTTTGAACGTTTTAAAACGTTTTGGGTTTGGATAGAATGTGTGAACCTTTAACATTATAAAAACGTTCCTATAATATATGGTCTAGAGAAAAAGGTTCACGAAAGTAACATTATTCTAACGTTAACAGACGTTTCTGTTGCTTCCGAATATGCTACCAGGGGGAAGCACTATCCAATCTTAGTATTTAGCTGGGTCTACAACATGATATTTTATTTGAAGGAACATCACACAATCATCGTCATACTGTCCTTTCTCAATAATTACACCTGTAAAATGTCATATCAAACCAAGAGTAAAATGATAAGGCCAGATGAAGATTTCGGATACCAGGGGGATCTACTGTGGTTACAAATGTTTTATGACCTGATGCCCCTCCTCCTTCGCCTGTCGTGATCCCAAGTATCAACTGGAATGCATACATTTAAAATATCATATTGCATGGTGAAAGATATGTATCACTATAACCTGGGGATGATTAAAAATAAATTTTAATGTCATGAAAATACTCAAATTAACAGAGGGGCGCCGACTGTACTCCAGCATATACCCATATAAAGGCCTACACCCTTTATATAGTCAAGAACAGAGAGTGATTATTTTAAAACAACAGGGAAGGGCATGGTGGTGTGCAGGGAGGGCCATAGCAATGTCAACCCCCTTGGAGGGGGGGGGGGGGCGTTAATCCTATTTGGGGGAGCGGGGCATATGATACTGTATTGCCCGGCTTGTATTGATTTCAAGGGATAAATTGACCAGGCTTATAAATGGGGACGCTTGTAAACAGGGCAGGCTAATAAAGTTTTGAAAGGGGAATTTTTTTGACATCCTGTCATATTTTCTGATCAATTCTGTACTTTTCAACAATATCTTGGAATAAATCTCGAGAACATCAAAATATAAGCTGTTCACTTTTACAAATATTTCTATAATATTATTTAACTGTGATCTGTATAAACTCAATAATTATGTAAATACTCCATTAAATGGAAAGTTATGACCAGATAATTGTTACCTGATGATTTCTGATTCCTTGCCCCGACTTATATTTGAGTCCCAGCTTATGTTGGTCCTAGTGTCCCTTTTGACCCGACTTATAAACGGGGCAAGCTTATATTCAGGGCACTGGTTATGAACGGGGAAATACGGTATTTAGGGTGACTTCAGGTGAATCTACCCGGGTCCTTGATACGAGAGATGTTATAACTCTCTTTGTCAAGCATATTCTTATAAATATTAAAGATGTGAATAGAAAGAGTCTACATGTAGTAAACTCTTAAATAAAAATTATTCTGAGGGAATACCAAACCATGAAAAGAACTTTCAAAAAGTGTTATTTTGACCCAAAATTGAAACATTATTCTTTGGTTTTGAAGTTTGTAGGAGAAAAGCCACTTTCTTTCAACGTCAATATAACATGATTTTGCTGACTGGGTAGAATATTCCCAGTCAGCAAAATCACGTTGTATTGGCGTGGATAAAACGTTGTGAGAGGGTTAGAAAACGGTTGTGTTTGACGGTCAAATTGATGTAAAATGTGGACTCAATTTTATGTATTTGTAACGTTTTTCCAAACATTTCTTTCCAACGTTATTATAACCACAAAATATTGTTTCAATCTAGTTTTTTTTATTGGGCCAATATTAGGGTACATTGATAAAAGTATTTCCTACAGCTTTTTATTAAGGCTCAGAATAAATAGTATTCAAGAGTCAATTGTATGTAGACTTTATCTATTCACATCCTCCATATTTATGAGAAGGTGCTTGATAAAGTGAGATAAAACATCCGTCATATGGAGGGACATGTCATGAGGAATATGTTGGTAGTGTCAGACTATGGATTTCTTGAGGTCCACATCATGGGGGTTTATATCAGTCTATTTTCCTCTACGTCTTTATTGTCTAGATTTGGTAGAATAATAATGGATCTGAACATCTCTTCTCATTTTATATTAAATGTTGAACTTGGACTAAGTATTAAAAAACGTTAACATTGCAATGTTTATAACATTTTTTGACAAAGATAATGAGGTGAAGACACCGCTAAATACCATTGTAAGGTAATGCTTCCCGCTGGTGGCTGATACAAGAACTAACCGAAACGTTTATTGACATCAATATAACGTTTTTTTTCACTAACTTTCTTCTTTAAACTATTTGGAAACGTTTTATAACGTTTGAGGTGCAAACGTTTTCTATCAAACCCATTATGAACGTTTTAAAACATTGAATAGGACACTTGTGCATTGCCATCCTCTGAGCCTTCCTCATCTCTATCCAGTCATGATGAAACCCATGTCTATGTACCGTGCCCTATTCCCTATTTATTTAAAATAAATCACAGTCAAATATACTCCATTTGTATAGGATTTGAATGGCTGGGTAGATCTTTGGTCTCATGTGACGTCACTCTGTTCTTTTTTATTTCAGGCTTAAATGCTACATGGTGCATATTTCGAAAGTGTGTATCTCAGAATATTGTATATAAATAGCAATACTACAGATATAAAGCCACATAAAATGACACTGGTCTTTTCTTTGAACAGTGAAGCTGCCATTAAGATGTTGAAAAAAACACTTGGAGGTCCTGCATGTTGTGGAGCTACAGAATCTGCTGAAGAGGATAGACAAGAGACCACAGTTGATGAATCACATGAGACAATGGATGCGGAATCAAGGATAAACAATGACCAATTCATACAAACATGTATCTCTGATGTATCCCTCTGGAGGAAAAGGTCTAAGAGGTCTTGTCATGAGAGGTCAGATGCCATCAATGGTATAGTGCAGAAGCAGAGGGCTGACTATTTGGGCACTGTCATGAAGCATGGATGGAATGTGAATGAACTGCTACAGATTCATGTACCAGGGCGGGGTAGGGTGCAGCGGACAGTACTTCATCTTGCCGTGTACCACGGGTGGTATGAAGGAGTGAGGTTACTTCTCAAGGCTGGTGCTAAATATGACATAATGTGTGTCTGGTATGGGGAGGATGAGCTGGCAGTTCCTCCCAGTAATAACGACCACTTTGGGAACGAGTCCTCATCGCATAAACCAATGTGTATTGCAATTTACAAGGACGATCCACAGATGGTGAAACTGCTGCTTCAGGAAGCCAAAGAGTTGGATAATAACTATGGCTGTTACTACCCGGCAGTAATCCAAGATCGGCTGAAGGTACACATGTTGCATGGATGTGCAAATGGAAAACAACATCAAAATTGTGAAGTTCTGGATAAACTCTTGACCCACAGTACGGCCCTGAGACAAAAAAGCTATACAGATAAACAAGAAATCTTTCGGCAGTATATTACTCAGGGGCAATTCTTTCATGAACACCTCAATGTTCTTTTTACACACGGTGTTAAAATCGAGCCTTATAACTGGGAGACTGCCCTGGGAAATGCAGCTAGATATGGTTCAATAAATACTTTGAGATGGTTGGTGAGACATGGGGCCTCCTGCACAGACACCCTGTTCCCTATTCTTAGGATGGTCTGTGCGGTGAGTTACGGACAGAACTTTTATGTTGTACGCTACAAGCTACCCTTGCTGGAGATCCTCCTCCAGGTTGGCATTAAGCACTCAGACAGCCTGAAGAAGCATCTCAGTGAACTGGAGACGGTGACTCAAGCCTACCACAACCAGGGGGATTCAGGAGACCAGATCGATGACATTACAGAAAAGGCAAGGTTGATATGCACGGATATCTATAATGCTGAGAGAGATTATCATAAACTTGTTATTGGGTATGAAAATCCTCCGGAAAGGTTCTATCCTGAGAACATGGAGCAGCAAATGGCACATTTACAGGAGTTCAGTGATCATACTTTGAATCTCTACCCAGAGGAGTTGGATGTGTCAGGCATGGGACAAAAATCCTGGGAACAGAATTTGAAGTTGATACCAAACATGCTTCACTTTCTGAATCAGCCCAAAACACTGCAGTGGCACTGTCGGGTCATACTCCGTGAGAGTCTGGTGTCCCTCTCCCCATCAGTGGTTAAGACTCTGCCAGGACCAGCCATATTGAAGCACTACATCCTCTGTCATGGACTTTGAGACTTTCTGAATCAGCCCAAAACAGTGCAGTGGCTCTGTCGGGTCCTCCTCTGTGGGAGTCTGCTGTCGCTCTTCCCATCAGTTGTAAAGACTCTGCTAGGACCAGCCATATTGAATCCCTACATCCTCTGTCATGGACTTTGAGTATTGGAAGACAATCAAAAATGGAGCCCCACCAGACTATGTAGGTGTGATATTGATATTATTTTTGTAGGTGGTATCTCTTCTGGTGACTGATTCTCTTACCATGAGAAAACCTAGTACATGTAATCTGCCTGATTTGTTGTGTTATGCCAGTTTTTATTTCATTCTTTGTTAGTCAAACTGTTATTTCAAGTCAGAAACTAAATATGGATATAGTAATTGAGTTAATTTGTATTGGGTTCAGAAGAAATGGATGTCAGCAGTAAGGTACTTTAAATATAAAATTTGAAAATATCATAAAAAAAATAATCCTTTTTATAACTGCAAATACACCCTCACAGAAAGTCTGCTGCAAGTAAAAATACATCAAAACTAAAGTCAACAGGACTAAGGTATATAGTTGTTCTTTAAGACTCCAATATGAGTTCAAGTATGTAACAAAAATATTCCATGTACCAGGCAGTGTACTGAACCTCTCATTAAATTGTTTGTGATAGGCAGTTTATAGTTGTATAATAGAAGGTAAGTTTTAGCTTCCTATACCATAAGAGGGATCACCAATACAAATGTGACAGTCAACAATGTTTGTGCCAACTAGAGATTATTTAGGTGATTGGGACAAGAAGAATACATCTATAAACAAACAAGAGTATATTTTTAGCCATACCCCCAATATTTTGTAATCCACATGCATTAATAAAAGATAGACGGTATGACAAGTATTAATCATATTATTTGTTATAATGCTACTATAGTACAGGGTGTCTGTTGAGATTTAATTATTCAGCTTTCTCTATATTTGCACCATTTGATATGGTCTGTGCTCTCCATGACAAATAAACAACTGTATTTGTTCTATCTGATGATTCTACCTCGTTCACCTTTATACCTTGTGTTTATGTGCGTTTTTGGCGTGTTTAAACAACGTTTTTAACTGAGTTTACTTACGTTTTATTCAGTCAACAAGTTCCTATGTTCAGGGCGTCTTTGAAGGGCTTAAATGTCTGCTGCCGCCTCTATGTGTGCTCTCTTTGAGTGGGTACTCCACTGTTTTGATTGGGTGCCATCCTGCATTGATGAGAAAGGCACCACTTCATGATTGCCAGTTGTACATTTCATGTAGGCCCTACTTATAAATGGCAGTCGTCCAGGGGGCAAACACCTTGCGTTTCTAATCTCCATTTTTGATTAATTTCAAACAATTAAAAAATATACTACTGTGTCATAATGTGAATAGGGCATTTGTACATCGCCATCCTCTGAGCCTTCCTCGACATGTCTATCCAGTCTAGATAATACCCATGTCTATGTACCGTGTCCTATTCTCTAAATAATTCATAGTCAAATATACTCTATTTGTATAGGATTTGTATGGCTGGGTAGATCTTTGGTCTCATGTGACATTCTTCTTTATTTTAGGCTTAAAAGCTACATGGTGCATATTTCGAAAGTATGTATCTCAGAATATTGTAGCTGAATAGCAATACTACAGATATAAAGCCACCTAAAATGACGCTGGTCTTTTCTTTTAACAGTGAAGCTGCCATTAAGATGTTGAAAAAAGCACTTGGAGGTCCCGCATGCTGTGGAGCTACAGAATCTGATGAAGAGGATAGACAAGAGACCACAGATAATGAATCACATGAATCACATGAATCACATGAGACAATTGATGCGGAATCAAGAATAAACAATGACCAATTCATACAAACATGTATCTCTGATGTATCCCTCTGGAGGAAAAGGTCTAAGAGGCCTTGTCGTGAGAGGTCAGATGCCATCAATGGTATAGTGCAAAAGCAGAGGGCTGACCTTTTGGGCACTGTTATGAAGCATGGATGGGATGTGAATGAACTGCTACAGATTCATGTACCAGGGCGGGGTAGGGTGCAGCGGACAGTACTTCATCTTGCTGTGTACCATGGGTGGTATGAAGGGGTGAGGTTACTTCTCAAGGCTGGTGCTAAATATGACATCATGTGTTTCTGGTACGGGGAGGATGAGCTGGCAGTTCCTCCCAGTAATAACGACCACTTCGGGAACGAGTCCTCATCGCATAAACCAATGTGTATTGCAATTTATAAGGACGATCCACAGATGGTGAAACTTCTGCTTAAGAAAGCCAAAGAGTTGGACAATAAGTATGGCTGTTACTATGCCGCAGTTATCCGGGATCGGCTGAAGGTACACATGTTGCATGGATGTGCGGATGGAAAACGACACCAAAATGGAGAAGTTTTTGATGAACTCTTGACAAACGGTATGCACCTGAGACAAAATAGCTATACAGGTAAACAAGAAATGTTCCAGGAGTATATTAATGAGAGGCAATTCTTCCATGAACACCTCAATGTTCTTTTTAAACACGGTGTTAAAATCGAGCCTCATAACTGGGAGAGTGTCCTGTGCAATGCAGCTAGATATGGCTCAGCAAATACCACAAGATGGTTGGTTCGACATGGGGCCTCCTGCACAAACTCCCTGTTCCCTATTTTTAGGATGGTCTGTTCGAAATATGCTGGACAGAATTATGAAGCTGTATACTACAAGCTACCCTTGCTAGAGCTCCTCCTCCAGGTCGGCATCAAGCACTCAGACAGCCTGAAGCAGCATCTCAATGAACTGGAGATGCTGACTCAAACCTACCACAACCAGGGGGATTCGGGAGACCAGATCGATGACATTACCAAAAAGGCAAAGTTGATATGTAGAAATATCTATGCTGATGAGAGAGATTATCATAGTCTTCTTTTTGGGGGTGAAAATCCTCCGAAAAGGTTCTATCCTAAGGACAGGAAGCAGCAAATGTCACATCTACAAGAGTTCAGTGATCATACTTTGGAAGTCTACCCAGAGGAGTTGGATGTGTCAGGCACAGGACAGAAATTCTGGGAACAGAATTTGAAGGTGATACCAAACATGCTTCACTTTCTGAATCAGCCCAAAACACTGCAGTGGCACTGTCGAGTCCTTCTCCGTGACAGTCTAGTGTCCCTCTCGCCATCAGTGGTAAGGACTCTGCCAGGACCAGCCATATTGAAGCGCTACATCCTCTGTCATGAACTTTGAACTTTGGAAGACAGTCAAAAATGTAGCCCGGCCAGACTATGTAGGTGTAATATTGATATTTTTTTTGTAGGTGGTATCTATTCTGGTGACTGATTCTGTAACCATGAGAAAACCTAGAACATATGATCTGCCTGATTTGTCGTGTTATACCAGTTTTCATTTCATTCTTTGTTAATCAAATCTGTCACATCAAGTCAGAAACTAAATATGGATATAGTAATTGAGTTTATGTGTATTGGGTTCAGAAGAATAGAATGTGAGCAGTAGACAACCTTTAAAAATTAATTTTTAAAGAGGTCATTATATAATGTCCATATTTTATCCATAAGAAAAGATAATGCTTTTATATAACTCCAAATACGCCCTCACAGAAAGTCTGCTGCAAGGAAAATACATCAAAACTAAAGTCAACATGACTACGGTAAATAGTTTCTCTTCAAGACGTCAATACGAGTTCAAGCATGTGACAAAAATAATCCATGTACCAATTACATTCAGCCTTCTCTATATTTGCATGATTTGATATGGTCTGTGCTCTCCATGACAAATAAACGACTACATTTTTTTTAAACTGACATAAAATATAGACATGTGATGCAAAACAATTCATTTGTTAAACAAATAAAAAGTTTTCAAAACACTTTTGTGATGGATCCCTACATACAGGCAGTAGTGTTTGTCTCTTATGACAATCAAATATCTTTTTGTTTTAATGTTCTGTAAAGTGCTATCAACTAGAAGATCAGCCAGAAAATGTTATTCATGAAAGTAATCATGGTACTTGTTATCGCAGACCAAATCAGTGACCATAGTACTCCTGATTCGAAAACCCCTGCTAAGGGAGTGGCCATCTTTTAACAACAGGGAGGGGGAGTTTCACGCGAGCAGGTCTAATCTTTTTTGGGTCCCCCACCTGGGCAGGTTGAAATTAAGTGTGGCCGACCCCCTTAACCTATTGTAACGCACAGGCCTTTTTTTGGTCCCCCCCTTCAAGGGGTCCACTCCCCCCCCCCAAATCCACCAACCCCCTCCTTGTTGTTAAAAGATGACCACTCCCTAATACGGATGTCCTAGACAGTTCCATCATATAGCTAGTGGCCCACGTGCAATGCATGATATCGGGTATCATTTAATCAAAGAAGGGGTACCGTTTTTTTGTCATTTGGGCTGAAGGTGTCCCTTTTCAGAGCACATAATTTGGAGCTTTTTATTATAACATTAACCAGAACATAGTTTAAGTGACTTCTTCTTTCATTAAGGCCTCAATGTAACGTTGTGTCTTTTGTCAGAAACTTGGGTGCTTTTTTGGATTATGTCAATTTTTTTCTTTTTGCTCTCTTGGATTTCCCTCAGAAAATGGGGCAACTTAACAATGTTTTAGGCAATGGCCCCACAATGAGTTCTTATCCCGCAAATAATCTGTCGTCAGATGAGATTTGTCCATAAGTCTAACATTATAGACTTTCATCAGATGACGGAATTTGGGTGACCGACATTAGTGGAATACACGCTTACATATAGAGAGTGGTGCCCCAAGAGGAGGTTCTACAAGGTCAAACTGCTTTGGTCCAGGATTTGAACAATGGTTCAACAGATCAAGGGTTCTGAGATCGATCTTCAACAATAAGTCTCAACCAGAAGATTCATGGAGTATAGGTATTGGTCCAATCTGTTGTTCACTGCTCTAACACTCCCCGAAAGATGGATCACCACTGTTATAAATGGATGATATATCTATACATCACTAAGACCTAGTGTATTAGCATTCATTTCTGAAACAGGGAGTCAAGAACAGAGTGGAAAATAAATGCACGTTCTCAAAATTTTAATTCACTTGTAAAGCTTGTTGCACCAGCAGAAACTCTCACTTTCGAGGCTTGCATTTCAACGGCCTCTGATTCCCCTATATATAAAACGGCATTATTTGGCACCAGTGAATCACCTCATTGAATTAGGCCTGAGTGCTCGCCGGGAACAGATAAACCAAAAGAGGCTATCTGAAAATATGTACTTTTCTCAAAGTTAACTCGATTTTTCTCCACAAACTTAATTCAATTAATATTACCAGGAGGCTGTACGTAATACTACCCCTTCCTATCAAACTAATACTTGACATCCAGCTGTATTTTAAAGGAAATCAATCATATAATAGGTTTACTACTCTTACTCTCGCACAGAGTGCCTGGCAACCAAAGGCAGACAAATTCACAAAAATCCGCCATTGTTTTGGCATTTAAAATAGCACTATCATAACATCATTATAGAAAAATGGGGACCAAATGCAACGGGATAACACAATGTACATCCAGTTAACCCATCAATTTGAATATAATGTTGGAACCTTTTTATAATAATCGAGATATCTCTGCCTAAACTTCTGAATCAGGCCCCTCCGAGAGAAAATGCTTGGAGAGTGAGGTGCGGGAGCCAGCACGGCAACGGCCGTATCTAGGTCAAAGGTCATGGCCGTATTACGTCACAGATACGGCCGCACATCGTCAGGTGGCGCAACATGTTTGGGAGGCTTTGCCGCGCTGTTTGGGGGGTTGAAAGTTAAAGAAGAGAGGGGGGTGGGGGGGGGCATCTATTTGGACTTTACATAATCACCAGCTGCCGAAGGCACTGGTCCACATTTAAAACAAGGTGAAGATTAAGTATGCGCAGGGGCATTCCTGAAGTCGACCGATATGGTGTGTATAACCCCACAGGGGCTTATATGGGTATATCTAGTGTGAGAACTGGACTGCAGTTGGCGCCACCTTCGCTCCCTCCAGGTGGCGCCTGCGTCGCACGGCGCCCGTCCGACATATTCACTCTGCTTGAAAAAATTGAGCGTGTCGGTCGTGGAACGCTTTTCACTCCCTTCAGCCGTTGGATTTAAATTGTTGGGGCGCCCCCACAATACCAACAGAGAGTCGCAATTAGTCTCACAATGGTTGTGGCATTTTGCTACAAGTGTGGAGAGGATCACGAGCCGCCGCGTAGCAGTGGTTGTAAACTGCCCAAGAAGGCAGGTTACGAACCTCTCCTTACTCGGGCGAAGAAGAAATCGGCAGAGGAGGAGAAGGGTGCGGAGGCCGCCGCCCCAGTCGAAATTCTGCAGGAGGAAGCCTTCAATAATATTAATGAGTATCAGGAATATTTATCCAGTCTTGAGGAGAAAATCCTCGCCCAGCAGAAGGCAGAGCAGACGAGGGCCCGCATTCTTGGCTTATTGAAGCAGCCGACACCAGAAGCTGAGCCGTCATCGCTCCCCCTTACGGGCACGCACGGGTTAGCTCTCCCAAGTGAGAGGACAGACGTTCAGAGCGTTATCTTAATAAGACTTTTAAGACAGTCTGAATAGTCTTAACTTTAGTAGAGGCCGCTTATGTCATTAAAAATAAATAATATTTTGAAAGTATTACTATTACGACTAGTATGTAATGGGGGGCTCTTCCCCCCAGCCCCCGTTTCTTTTTCTTCTTTTTCTTCTTTTTCTTCTATTAGAGACATCCTGAGTTCCTCTGAGCTGGTTGCTGGCTTGAAATGATTTATTTTTAATGATAAGAGCGGCCCTGGGTAAGACACTGAATTAAGACTTTAAGATGTCTTATTAAGATAACGCTCTGAACGTCTGTCCTCTCACTTGGGAGAGCTATCCAGTTTTTGCCCCTTACGGACCCCGTCGCTGCCGCCGCCGCTGTGGCTGCTGCCGCTGCTGCTGGTAACAACATTGACCCACTTCTATCACTTTACACTGGGCCGGGGGCTCAGCTGTCTACACTGGCCTCACGCCTCTCAGCTTTGTCACTCGATCACAAAGCTACTTACCCAACTGCCGAAAATCGCTGTAAGTTTGACATTAAGAAGTTTATGAAGGGAAAATATGTGCACACACTTGTATACCCAGAGGTCATGTATTTCAATTTGGTATGGGCCATAGATGCGGTAGAAAAAGGGGTTCTGACATTTGATGATGATTTAAAACGCTATTTGAATCATTTGGCATTCATGAGCTACAAATCTATTGCAGACATGTATGTTGACAGCGCCTGTGCTGAGTTTGATGTTGATGTCAGGGAAAAAGCTGTTACATTGGGCTTTGAAGCTTTTGGTTGTGGTGACAGTCACATGGCGAATCTGTGTTTTGGTGCAGACAAAATGAAATGTGTCCATCCCACGGGTGGGCACAAATCTGGTAGCCATGTTGACAAACAGAGTAGTAAATCTGGTCGCTCAAAGAAAAAAGCTAGTCAAAAGGTAGTCAGGGAAAATGTGATGGGAAAAACTGTAAATACCCTCATGTTTGTTCTCGCGCACCTTCTGATTGGCTCCCTACTGAAGCTGGTTTCCCGTCAGATGGTTGGATTACAGTTGAACGCCACGCAGGTGCTCAATACCAACCAGAAACCAGCGCAGCTCAGCTATCAGGGGAGGCTTACAGGGTCAAAGTCACTGATACTTACGGCGACAATGGTCATGATTCCTGTGTATTTGAGGTAAAAAGGGATTGTTTCCTGGGAACATGTACTTGCATACACGTTATAAAAGGTGAGAGATGTGATTTAAAGCCATCCCGCTTCTTCGTTGAATGTTTTCTCCGCAGTGAAGTAGACATAGACGCCGAATATGTTCTCAAAGGCGTTTGTTTTGGTTTTCACGTCATCAACCCGGGTTGCCCTAGTGTACATACTGAAGTAAACTACAAATCAGCAATGACTGACGTAAATCATAGACTTATTTCATTCAAGTTGTCAAAAGAATTGTTGGAGGGTAGAATCAGCCGCCCTACTTCACCACCCCGCTGTATTCACGCTTTGGGTGCGGTTGAAAAACATTCTGTAGATGGTACTTATGCAATTAGACCTATCACTGACTGTTCAAAGGGGGATTCTGATGACGCTGTAAATAACTTTGTGGATGAAATTTGTTCGGCATTCAAATACAAAGGTCTAGATGATGTCGCTGAAATGTTGGTTGAGGGTTCGCTAATGTCGTCTTGTGACATCAGTGATGCCTATCGCACTGTAAATATTCATCACTCTAACAGGGAGTACCAAGGCATTGCTTTGGACTTCAGAGATGGCCAGGGAGAGCAGGTATTTGTTGACAACAGGCTCTGCTTTGGTTTATCTTCTGGCCCGGCGGTCTTCAACTCTCTGTCAGAGTTCATTGTTCGCTGTTTGGGTAGATGGGGTCACTCAACTGTGGTCAATTATTTGGATTTTGAAATAAATAATATCTCACAGAAAACCAGAGAAGAAGCACATTAAGTTAATACTTTTATTTGATGACGATCTGGTACAAGGACAATTTGTTGGCTTTGTTGATGAGTATGCAACGTTTCGTTCTATTTTATAGAACTTCTTCAGGAAGGTGGTATAGAGTCCATTGAGTTTACATCTGAGGTAGTGTTCATGATAAGCTTTTGAGTTTTTAAGGTCAAGGTCAATGGTACGGTTGTCATAGTGACATAACATACAGAGTTGGCTTTGATGATTCATATTTTTTAGTTTAGTATTTCATTTGATGTCATTACTTGATACACATTTGATAACAGTTTTATAAATTCAACCATGTTGTATAGATACTTGGAAAAATTAATTTGAACTTGAGTAATTATTTAACAATGAATTATGACGTATATACAGTTGTAACTGGACTTAGAATAATTTTCTTAATAGTTGTCGTGAGACCCAACAGTGGTACGACTCTTCAAAAATTTTTTCATAATGCAAGCATGAAATTGATTTAAACTTGGAATTGTGTATTCAGTCTTGTTGATCGTAATATATCCCTTTGTCTTGGAGTCCTAGGGCCATGGCTTGTCCAAGGTGTATACACATTTATATAGATAGTTGAGTACCCTATCTGTGTCCGGTTTCTTGGAATTGTTAGAAGTAGCTTGATGTCGGGATGTTTTGGTGTTGCTGTAAGTGCTGTTGTGCTTGTGGGCGTCTTGCCTGCGCGCGTGATGTTGTTTGTGGTGGCGGTAATGTTTGTTGTTGTCCTTCTTGTTGTCACAACGTTTTGGCTCGTCAGTATTCCTAGGTTTGTATGGTCCCAGGATGGATTTCACTTTTTGACATTCAGGCACTAGTGGTGACTCGGGGGTGTCTGAGATTTCTCCTTCTTCACTCATAAGTAGGTCATCGGCTAGGAGATCTAGGGCCGTTCGGCATTTTTTCTTTGGTGGGGTGTGTGCTTTAGTCACTGTTTCTAATTGTTTTGGTGGCGTTTTCTTCAGTTTCTTTGGTGTGATTTCCTTGGCTGGTGTTTTTCTGGGTGTTGGCTTTTTTACCGGGGTCAAGTCGACGGAAGTATCAGAGTCGGAGCCTGAGGTGTTGTTAAATGTCTTTGAGTTGGTGCTAGACGATGAGCTGCTCCTTGAGGATGAGCTGCTGCTGCTTTTACTCCTGCTTCGTTTGTTTGGTGTTTTGCGTTCAGTGATATCTAGAATATCTGCAGATAGGGGCCAATTATTTGGATGATTTCCTCCTCGTCAAGGGGAGCTATGAGGAATGTGCCACGGCACAACATGTGATGATAAGAGTTTTAAGAACTCTGGGTTTCAGTGTCTCCTACAAGAAATTGGTCAGCCCAAGCAACAGGATGAGATTTCTGGGGATCGACATTGACAGCATCAACATGAAATTCATACTTCCTGACGACAAATTGTCCAAATTAAAGATCGTGGTTAGTGATGCTCAAGGTAAACTTAAGGTCACTAAGGTTACATTCCTGAAGTCGACCGATATACAAACAATTTTGTCCCCTCACCTTCAAGACGCTTGAATCAGGTTTTCCCCATATTGCTTTCTAAACCTATTGTAGATGGTAGCAAGTGACTCCTAAGATAGCTGAGTGCATTTCTCGGCACCATTCCATTATCTACCTATATGGACTCGGTCAAATTCAGAATACAATGAGGGAGATGGGAGATGGTCAACATCTTTAAAGTCCCCCTTCAAATCCACTAACCCCTGTTGTTAATTAAAGACTACTCCCTAATTGAGGTCACCAAATCTTTCACTACGCAGATAATCCCCAGACCTTACTCTGTAGTGGCTAACCCAGGTTAGTCATAGAGACATTGGTCAGGCATAGCCAAGTGCTATTCAAAAATTACTGAGGCAAAAGAACATACATGTACAACTAATGACTCACTCAAAACGTCTTGGCCTATAATGAAAAGACTTCAGAAGGTGAGTTGCTCAGTAATGACCAACCTGACAGTATTAATTAACCTAGGTTGGGCGTATAGGGAGCCAGAAAATGACTTACTTGGTTAGGCAGTATGGTGACTGAGAGGTTGGCCATACAGGGGACCAAAGAATATCAGTGTAGCTGTTCTGTACCGTCCAGGCTGGGATAAATGTTGCGCTGAGGGGTCATCTGTATGTCACCATGCATAAGGGAGACCATGGCAAGATACATCCATTCATGAGGAAGATTGGCATTTTCCTCTGCTACATTTCTCATGCAATTTATGTAGCGTGGCCATACAAGGTGTTGGAATTCAAAGCAATGCCATCATAAACCATGAGATATGACGTAATATTGCCTTGTGAGATGCCGTGAAACCTTGGTCATAAAGCCTACCTTTGTTATAAGAGCCGAATGTGAGTTTGAGAAGAAAAATCCGGCTAATTTTAAAAGTGCTTGAAATTAGCTTTCACTATATATATATATATATATATATATATATATATATATATATATATATATATATATATATATATATATACATATACATATATGTATATATATATATATATACACATATATATATATACCGTATTTGACGTAATAAGTGCCCTGGGGGAGCGCGCTTGTTTCGTCGAATATGGTATATGAAAACCTCACCTATAATCCAAATGTGAATTCGGGGTTTAAATTCGGCCTACAGCAAATAGAAAAGGTAAAAAAAAATTGTCTTGTAACCAAGGTTTTATGGTTTTGCAATGTCATAGCAGAATCCAGCAAATCTCCCTTTCGCTGCCCCCACGACACCCTCACCTGAGGGTCAGGCACTGCCTGACTCGCAGGTGAGGGTAGTTTTAGCGACAATGACTCTCACTTTTCTGAGGGTGCATGGGTGACCTAGGGCTTGAGGAGTTTAAAGGGGGTGCATTCTTTTGACCACGCACACAAGAGTTGCGCACATGTATAGGCTAGAAGGGAGCACACCTACTGGGTACCTGTGCTTACCACAGACAGACAGGCAGTAGCAGTCACTGGCTCAAACACAGCATTACTTAGAATGATAATGGTTTCAAATAGAGACATGTTGGTATCTATCTGGTTGATCTTGTGCATTGTATACATTGCAAGCCTCAAGTAAAGTTAGGATTTTATTTTCTAGTGATGGAATTGTTATTTAAATCAATCCCTTAAACTTACCTACTCTACGAATAATTACTACTGTAGATACACCACTTTTGTGGAAAAATGAATACTGCTGCAAGTGATTTTATTTTTCTACATTGTGCACAAATGTATAGTTGTTCTACATCTCAAACATAAAGAATATTTAGTGGTGGAATCCTTTAGACTTTTTATGAATTATAAGGAAAGTGTGTTCTCTCCCTGTGATTATTGGACTTTGAGGTTAAAAATAGTAACTTTTTACCATAACTTTCTTTATATCTATATGTTTCATTAAAAGTACTGATATACATGATGTGATTTGTATACATATTAGACCCAAATGTGCACATCATAAATTAGTATGTTATAGTCATTTCAAAGATTTGCCAAAAGTGACTTATGAGCCACTGCTCTGCTCTGGTTATTTCAACCGCAAGGTTGAGCTAGAAGCTTTTGGGATATGGGAACTGTTTGTATATCCCCCTTATTATTGATCTTAGGGAACTAGTTTAATATGCCCAATACATGCTCATCTTGCATTGGGCAAAGAGAGCACTCCTGAGAGGTGTTAATGTTGATTATTTACCGGCTCCATGTCCCATGGACCCGGTTACTATCAGTCAACATAGGTTTCCGTAGCCGCAAAGAGAGGAACGGCGCGTAGGTAGGAATAGCACTGAGTCCACAGACCAATAGATTTGTACAGTAATAACCAACAAAAAGGTCTATAGCCTCTTGAATCGTGAACACCTGGCTCAGGTCCCCATTCGCTACCCTTGAAAGTGGAGGCCGTGGTCGGCAGACGCTGCCTAAATATATATGCACCACCTTACATGCAAGCACTCTATTGTTGATCACACCTTTGGTCCACTCAACCTAGCTACTAACACGTTGTCTTACAGACCTCGGCCTTAGTATGGAAGAGGTGGCGGCAGGCAGTGGTGCGTGACCTGGGAGCCGTGTGGTAGCACCCTAACCCTTTAAGGACAGCACACTGTTTCACCTACATAGTGATACACTCCTGCATCATGCCTCCTGTAGACTAACCCTTTAAGGACAGCACACTGCTTCACCTACACAGTGATACACTCCTGCATCATGACTTCTGTAGACTAACCCTTTAAGGACAGCACACTGCTTCACCTACACACTAATACACTCCTGCATCATGCCTCCTATAGACTAACTCTTCAAGGACAGCACACTGCTTCACCTACACACTGATACACTCCTGCATCATGCCTCCTGTAGACTAACCCTTCAAGGACAGCACACTGCTTCACCTACGCAGTGATACACTCCTGCATCATAACTCCTGTAGACTAACCCTTTAATGACAGCACACTGCTTCACCTACATAGTGATACACTCCTGCATCATGCCTCCTGTAGACTAACCCTTTAAGGACAGCACACTGCTTCACCTACACACTGATACACTCCTGCATCATGCCTCCTGTAGACTAACCCTTTAAGGACAGCACACTGCTTCACCTACAAAGTGATACACTCCTACATCATGCCTCCTGTAGACTAACCCTTTAAGGACAGCACACTGCTTCACCTACACAGTGATACACTCCTGCATCATAAATTCTGTAGACTAACCCTTTAAGGACAGCACACTGCTTCACCTACACACTGATACACTCCTGCATCATGACTCCTATTTACTAACCCTTTAAGGACAGCACACTGCTTCACCTACACAGTGATACACTCCTGCATCATGACTCCTATAGACTAACCCTTTAAGGACAGCACACTGCAAGGACAGCACACTGCTTCACCTACACAGTGATACACTCCTGCATTTTGACTACTGTAGACTAACCCTTTAAGGACAGCACACAGCTTCACCTACACAGTGATACATTCCTGCATCATGACTCCTGTAGACTAACCCTTTAAGGACAGCACATTGCTTCACCTACACACTGATACACTCCTGCATCATGCCTCCTGTAGACTAACCCTTTAAGGACAGCACACTGCTTCACCTACACAGTGATACACTCCTGCACCATGACTCCTGTAGACTAACCCTTTAAGGACAGCACACTGCTTCACCTACACACTGATACACTCCTGCACACCTACACAGTGATACACTCCTGCATTATGACTCCTGTAGACTAACCCTTTAAGGACAGCACACTGATTCACCTACACAGTGATACACTCCTGCATCATGACTCCCGTTCACTAACCCTTGAAGGACAGCACACTGCTTCACCTACACAGTGGTAATGAACCAGAACCCTTGCTGGAAGCCGGTTACCACACCTTTGGTGTGGATGTCCTAGCAAATAATCCTCAAACTTTGAAACCTCGTATATTTATTGCCACAAACCACAAGTACTGACTGATGTTTCTCAGTATTATATAAATGCGAAATAAGTCTGTAGTGTTCATGGGGAATGCACAGTTATTATACTCTCATCTCAATACATGCCAAGTCCAAACACAAGTCCACACTAGTCTCCATAGTCATACAGAGTATCCAATGCAGTTAGGTCACACAGCAGTAGTCTCACAATCACTATCTCCATGTAGGTCCTTGTCAGTCTGTAGGACAATAATCCACGTCCCTCTCCTGTCATGGTGACACAGCGTTGCCTCCAGTTGCACCGAGCAAAATGACTACATCCCTCCTCTGAGGAGCAGGCCGACGGACCTTTTATATCGTCACTCAAGCAATTACTCTTCCTCCCATATCCTGGTTCCGGGTGAGCAGTTGGTGAGCAGCTCCCCTCCAGATCCTGATGGCATTGCATTACATCCTGGTTGATAATGCTTAAATCCTGGTTTATAATGTACCAGATCCTGGTTGATCATACCTTAGATCCTGGTTGATCATACCTTAGATCCTGGTTGACCATACTTTATATCCTGGTTGACAATGCCTCAGTACCTCTAGTTCCTGGTTCATGAATAAGCAGTATGATCTCACTGCTCACCATTCACCTTACATCCTGGAGTGGAGGTTTATCTGGTGCACTTAGTGCAGTTACTCATAGGCATATATTATGGTCTCATGTATAGTTTCTTCTCTGTGCATTCCCATACAAATTAACTTCAAGCACATTACACAATCATACACAAGTATAAACAATCACTACTACCAATGTTCTACCTAAACATGTTCAATATTATCTAATGATATAAGTTGTGTGTGAGTGAGTATTCTTACCTATTCACACTACAACAAGGTCCTGTTTTTTTTCTCATTTTAATTAAAGATGGGTTAGGAGCTAATTTGGGATCGATTTTTTTCCTTCAGTTTTTCAAGGTATTTATTTTCTAGTGACGGTCTGTTATAGAGGCGGGTCCCCTGGCCTATCCTGACTTTTCTGAGTGTCTATGGTTGGTGCTGTACTGGAAGGTTTTACTGCATGTCTATTGTTACATGTATGTACATGGACACATGTTGTTAGGGTAGCCTTAGTGACATACTCTAAGCAGTATCATTTATTGGCCATAGAGGTCCATTATTTGGAGAAATAATTTGGGTTAAGCACGAATAAGGGCATACAGAGCAGGCGGCAATAACTCTGTATCCATTGAAACTGAATGTTCAATGCACAACACATTTTCATCATTCAATATCAAACTTTCATATTCCTCTACACATTGCTTGGCCCATTCCTGCCTCTATCTATGAACTTGTATTATGCACCATATTCAACTAACATGACTTTATTATCTCGAACTCAGATATGCAGGTATATAGAATTCCTTCACATTTTTAGCACCAGACTTGAGATTTATTGCAGCCGGTTCTGAGTTGCCTTTTCTGTGCTTGATTTTGTATTACTTCTGCAAAGAATGGACCTCTATGGCATCAATATGCTATTGTTAATAGCCTGCATCAACTGAAACTTATACTACATGTCATACACATACATATACATACATGACACCATAGACCTCCCAGTCAACATTGCTTAATGGGGCCCACATGTGTTTTTACCTGGGCAAGCTGACTTACCCAGCCTGGGTTGGTCCTGGGTTGGTCCTTTTCCTCCAGGGCTACCAGCGGGAAGCCAAATGGGCCAGCCCAGATTCAAAGTGCCCAGCCCTAGCCCAGATTTAGCTCACATTTTAAAAGTGTACCAGCAGCTCCGCTGCCGGCGATCGTGGCGCGGGAAAGTTGGTAGCGTTCGTCTGACCTAGTATACTGCACTGTGGGAATGCCTTAGCATATCGCAAATAGGGTCGTAGTGGCGTGAAAATTCAATCTCCCAGCAGATGTTAGGTCTGTTGTCTCCTACAGTTGAGCGCAGAGAGGTGAGGGAGAGTGAGCAGACGAAATGTATCCTTGGGTAGGCTCCCGCTTTCCCTCTTGTTGTTTAACAATAAATGGTAATTTCCGGATGGAAATCAGAGGTCAGTTTGTTTTGAAATATTTACAATGCATTTATGATTTTTTTTTTTCGTGGGCTGACACATCTGGACTCCCGCTGGTAGCCCTGGACAAAAAAGACCATAACCCAGATATGAGCAAGCCCAGCTGGCCCAAGTAAAACACATATTGGCCCAAGAGACCAATGCTGACTGGGCTGTGGTACATGGCTAGAACACTCATTACAGCACCAACCATACTTGCACCACCATACACATAGTTGACACCCCCCACTATGGCATCCACACGTCCATCTGTCTACATCTGCAACTATTCTGAAACTAACAGTGGAGTTATGGTAACACCAGAACTGGCGGCTTATGCTGAGCAGTATTTTAACTTGATTACCAATGAAGAACTTAGAAAGCACAACAGTACGGGGGAGAAGGTAACAGCCTTTTCTAGTATTTTATGTGTTTTAGTAGGTAAGTAATTTATAATTACATGGTTTCGACATGGTTTGAGAATAAGCTGACAAGGTAGTTGACAATGTGTTATGGTTGAAAGGCAGGAATGTCATAGATGATTTATTTTTTACTTGTCAGACAATCACCTCTATAATGATGTCGTTTTGTGAACTAACTATTACACATATGTCTGGTCAAGCATATGGCTGTAGGTTGCAGAACAGGAGGGGCTAGGGGGCCAAGGCCCCAAAGTATGTTTTGGCTTCCTGTTTGTTTTGCCCCCCCCCCCCTACTCTTAGGAAACAAACTCAGAAACCCCTAGAAAACGCTAAATGCAAGATAAAATTCCTGAAATCTTCTCAAATGACAAGCTCAAACTCTATCAGAATACACCCACTTAAATATAAATTCCAAATAAAATTTAAAAATCACATAACGTGTTTCAAACAATGAGGTCAAAATAATTAAATATTATGTTTTTAAGTGCACTGTATCTATCTCTTAAATTAGCAAATTAGATATGTTTTGAATTACACACAGGTCACTGGAGCTATTATATACATTAAAACATCATCACAGTTCTATGAGCATCTCCCCAGCTTTACCAACTGCAGGGCAGTGGCTAGCTTTGGGGCAGGTATAAATCACATAAACTTTCCACGGATGGCCAACCTTGGGATCCAAGTGTCCACTACCCCTCGTGCTATCTGCAATGCAGTAGCAGAAATGACTTTGGCCTTGATTCTAGCATCAGCAAGGAAAATTGTAGCAGGTCAGATTCTTTTATTCTTGTATGTTGGGCTCTAAATTGAAGTTGACTTTGGAATATGTAGGTATCTACATAATGCACAAGTCATACTGTAGGATTGAGGTATGCTCGATGTTATTGGATATTAAAAGAGGAGTAGGATTTGGAATTTAAAATAAAATATCTTTTGGCTTTGGCTAAACAGGTCTAATACTTGCCATGTTATTCATTGGTAAGAATAACAGTAACATTCTACTATGATACTTACACACCGGGCTTAGGATCTTTTATATGTCATGATTGTTACTGCTAAAAGTTTCCTATAAGGTGTGTGTCCGTCTATGGGTTAATCTACCCTACATGGATTCCTAAAGGTTAGTCATACTCAATACCTTTTTCTAATTAATCCCTTTTCAAATTGGGGACATTTCAGGAGATGCATTTGTGAAGGGGACTGTATCCTCTGACCATCTACAACTCTGTAATCAGGATGGTTTAGAGGTGAGGGGGTCAACAGTTGGTATAGTTGGTATGGGTAACATACGCCTCATCACAGCAAGGTTACTGAGGGCTATTGGAGCCACCATACTCTACCACAACAGGAACAGAAGGTGTGTTGTTAATTTAAACGTGCAAAATAAAGTGGTAAATTATCGCTATAAATGAGAATGCGTTCATGCATTTTGGCCAACCATATTTTTGGTCCCACCCTTATCTTCTTTCTAAGGTACTACTAAAAATGTTATATCTAACTTAATTAATAATGAGAGAAGGGAAAAACGCTCCTCATAACTCTCAAAACAATTTGGTAAAAAATCGACCTACATACCCAAATTTTGTTGGCCATTTTGCAGATGTATACAGGATGAGGAGAGTGTAGGGGCTGCTTACCACCCTGACCTGTTGGAGATGTTGGGGGTGTCTGACTTTGTTGTGGTACTCTGTCCACTGACACCCCACACCCACCACCTTATCAGTAAACCACAACTAGCTGCCATGAAGCCTACCGCCACCTTAGTTAATGTAGGCAGAGGTGAGCTTGGCTCTCATGTAGAGCATTTAAATATACATTTAAATAATGTGTCTTTTTCAAAATGATTATGTCTACGCGTTTTTTTTAACCATGGCAATCCCAGGCTAGAGTGGCCTGTGACTTGGCCACAACATTGGAGAAAGTTGGCCCATGGCACCGTAGGCAACTTCCCGAGACTGTAACTTGGTCACAGGCTACTCATAGGTGAGAGGTGGTTCTGATCACAAATAAGAGGGGAGGCATGTGTGACAATTTCAATTTTGGAGAGAGTGGAGTTTGCAAGTGACATGTAGGAATCAGAACTAACAAAGCCTTTTGTCAAAAACAAAAACAATGTCTATTTACACTGTATTTTGTCATGTAGTTTGAAGTTTCTAACGTAGTGATAATTTTTTAACAACAGGGGAGAGGGCAAACAAATGTCGAACTCTCAATTTGTGTGGGGGCAAAACAAAATTGATCCCTCACGGGAGGGGGGGAGTTCGACCGCTTTTAAAGGGAGAGCTAAAACGTTCACCTTATTATAGATATATGTTCAATATCACAGACTTATGCTATCAATGCACTGGAATACGAGCTATAGCATATAAACTATGCGACCAATAGGCATTGAACAGAAACAGAGTTAGGCCTTTTGGGCTTCAGCCCTATCTACAATACACTTAATGATTTAACAACACGCGTTGTCTTCAGAAAATTATTTGACCCTTTTTCGACAAGATCGCTTACCATGAGGTGGAAAAGACCAAATCTGAAATGAAATATGATGATGAGGAATTAAAAAAAAAAAATGTATGCTTGTCCAGAGAGTACAAAATTGCCTAGTCATTGCTGAATCACAACATGGACTCACAGATCTACAGGATGAGTCACTTATTCCTCAAGTAAATACTAAGCCAGCATTGGACCCTTGGGCCCATGTGTGTTTTACTTGGGCCAGTTGGGCTTGCCCATGTCTGGGTTATGGTCCTTTTTGTACAGGGCTACCATACCAGTGGAAGCCCAGATGTTTCAGCCAACGAAAACTATTTTTTTATGAATACATTGTAAATATTTCGAAACATACTGATATCTGATTTCCCTCCAGAAATTACCATTTATTATAAATACTTTTTTTTATAGTGTGTGCTAAAACTGGGTTAGGGCTGGGCACTTTGAGGCCTAAGACAGATACCGAAAAAGTTCTCAACGTGATACGGACTATGTATCATAATCTAAAACTGACATTAATTACCAATCCAGGTGCTGTTGTTGACACTGATGCCCTGGTGGAGGCTTTGAGAACTAACCAGATCCGTGGAGCGGCACTGGATGTCACTGACCCAGAACTACTTCCTGCAGGTCACCCCCTGAGGTCAGAGCCCCGAGTGATTCTAACACCCCACTGGGGGTCTAACACCAGTACAGCCAAGGTTGATGGATTTAAGATGGCCGTGGATAATCTGAAAGCAGTGCTTATAGATAATGTGGCCATGCCAAATGAAGTCAAAGAAGAAAAGGCTTGATGTATTACATTGTGTCACATGGCCCAGATCACACTCATGAAGAGCACTTTACTTTGCAGCTCTGTATAATGTGTCTCAAGCAATTCGGAGTGCACTAGGATATCGGTGGGAGCATAATATGGTTGGACATTGTGTGAGGAAGCATTTGATTAGTGCCTGTTATTTGGTTTACACTATCAACAACTGGTATCTATTAGATACCAGTGCCTTCAGCAACTGGGGCTTGGAAAAGAAATACTGAAAAAAAAGAATAATTTACTGGAAATACATTGCAAACGTGTCTATTCTTATGGCAAAGTGTTGCTTATTTTTACGACAAACTGTGGCCTATTCCCACCGCAACCTATAGCCTATTTCCACTCTCCCCTCATCACTAAATCCCACTCTTTAATCCGGGTAAAAATAAACTGATGTTATCCATGGAATTCCGTTGTATTTTATTGTTATTCCTCTACAGATACGCTGTTTCAGTATAGAAAACAATTTTGTGAAATTCCCTGTCTGTTGTGGTTAGGTACACTGTACGAGAGTATGTGCATTATATGTCAATTTTCTGTTAGTTATAAATTAATTAAATATCTAACTTGATGAGGGGACAAGGAAGCCTATAGGGGGGGGGGGCCTTCAAAATTTTAATTCCAGCTATAATATTTAACTTTTAGAGTAAGCTGGCACATTTCTAACTTGGTCTATATTTTGGAAAATTTGTTTTATCTGGTGATGAGAAACAAGGATATTATTTGCAGTGGCCTATCCGAGGTTTTATGGTATTGCAATGTCATAGCAGAATCCAGCAAATCTCCCTCTAGCTGCCCCCGCCACTCTCACGGAGGCGGGCTGGGGTATGTGTACACTGAAAAAAATAACTTGTCTCCACACTCGTCGAATAGTACACCAGGTTATGGCATGAGAAGAAAGGGTATTTTTTTTTCGGGTAGAAATTTGGCAACTTGGCTAATTCTGACCCAAAAAAGGTGTAGATTAAGAATTTCCATGTTGCCAGCTTTTTAATTTACCCCTTGGGGGCGTAAACGACCAAAATCCAAGATGGCCGCCAAATAATCCAAAAACTCATCTCCCATAGCGTTAATATTGCCCTGAGAAGAAGTTAAACCATACCTTTCCCCCCTAAATGAGGGTCTGGGAATCCAGTGGTGTTATTGGTTTGTTGCTAGGTTGAGCGGTTGCTTAGCAACAGCCATTCCAAATGTTTATTTGCTTAGTTACATAGGTTTCCTGGCTACCCAGGTCAATTCTTTTGATACTTACCCCCCCTATATCCCAACCTAGGAATCCATTGGTGTTATTGGTTGGTTGCTAGGTTGAGTGGTTGCTTAGCAACAGCCATTCCAAATGGTTATTTCACTAGAATTGACCAAGGTACCCAGGAAACCTATGTAACTAAGCAAATAAACATTTGGAATGACTGTTGCTAAGCAACCGCTTAACTTAGCAACAAACCAATAACACCAATGGATTCCACAGTTGGGTTTTAGGGGGGTTGGTATCATTAGAATTGACCTGGTTACCCAGGAAACCTATGTTGCTAAGGAAATAAACGTATTGAATGGCTGTTGCTAAGCAACCGCTCAACCTAGCAACAAGCCAATAACACAAGTGGATTGCCAGGTTGGGATTTAGGGGGGTAAGCATCATTAGAATTGACCTGGTAACCTAGGAAACCTATGTTGCTAAGGAAATAACCATATGGAATGGCTGTTGCTAAGCAACCACTCAACCTAGCAACCAACCAATAACACAAATGGATTCCCAGGTTGGGATATAGGGGGGGTAGGTATCATTAGAATTGACCTGGTAACCTAGGAAACCTATGTTGCTAAGGAAATAACCATTTGGAATGGCTGTTGCTAAGCAACCACTCAACCTAGCAACCAACCAATAACACAAATGGATGTCCAGGTTGGGATATAGGGGGGGTAAGTATCAAAAGAATTGACCTGGGTAGCCAGGAAACCTATGTAACTAAGCAAATAAACATTTGGAATGGCTGTTGCTAAGCAACCGCTCAACCTAGCAACAAACCAATAACACCACTGGATTCCCAGACCCTCATTTAGGGGGGATAGGTATGGTTTAACTTCTTCTCAGGGCAATATTAACGCTATGGGAGATGAGTTTTGGAATTATTTGACGGCCATCTTGGATTTTGGTCGGTTACACCCACAAGGGGTAAATTAAAAAGCTGGCAACATGGAAATTCTTAATCTACACCTTTTTTGGGTCAGAATTAGCCAAGTTGCCAAATTTCTACCCGAAAAAAAAATACCCTTCCATAAGCCGGTGGACTAGAAGTGACTATCATGAAATAAACAAGTCAAAAGTGGTCTAACCTATCAGTTTACTATCACACAAATAGAATCTGGAGCTGGCAAACGTCTGGTTTTGGGCATGCACATGCCAAATCTCCAGCTAAAAGCCCCACTTCCTTGTCACTTAAACAAGTTTTTGACTCATTTATTTTATAACCGTCACTTTGTAGAGTCTAGAGACAAGTTTACTTTTTAAGTGTAGGGTCATCTGTATATGCCACCTTATAGGAGGAAACCCAGGCAGGACCCACTCATGTGTGAAAAAGACTGATTGATACCTTTGTCTGAGGTTCACTTAACTGTGGCATAACATGCCACACTAGGCTGCACAGCCTCCTTACATTTGTGCATACAGTATAGGTACACAGAGAAAAGAGGCAGTATCAAAAGGGAGTCCTGGCTGCCTCTAGAATGATTCCACTCTTTTGGGGAGCCAACAGAATAAGTGAGCTTAAAGGGGCATTCTCACCACTCGCATTTTACCACATAGTAGACTAGTACAGTACTAGAATTGTGAGTGGGATACGCTTGGTGATTATGCCACTTTAAGAAATTCTCTGACCGACCTAAGTGACCTAAGTCTACTCGCACTTTACCACATAGTAGACTAGAACAGTACTAGAATTGTGAGTGGGATACGCTTGGTGATTATGCCACTTTAAGAAATTCTCTGCCTGACCTAAGTGATTTACTCAGGGGAGTCACATAGCTCCCTCACTCACATAGGGCTCCCCTAGTGAGGGAAGTCATTCTGGAGACAGCCAGGGCTACCTTCTGACTTTTTTTTTATGTGTACATCTTTTGAATACAATAAATTATACCAGTGCAAATAGGTCACTGCCAAGTTGCAATGGAAAACATGATAAGGGTAAGGGCTAGGGAGGGCTTGGATATGAATCTTTCTTAGTGTGGCAAATGGGTTTTTGCTCTCTTAGTTTATTTAGTTATGGGAGCAACGTTTCGACATATGTCATGGGGTACATCAGCCATCAGAAATATAGAAAGATTCTAATGAAATGATGGGCGAGGTTATTGGACGTAACATTTGATATGCATGAGTTATACCTACCCAGCCAACACACCCTAGTGGGCCCTAGGTGGGTCATAGCCTTATAGGACGCATATGGGCTGCCCATCTGGGGCCCGATTCGTTTTGACCAGGGCTATCAAGTAGGGCCCAGAAGGGCTTGCCTAGGTTTGAAGTGTGTTGGCCCTGTTCAGATCGAGGTGGGACCCAGATGGGCTCCTTTAGGGAGTGGTGATTTTTTTTTACAAAAGAGAGGGGGGGCTGGTGGATTTGGGGGTGGGAATAAAAAGGAATTGGGTGAAAGCCACTTTTGCAAAAACGTATATAATGTCAATTTAAAATGTAAATTAATTGAATATTTTCAGAAATGACCATGAATTGAAGGATTTGCAATGCAAACATGACATGTTGATATTCTGGGCTAATCCCACGTGGGCCCCATCTGGAAGCCCTGACAATTACCAGTAAATACCCAGATATGGGCTAGCTTAGGCTGCACAGGGACACGCCCATATGGGGCCCATTTGGGTGTGTTGGCTGGGTAATTGAGAGATATAGCTATTATTTATGGTGTAGTTAAATAATAAAAGGAAATCTAGGCATCATTGTCCAATATATGAACATTTTGGAATAAAAGTATGAATGACTTTATTCCCCCGTTGAAATTACACTAGAAAGGTCAATGGTTGGATCACCTACCCATTGATAACATTTATTTGACACCCATCCTCTATATCATACTATGACAGTGTTTGGAACACATTTAATAAGAAAGATTTTGAAAGGGGAATGATCACATAAAGCCAATTCAAGGAAGTGATTCACATGCTCGCCTATGGTGCAGGAGATCCATATTTGATCTGCCTTGGATATAGGGCCTACTGATATCTTTATCCAACCTTTATAGCTAAAATAATTATGATTAGCCATGCTGTGTTAAGTTGGGAATAATAAATTTGAAAAAAAATACGGCAGTCTTATTGATTTTACTGAAGAACATTGTATTTTACACCATCTGAGAAATAACCCTCACAATTAATTCACCGCCTGTGACGTCATCAAAAATGGACGGCGTAGAAAGATCCTTTTTTAGGCTCCCCTGTCATAATTTAGGTATCTTAAATGAAAAAAACAACATGAAAAATAAACATAAGGAAACACTATATTAATTTTAGTCTGTTGAATTGGTTACTTACTTGTTGATCATTGGGCTGTATTCCATACGTCCCGATGATCAACTCGCTGAATAACCAAACCAACAGACTAAAACTCGTTTACCTTTGTCTGTACATGTGTCTGTGTCTGTGATATCCTCAAGAGGAAAATCCCAATACCAGTTGGATCGTGATGTGCTACACCTCGTTGTCATGGTGACTTGGTAAGGGGGTCAACCTTCACATCAACACTGATGGTAGTATGAAGCTAGCAGCAGTGGGCATGGTGCCCTCAGGATCCATGTGCATCTGTCCTCTTAATGCACCAATACAGCGCAAGTGCTGCAATAGTCACTAGTGTCTCAACCCTGTAGAGCTTTGTTTGATGCATTTATAAATGCAGCACTGGTGAATGTCGCATTCAAGACCACAAAATTGCATAGTATATCAAAACAATATGCTGCCCCTAAAGGGACTTAGGGAGTGGTCATTTTTTAACAACAGGGGGGGTTGGTGGATTTGGGGGGGGGGGACCAAAAAAATTTGGACCCCTTCAAGGGGGGGGGGACCAAAAAAATTGCACCCCTATTTAGCGAAAAAGCCCGCGCGTTACTATAGCTCAAAGGGGTCAGCCGCGCTCAATTTTGACTTGCCTGAGGGGGGGACCAAAAAATTTCGGCCCCTCCCGTGGGGGGGACCAAAAAGTGTTCGGCCCTCTCTCGCGTAAATCCACCGACCCCCCCCTGTTGTTAAAAAATGACCACTCCCTTAGTAGACCCTCCAGTTCCTTATGAGGTCTACACACGACGCTGGAAGTATCTCCACACGACCTCCAGGAGTCCACAGCACACATACACCACAGTGTAAAAGGTAAGTGAACACCAAACCTTATTAATATATTGTAATACAAATCAATGGAATGATGATATTTAAATTCATATTTCATACGTCCCTCATCAATATTATATTATAACACTACCTAATCATTGCGCAACTTATCAAACCATAATTCCTATATACCCTCCAAACAGAACTTGGGAATTGAACGTTCGCAACTGGGTAGAATCTGGGTAGGTCACAATGACACAAGAAAGGTACGGGAATTGAACGTTCGCAACTGGGTAGAATCTGGGTAGGTCACAATGACACAAGAAAGGAACGAGATATTCCCAAGAATTGTGAACACATCCTTATTACAATCAAAACTTGGCAATTGAACGTTCGCAACTGGGTAGCATTCATGGACACCCCCCCTCCGCACAGACAAGAGGAGAGAGGATTAAAGAACAAATGTTTTAATTGGAGGAATTATGAATTATACAATATAAAGTTATACCTGAGATTATATGAAGTTCAAATGACATATTTTAGACCTGTATGAAACATAGGTAGACGGCATTGAGTAGAGGTTTTTTATAACCTTATAATAACATGTGATATTAAACATAGAATACATGATAATGCTTATGATTTAACCTATTTAATAAGGTGTGGGTGGGTGGGAAAACCTGACCTCCTTGGAAGGCTTGTTGTGGTGGAGTGAGGAAGTAGGGCATGTACAGGTGAGTGGTGGAGTGTAGTTGGGGCTTACATAAGGTGGGTCAGTATAAGAGGTGAGGGAGTTACAGTAGGTAGGGTAGTATGGTGGGGGTGGTATATAGTAGGTAGGATAATGTGATCTGCCCAGAGAGGGCCATGAATGACAAACCATGCGCGCATGGTCACCCAATTCTACCCAGTTGGGAACTTTCATTTCCCGTGCTTTTCTTGTGTCAGTGTGACCTACCCAGATTCTACCCAGTTGCGAACGTTCCATTCCAAAATTTGATTGTACTAAGGACATGATCGCAATTCTTGGGAATATCTCGTGCCTTTCTTGTGTCATTGTGACCTACCCGGATTCTACTCAGTTGCGAACGTTAATTTCCAAGTTCTGTTTGATATAAATAACGTGGAATTCCACAGAATATGACACAGTCAAAAGCTGTCCACATATTCTCGTGCCAAATACGTGCACAATTCTCCCAGGGATCCCAAGTTGTGACTCAAGAACCGCACGAGTTCTGCCCGAGATCTTGTTTGCAGGGTAACCATCTCGTCGCGTGCGAAATTTTTTACCGCCCCTGGTCCAGGGGTCAACATTTTTTAAACCCCCTTACGGCCGCTGGCCCTTTGAAGCATAGTAATGCGCGGGCTTTTTGGCTCAAAACAGGTTAAATTATTTTGCCCCCCCCAAGAGGGGTCCAATTTTTTTTCCCCCCCGGTCAAGGGTCCAAATTTTTTTGCCCCCCCCCAACGCACCACCCCCCCCTGTTGTTAAAAAATGATCACTCCCTTATCCACTACAAATTGTATGGTACATTTCACAACAGGAGATATTAGGAGGCTACAGGGGTGTACATCTAGACTCCTACAGAGGAACAAGGACATCCCGGAGGAGGTGTACGACACCTCTGCAGGCTGGTATGGAGGAGGCAGTATCCATATGCAGACGTGTACCAGGGAGGAGGAGGAGGAGGAGGGAGACATGGTCACAGGGAGTGATCTGGGGCGTCTTGATGGTGACCCTGGTAAACACAGTAACAAGAACAACACAGCAATGTAAGTATACTCACCATACTGTTCTTATCTATAGTAAACATGCAGCTGATGTGATATCACTGCTCTATACTGTCATTAAATGATGGAAGCAGTGTTTATTTGAGATGAATCAAGTGAAATGGGCACGAGAGCCAACTTTTGTGATAATTGATGATATGTAACACCCGATTGCACACTATTTTGATTCATGTTGTATTTTATAATATCCATTTGATGAATAGATACACACTGCAAAATCAAAAAAAAAGTTACAATAGTTGTAGGGCTGATACTTTGTAACATGAAGTTCAGTCTGTAATTGCCTACACTTCTGGGGTAGGGAAGTAGAGACACATGGCAAATCTAGATCTGTACAAACAATCTTTGAACTCCAGAACTGTGTTAGAGGTATCGCAGCTAACAAAAAAACACATTATTTTACGTCAAAATAACGTTTTAAACTTTACATAACGTTATGGCATACTAAAGGGCCTTAGAAAAACGTTGACATATAACGTTATAAAATGGTGTATAACGTTATTTGTTTACGGGGATACGGGAGGGTTCGGTCAATTCTATTCTACCAAAAATATCTCTTAATCACATGGGATTGTATTAGCTTGGTGTATGATGATGTGAATGAAGCGTAGAAATTATTACCTCATAGTTCTAGATTTGATATATTGACATTTTAAGATAGCCCACCCTTAGATATGGCCGTGTATTGTGCAAGCCCCATTTTTGAACATTTTTGAACTTCACAAAAAATTAACCAATAAAAGCCGAACCAAACATTTACAGGAGATCATCTGTGACATAATCATCCATAAAAGGTAGTAGTCATAGATGCAACCAATGAGCCATGACCGATTTAGGGGGAAAACACAAAATAAATTTTCTTCTATATTTTGTAACACAGAAGAGAAAGTTGCCATCAAAAATATCTGATCAAAACCTTAGCCATTTTGTACATAGGATCATCAGATACCCTTTACATCCAAAATAATAGTGAGTGATTGATAAATTAGTACAGTTGGGGATTTATTCAAATATTTCCTAGTCGGACCAGACAGGTCATAGTAGAGTACCGCATAACTTTTGGCAGTAGCAAAACACAGTAACCAGATGTGTAAAATACAAATTTGAAGCATTTATAAAGTTAAGACATAATATTATACAACAGGGAGACATGCTCTTATCTTATCATGGTTTTAGGTATTTTCATTTTAATTACCAGTGTGGGACTGGCAATTGTAGTTTTCCAGCACCACCACCTCACCCCATTATAGAAGTATTCTTTCTGATTACAATAATACCACACATTTGATACATTGATATATGCAAATTGAAAATTACTCACAATAAAAATGACAATGCTGTAAATCGCGAGCAAAATAAAGATATGGTACAAAGATTGTCAATGGATAATATTATATCCTTACCATTCATGATACAAATGATTAGTCCAGTATATATTATGGTACCGAAAACCTATCTGATAAGACAACCTCATTATTATGGAATCTTAGGCAAAAAAAAAGGGTTAGTTTCAGGTTACCCGATCGACCCTATCAGAACAGGGCTGACCCTACATCTTTTTAAGCAATTTTGAAGACGTTTTCGTACTTTACCATTTTTTGATGAATTTGTCATATTATATTCTTGCAAATTGGGGGGTATATTGTAAAGCCTCCCAAACCGTTGATCAAATAGTTTATTTTGGAGCTGTTCATTGACCCTGTTATGTAGTGATAATATTCTTGTTTACCTGCAACAACAACACCAGCCTGCCACCCAGTGTTCCAGGCCAATGTGTCAACTGATGTGTTCAAAGGTAGGAACTAAATGATTTAGAATACTAGCATGTTAAGTTAGCAAGAGCCAGCATGCATACATGTTACTATAACGACTGACCTTTGAGCTTGTCCTTGCTCTCTATTAAAGTGACATGGTCCGATGATTAGGCTCAAAAATCAATTTTTGTTAAAAATGTACAAAAATGTTCAATATGGCCATTCTACGTGTCCTACCTATCTTATGAACATTATTCCACATAATTCAACTTAGAAGTGAGTCAATTTAAGACCTTGGCCATGCTGGACCCTCTAAATAGGCTCCTATTGGCCATAGATGACACTGTTTTGTTCCCCATCCTCGAAATATGGTATTGCACTAATATTTGGAACACATTTAAGTAGGATTTAAAATATCGAAAAAATCTGAGCATGTCACTTTAAAAGGGAGTCAATGAAGCCTAGCCACACAGAAGAGACTGACTCTGGCTTGACAGTTTTTGTTCTAGATAAATGAACTTAAATCACTCTCATAGATGGAGCTTCATAGATTACACCATATCTTACAATGGCTTGTGTATATTGTATCTTATATGTATACAGGGGCCTGTGAGGACATTGTTGTCTTTCCCTGCAACTCTCTCACCACACTGCAGATGACAAACCCGGCAGACTGTAGCCGGCGGTTTACCTGTGCTAACTTCATCATCTTTGACTGCCCTTGTGTCCCTGGGCTCATGTGGAACACAACACAAGGAGCATGTGTGCCTTCCTCCTACGCTGAGTGTACCTGTCCCCGCAAAAGAGGATCACCACAACGTAAGATATCCTTCTCTGTATTTTCTCCCTTAAAGTTGGTTGGCAGGTATAGGGCTGTGTATCATGAGATGAGGCCAATATGAACGTCTTTGACTGGGCGCCATCTCTGACTGGGTGCCATTTTTGACCAGCCACCATATAAAGGATTTAAGAAAAAAAAGGTTTGTTTCAGGTAACCCGACCGGCCCTATCAAAACAGGGCTGACCCTACGTCTTTTTATGCAATTCTAAAGAAGTTTTCGTACTTTTACCATTTTTCGGTAAATCTTTGGGTCTTTGGAGAGGCTGGCTCGTACTTTCATGTTAAGAAAAAAGTTTTAAATAAAGAAAAGAAATCCAACCTACCAACCCTACATTTTCTTGACATGTTACCTGAAACAAACCTTTTTTTTGGCCTTAGGCCTGATTCGGCTTGTTATATTGTCTCAAGGAGGGGATTCGGCTTATAAGCAAGTTTTTTTAAAACAAGTTACTTATAGTTTTACCATCAGTAAATGGGTGAAAATGCGGCATAAAATATTCTTTCAATTTGAAGGATCCGCTTATAAGGGAGGTTGGCTTATCAGAGAGGTTTTATGATATATTGTAACGCCTCCCCAACTGTTGATCAATCAGTTTATTTTGAAGCTGTTCGTTGACTGTTTTATGTAGTGATAATATTCTTGTTTACCTTTTAGCAACAACAACACCAGCCTGCCACCCAGTGTTCCAGGCCGATGTGTCAGCAGATGTGTTCAAAGGTAGGAACTAAATGATTTAGAATACTAGCATGATAAGTTAGCAAGAGCCAGCATGCATACATGTCGCTATAATGACTGACCTTTGAGCTTGGCCTTGCTCTCTATTAAAGTGACATGGTCCGATGATTAGGGCTCATTTTGTAAAAAATAAACAAAAATGTTCAATATGGCCATTCTACATGTCCCACCTATTTTATTAACATTATTCCAAATAATTCAACTTAGATATAAGTCAATCGTCAGTTTTATGCTCAATTTAAGACTGTGCCTTGGCCATGCTGGACCCTCTAAATACTAGGTTCCTATTGGCCATAGATGACACTGTATTGTTCCCCATCCTCGAAATATGGTATTGCACCAATATTTGCAACACATTTAACCCTTTAAGGGCCGCTGCTGCCTCTGGGCAGCATCTAAAATACCCTTGAAAAACCGCTGCTGCCCTAGGGCAGCAAAATTGCTACCCTAGGGCAGCAATATCACTAAATTACAACACCTGCTATGGTACAAAGAATAGGAATTTTTGAATCAATCCAAAAATATTTAACATGAATACTACGTCCCCTTGTCAGAAAAATGTAAATTCTGTCTCCAATACAACTTATTTCACTCCTTAGCCAATATCCCAAGGAGCATATACTTGCAAAGTTGCATATTCCCATGGCATAGGGCCGGTGGTTTAGTCCCAAATGACGTTTTTCAAGGCCAGCAGGGAAAGGGTTAAGTAGGATTTAAAATATCGAAAAAATCGAACTATGTCACCTAAAAAAGGGTATCAATGTAGCCTAGCCACAGAATGGACTGACTCTGGCTGGACAGTTTCTTTTCTAGATAAACTTAAATCACTCTCATGGATGGAGCTTCATAGATTACATCATATCTTACAATGGCTTGTGTATATTGTATCTTATATGTATACAGGGGCCTGTGAGGACATCATCTTTCCCTGCTCCCCTCTCACCCCGCTGCAGATGGCAAACCCGGCAGACTGTAGCCGGCATTTTACCTGTGGTAATCTCGTCGTCTTTGACTGCCCTTGTGGCCCTGGGCTCATGTGGAACACAACACAAGGAAGATGTGTGCCTTCCTCCTACGCTGAGTGTACCTGTCCCGACGAAAGAGGATCACCACAACGTAAGATATCCTTCTCTCTTTTTCTCCCTTAAAGTTGGTTGACAGGTATAGGGCTGTGTCTCATGAGATGAGACCAATGTCGTGATGACCCAAATTAGAAAAGCCTCCAAAAGGAAAATGAATCCTGTGACATAACATTTTTCCTTTTTCTCGTATTCCACAAGCATCAGGCTCATATATCTAAGAGTCACTAGGAAAATAAGTAGGCCGATCTACAATCAGTTAGACTGTTACCATTAAACCATGAACAATGAATGTTTTATAACGATGATAAGGCGTGGGAAATTGTCATAGCTTAGGCCCCATTTACTTACCTCGATCACTATATGTGCTGTACGTGCTATTCTGCTATTATTTCTGTTTTTACATCATCATCATTATGATCAGTATTGAAGATGAAGATGAAAGATTTAGATTTAATATATGATATAGAGGATACTTGGTGACATTGACCCTAATGGAACCCAGCACTATTCTACCATTTCTTAAATTCATTGCACTTTAAGTGAAGTATACCTTTTGGTGCTTCCTCATTCTAACAAGAATGAAAGGGGGACAGTGTTGTACATACTAAGCCACATTCAAACGATTCAAATTGTGCTGTAATTGTTGCTACTTGCAGCCCCATCCGCATCGCCCCATCCTGCCCCTGGGACACTAGTGCCTCTTATTGGTGGAACTGCAGCAGCAGCAGTGGTCCTCATTCTGGTCATCATTGCAATCAGTGTATACATCACCCATGTGAGGAGGAAAACACAAGGGAACAACAAGACAGGTAAGTTAACATGTGAACAGATGAGGAGAAAGGGCCTTCCGAGGTGAAATGTCTGTTTTAAAATTGAAGTCATAAACTTTCAAAAGAGGTATCATAGATGGAGATATCCCTTCTAGTTTTTGACAAATTGCCTCATGAATCTGGGATCGTGCTGCCCTTGCCAAACAGCCAATAGGCTCTACCTCTTGTTGTTTTAATTGTATTCCTATATTGCAAAATGTCCTTATTACCTAACCATTATTTTTCATATTTTTTACCATAAATCTTGATAAAGAAATTATATTTACATTCTGTTTTCAGTGTAGTGATCCCTATGAATTTCTCTATCAATTGGAATTCATTATTTTTCTATTTGGGAGGAAATTGTGGTTGCCATGGCAACACGCTTTAGGAAGAAAGCCTTATTTGCTTCAAAACGTTCCATTTACATTCCAAATATGGAAGGATTGCCCCAAAATAGAATGTTTTGGAGAAAACCATCATTTTCGTTGTGAAAAATCACCATAGAGCAAATTTTGTCCTATTTTCACATTTGTGACCATTCTGATGCCCCCTAGTGGCCAAACCCTAGTACTAAAAATCCCTCCTGGATGTACCTTTCATCTCAGCTGCCCACAGCCTCTAGCCTTTATTGACATTTCATTGAACCAGAATGATGCAGAATATGATATGATGGTAAGGCCATTCTAAATAATATCCGTGTTTCTCATCACCGCGCACATTACCAAAATCGTGTGATGAAGATTTTTTGCGAATTTTAATGGAAGATTATGAAAATGATGGACAAATATGGGCGTACTTCTTTTATTATTAAATAATAGCTAACAGTCCTGCAAGTCTCATGCACTGCATCAAAATTCCTATTTAAGTACATTTAAGTGTACCAAAATATCCAGGAAATTTCCTGGAAAGGTTGTTTGGAGCTTGCCATGAAGTAAAAGTAACCTTAAATTTACCGGCAATGTCAAACGACATTGCCGGTAAATTTAAGTTTACCTTAAATTTACCGGAAAGGTCATTTGACATTTGCGGTAAATTTAAGGTGACTTTAAATTTACCAGGAATGTCAAACGGCATTTACAGTAAATTTGAGGTAAACTTAGATTTACCAGAAATGTCAAACGCCATTTCCTGTAAATTTGAAGTGAATTTAAATTTACCGGATATGTCATTATACATTTTTTGAGGGTCTCTGAAGGGCCGCAACCCATGACCCTGGTCCAGTTATTTTACATTATTTTGAGGGTTTTTGGAGGGCTTCAACCCGTTATACTAACCAGGGGAGTAAGAGGACCCTGATCCCGTTATAATACATTTTTTTATGGGTTTCTGGAGGGCTACAACCCGTGATACTAACCAAGAGAGTAAGGGTACCCTAAATCCGTTATTATACATAGTTTTGACGGCTTCTGGAGGGCTATAACCCGTGATACTAATTATATATAAATTCACCGGAATTGTCATATGACATTCCCAGTGAATTTCAGTTCCTCTTAAATTTACTGAAAAATTACTGCATCCAAAAATGTGGTCAAAGTGGTACATGGTCGGAACATTATTTAAAAATATATAAACTTTAATACTAGGATCTCTCTTCCCATACCAAAGAGAGTAATAATATTGGGACCCTGATACCGTAATTATACATTGTTTTAGAATGTGGTCATAGTATTACACAGTAAAATCATATTAAAATTAGGGATACAGCCTACACATGGTAGTTATCGGACCCTGATCCTGTTATTTTACATTGTTATAGGGCTTCTGGAGGGGTATAACCTATAATATTGACCAGGGGAGGAAGGGGACCTTGATCCCGTTATTAAACATAGTTTTGATCACTTCTGGAGGGCTACAACCCGTGATACTATGTAGGGGAGTAAGGGGCTTTAGTCTCGTTATCATACAATGTTTTGAGGGTTTCTGGAGGGCTACAATCGATGGTACATGCCAGGGGATTAAGGGGGCTCTGATTCCGGTATTATACAATGTTTTGAGGGTTTCTGAATGGCTAGAACCCGTGATACTAACCAGGGGAGTAAGGGGGCCCTGATCCCGTTATTATACATTATTTTGAGGGTATAATAGGTTCTAATCATCACAGGAAAAAAATAGAAATATGTGCATGATGCTAACAGTATACAGAATTTGATTATAATAGCATTGACAACTTATTAATAAGAATAAGGATAATTCATGAATTTGGTATCCCCTCCCTCTCTATTCACACCCCCCTCCCCCCTCCCCCCCTCCCCCTCCACCAAACACACCCTATTCAGGGTGGCGGAGGTGTTATAACTAAGACAATGCTAACAGGGGAAGCATGTGCTGCATAGGGGTTGTTCCCATGGAGACCACTGACCTACATAGCTATGTCTACCTGCAGGAGTGCATGTGACACACCAAGTGGTCAACATATACATACAGTAGCTGGTCACAGTGAGGGCAGGACGTGTGTCAGACAGGTGTGTAGGTATATTATATACTTATTATATTGTATTGACTTAAAGAAAGCATAGCTTATGTATAGATACGTCTTTTTCTGGATGTATTATTATTGAATTATATTTGTATAAACATGTATCATCTAAACCTAAAACAAATATGTAATTCATTATCTTTTCCTTTATTTGCAGAGGACCCTCTTCCCGTTATCATGTATCATTTTGAAGGCATCTAGCGGAGTACAACTCATGATACTAACCAGGAGAGTTAGAGGACCCTCTTTCCGTTATTATACATTATTTTGTATGATACATGTACTAATTGAGTGTACAATATAAATGAAAGATATCTTTCTATTTCCCACAGGAAAAGGTTAAAGCAGGAGATGGCCATGCATCCTAGGAGCCAGCCCTGCCTTACAGACACCGGTCAACCCTCCTGGGAGATTCTCCTGGCCTCCCTGAGGGCTCTCCCGGCCTCCCTGGGGGCTCTCCCGGCCTCCCTGGGGGCTCTCCCGGCCTCCCTGGGGGCTCTCCCGGCCTCCCTGGGGGCTCCCCCGGCCTCCCTGGAGGCTCCCCAGGAGTTGAGGCTGCCATTAAAATGATGAAATTGATGAATGAATGTTGGATATTAACCCCCTCCCCTGGCCCTCTCCGGAAATTAATGAAATAAAAAAATACCATCCCGCTGCATTACAAAATAAGCATATATTTTGTTATATTTAATGACATTTAGGTAAAATCAGAGAAAAAGGAAATATCCGTTAAAAGGTCATGTAAAGGTCATTAAAATTGCCTAAATGTGAATTTTTGGTGAGCAGCATCTTGATGTTGACATTTGGTTTAATCACATTTAAGTAGATTTCTCATGGTCTTGACATAGGTTTTAATCACATTTAAGTAAATTTCCCATGGCCTTGACGTTTTGTTTAATCACCTATAATCACCTTTAGGTAAATATTTTGGTGCATTTAGGTCAACTTAAATTTGCTTAAATATACCGAAATAGTCACTTTTGGTATACCAAAATATGCTTAAATGTGAAAGCTTTGACATTTAAGTCTTCCCGGCAAGGTCGATTAAAGGTCATTATAGCTATATATAATGACCTTTAGGGAAAACTTAAATGAACTTATATCGAGTTTTTCATGCAGTGATGGGAATGAAATCATGCATTTCACAACCTGCTCAGATCATTTATCTCATAATGACTAAGACATGGATTTAGTTTGCTAAGAGCCTAGGTTTTCCTGCCCATTAAGTCCTGAAAAACAAAAAAGAAATCGCCATGCTTCTCATGGCTTGGTGATGAGAAACAAAAATATTATTTGAAGTGGCTTAATGAATTTGAAAATCTGGACAATTTAGTGATTTAATCGAAAGACTTTGTCAAATGAAGCTGAACATTATTGGATAAATTTGGTGTACATTTCTATTTCACGTGTAGCACTGACCGACAAAAGAGCCTGCTTTGCTAAAAATATGAATGACTTTGCCATTATAATTATAGATACAAGTAGAACTGGTGAATTACATCATGTACATGAACTGGCTGCCCCTGATGTCATTGGTCGTGATGGAGGGTACCTTCCAGGGGCCAACTACCATAGCTATGAGCAAATAGCTGAACAAGGTAGATTGATACATCATTCTTTTAATAGGAATCTTATTGATTGGTTTAAAATAAGGCCAAAAATGAATAAAACGTGTGTTTAAGGTTACATGGTCTGAAAATATAGGGTAGGTAGGTCGGACTTTTTTGTGGAGATTTTTCTTTTTACTTTTGCCTGAAAAGTACCCAGAAATTGACTCACAGACTTCAATGCCGACTTACCTATGGCGGCCTCGACTCATGAACTATAAGATTGACCCTTAAATAGCCCCAAAATGACCTAAAATATAAATATATTTTCAAAATTGCATAAGAATTTCTAGGGTCGGCCCTGTTTTGCTAGGTAGGGTCGGGTAACCTGAAACACACCTTTTTTTTAATTTGGCCCAAGGAAGTTTTCTGACTCCCAAAAATGGGTAAAGATTACACAAGCACCTCCGCATATATCGGCGCCAACAATACATATTACCAATGAATGCTGAATATGAAGAGTCCATTGAAGGTAATGGTATTATATACACAATCCATATTAAAGACTGGTTGCACTGTAGTATATAGACAGAGGTCCACAATAATCTGTCTGAATGACAGGTTTCTTCACGAGTGGTGAATTGGATCGTATCGTATGAGGCGGAGCCGAGTGTGATGCGATCCAATGCAGTACGAGTAGAGAAAACAGGAGTTCAGACTGATGAGAGTGGATCTCTGTATTTATTTTATGTAATTCTTGATACATTTTAGTAAAATATACATTTAAAGATCGGTTTCATACCTATTATCGTGGAGAAACAGGCCATGGAAAATGAGCATCAGTTTCTCCACGGGGTGTGGAGAACGGCAATTTTAGTACTAAAGCATAGTAACTTTGTTTCTCCACATGAAATAAATCTTCATTCCACACATTTTTGATACATCAATAATAACTGAATTGATAAGCTAGACATTTCTGGGTACTCTGTGATGTCACACTCCTCTCCTGCACTCTCTTTCAGACGCATCTGGACATCCAAGTGAAGGGTGGGTACTATTTGGAATCTATAGTCATGCAAAATAATTGAACAACCACAAAGCCAATTACCAAAGGACATTACAAATCTATTTTGAAGAACTAAAACAAGTATATGCTGTCAATTCTGACTGGGCTGAAAGAAACCAGCAAACCAATCAAAATCCAATGGTAATTTGCGCTTTTTCTCTGAGTTAGGTGAACTCGATAAACATAGATTTATTGATATAATTCCAATATATTCCATTAGATAACAGAAGAGGTTAGGCTCAAAAACATTTAATTCATTTGATCCCATTAGATACATTGATGTTATCAGTCCTGTCCAGTTCAGACAGCTTCAAGCTGACAAGGAGTATGAAAAACTCAACCCATACCAAAGGCTGCAGCTTGACACAAGTGTAAGTAGGGGATACTTTCATCCCAGCTGGCCCCACCTCGACCTCTGTTCCCGAGCGTCATCGCTGGCACCAAAGGTTGTTGGTTAAAATAGTTCTTGTGCGCTTGGTGCTGTTGTATCAAAAGTGCAGATTGGTACCGCTTAGGAATCCCCCCCATATACGGGGGAAGTGACGTGGTCATGGCCCCTCAAATACTAGCGATGTCGCTAGGACGCGTCTGAGGACGAGTTGGGGCCAGCTTGACTTTCATCTGTTACACTTAACCATTTGAGAATGGCATGAATAGACTAAGGCCCAGAACTGTTGCTTCCATTAATATTGTTCTTCAACAGTTGGGGTCCTGTCAGAATTACACAAGACTGTAGGAGTGAGGAATGATGTAAATGGCTTCTACTGAATGTACCTTTTATCAATGTAATATAAAGGAAAAAATACTCACTTGCTTCCTTGCCGATTTCCTGTCTTTTGTCGATGTCACCATTTTGAACATCATTGTGTGACGTCACATACATTTGTGTTAGAGGGCCACATCATATTCAATGAGGGGTATTGAATACAGTAGTATTAAAATAAAGTGATCCTGGTATCAGGATACATTATTCACTGCGCTGAATCATCATGCATCAATGCGGTCATTGCAGGTATCTTGTCGGTCTTGCTGGTTCAGCATCAGTATATCTTTTACAATTTGTTATAATCTTAATATTCCTATAGCATCGCATAAAAAACTCTACGGCTTTCAAATTGACATGAGTAAAAAAAGGAAGTCTAATGAACTTTCATTTTGCTGCTTTCAGGGTATCACCACCATGCCAACGGAGCCAGCAACAGGCTCAGATGCCCTGCCGCTTGTGAAATAGCTTATATTGCTGTATTGTTCCTATCAAGATCCTGGAAAAAATCGAAATCGAAATATGAAGTGGTGCAAATTTGGTGTGAATCATAAACCTCAAGGTTTTTCTGTAGGCTGTGAAATCACTAAGAGCAACATTGAAAACCCTCCAGTCAGAATAACCATGACCCCCCCCCTTATATGTCTCCTTCCGAATGCATCCTGGTGGTTCCATGTATGTGGGGATAGCCTTATTCACCTGCGCAAGCAAGGAGTCTCTTGTGAACCATAAATCTTTTGTGAGTACAGCTGGCAACGAATGGCACCCTTTCAGTCCCAGGCTATTGTTTCCAAGCAAACAATTTATCTTTGATTACCTCAGCCTGGAACAGTTAATTGAACATCTAGTGTGGAAGTCTTTAGCATAATCCGGTGGCTGTCATCTGGAATAACTTCAGTGTTCTGTTGTGGGAGAATTTATCAGTGCTTGCTTCCTGAAATATTGAAAAGTTTTCTCGCATCGATTCTCCTTGCATTATTCATTGACTCTTCCTGATTCAAAATGATTTTAGAAAAAAATCTTATTTAAATAAAAGTTGTTATATATAGTGTTAAATTATGCTTTAACTCCCCCCCCCCCAATTTCCCCCTATATATTGGCCCCATTTCAGTGGTTTTCACATTTACCGGTCAAAGGTCACCTGATCTCATGAGACACAGCCCTATCAGTCTCTGTGAAAATGTGCCGGACACCGGCTATAGCCGGCTAAAAGCCTGTTGGACCGGCTGGACTTGTCCTACTGCCAGTTCAAATGACTGGATGGATCTGTGCCTACATGTCAGTTTTTACCGCTTGTAGATCGGACCATTGTTAAGGTTTCTAGAGAGAAAAGTATTTTGCATAAACATATTGAATAACATAGCTCAAAATTGTATATAATTCTATGTTTCAATAGGAATATGCAGGAAAGATGTATTTATTCAATGTAAATTCTTGCTTCATGAGTTTTTTATGAGATATGAAAATTGCCCTCAGGTATCCGGGCCTGCTAAAATTAAGCCGGTCCTGCAAAATAAAAGATTTGCAGGACCGCATATCCCGCATGGCGAAAACGTTTTCACGGAGACTGCTATCATATCATATACATCATACACATACAGTCAGCCAGTCCCTTACAATCCCGATGTGAACATTTAGGAAAACCACATGGTATTTCGTATACAGTGTATTCACAATGCACGCTAGGCAATAACATCTTCACAAGCTATATTTGTTTGTTTGTAATTATTTATTTAGACTGTCCAGTACATAGGCTTATAGCCTATATTTTTATAACAGTAGAAATATGTAGCTCAGTGACCAACCTCAACTCTTATGGAAGAGGGTGCTCACTGAGCACATCTTATCCCAGATGGAGAGTGGTATGTATATTTATTACACGACCTAACATTATTAATACAATCCTGTGTTTGTTTAACCATTAAAAACGTACCAGCCCTAGGTGTGGTACGCTTTTGCGTACCAACCCTATGAGTGGTACGCTTTTTGGTGCTCTAGACCAATCAGAAGCTAGCATGTTGGTCACGTGACACAACAATGGCGGTGATGTAAACAAAGCAGACAACGATGTGAACGATGCAAATTAACGATATAAACAACAAAAGGTAGGGGGTATGGAAAATTGTCTACTGGTCATGTAATAAAGCTTTGTATTTCATAATAAGGTAACGCATGGGGTGCACCAGCCCTCGGTACATCTGCCTTATAAAGCCAGATGCACCTCTAGCAGGTACGCCCCATACGTGACCTCATCATGCAATACTATCAGGGAATTCCCTACTAGGACGGACGTGAGCACGTCTGTCCCGAGGGAAGGGCCGTATTTAAAATACATGCTATGCACTTTAGTTTTGCTACGATAAGCACCATTTTAGTGCAATAACCATGGTGACCTACTTAAATTAGCATGACCTACTTACAGTAGCATGACCTACTTATGACCTACTTAGTAGTTAGTCAATGTACAGACTTTTCAAACATGGAATAATAGCTATATATATATGCTAGTGGTGTTGATTAGCATATGGATGAGTATTGTTACATGTCATCTCATTTATAGCTGAGTTACTTAATGTTATAATCAAATGAGATGGTAAAGGGTGAAAATGATGATGATTATGCAAGGGCCTTTACCTTGTCTCTTTTGAAAGCATAATAGTATCTTGGTTGGTTTTGGCTCTTTATATAGCATACTTATGTTTGCGTTCATGAGTATGTGCACATCTATGCACCCGCTCATGTGTAATTTAAATCCATGAATGGATCCTGTACCCCCCTTCCCCCCTTCCCCCCTTCCCTCGCATAGACTATATAGACTCAGCTATATTAGTTGGCAGTATCTCTTCCTATCATTACATTGGCTGATGGCTGATATATATATATATATATATATATATATATATATATATATATATGTATTATTTCCTGTGTGTTCCTACATTTAGTGGAAACCCTGTGTAAAATGTACACATGGTTCCCTATTCTCATTCACAGAAAGCTGAAGCTATCGGCAGATTCCCAGAGCTTGGTTACCCTAGTAGCAAGCCCTCACGGAGCCAATTTGGTTTTAGCTCGGATAGGCTGACCAAAACATTATCTAAGGCCGCTTTCAGCCTGTCCAAAACCCAATCTGATCCCAATTCGGGCAGCCCATCCAAAACCTGATCTGGGTTGGTGTTCATAAAAAAATGAGCATTTAGAACCAGAAGTACTTCTTATTGCAGATTGAGCTACAAGAATTGCAGTTTTCCACTTACATTTAAAAACATTAGTAAAAGCAATTCTTGTTGGAATGAAGTACTTCATGTTTTCATGAACCACTTCAGGAAAACATGAAGTGGTTCATAAAATGAACCTGAACCACTTCATGAATGGTGGTGCCACCTAGTGTTTTAGATGGGAACTACAGTTGCTGAAGCTGGTTACCAGCTGGTCCTTGTATTAAAATTACAAGTTCCTCATGGGACAAGCAGAGCAGATTCAAAATGGCCGACTTCAGACTGGATATCAGTGTTATATTGCCTTAACTATGGCTCTAGGCTACACATTATCTATTGTAATACATTAATTGACATTAGAATTAAAAGGTACACCCATTGCAGTGATTTTCCAATGTCATAGTTATCTAGATACTGCAAAATTGCTGCCAAAATGAGTGAAAAGTAAATACATTATGCACCATTCCCATTTTCATACTGTGGCCTATACAACTTTCTTCCCCTATCTATCCCAATCTATACTCCCTCCTGTCCCATTCTATCTCCCTCTTCTGTCTCCTTTCTGCTCCCTCCTCTGTCTCCTTTCTGCTCCCTCCTCTGCCCCGTTCTGTTCCCTCCTCTGCCCTGTTCTGTTCCCTCCTCTGTCCTGTTCTGTTCCCTCCTCTGTTCTGTTGAGTTTGAGTTTAATTGTTTTATTAGGCAATATATCTCAATATATAGCAGAGCTCTTCCAATATGGCCATATGTATCATGATCAATCAAATAATAATACTTATGCTAATGCATCACAGGTTACAAAGTTATTTATATGATAGTCCAGAGTCAGTGTGTATTAGTCCAGATTTATATCTGTGGATATAGCATTGGTCTGTACTATGCCTCTACTCTTGGAAGCAGGTCTTCGGGGGACAATGAGTTGGTGACCTTGTCCTTTGTGGTCATATGATGTTTGGTGTGATCACATCTCTCCCATAATTTAGATCCACGATATGCCGGGCTCTTTTTGTATATGTCTTTGTGTGGTCGTTTTGTCTTGAGGTGGAGTTTGTTATTTGCTCTCAGGGCTTTTGTTGGTGCCACTAGGTTTTCATGGTTCCTTGTCAACTTGTACATTAGTTGCAGCAGCGATCTGTTTCGTCTTGTCACGAGGCGTTCTAGCTTGTATTCCCCATGGAGATCGTCAATGTTGGCATCTCTGGCATCTTTGATGTTAGAGCAGATGCAGAGACCAGTGTTCTGGAGCACTTGCAACTTGCGCTCAATCCAGGCTGGGCCTCCATCTGTTCCCTCCTCTGCCCCGTTCTGTTCCCTCCTCTGCCCTGCTCTGCTCCAAGGCCAGCTTATCATGGGCATTCTGATTGGCGGATGAGTTAAGATGCACTTTCTCTGCACAGTCTCAACTAAGGTGTCACAATACAAATACATATGAAGCAGATTTCTAGTTCTGACCCTTTTTTCACCTTCAGATGGGAAAATTATTGGAATGCCTTTGAATGTACAGTATTAAATGACCCCTTAAATTAAAGCTTAAGACATATCTGACACTTGATACCTTTTAGGATAAAAACGCTGACTTTTTGGCCTCTTAAAACACCCCTTTTTTTTCAAAACACAGACCTTTTCAACCTATAAATTCCCCCTTTTTTCTCCTCTTAGAAAAATTACTGGGAACACCCCCATGTTCTGCTTAAGGTATGCAAAGATCGTCAAAATTGTCACTGAAATAAATGTTATGAGGCCTTACACAGACATAAAGGGGTCAAGACATGCACCTTTTTAAAATTGACGCTGAATTAGTAGTATATCCACCCCCTTTTCTATTTTTCACTGAGGTTTGGTTGAAAAATACCCCCTATTTATGAATTTCACAGACATGCAGAGTGAGCGAAAAAGGACCCCTTTATCAGCGTTTTTGTAACACGGATGGTGTGGTTTCTTGCACCAAGTGCAGGGACCGGGGTTCCCCTCCCTCCCCTGACTCTTTCTGCTCCCTTCTCCTCCCTCCTGTTCTGTTCTGCTCCCTTCTATGCCCCATTCTGCTCCCTACTCTGCCCCGTTCTCTCCAAAATATGCAACTTATTTTGGGCAAAAACGAGACGAGATCTAATTGGGGCCATCCAAAAAATATGTCACACAAATATGGCCCATTTCCAACACCCAACCTATACAAAGTGAAAAATGGGCAGGGGAAAGATAGACATGGGGAAATGGTCCGACATTTGGTCAGGGGAAGGAGAGACAAAGAAAGATGGGCAGGGGGAGCATAGACAAGGGAAGTAGAAACACTGGCAGAGAAGGGGAGGTAAAGGATAGACACTGGCAGAGAAGGGGAGGTAAAGGATAGGCAAAGGGAGAGATTGATGAGCAATGGAAAAATAGACAGAGGGAGAGATGGGTAGTGGAAGAAAAGATACACGGGGAGAAGGGAAGGGAAAAGAACGAAATAGGGAGATCTGGGATTCAGTGAGTGACATTTGTCTTCACATCTAATTAGGGCCATCACACAAAATAATACTGTCCATTTTCAACACCTACCCAGCCTTATCACGCATTCCCCTTATACCTCTATCATTGTGTGTCACACTCAGACCAACATGCCCATCATGGAATTTCTCCAACAAGAACTACTTCATGTTTTCAAGAACTACTTCATGTTTCATGATCAATTTTGAATCTGCTGCTATTTTCAGTAATTTTGCCATAATTTCTATAAGGATATAGCTAGGGACATAATTTCAAGTTTTCTAGGGTGGCGATGCCCCTCTTGATAAAAATATATCATTAAAGAATACTTAAAAGTATTTTCCCTTATTCTAGCTAAACTCATGAATGTGTTGTCGTTGATCATGTAAAATTGACACTTCAGGATTGGATTTGATAACAAGAACCACTTCATGAAATTTCAAGAACCACTTCATGGTTTCTTGAATGATGTTCTTATTTTTTATGAAACCTAAACTCATAACACAATTTTGACAAGAACTGGTTCCTAAACTTTATGAAATGCACCCCTGAATTCAGGCACCCTGCTTCGGGCCACACCAAAGCCCAGTGCCCTAAACTGACGGGCGCCCATCGGTTAGCCCACTCCGGGCAACTGTTTGTGGAAATAATGTAGTTGGGTATAAGTTACAGTTTGGAATACTATTTGGAACTATTTCTATAATTGTAAAATGGAGAAGGAATAAAAACTCAGCTCCTGATTCGTGTGTCAGGTTGATGACCTGTAAACTACACTAACAAGGATTTTGCGGATATAAAAAGGAGAGAAAAACACCCCCTTCCTGATTTCCGAGTCTTTTAAGTGTGACAAGTATACATACGTCTTCAAGATATAGTGTGTACTTGATCACACTCTAGATAACATCTGGTCGTGACTGTGTATAGATGTGTGTCTGTCGGGTCACCAGAGCCAGGGAGTAGGGTCAGTCTGAAGGCGGAAAGTAGAAGACACACAAAAATATCCTGGTCTGTCGTGCAGTCGGAGAATGGACCACCGAGCCTAGTGTTTAAACCCTTTGGAGATGCACCATCACCACCAACAGCTGTAATATAAAAAAGTAATAAAAACCCTTACAAATTTAGACCCTCGAAGATGCAGCTTCATCATTTTAGCATAATGTTCAAGGTATTAATGCAAGTGTCTATCAACACAGTTGGGATAAATTATGTATGAATATACAATTGTAAGAAAATCACCCGAGAGAAGAGAAAAAGTTATCCTCAAGTAGGAAGATGGAAAACCAGGACATGTCCCTACTTGTCGTGACTACCTGTCCCTCGTTGTCATGGTGAGTGGTTAAGGGTGTTATCTGTGATGCATGTTTTCTAGACCAGCCATTATACAACTTTCACCCACGAGCACTTTAAAGATGGGATACAAATTATATCATTTAAGGCATTATTCGTCAAGGCTTCATCTCAAATCGTTAACAGCAGTCCTGGCATGGTCAATGCTTTGGGAGTTTATCTACCTAATTGTTTCTCCATGATCAATAATGCAGCACTCAGGAGTCACTTTGTAATCCTGTATTTAAGACATTGGGTATTAAAGTACTTTGCTGCTTCTAAAGGTGATAAAGTCATGTCTTTAAGCACCATCATGCTACCTCTGACAGGAATATACACGACAACCAGGAGAGGTGACATCACACACATACTGGACTACACGACACTAGGATGGAACAGGCATCCAAAAGAAGGGTCATGTGGTCCCCGGTGGCTACCTGGGTTGTATGGTTGATGGCCCTGTTCAATGCAATAGCAAGATCAACACAGCAATGTAAGTCTGAGATGTGTAGGAGTCATATTTGTAACCTTTAGTTAGTAGAATCCAGCTAATCTTATGTTAGCTACCCCATGTCTCTCACATAGACAGGATGAGGCATGTGTAGGGGGTCATCTGTATAGGGCGTCTAGGGCTCAGTCTCATGAGTTTGTAACAGTTCAAACGTCTTTGACCGGTGGCGTCTTTGACCGGTGGCGTCTTTGACCGGTGGCGTCTTTGACCGGTGGCGTCTTTGACCGGTGGCGTCTTTGACCGGGTATGTGATTAAAATGAAGAAAAAGGTAGTGTATAGTAAAGAAATGGGTAAATTTATTGTATAATATGTTATAACACATCATTTCGAGGCATTATTTAAAATTGATATTTTTCATTTATTTATGTTACTGGCTCAGTCTCATGAGTTTGTAACAGTTGAAACGTCTTTGACCGGCGTCGTCTTTGACCGGTGACGTCTTTGACCGGCTGAAGAAAAAAAGCCCAAAAGGAACCCTTAATATGTGCATTAAAATAAAAAAATTTAATTGGGTAAAACAACCATAGACTGTTTATTACATGAAGAAGTTGAAGCTTAAATTTCTTTACTATATACTACTTTTTTCTTCATTTTAATCACATACCCGGTCAAAGACGCCACCGGTCAAAGACGTCACCGGTCAAAGACGCCACCGGTCAAAGACGTTTGAATTGTTACAAACTCATGAGACTGAGCCCTAGGTGTTAGGCCATTGCCATGGGCGCATCAATGTTTGGGGGCTAGAAGTTTAATCAGGTAACACTAAGTGGATGTAGGGATGTTATTGAGATCTAATTTATATCGATGACGATTATTGTGCCTAGAAAGGAACGCGTTCATTTATAGTGTATAATCTGGGGCGGGAACAGTACCGGGGCCTTACCTGCTAACGTAGGCGCGGCGCATGCGCGAGTCTGGTTTGATTTCTGGGAAGAAGGTGATTTCGGCCATTACAGCAAGGATCTCATAGAGGAAAGGTGTCGGCGTAGACAAGTGGTATATTAATTTGGTTACATTCAAGCATGTGTGTCAATGACGATTATTGCTATAAAGGTGTCAATATATCAATGTATTGCAATATAATATTTTAACTATTAAGTACATCTGGAACACTGTTTATTGCCTTAATTATCTGAGACAAATTACAAAAACAGATTTTAATGGTAGCTGAACACCTGTGCCATTATTTTCACTAAAAAATGTTCACAAAATAATTATCAATATGAAACACAAAACTCCCAGCCTTAAATACTGCAAAATAGGAATTGGATCTAAGGCTGGTCGAGAGGATACATATCCCAACTATAAGCTCAACTCCTGGCTCAACTGTTAGCTGTAGGACACTTTGTCTATTACCTCCCTCCCTTACTAGACATGGTGGGGAACAACCTTACCGAGGGTGCACTGGATGCAAGCACATTCAGGTACCATGATACAAGTGCATACCTTGTTTTCCCCACTGGCAGAGAACAATTTTTTATGAAAAAATATTGACATAATTATTTTAACACATCAAAATTGTCGATATAATATATTAACATATTGACATAATAGCGATATGTCAATATAGCGAATGTCAAGGACATCCCTTGGTGGATGCCTATAGACTCGGTACTGATTGAACCCCTGAATAGTAATCCCATATTCTGGGTAGGCCTAATTGTAGAATTTAACTAAGGTTCTTCACTCTGCCGCCTGACTAAAAATGGGGGCGGGTCGTAACACCAAGGTGCCCTATATGTCACCCTATAGGCTACCAACTCATGTGTGAAGAAAACCATAGCAGCAAAGTAAAAATTGTTAGTGTAAGCAGGGAGGCTCATGTCTAGAAGGCTGGATTGAATCAGACAACACCTTGTTTATGCTAAAATTGAGTTCTCTACACATATAGTACTTACTGATCAGAAGGTATGTGTAAGTCAGGTCGATGATAAAGACTCCATCACGACTCTTGACAAGGTCATGACTGGATCCAAAGTGACTGTTGCTGCAGTAGCAGTAGTCGTCAAGCTTACACTTTGTAGGGCGTTAACCCCTAATTGGAAATAATATACCTACAAAAATGTGAGACCTATCCCTAGAAAGTGACACAATGCAAACGACTGCATAATGCTATCTGCTTAATATCCATCTCTATTAAGCAGAATAGTCTGAGCTATTTCGAGAAAAACGGTAATCGGATCTATTCTGAAACTATTCTAAATATTGATGCTATTTGTGTTGATCATCCAGCAACAAAAGCGCTGTCCTGTTACCCAGTGTTCAAGGCCATTCACTCAACTGACGTGTTCAAAGGTAGGAAATAAATGATGTAAACTATTAGACATAAATCGCAACAAACTGCAAAATCTGAAGCTTTCAAGAGACAACTATGATTTAAATAATTTAAAAGTGTGTTCTACACAAAGAAAGGCAAGACTTTGATACCAGAGTCGGCATGCATCTCACTGAAAAACCCCCAATTATTTGAGCTTGGACTGGCTGAGGAAACGTAAACCCACAGCAGTAATTTGTCAACCTACTTGGAGCTGGCTTGATGGTTTCCTTTATCTAAATGCATAATCTTAAATCACTCTCATGGATGGGGGTCTGTGAGATTTCACACTTTCAATACTGTTTGTCCCTAGTTTGTTTAATTCAATTCAATTTCAAATAAGCATAGTGAAGACTATAAGCTATGAATGCACACATTTTACCCAGATTACATCATATCTTACAATGGTTTGTGTCTTTTTCCCCCCATATGTATACAGGCGCCTGTGAGGACATCATTATCTTTCCCTGCACGTCTCTCACCCCGCTGCAGATGACAAACCCCTCAGACTGTAACCGGCGGTTTTCCTGTAGTAACCTCGTCGTCTTTGACTGCCCTTGTGGCCCTGGGTTCATGTGGAACACAACACAAGGAACATGTGTGCCTTCCTTCTATGCTGAATGCTGGTGTCCCCATGAACCACGATCTTCGACATGTAAGCTATCTTTCTCTCTACAGTATGTTCTTAGTACTTTAACTCTTCCTTTACCACGCTCCACATGACATGCCATTTGACGCCATGAAGCATGAATATTTATATACATACATATACTCTTTCAAGACAAGGCGCTTTATCGTGACGGTACGGTATATTAGTACAAGGCTCATCAAGTGCACATGTTAATGAAGAGTGTAAGCGTTAATGATACACGTAGTGTCTTATACCAATGGCAAGGGATGGGAGGTTTGTCATAGCCTAGCTATAGCCCTCATTTACTTATTTATATTACTGTCTGTGCTTTTATTAACATTATGCATTGATCTATATTGAAAAGAAAGTTAGATTTATGCTCTCAAAAAGGATTTAATGCTCTCATTCAGGCAAAAATTCAGCAGGGCTCACCAGCAATATTTTAGCATTTCTACCTATCATTAATATTGTATTGGTCACAATGCTACTGAGCAAATAAGCTTGGCAATTGAAACCTCATTTTTAAGAGGGGATAGTGGCTTTTCCTTTCAGTGAGGTTTTCCTTATGGGTGCTATGTCAATTAAACTTGATACTTAAACTATGTTGTGTTTGATTGTATGAAACTGGTATTATAGAATAAAATATAGACAGGTTTCTACATAGTAGATTGCATTAAAATTATTGAAATTCTGCTGTCATTGTTGCTACTTGCATCCCCAGCCCAATCACCCCCTGCCCCAGTCGACTCGGTGCCACTGCCTGTTATTGGTGGAACCGTAGCTGCAGCAGTGACCCTCATCATGGTAATCATTGTACTCACTGTATATATTGGTGTGAGCAGGAAAGCAGGGAACAAATTGACTGGTGAGTCAACTTACTGATAAATGGCATGTACTTATTCTTATAAGGGAATTTCATGAACCACACAAACTTAATGAACGGAACGCCCCCTATGTGATTAGGCCAGATGACCCCTCCCCCCTCCCCTGAGTAACCCATCATGAGTATAAGGAAATAGGTCTAGATGGTACATTGATGTGTATCTATATTATGTGTAAATACAGGAGAAAATTAATGTAAGGCTGCTGCTTGTTTCCTATGGGCCATACGGTTAAAGAAAAACTTGTATACGACCTACACCTGGTTTACACATTGTTCTGTATGTACAGGTGATGCAGCAACACCAACGGGTGTAGTTCCTGTACACGCCGATCACCACATTGACACAGGTTCCTATCTCCATCCACCGGGACTTGAAGACCCTGTAGGTGACCTCCACCAAGGGGACACAGGTTCATATCTTCATCCACCAGTATGTGATAAATTTGGAGAAACCACAGGAGGTAGGGCTATTTATTGGATATATATCCCCTTAAGAACCTCCCCTCCACTTTATTGAAGCATGTACACATTGGGAGTACCCTGACCCCTAGTGTTTATTCACTAAATCATAATATCTGTAGTGCAAATATTGTATGGCACCTGTTTCAAGCGTATTATTGTCTGTACAGGTGATGCATTAACAGGTGTAGGTAATGTACGGAACTTACACCTGGCTAACACAGGTACATACCTTCATGCACCGGGAATTACAGACCCTGTAGGTGACCTTCAGCAAAATGACACAGGTTCATATCTTCATCCACCAGCTTGTGAAGAATATGATGAACCGATCGAAGGTAGAGCTATTGTATATACGAACCACATTGAGCAATGAATCCATTAAACAGTATAATTTTTCCATTTTAAACACCATTGGTAATTCACTGCCTAAACTGGTATTGTAGAAATGTCTCGCCACTTCTTGTGATAATATGTCACACATTTCTCCTATTTTCTTTTGCAGATGCAGCTAAATATGAAAGGGAACGGTAGGTACTGCTTTAGGATTCCTCAAATTATTATGAAAAGGTTCATATAATCTGATAATAATGTGTCATGCGAAATCAGAAATAATTGAACAATCACAAAGTTAATAGACATTAGACATCATGCTAAAATTTATATTCAAACTGAGTGCCACGAAGATGATTGGCAAATATATTTAAATTATATGTGCAATCTAGGACAATCGTGCGAACAATATGCTTTTGCTTCAGACTACAAATGAAAACATCACATGACCTAATTCTGCAATACTTTATGATAAAACAGTCTTGTGTAGATCTCACTAAAATAACAGATATACTCTAATATTTAAAACAATCCGAAAACGGTTCTTGCCGTCAATCTAATAGGCTAAGAAATCATTTTCAATTCAATCCAAATTATGATTGAGTGTCAACAATTATTTTAAAACATTCATAACAGACACCTAAATGTTACCAGCCCTGACCAGTTGAGGCAGCTGGACTCTGACAATAAGTACGAGAAGCTACATCAGTAGCAGAGGCTGCAGCTGGATTCTTTTCCATTTAACCCTGTAAGTTGCTTCATCTAATTCTTTTTTCAATTTCTAAATCTTGCATGAATTCATATGTTCAAAACACTGTCAAAGTACCATTTTCACTGGGTTGAGGAATATGAAATAAGGCCATGGGCAGTAGGTGGCCAGAACTAGACTAGACATAGACGAGACATGTACTAGACATGGACATTTACAGTATATTTTCAAAAGGTGTAAAATTAGGCAGCATTGTAATGCATTGGTGCAGCATGGCGATGCATGTATTTTTAAGTCAAGATGCCATCCTTATAGGGTTAGTCATCACATTTTGTCGAGCCCAGAGCTATGAATGAACAGAACTACATGATATGGAAAAAAATACTTTGTCAAATATTGTTTATTATCTGCGAACCTTTCGATGGTAAACTTTAAATGCCTACCATTCATATGACAGACATAACATTGTGGCTGTCATAGGTTTCATTGATGTTAAAAAATAATAATTTTGCAATACATGAACGCAATATAATGAATGACCAAGAATGAAAGTCCAATTCAAAACATGTGTACCGAAAAAGTAATATATGCAAGTACACAAACCACAATACATAATCTATACCAATCATTCCTGTTGCTTCGTTCTTTCAGGGTAATACAACAATACAAGTGGAACATGGTAATGCCTAACTGCTGATACCATAAACCCATGGCTGGTTAAACTGCCAGTATTGCCCTATTGTTGTCATATAGATCCTAAGAAAAGTGAAAAAGACATACATGAAATGATCACACACCTCGAGCAATGTGGACAACCTGTAAGATCGGCCACACTAATATTCTTTGGCTCCCTATACAACTAATCTCTCAGTCACTATAGTGCCTGACCAAGTTAGTTATTTTTTGGCTCCCTATGCGAGCCCCAGTCATTCTTGAAAAGCACTTGGTCATGCCTGACCAATGTCTCTATGACCAACCTGGAATAGCCACTATAGACTAAGTGCTAGGGCTTTTAGATTATCATTGCAGATCAGCCTGAAATACTTTGCCACTGTTAAAGCAGCATTGCCATCAGCTAATTACTAATGGGAAATGACTCATTATGCTTCTAGTGCAGGTATAAAGGACTTTCTGCCCAGCACCCGTTTTGTGATGGATGTTTTGTGTATGTGCAGATAATCTAATTTGCCTGCTCATGCACCATCACGTTAATGTAAGTAGGGCCGGCAATGAGTAGCACCCTTTTAGACATACACTGATACTCTTTGTGCTCGGAGGCTTAGTCTGTAGTGGCCACCCCAGGTTGGTCATAGGGACATTGGTCAGTAATGACCAAGTGCTATTCAAGCATGACTGGAACAAAACAACATATCATGACTAAAATGGAAAGAATATGGTGAGTTGGTCAGTACTGACTGACCAGACAATTATAACTAACTTAGTCATTACACAGGGATATTAGGCAGAATGACGTACTGCTATTCAAAGATGACTGAGGGAAATCGAATTATTATTAATGCCTTAATCAAAGAGACTTAGCCTTTAGGTGGAAAGACTAAGGTGGGTTGGTCAATGCCGACTAACCCGATGCTATTGATTAATCACGGTTGGTCATATAGGGAGCTAAAAACAGCCAACTAGGTTAATCAATAGTGACTGAAACTGTGAAATGCTAGCCAGTACTCACTTAGTTCAGAGTATCAGTGCAGACTACAGCTTCCCATACGGTAATCAAACTCTGATTACCTCGGCCTGGAACAGCTAATTGGACATCTAGCGTGGAAGCTTTTAGCATAATCAGGTGACTGTCACCTGGAACTGCCTCAGTGTTTTGTTGTGGCAGAACTGAGCATTTAATACAGCTGGTTTCCTGAAATGATATGGCGAGGCTTTATAGCCTCAATCCTCTGTGATTTAATTTTGGACTTCAAATTAGAAATAAATAATGGACGCATTTTGAAAACGTGGCGTGTTATGTATCCCAACACTACATTCCTACTATTAATAACGGACACACATATCAATACTTTTGGCTCCATCCAATGCTATTCAGTAAATCAGGCAATCATAAATAATATACCACACCCAATTAGTTATGTCTAAGAAAATAATACTGTTGTGAGGCAGAGGAAGAATACATGCCCAGACGTGGTCCATATGGGGAAGTCTGAGGCAAATCAATACGTGCCTCTCAATGACGCGGTATTTTTAGTATATAATTAAGTATGGCAAGAACGATCCACCGGGTAACGTAAGGCACCCATGCGCAGATGGTTGTTCATTTCCGGGAAGAATGCATCTCGGCCATATCAAGTGACATACATGGACAAAGGTGCACGAGTTTTAATCTGTTGGCTGGGTCATTTCATGAGTGAAATGCAGCCCAAGGGTCAACAAGTGAAATAACCCAGACAGCAGACTTAAATAAGTGTACCTTTGTATTTACTTTTTTTAATGATTTTCGATTGAATTTGCCAAAATTATTATAGGGGGGCCTAAAATAGCTTATTTCTATCCCGCTACTACCGAGTTCAATGTAACCACACCGCCACTTTGATGACGTAACAGGGCTGTGAAAAACGACCATGGGTTATTTCACGGGGGGGGGGGGGTGTAATACGGCATCCTTTGGTTAAGTCAATGGGACTGCTGTATTCCATAAAAAATAAAGTACATATTTCCACAGGTGCCTTGTTCTTGTTTGTCCTGTTTGTGAAAAAGGTAAGGGTCCTGTTTTTCAAGGCAATGCGACAAAAACCACGGCATCATTTTGGCACTCTCTCTATTGGTGCTAAGGAATCTAATTACTATAATGGTTTAAAAAATTCAGAAATGTGGGCAATCAATATGGAAAAAGCATAGTGTTTGATATGAACACCAATAAAAACAGATATTTCACAATCTGCAATTTAACAGAAATTCTCCATATCCAACAATAATAGAGGAAGGGGATTGACACAAAGTGAAAAAGACGCTGATACTGCATAGACTGTAAATGTCAGCTTGACAGATGTATGGTGCTGTTCAAGTCTGAGTCCCATTGTGGCCTGGGACATGGTGGCGGGCACAGAAGGGATCTGTTTTTATTCTTCTTTGCCTCTCACAGACCCACATTCCCTCTGCATGAGTTTCCTGTGTATAAAAAACATCAAGCTATCGGTGGTAAACAGGGTTCAGGGTGACCTCCAGACTAGCCTTGATAAATTCTCACTATGGGGGGCTCAGAATAAGTTAACAGTAAATACAAAGAAAACAAAAATAATGTGTTTCACTGCCTCCAAAAGAAAGCTAAACCAGCTTGACATATCATTATTTCTGGATAACATAAAACTAAGCATAGTACCATCATATAAATGTCTGGGAGTCACCCTGGACCCACACCTGAAGTTTGACTTGCACATAAAAATTATGAAACAGACTGTCTCGTATAAAACTTATATGTTGGCTTGTATAAGAGGGTCGATGACAGAACAAATTGCACTACAAATCTACAAGAGTATGGTGGTACCATATTTCGACTATGGGGATATTTTGTTTATGTGTACCAACCAAGACTTATTGGATGATTTACAGGTGGCGCAAAATCCGTGTATTAAGATTTGTTTACAAATACCTATTCTTACAGACACAGAATACATTCATACTAGAACAAAAATTCCCCTTCTTAAGGATAGACGTATGTACCACTTATATATGTTCATGTACTCTAGATCGAAAGATCCGCATTACCTTGATAACAGACTTTTAAATACAAGAGGTTCCCAAGGTCCAGTTCTAAAAAGGCTAACACCTCATGGTGGAGTATACTTTAGAAGTGTAGAACATTTTGGAGCCATGGTATGGAATCAGTTGTTACCGAGTTGCAGGTCTCTCCCCTCAAAACAAGCCTTTAAATACGATCGAAAGGAATGGTTAGACAACCAAATACCCAATGTACGTGTATAAATTAATATTTGTTTATATTTTAATCCTATAAGCTACATGTGACATAAAATGTACTGAGTAAGAGAGTTACATTGGTCTTGCATACTGTTTAATATATTGTATTCATTATAGTCCTTTTACAAGGAAAGGGTCCCTCACGAAGTATCAGCAGGCTGAGAGGGACCTTTCTTTATGCTCAGGAAAACTGGATTTACTTATTTTATACTCATTGGAAGTTGAAAATGTATGAGAGATTTTGACTCATATACCTTTATTTTGATGTAACTGTAAATATTTCCTGACGACAAATAAAGATAAATGTTATTAAAAAAAATCTATATCCGGCAGTAAATCACGGTACTTTGTCAGTTTCTACTGTCGTTCTATTGACAAGGGGTAATCCTGGAGGGGGACAGTAGCTCCTACTCTATAGCATAGATATAGCATAGATCTATAAACTTCCTACTCTATAGCATAGATCCTACAGTTTTAGGGCATTGCATACTTTGCATAGACCTAGCTCACATATAGCTGTTGCGTTTTCGCTATGTTTGAAAGACATTATTGATTAATGAAATATAAGCCAAATAAAAAATTTCCAAACTCAAAACTTGTATCCCTATACCCCTCTGTGCATGCTTTTTTCACGTCCATCCCAGAACTAGGACTACACTCTAAGAACAGTCTGTTACGGGAACATGCATAGGGAATTCTCCAAACAAATTTGCAACACACTTTTGATATCAACACACTTTTGGCAAAGATCGTGTAGTGGGTAGTGTGTTAGGCCAAAATGTGTGTTAAAAGTGGCTGCAAAAAAGTGTGTTGATAAGTGTGTAAATGTAACACACTGTTCTTAGAGTGTATACTGTGCCCCTATACAATTGGAGAAGACTCAATCACACATGCTTGCCTTTAGCTATGATGTATAACTATTTTATTGATGAGCTTTCCAGAATCAATGCTGAGCCAGGGATGTGTTTCATTCCTTGAAAGTCCCCACTGGTAAGATCAGCCTTCGGCTAAACCCCCTGAATCCAGTACACATTGACTAGATTGCGTTACAGCTTTATAAAAACTGTATATATATGTAGGCTTTTCTGAGTCTCTTTAGAAGAATGAAGCAAAAGCATACCACAGAGTTTCATCATTGATTGAAATTCTTTTATTTAGACCAAACATGTATAGGCAAATCTCTGCCTGTATTTGTTTCATCTCCAGTTGATGTTTTATGTATTTCACCTGTACATGAATAGCTGGAACAATATTCAGTGGCTGGCATAAGGCCATTACTTAAAATTATATAATAGGAAGGAAAAGATATTAGAATTTAGGAGAAAACTGCTTTGTAGTATCATTGGTCATTGCCTGGATAAACGAGCATAGGCGAATTACGTCCTTGCCACATGTATCCAAACAAAGGAGGGTCAGATGTTATTTAACCCAATAAAATTCATTGGAGGAGGCCTGATATTAAGCCCCTACCCAAAGGGCGATGTTGGTGCCCTTAATGTAAATAAGACCTCTGCAATACATTAGTAAACATATAAGATAGGACAATGTTGTTGTCCTATTAAGTGGCAGTACCAGTAGCATCAAAGAGCGATGCAGTTTAATGGTTTGAGATTCAACAGGCCTTCAACAGTCCCTGCCATGTAAAGACTAAACAGTATAAGGACCATTATATGGGAGATCTTGCATATGTGTATACATACACACCCATAAAAGCTCTTGCAATTGATTAAATGCAACAGTTCAGCTGTTGATTGGTACAAAATCTCAAAATAGCTGTAGTGTATGAAGCTTCCCTAGAGAATTTTCAATTATGACTTAGACCTCCACAAGAACGATTATACCACCATTCTGTAATTATCTTAAAAGCTAGAAGTTGATTACCCTTCAAGGGCGAAATAGCGCATCACTGACCTTTATCATGATTAGGGACCATGTATTGCACTAGGTGGCGCCCTGATGTGAGCCTCCACAGAGCCTGTGCAGAGGGAGTCCGACAGGTACTCTGGAGACCCCCTCACTCTGTGCTTCACTATGAACTAAATATTGGGAGTTGAATCATTTTATATAGCTCATTTGAAAGAGGAAGTAATGGCCAATAAGAGGATACCACCTTTGGCAGCAAAAAAGGTAGTGATCTGGCTAATGTGATTTAATTACATAATTATACCACTTAAATAGGGCAAATTGATATAAAAAAATGAATATCTAAAATTATCCGCACCACAGGGGTAATTTTACATCAATTGTGATTGCATATTTTCTATTTTTACGTTTTTTGATGGAGGCCCCCGAAGGCCCCATGACATATAAATATTGGTGTCTGGGTAGCTATCTATAGCTATATATGAAGGGACAGGGACATAATTTATGAAGACTGGAGAGAAAATGGAGGAGGTATGGTGGACCCTGGAGGAGGGATGTGGGTGGGGGACCTAAGGAGACTTCTGGGACCCTGGAGGAGAGATGGGGTACCGGAGGAGGGATGTGGGCCAATGTGGGGGAGAATGTCTCCTCCGCCTTGTATGGAATGCATTATTTCTGGATGGTGTCCCATCAAACACATAAAGTACCCTGTTCTTTCTCTTGGGTGTTCGACTCCATCATTATGTAGCCTAGTACCCCCTCCAGGGTGTCCCTGCTAACTTCTATTGTGACTTCTATAACATGTCCCATCCAAATCTTATGTAACATTATTTTTTCTCCTAACTGTCAAATCCATTTCCTATTGTGCTCACCCTTCCTCCAGGGTCTCTCACCAGTACTCAGTAACTCCTCCAGGGTGTCTGTACTAGGTTCTATCGTGACTTGTCCCTTCCATGTAGCATGTCCCATCCAAAACTTATGTTACCCAATTCTTCTTCCAGGGTGTCAGATCTAATCCCTATTGTGCTCATCTCTCCTCCAGGGTCTCCCACCATACCTCTTTGTTTAAAGTATGATAACCCCTCTGGAAGCAGAGAGCAAGTCCCAAATCACAGTTTCAGGTAGGAGATCTGCTATAACCTATAGTGCTCAGAACTGCCCATATCCATCATTTCAAATCCATTTTTCTCAGCTTCTAATCAAGTAAGAAACAAAAGTAAAACTGATCCAGAATGCTTATAACATAGACCAACATATATCACGAGAATAATTTATTTTGCATAGCTTAATTCTTTTTTGTGCTGTCCCTATCATGATGGTGATACATGAATAAAGCCCCTATGAGTAACTTCCCATGGCTGCATTCAAGTATCTGAGCCCATAGGGTTGATATAATCTCAAAGGGTCAGCAAGATACCTCAGCGCAGCCCTAGTGAGTAGGCTCGTCATGGGTGCATTCGTGCATCATGATGCCAAAGGGCATAGGGCAATAAGACAGCGTATGATAAGCCAGGTGTTAATGAGAAAAGAGGGTTAAATTGAGTCATTATTTAACCACATATTGCTATGGACTATTAAAGAATACTTTTCATGCATTGCACCTTCATTTCATTTACTTTTATACCTCTATCATGCTGAACAGAATATTTGCATATACACCCCTAGGAGGTGGTTATATTTAAGAGCTCTTTTTCTCTGTGAGAGCCTAGATATATAGCAGGATCCGTACCCACAACATCAGAACATTGAGCCGAACAGCTAACCGACTGCTCCACCGGGACTCATGCAATGATACTAAACAGCTAATAGTATATGTAGTGCTTCTGCCTTTTTAGCTCAATGAGTAAAGTTATTCAAAAACTTTGAGGGGTTCAAACCCAATTGGTCCCAATCCCAACAAGAACTACCCTGTATGGTAGCAGCAGGACCACTCAGCCACATGTGTTTGAGCTTGTTAACTCGGGCCTATGTTGGTGAGGGATTGTCCCATTAGACAATGTAAAGAGTGCTGTTTAGTTGGTGCTGCTGTTGAATAAATGGGGGGCTCCGCCGCCGCACCCCCGTTTTTTTTTGTTTTTTTCCCTTGAAATATCAGAAAAGCCGGCTAGCTAACTAGGGCCTATGTTGGTGAGGTATTGTCCCATTAGATAAAGTTAAGAGTGCTGTTTAGTTGGTGCTGCTGTTGTATAAATCGGGGGCTCCACCCCCGCACCCCCGTTTTCTTTTTTCTTTTTCTTTTTTCTTCTTGAAATATCAGAAAAGCCAACTAGCTAACTAGGGCCTATGTTGGTGAGGTATTGTCCCATTAGACAAAGTTAAGAGTGCTGTTATGTTCGTGCTACTGTTGCATAATTGGGGGGCTCCGCCCCCGCACACCCGTTTTTTTTTTCGTTTTTTTTCTTTTTTTCTTGAAGTATCTGAATAGGCAAAGAAATAAAAAATGTGTATCAGGCATATCAAAATTTCTACTCCACATTGGATCTGAACCCAGGGTCTGGCAGTCTAAACCAGAAGTACCATGTACCTAAGGAGTTTGACCCCAGAGGCCAGCTGTGAGTGTTGGTTCATGGTTAGTTTATATATGGCTTTGCTGTATCAGAATGAGGCTACACTCTTCAAGCATGTGCTCTGATCATTGTATTTCTATGAGAACACACAGAGGATATGTTTGATGATCATATAACGTCCAAGGAGGGTTACACAGGATATCCTCCTTGGCCACATGTGTGGAAAAAGAGCTGTAATCTGGGGGAACCTATGTTAAGAATAACATCGTACAAAAGTGTTGATTTCAACAGGCAAAAATGATCACATCTTCATTGTCAAGGAGTGTCCAAAATGGGTGCCTTTACTCTAGTCAATACGTACTGGTTTAAGGGGCTTTAGCTAAAGGCTGATCTTACTAGTGGAGACTTTCAAGGAATGAAATACATCCTTGGCTCAGTATTGATTCTAGCAAGCTCACCAATAAAGCAGTTATACATCATAGCTAAAGGCTTGGATGTGTGATTGCATGTTCTCCGATTGTATAGGGGCACAACTGTATATAGTCCTAGTTCTGGGATGTATATGAAAAAAACATGCACAGAAGGGTATAGGGATATGAAAAGGCAACAGCTATATGTAGGCCAGGTCTATGCAAAGTAAACAATGCCCTGAAATATGTGATCTTTAGATTGTGGCTTCTTTCTTGAATTGAGGACCAGGATAGTAAAATATTCAAGATACTTGATATTTTCAAAATACACAATACCCTGGTTATCTTACCATAAAAACTGTAGGATCTATGCTATAGAGTGGGAATTTCATGTGCATAGGAGCTACTGTCCCCCTCCAGAAGTACCCCTTGTCAATAGAACGACAGTAGAAACTGACAAAGTACCATGATATGCTGTCGGCTATAGATATCCAGATGCTTTTCATACAAAGGAAACTCATCCATAGGGAATGTGGGTCTGTGAGAGGCAGAGAAGAATAAAAACGGATCCCTTCTTTACATCCCTCCTGTACCAGCCAACATGTCCCAGGCAGCTCACTGTGCACACAATGAGACATAAACTATAGACCAATGCAGCAAAAAAGGGTGACTTCTCAGAAAAATTGTTGATACAGTTTTAGAACATTTCTGAAGCATACATAGATATAACCTCAAATACTGCATTACAATATATACTATTTGAAAGATAACTGTCACATGAATCTCCTGATTGCCTGAAATGATGTTAACAAAGGGTGTCCTTTGTTAGTTCTTTTATTCCCTTAGCTCAAATGTCCCTGCAGAGGCATTCATCTTCAATTCTGGTGTTGCCAGGAATGATGGTTGTCATGGCAACCAAGATAGAGGACAACATTTTAGGAAAAAGGTTCACATACAGCAAGACAGAATATATGAAACTGATAGATATGATCAAATTCATATAAAGAAGTTTTTATGCTGTCAAATGTTAGTAATGATGTATTCATATGGTTTCTAGACCGAAATTCAGACTTAATTACTGTTGCTAGGCAACCAGGGTCTCTAGTAACACAATAAGAATGTATATCTGAAGATGATAATAAGTGAGTATAGCTAGTTAGTTCTATTTTTTTGCACTATTTATAGGCCCATTTAGAGTCATTTTCTGTCATTTTTTGGTGTTGTCAAGGAAAATGGTTGCCATGGCAACCAAAAATAAAGGGAAAATTTCCCAGAGGTGATTTTGCATTTCTAGGGATCAAATAAAGATATTTATTTAGGTTGGAAAAAATTAACATCCCATGTGCGCGAAACTCCACATGGCCAAGCACTAGATATGAGATGTTTGCAAATATAGCTATTACAAGAATTCTGCTTAAACCAATGTAAAAACTATTTATTTATGAAAAGGTCACCCTTTCTTGCCGCATTGATCTATAGAGCAGCACCATCTTCCAAACTATAAACTGCTGACATGTTAGGTCTATGCAGCATCAGCTATTCACGCTGTGTCGATCCGTTTCCCTCTATCATTGTTGGATATTGGGAATTTCTGTTAGATTGCGGATTGCAAAATATTTGTTACTATTTGGTGTTCAGATCAAACACTATGTTTTCTCCACATTATTGAGTGTTTATTCGGGTATGATCAGCATCAATCTACTTGTTCATTCAAAATCAGGTTTCTGCATTTATTTTTAACCATATCACAATGATACCATGATTTTGGTGACATTGCCTTGAGAAAAGGGCTTCAGGACCCTTACCTTGTTCGAGTACAGGACAAGCAAGAACAGGACTACTGGAAATATGTACTGCAAGTCAATTTACATTTATTGATTTGCCTCAGACTTCCCCACATGGACCACATCCGGGCATGTATTCCTCCTGTGCCTCACAACAACATTATGTTCTTAGACAGAACCAATGAAGCACTGGGACTTTTTTCTTTGGTTTCAGGCTGTGTCTCACGAGATCGGGCCAATGGTCTTTGACCAGGTGCCATCTTTGACCTGGTGCCATCTTTGACTGGCTTATTTAGGGCAGATGAAGATAAAAATGGGCTGGAAAGGTTAATGGATGTTATAACACTTTAAATTAGTAGTTAGTAGCCCATTTACATTCTATTTTTTCCCTAAACAGAATATAAATGGGCTATAATTTACTGGTACTTGCCAATGGTACGTCATATATGATGTAAACATATATCATTGTAGCTAAAGTAAGGCATTTGACCTGATTACGGCTGATATGGCATGAGTTTTCGAACCATATACCCATATGTCCCTATTACAGTGCAGGGTAAATAGCCATTATATCACATCAAAGATAATTGGAGCATTTTTTGCCATGTGGTCTTGACTGCTATGGTAAGCGAGGGGGTCCCAAAGATAATTAAAGTAAATTTGGTCATTACGCCTCGATTTCTATGATAGGGCAAGGGAGTCCCAAAGATAATTGGAGCACTTTTGGCTATGACGCCTTGATTTCTATGATAGGCAAGGGTATGTCAAAGCTAATTAAAGTGATTTTGGCCATCACGTCTTGTTTTCTATGATAGGCTAGGTGGTCCCAAAGATAATTTGAGCATTTTTAGCCATGACACCTTGATATCGATGATAGGTTAGGTGGTCTCAAAGATAATTTAATCATTTTCGGCCATGAAACCTTGTTATCTACGATAGACGAGGAGGTCACAAAGATAATTGGAGCATTTTTTGATATGACACCTTGATTTTGATGAAATTTGAGGGGGTCCCAAAGATAATTGGAGCATCTTCGGCCAAAAATGACTTTTGACTTTCTAGGGCCCACAGCTTTTTGTTTTTGTTTTTGTAAACATTTTTTTATTTTTTACTTTTGCCAAAACCTTTCATGAAAATGAAAAAATGCACTTTTACAATTTGTTTCTGATCCTTCTGGGCATCTGTATTACAGCGCTTTTTGCACAAATTTGCTAATTATACTTGTTGCTAGTGTGGCATCAGGGGTAATAAGATATCCCTCTCCTACACCCACTTGTCATGCTCACAACACCCTTACCATTCCTGGACCCCAAACATTATCTACAAATTAGTCAGTTATTTCTATCCAATGTAAGGTGTTGGATGAGCAACAGTAAGGGATAAATCAGTAAACAGTTGATAAATACATCTATTTGTTTATTGCATTTTCACATTGAATTCAATTGAGCTGTTCTTGATACATGTTTTTCATTCTGCCACCAACGAATATTATGAAACATATAACTACACGTCAATACTGGCATTGATAGGAGTTGATTATGATGCAGTATACACTGCTAGACCCTGGGGGTTTACATCTGGGAGGCCCGGCAGACAAGGCAAGGGGTAAGACGACCCTATTGCTTTGATTGTTTTTTTTTGGAAAGCTACTCCATTCTTGGACCCTCGGCACCAGATGTGATGGTAAGAGGCCAGGCATTAGGTCTGGGAGAGAGAGATATTCTCACCAAGTACAATACCCAGTAAACTGCCGAAAACTATTGAGCTTCCAGTCCAGTCTTTTTTTTGTTGCATATAGGTTATAACCAGAATATTTTTTAACAGATTTTTTGATGGGATTGAATATGATCTGGCTTTCAGTGATACATTAATCTGCTGTGCTTGGACATCATTCTGTACATGATATCCTTGGCCAACATGGTATTAATCAAAGTTATACAACTAAATAATAATAGGCACACAGAACAATGGAATGGTGCCTCTTCTGTAAAGAAAAAGAATCTGTAACCCCCTACCTGGAACATACGGAGCCCTGGAAGTGACATATGAAATCTCTTTTATTGTCTGACCATTATTTCTTTTTCATGCACTTGGACACTTTTTTCGTAATGTTATACATTTATAACTTTTTTCTTGATATTTTTTTTTTTCATCAGTATATCTTTTTTTCTGCCATCCACACGGAGAATATCTAATATATTTTTTTATTTCTTTTTTGTGAAGCACAATATTTTTTTCTTGAGGGCACACTTTAATTTTCAGATCACAATGTATATTTTTTGCAGAACATAATATATATTTATTGTAAATCACACTATTTTTCCAGGGTACAATAGTTTTTTCCAGATCACAATATATTTCATTGATATTCTCCCTTACCGACATTCCTAGACACAGGCAGGTCTCCTCACCCCAGGGACACTTGTTCCCCTGACATTCAGCCCCCTGACCTTTGCCGCCCCGACTCCTGCCCAGCTAACAAAAAAACGTTATTTTACGTCAAAATAACGTTATAAAATTGTTTATAACGTTATGCCATAGTAGGGAACCTTAGAGAAACGTTATTTAACGTTATATAACGTTATAAAATGTTGTATAACGTTCTTTGTTTACTGGGTGGTCCCCTCATGACAGTTGGGCCCCTTGACATACACCATGCATGCCCCATGTCAACATACACGTGATACACCTCCTCCATGTCAACATACATGCCACATGTCAACATACACACCCTCATGTCAACATACATACCCTCATGTCAACATACACACCCCGATGTCAACATACATACCCTCATGTCAACATACACCCCCATGTCAACATACATGCCCCTATGTCAACATACACACCCCTATGTCAACATACATGCCCCCATGTCAACATACACACTCCCATGTCAACATGCATGCCGTCATGTCAACATACATGCCCCCATGTCAAGATATGCACCTCCATGTCAAGATACGCACCCCCATGTCAACATACACACCCCCATGTCAACATGCATGCCCTCATGTCAACATGCATGCCCTCATGTCAACATACACGCCCCTTTGTCAATATACATGCCCCAATGTCAACATACACCCCCCATGTCAACATGCATGCCCTCATGTCAACATACACGCCCCTCTGTCAATATACATGCCCCCATGTCAACATACACCCCCCCATGTCAACATGCATGCCCTCATGTCAACATGCATGCCCTCATGTCAACATTCACGCCCCTTTGTCAATATACATGCCCCCATGTCAACAGACACACCTCCATGTCAGGGGGCTAAATGTCAGGGAGGGGCACCTGCTAATCCCAGGGACTGCATGGACCACTGCTTTCTCTCTCTTGCATTACCACACGGTCATCTAGTGGGGAGAGTGTGAACTACAGCTACACCCTACAGCTACATTATTGTAGCTGAATCAAGGTGTGTTGAGTGTAGTAAATAGGCAAATTGTCACTATAAATGTACATATTCCGATTCATATGATGGAAATTCACAGTTCAGAAGTAGTATAGGGTGTATTGTAACTGAGCCTGTACTTGTCTTGTTATCCTTTGTCCACCATCTTTGATTCTAGTAACCACAAGCCACACCAGGTGGCAGCTTTATAAAATATATTGTGCTCAGCAAAAAAAATGTATTGTGCTCCTCACCTATCCATGACCCATCCTCACCTATCCTAGGCCCCTCCTCACCTATCCTAGGCCCCTCCTCACCTACCCATGCACCTCCACACCTATCCTAGGCCCCTCCTCTCCTCTCCTTGACCCATCCCCACCTATCCTAGGCCCCTCCACAACTATCCTAGGCCCCCCTCACCTATCCATGACCCATCCTCACCTATCCTAGGCCCCTCCTCACCTATCCTAGGCCCCTCCTCACCTATCCATGCACCTCCACACCCATCCTAAGTCCCTCCCCTCCTTTCCTTGACCCATCCCCACCTATCCTAGGCCCCTCCACAACTATCCTAGGCCCCTCCACACCTATCCACGACCCCTCCTCACCTATCCTAGGCCCCTCCTCACCTATCCTAGGCCCCTCCACACCTATCCTAGGCCCCTCCACACCTATCCTAGGCCCCTCCACACCTATCCTAGGCCCCTCCACACCTATCCACGACCTCTCCTCACCTATCCACGACCCCTCCACCCCTATCCACGACCCCTCTGCACCTATCTACACCCAATCTCACCTATCCTAGGCCCCTCCTCACCTATCCTTCGCCCCTCCACACCTATCCTAGGCCCCTCCACACCTATCCTAGGCCCCTCCTCACCTATCCACGGCCCCTCATCACCTATCCTAGGCCCCCTCACCTATCCTAGGCCCCTCCTCACCTATCCTAGGCCCCTCCATGCCTATCCTAGGCCCCTGCACCTATCATAATGGAATAATAGAATTGTATTGTTCCCCGCCAGAAAATATATTGTGATCTGAAAAAAAAAGCACTGTGCCATGCAAAGATATATATTGTGCCCCAGTAAAAAGTATATAGTGCCCTGGAAAAAGGTATCATCCTTCACAAAAAAGAAAAATTGTGGTCTGAAAAAAAAAATTGTTCCCCGCCAAAAGAAGAAGTATTGTGCCATGCAAAAAAATGTTTTGCGCCCTGGTCAAAAGTATATTGTGATCTGGGAAAAAAGTATTGTGCCCTGGAAAAAGAAATATTGTGCTTTACAAAAAATATATATTGCACTTTGCAAAAAATGTTTAGTCCCTGCAGAAGAAACATTGTGCCCTGCAAAAGTATATCATGATGCGTGAAAACAGTATTGTGATCCGGAAAAAGAAATATTGTGATCCGGAAAAAGAAATATTGTGCTTCACAAAAAAGAAAAATTGTGGTCTGCAAAAAAACTAATTGTGCCCTTCAAAATAGATTCTCCTCCCACCCTCTGTATATAGGAGCATGGGTCATGGGTCATGGGTATAGGTAAGGAGGGGGCGAGCACATTGTGGGAATGGCTGTGAATATAGGAGGAGGGCCAGTGGATAGATGAGGATAGGCTATGGATAGGTTAAAAGGGACCGTGGATAGGTGAGGGTCGAGGGTCCCAGGAGAGGTTAGGAGGGTATTATAATATGTTAGGAGGGACTGAAAAGGGACCATGGATAAATGTAGATCTATATGGTCCTAGGGTAGGTTAGGAGGGGTCGTGGATAGCTGATGAGGGGCCGTGGATAGGTGGGGAAGGGATATTGATAGGTGTGGAGGGGCCATGGATAGGCTATGGATATAGGAGGAGGGCCCGTGGATAGGTGATGAGGGCCCCAATATAGGTTAAGGGTATTTGGATGGATAACGCCCAAGTCATGTAGAACAATGGTAATTCATTAACGCCTCCTATTATATTACCTAAAACCTCACGTAAAGGCTGCAGCTAGTACGCAAGTAATCCATAAAAATTAAATGGATCATTTTTTAGAACCACATCTTTATAGAATCCCGTCAAGAACAATCCAAAAATAGGTCTGTGTAAATGTATTGAAGCAAGCAGACATTTGCTTGGACAAATATACAATGTGTGTGCCGCCAAGAGTTTTATTGCAGGTTATTGCATCGTGAAATCTACACGTCTATTGTGTCTGAGGTGTACAGCAAAATGTACCTCAGTGGGTGGTTTATTTGCCATAACACAGCCCACCCTGCTGTGTACTGCCCTCAGTCCGTACAACCCTGTCTCCCACAGACAGGGCTGACGATGTATGTCAATGCTGTCAACCATGACACCTGGAAGCAGGGGGTGGGACCTCTGAGTGATGATACAAGTGGTGCCATGTGCTTTCAGTCTTTTTGCCTGTTTCTTGCGGTGGTGCCTGAAAGAACAACAGGTATTGTAATAATCAGTTGTGCCAAGTGAAATAAATATACTTAGTAAAGTCAAATTATTTTAAAATCATGTCAGTAGTTAAAGTTTAACTGGGCTCAAGATTGATAAAGAACTCAAAAGGGTGGTGCTTATCAGGGATCCGACAAAGATCAGATATACCGGTAACAGTATGCTAATTTAATTAAACTTGCTGGGTATAAAAAGACATGATCCAGACATCCTACCTTCTTAACATGATGATATTTGTCAGTAGCACTATCAGAGCCAGCAGCATCAGAACAACCAGGGTAGAGCCCCAGATCAACCACTCCCTGACGTCAGCAGCCAGTGTGACGTCAGCTCTGACGTCATCATCCTGTAACGTTGTTAGTTGATAGGGGCTGATGGTGCTAAGTGATGTCAGCCTCACCTGGCAGCAGGTCCTGAGCTGCTCCTCCAGCCCCACTCTAGACCACTGCAGAGCAGCTCTCACCGTGTCAGCTACACGGGGAGGCCTGTCTCCTAGAGGCAGAATAGGGATGTGTAAATAGGAGTAGCTGAGCTAGTGTTCCTATAAGGGTTCTGGGGAGAAAAGGCTGTTCGTATATTTTAAAGGGAAGATATGGAGAACCATGAGGAAGTATATAGAATGAGAGACTTTTCTAAAGCTAGCTTGAAGGAAGAGTTTTTTGGTATGCTTAGAGGAAGAGTGTTGCAGTTGTTGCAACTACTGTACTTTCTTGTTTTAACTGCAGTAATAATGACTATTACCACACTTTAGATAATTAAGGTCCTGGCTTCTTTAAGTGGATTAGATAAAGCATTTTGATATACTTTTAGCTGGTTCATTGCCAGCACCTACACCTGGATTTTACACATCAGACTATTGCTAATTTTGTTAAAATCGACTCGTACATATGTGAATAGCATACTATGCACACAGTCGTAGCATAATAATACATGATGATATGTAAATTTGATTACTCAGTCCTCAACATGGTGGATATTCAGATGGAATTTAATTTGTTTCATTTGAATAACTGGAGCAGTGGGACATCTCAGCTAGCTCAAATTCATTTTAATTCTGTTATATCACCGAGTCAGACAATCTATCAGTATCTGATTATTACCTCTTAAGGGATAAAAACAATATTGCTCCATTAACATTGATTTGAAAAGGTTTGTAGGCAAACCCAATTCTACAGAGGTAATTTAAGGAGTGATGCCGTTTCTATCAGATTAACTTATGATGTCATTAGTGTTGCTGTTCACTTCAGAAATTCAGGGAAATTAATTAGTTTCTGTCAGCGACAAGTTATCCTGGCATATAAGTGGGGACTTAATGTTAAGTGTCAGATGGAAATATAGGATTTCAATCAACTTTTACACGTATCTTTACCCGAAAGGATTTCTTCCCTTTTTCATCATACGTTATCATGATGGAATCATTGTTGTTATAAAACATGGTGAAATAGTTGAAATAGGACACTTAACACCTCTAATCACAGTTGCCATCTACTTTGACAACAGAGGAATCTATTGTATAAAGATTAGAAGATTGAATTGAATGGCCATTTCCGGCACTTGATTATGAAATGAGTCACGTATTGGGAAAATGGATTGGATGATCTAACTGACCTGCTCAAATTAAGACGTACAGCATGACTGTTTGAAGCACTATTATGAAGCATTATACTGTTGCCCGCAGACACTAACTAAATATGGGGCTCATGTGGACAAAGGGCAACATTCCGTACAAGGCCATGTTCATTGCTCAGTTCATATGACATCCTAAAACACTGTTTCTGGTTCATACACAAATATATATATATATATAGAAAAAATGGTACCATATCCACCGGCTGGCTTCCCCAAACTGACCGAGCATGGGGCTGAACGAGAGTGGGGCCAGCTTAGGGTGACCCCCAGTGTGTGAGAAGAGAACCACCATTTGCCGCCGCTCTCTAATATTTTATTGTTATCCGGTCAGATATCATATATATATATATATATATATATATATATATATATATATATATATATATATATATATATATATATATATATATATGTATATAAATATATATATATATATATACGGAACTGGTCATCAAGGTTTCATATTCTTCACAGAAAACGGATACGACAGAGTAGTTAATTTCTAGAGAAACTACGCTTATATATTTAACCAATACAAAACCAGCATGGCTGAGGTGAATCTTACCATCCACTTCCCTCCTTGTCCTCAGTGCAGAGCAGGCCTTTGTGTCCATCTGTACATAGAGGTAGACATGGTACATGGAACCTGTCCTTTGGTACACCCGTGTGTACACCTCATCCTGGGTAGTAAAGGGTACAGCTGTGTATACCTTATCACTGCAATTTTATAAAACAAGTGAATTGATCCTTTAAGTATGTATGTTGCTCTAAGTAAATTTTGAGTGTTGCATTGGTGCATCATGCTGACCTTTCGGGAGTCTTGCCTTGACTGTATTCATACATGATGATGAACAAGGACATGATGTATTAACATATTATGCGGTCCTTAAAGTGTTGTACAATAAACAATTAATTGAATGACATTGGGAATGGACTCTAGTAGATTTATTTCAGAACTCAGTTTAATAAACTGAGACAAGACCACCACATCAGAAAAGAGATTAATTTTACATAGAAATAGAATGGAAATTTATTATAAGATTTTTTATATATAAGCTACTATGCTTACTTGGCAGTTGTGTGGTCATCACAACATGATTTTCTGTGTATAGAACAGTACAGGTTCACCACCTCCGCCACAAGCCTCCTCAAATGGTGTAGGACAATGTCCTAGGAGTAAACAGCAGAGCATAAATTAAAGTGTGCAGTCTGTTATATGTAACATTTCTATCTTAACAACTTCTCAATTTATTCATACTGAATAAGGTTAAATCACCTGACTATAATGATCAAACCTTGGAATAATCTATTCACAGAGTAATAGAAGCATGGATGTTCAAGTTCAGCTGTAATGGTTTGTATTGCTTAACATCAGATGAGTGCTTTTATATTGGCAATTTGGGCTGGCCGTTCTGTTAGTGTTTTTTTTATGATAATTTGATTGTACAATAGAAAGGGAAGGTGAAAAAAGAGTTAAAGAAATAGAAGAAGTTATAATGTTATTATTTCTTGTTAATGAGGCCCCTGCCCAGATGATTCTCTGAGAGTGGTAATAAACCCAGATTCATGCCACATTCTCTGCAGTAATCAGAGACCCATAAACAGAACACCTGACACTAATGGCCACCAGTGGCATTATAGCCTGGACTATGATATATATATCTGAGTGTATGATGTGTGACACATACTGCTATACACTGCTGTCACTCATGCTGATGCCATGACTGTGGTACATAACCATAAACCAAGAGTTAATACCACATTCTGTGAAGTAATCTGACTCTCATAAAGAAGCACCCTGTCCATCAAGTGTCTACTATTGTTACCACCACCCTTTTACATAGCCATGGTTGTTATGCTATGTGAGGCTCAGAAAGTAAAGGGCAAGTTAAGAGGCTCATCAGGGCAATCCCTCTAAGTACTTCTCTAGGCTTGTCATATACAGCCTTTGATGTTGTGGTAGCATTATATTCTTCATTTTTATATTACACCTAAATTAATTTGAAAGAACACAAGATGTTGCCTTCATCAGCTTGAACCTATAGGATTCGCAAATGCACTAGAATTGACACTCAGCATATTATCCTGCAAAACATGTGAGTTAAACTTTATAAACTATGCTGCCTGGGGCTAACTATCAAAACTATCATACTACCTGCCAATGTCTATCCTCCACTTGGAGAATGACCCTTATATAATACAAAATGCCGTGAGAAGGATTTATCCTTGCGGACCTGAGGACACCAACTTTATAAGCCTGAATCTGCCATTAAATGAACCCATACTGTACGCAGCAGCTATTTATTTATCATTCACATCATATGGAACATAATGACAGGTGCCGAATGTCTCTGTGTTGGTGCTTCTAAGTGCACCTGTGTAGAATCAATGTTTTAGTGCCTGTTGTACTTACAATGTAGTGTTCAGGGGAACCTCCAATAAAAAGGGATACTGTTGCGACTTCTCTGTTGATGACAACTGAAGAATTAAACAGTCCATTTTACATTTTTATCATCAAACCAAAGTTGAACGCCCTATACTGTGATATAGCGGGTTAATAGTTTCAATGATAGTGTCTTTCAGGTTTCTACACTAACTAAGCAGAACGGTTTCAAGATTTTGCATGAATTCCAACCTGTTTTGCATACTCATACAACTCAAACATTTGATTTGTTTCATAGTTCCACTTGTAATATTCTTATTCTGACTAAGCTGCTTAGGGACTTGAGCATTGATATAGAAACCAGCACTACCCACGCCATCAATTTAATTATTCAAGCTTCATTAATTCTTGTGCATGGAAACTACTTTGTTATAGCAATAGCTACCTTGTACTCTGTAGGAAAATACATGATGTGGTATAACAATACGAGAATGAGTAGAGTCAGTATATGTAATACTGAGTGAAGGTGCGACAGTAATAGGTAGGGGAGAGAGGGGCAGGTTGAACCACTTCTGCACATTTATTTTTTTCCTGACCATATCAAGGTCATGTGAACTTTGATATTGCATCTAGCAGCTACCTTATATCATTGCGCTATATGCCGACCTATGGCAAAGCAAATATGGTCATTTTTTGTATTTCTTCTGATTTTTTGAAAATTAAATCTTTGGGTGGTTCAATGTGCCCCATGCCCTGGGCAGGTTGACCCACCCACTGAGGCACATTGAACCACTCAAATTAAATTGTTCAAACAATCAGTAATATGGGTAAATTATTGAAAGTTTAGGTGGAATTATTTCCTGTTGATCCTTTCCCATAGGACTGAATGTAAAAATACACTTATCTAATGCACACAAGTCAGTCAATTATAGTTTCAAGAGTAGTGACTGAGTTTGGTGCATTACAGGTTTCCCTTTAGGTCAATGTAAACCATCTCAAGAGGATTGCTGTTATTTGCAAGGTCTATATAGATCTTTGATTATATTTTTCTATGATGTAACATGCTGTTCTGCTTCTGAAAAATGATACATCTAGGAATAAAGACACTATTAATATGCTAAAAAAGAATCTATTACCACAATCAGCAAATTTATGTATTTTATCATAACTGTAGAGTCAAATTGTAACTTATTTGAGTGTGTTTCTCTGTGAGCCCTAATTCTGATAAACTATGGGTTTATAAATATGAGGGCCCACTTGTTAGGTTATGCAATGGTAGACCCAGAGGTTGAACTGCGTAATATCTTCTCATCTCTCACCTACAAGTTGGGGCACCCTGAGCATGGTTCAAGGTGCCCCAATTTTTGTGGTTCAATGTACCCCATGCCGAAGATTGTAGATAAGGTTGATGTAATTCAGATTACATAACACACTCAGGAGTAAAATCTGGTTCTACTCAATTATTGAGATGTATACTTTGACCTGTATAAAGATCTTAGGCCAGCTATATTTTTCTATGACATGAGAACAAAAGTTCAACAATTCCAAATATCTACTTTCAAGGGCATAAATCCTTTAGTGTTGTCTAGTTTTCCCCGGGCATTCCAAACCAAACATGATGCTGCTGCTCTGAACTGTCTATAAAAAGGGGTGATGTGGTAAGAAAACTGCTGGAGGAATAGCAAAGAGAGCTAGTGGTTCAATGTGCCCAGGTGGTCAACGTGCCCCTCTCTCCCCTACCCATTTAGTGTGTGATAGGTTTTTGTTGCTCAACTCTAGAAAAAGATCTACTAATGTCATTCCAAACATCATGAATGTACATTTCTGACAATTTGAAGTCCAAACCATCCACTATAGACTGGGAGAATGACCGATTTAACCTAGCCCCAGGTCCACTATAAGATGGTCTATTCATCAGGGACTAGTACACAGTACACAGGTTAGCGTGCAGGACTGATTCGCTGGTAGGAGTCAGCTAAACTGTGTGATTTAAGGATGTCAGGTCAGGATAGTAATGGCAGACTGGCATGCCAACCTGCTATGTTCCTGCCTCTGGAGACACTTACCTCTCTGCTATTGCTGATTTAGATGCCTAGTTTACAGGCCATTCATTGGCATTTGTTTCCATCATTTAGCTTGAGTGAATGATTAATATGGTATAGCAGATACTCAAAAATATCTAAATACAACATATTGCAGGTCAAAGAGAGTGAACAGGGTTTCACTCAGATCGCTTGCTTGAGAGTTGAGAAAACTAACCGTTACAACATAGATCCTTTCCTTTCCACAGACTGCCCCCCCCCCCCTGCTACATTACTGGATTAATACGGGAAGCGAGCTGTGATAAACACAGCGAGCCAACCCTGTGAGGCTATCACTAGGGCACAGGTACTACTGATCTCCTAAAATATTAGTTGGGGGGCCAGGCCAATATCTGGTAGGGGGGTTGGTGTGGTGACCAATAGTTTGTATCAGGGCTGGACTAGGATAATTCTAGGATGCTGATTCTATTTCTGGCATGTGCAAAGTGATATCTGTGTCGCAACAAGGTCAAATTCAAGGTTAAAGGTCACGATTTTGCTATAGAAATGAAACTGAAATGGTTTCACACATTTTGACATAAGTGCAGTAGTATCATAGGTGAGGCTTATTACTCTTACACATTTATTCTCACATATATGATTGAATATTTGGCAGACCATAGTTGACCTTCCTTAGGTCCAAGGTCATTATTCTCAAGGTCAAACATGGAAAATGCTAATAATTTCCAATTTTCGTTCTTTCTAGTCTGTAGATAATAGATGGGTGTGTATATACATACAAAATTAGCCAGAAGCAAAGTACTAGTATTAGCCATGAAAATCAGTGTGATACGTGTGGCTGATTAATGGTATTTTTATGATAATCTAGCTCATATCTTAAATAGATTAAAATGATAGGAATACCAAATTTTCTTTCATCAGCTATGAACAAGTAAATTATCATTAGAGCCATTTCCAATTTGGTTTAGAAATCAATCTTGGGACATGCTTTAACCTCACATGTGTTATTTGACCTTGGGAAAGGTCAAGGTCATATGTGAATGGAGGAAAAAATACTGAAGCAGTGATATCCAAATGGCTAAGATATTACAGGACAAGAAGACGAAAGGGTGTAATATATCATCACAGATATTTCCAATAGGGTTAAGAAAGCATGTAATGGCACATCGTTTAACCTTATGTATGTTATATGACCTTGATCAAGGTCAAGGTCACAGATGAATGATGGAAAATTATACCCAAGCAGTGATATCCAAATGGCTAAGATATCACAAAACAAAAGAGAAAAGTTAGTCCTATATTTCCATTACGAAAGGGATATTACACTGAAGGTCATTGTGACCTGTTAAAAGTTAAGGTCACGGTCTAAGGTCACATCACATGTTAACCTGCATGGTAAGATATCACATGGTAGCAAGTTCTAATATTATAATTGCACTTTAATATTTCACCATTCAGTTATATCAGATTCCACATATCTACACTCTTCTTGCCCATTAATTATACATACATAATGTAAGGTCAAGGTCAGGTCAGGCTTCTGGGAGGACAAGTTTGGAGCCAGAGAAGCTAGGTTATGACTTTAGTAAGGGAGATAAGTAATGAGAGGATGCAGGCCGGGGCTTGGAGAAGGAGATTAGTGGTCATGAGGGGAGGTCATCGCTTTGGAAAGGCAGCTTAGGGATCTGAGAAGGCAGGTTAGCAGGCTTGCCAAGGCAGGTTCAGGCAAAATAGATAAATGATGAAGTGACACATTTCAAAAATAGCAAGGTTGAGGGTTTGGTTAAGGCCAACTAGGTGACATGAGATGCATGATAACCTGCATGGTAAAATTCACTAATGTAGGCAGATCTAATATTTTCATAGCACTCTGATATTTCATCATCTATCAACATCAGATTGTGCATATCTCTGCATTCTACATCCTTATATCACTGATTATAATGATGTTCATAACATAGGGTCAAGGTTAGCAGGTCAGGTGACAGTACATAGGCAGTCCGTAATGATTTGATAAGAGTATAGGCGGGATTGATTTAAAATGTTTGATGTTAATAGATGATGAAATATCAGAGTGCTATGAAAATATTAGATCTGCCTACATTAGTGAATTTTACCATGCAGGTTATCATGCATCTCATGTCACCTAGTTGGCCTTAACCAAACCCTCAACCTTGCTATTTTTGAAATGTGTCACTTCATCATTTATCTATTTTGCCTGAACCTGCCTTGGCAAGCCTGCTAACCTGCCTTCTCAGATCCCTAAGCTGCCTTTCCAAAGCGATGACCTCCCCTCATGACCACTAATCTCCTTCTCCAAGCCCCGGCCTGCATCCTCTCATTACTTATCTCCCTTACTAAAGTCATAACCTAGCTTCTCTGGCTAAACTTGTCCTTCCAGAAGCCTGACCTGACCTTGACCTTACACTATGTATGTATAATTAATGGGCAAGAAGAGTGTAGATATGTGGAATCTGATATAACTGAATGGTGAAATATTAAAGTGCAATTATAATATTAGACCTTGCTACCATGTCATATCTTACCATGCAGGTTAACATGCAACTGATGTGACCTTAGACCATGACCTTAACTTTCAACAGGTCACAATGACCTTCAGTGTAATATCCCTTTTGTAATGGAAATATAGGACTAACTTTTCTCTTTTGTTTTGTGATATCTTAGCCATTTGGATATCACTGCTTGGGTATAATTTTCCATCATTCACCTGTGACCTTTACCTTGATCAAGGTCATATAACACACATAAGGTTAAAAGATGTGTAATGACATGCTTCCTTAACCCTATTGGAAATACCTGTGATGATACTTTACTGTTTCAGAGCTGATGAAAGGATATTTGATATTTATATGATTTCAATCTATTTCAGGTATGACCTAGATTATAATGAAGCTAACATTGATTAATCACATATTTCACAATAATTATCGTGGCTTATACTAGTTCATTGATTCTGATCAAAATTGTATGTACATAAACACCCATCTACTATCTACAGATATAGAAAGAAAGCATACTGGAAATAATAAGCATTTTCCATGTTTGACCTTGAGGATGATTGCTTTGAACCCAATGAAGGTCAAATATAGCCTACCAAATATTCGACCATATATGTGAGAACAGCTCTGTAAGAGGAACAATCCTCACCTATAATATTTGTTTACTTTTGTCAAAATTTGTACAACCATTTCAATTTCATTTTTACCACAAAATCGTGACCTTTGACCTTAAATTTGACCTTGTTGCGACACAGATATCAATTTGCACACAGCAGATTCGGAATCAGCATTATCAAATTACCCAGATACAATATTCAGACAAAGTATTGGTCTCCACACCAACCTAAATGTTAATATCGACATTTGGTCTGTATGGCCCCCCAACTATATCACGAGTTGTGTGTACATGTAAGTAAGGACATGTAAAGTGGGTGAATAATTGTACATCACATGAATTGAACAAAAAAAGAAGTAACATTGAGGATACCTGGAAAATCTCCATTTTAATATAAACATGGATCTAAGATTCATGGTGTAAATATATAGACAAAGGTGCACGAGTTTTAGTCTGTTGACTGGATTCTTCACAAGTTGACCTTGGGCGGTATTTCATGAGGCCATAGGCCGAGTGAAATGTGGCCCATGGGTCAACAAGTGAAATAAGCCAGTCAACAGACTTAAATAAGTGTACCTTTGTGTTTATTTTATGATTTTCGATTGAATTTACCAAAATTATTATAGCGGAGGCCCAAAATAGCTTATTTCTATCCCGTTTCTGCCCCTTTAAAATGTAAACAAACCGCCATTTTTTATGACATCACACGCCATGAAATATGAGCATGGCTTATTTCACGGGTGTGTGAATACGGCCCTCTTTGGTTCATCCAATGGGACTGTCGTATTCCATAAAAATAAATTATCATACACAGTAAATTAAGTTTCATGGTTAGTGAAGTCACTCACTCTGACAGAGGTGTCCAGTGTGTAGTATGGAGGGACAGAGGCAGGCACATGACTCAGTACAGAAGCTGTATCCTGGGGCACAGCTCTCCTCCAGGGTGCTGTCCACAACACCTCCATTCCTACACTCACATGGAGCAGGAGCAGGAGCAGGAGGAGGAGGTGAAGGTTCAGTCGTATATGCTACAACATAAAACATTGTGTATAGCTTGTTTGCTTGATTGGTGTGGGGTGGTGAAATGCTCTTCTAGTGAGAAAAATGGCAATATCTACCAAAATGCAGTGTCTTCTTAATATGTCATCTTAGAAACATTACTTCATTATAAAAGAAAGTCTGCACAATTGAGAGTACAAATCCCACAAGTTAGAGTACAAATCACACTTCTATTTTCAGTTGATTACATCCCCTAGACACAGTTAGTATGTATGTATTAAGTTCCAGGTCTATTCTGTTAACTAAAAAGGGTTGATGAGAAAGTGGGGGGGGGGGGGGGGCGAAACGCAGCTTACATGTACAGAGGTTGTCTTCACATACAGGTTTGTCCTGAGGGCAGTCTGCACATGGCTCCCCTTCTATGTAAGGCTGACCAAGGACTGTAGATCTGTCAGTAAATAACAACACAAAAAGAATGCAGTTCAGTTGTATTCCTGTCTTACCTTTGGATATGACTTACTGTATGATAACCTTTCTTTGAGATATAATGAACTTGAAAGCAGCATAGATATACCTAGTCTTGGGCAAAATATATATCAAAGTAGTTTATAGTTGTTATCCTTTTGAGAGAATAAATATGATATTTCTCAATCAATTGGCCTTGCTTTAACTCTAATCTCTGCATCATTTAGAAAGCTGTCAAGACTCACCCAGGTCTGTAGGCACATGCCAGAATCAGGAATGCCTTGTCAGTCAGGGTAAAGCCTGCAGACTGCTGGGTGTGGTAGAAGTCTGTACCGGCAGGACACACATGGGCAGCACACCCTACTCTGTTACTGCCACTCCACACTACCTGGAGGGGAAACATGGATTTCTAAATCATAAAATATGAAGCACTGGTTAAATCTGTATACCATAAATTCCTGTGTATAACCCGCACTTTATGTATGGCCGCACCCCAACCTTGGGAGAACCCTACAACCTACATTTGGGGTTTGAAAAAGCGCAAATTTAATACTGTTCTTTACTTTCAAAAACCCTTGTATGCTTTTTCTACCCGCCCCTAGAATATTGTATAACCAGAACTTGGTCTGTATTTATTTCATTCATCCAGAAATATAACATCTCTAGTATCAGAGTCAATTCTTCCCTGTTTAGTTCATTTCTCCCACCATCATAATATCTCTGCTTGTTCATAAGCCCCTGCTAAATGCAGTTGCCTATGATGCTCTTATCTTAAAAGCTTCGGCATTAACAGACACTGTACATTTTCTGTCAGGATAGTTATTTATTGGCAGATGTAATCTTGGTTACACCAAAAGGTATTGACCCCCTTCACTCCTTAGTTAACAGGAATATATAAAATGAGTCCACATCTAATCAAATTCACAAGTAGCGTACCTCATATAGGTCATATAACACAGTTAATAATCAATTTCGACCACTACATTCAATGTCATATTGAGGATTGAGACACTCCCGCAGGTCAGCATGATGCACCGATCAGTTTATGCTGCTGCACCAATACGACAAATGCCATCTTTTAGCAACATCTGTCCTTAAAGTTAGTATATCTGATGATAAGAGCTCCCTAAAAGATTTGTCAGGATGTTCATAATGATCATACTTCTTTACCTACATATGATATGTTCTCTAGGCCCACGGTGCACATTTTGGAGGGCACAAATTAAGTTCTATCCATAGTAAATACACTAGATCAAGCGTCTAGATAGGTATCATGGTATCCCTCATTTGGGCCCTTACATGCCATTGATAGCATTTGATCATCTACTATCTGTTAACGAGGATATTGTCAACGTGAATAGAACAATATTACATTTTAGTGAAATTCAAAATTCTTATTTTTCAGATGTACTAACTTTAAAGGTGTAACTGATTCACAATAAAGCGTGTACCTGACAAAAAATAACTACAACCCTGCACCTGATTAACCAAGATGTTACCTGTTTGTAGAGACCACACCGTTGTTGTTCATCACAGGTGTCAGAGTCAATGTTATAATTCTCCCCCAGGTTGAACCACTCAGAGATATAAGACGTCAGGTTCTGAAACCCTGCCACTGTCAGCTCTCCTACAGAGGAGAAGGGGACCAGCTTGAAGATGGTCCCTGCATCCGACGCCCCACCTAGTGTTGAGGGGCAGCCCTCCATTAGTAACCTGAGTTCCTCCTCCAGGGCAGCATTCCATTGCTGAAATGAAAATAAAATTGTTGCACTCAAGACCAATTTCAATTTCAGCGGTTTTGACTTTTGCTGATTCCATTAGTGATGGTTATAATTTATCATCAATTTTTTATGAATACCGTAGGATCAATTTCAATCACCAAAGTGTTAATCATATCAAGTCTAGTTTAAACATCTGGGGTAGAAGGGTCCTGAAATATCGCTTCATGAAATAAGTGGGAAAAGCTGATCCTAAATGAGGAGCCGTTTTGAGTAAACATAATGGTAATCATACATCTTAATCTATGATACATCTATTGGAGCTTGGGATCCTATACATGACAGTGTAATAATTGCATTATACAAATATCTTACCATCTTTGCCATATTAGCTGCTCCTGAGTCAGCTCTCAGTTGGTTGTGAAGGTCGAGGATATCTAGTTTTGTCTGTTCACTAAGCCCCAACCCCCCCTCTGATACCTGCCTCCTCTGCCTCCCTACCACCTCCCTCAATGGTAGCTCTATATCTCCGGGGGTAATACCGTCTCCAATGCCTTTTGACAGCTCTATATCAAGCCCAGGCGCTTCTGATGCTCTGTTATCTTCCCACTTCTGCCCCATCACTTTGCCACCCCCTGCCAAGCCTCTGGTGGTGAGGAGTAACACCCCCATCTTCACAATCAGATAAGGTGAATTGATAACCTTCATGGTGGTGGCGGGCGGTGATGGATTATTAGACGAGACCACAATGGTGTCACAGGAAGCGGTGGTGCTTTTGGGTATAATTATAACTTGGGAAGTGACAGAAATAGCCCCCTCTCTGCCACACAAAGGCCACTGATTAATACCTTACAAAGTCACAGGCATGTAATGTATCATTTTCATAGTCATCGACCATTCTCTTTATGCTGTAAATGACCATAGTGTTATAAACATTCTTTTGGAAAAAGTTATGAACATCAGGAAAAGGCTATGGAAACACCTCTGAATGCAACAATTCACATTGCTTATATTAAATATCATCAGTCTCATAACCAAGTTCTGAGAAAGAAATTTGATTTTGATTTGGACCGTTTTTACAAATGAATGTTTTCTGATGAATATGGTGGAATTCTTCTACTAGAGGTTAATCCAGACAGATGTGGGTAACCAGCCTGCATTGATACAGTTCCATGGAAACTATGTATACACAACTCCAGAACCTCTCCAGTTCTATGTACTACAACTATACAGATGGTCTATATATGTAGTTGGGCAAACTTCCAGCTGCCTTAGTTATAAAGTAGATCCCATGTTCACTGCTCCCATGCTCATGTCAACTCTTCCATAGTTACAAGTGGGGCTAATACCAGGCTTTTAATCCTCATGTTTAAGTAGTTAGATGGTTAGATGTACTCCTTGATAAGATCAGCATTATATCTCAGTACATGTACAGGTACATGGAATGGTGCGTATGACCGCCAGTATGTCTATGGGACAGGAGAGTTTAGACACCCTCACACTGTGATAGCACCTGTACAGCAGGGCACGCTCTGATTATTTAGGGACTGGTCATCATTTAACAATTCTATAAAACAACGGCGGGGTTACTGGTTTGAAAATCCGAGCAATTACTGGAAATTGTTGAAAATCATGGCAGAGACTGACAATAATGGCAATTTCTGATGATTATGGAAATTACTGAAAATCACGGTAATTACTGAACATCATAGTAATAAACATGTTATGAGGTATAACAAAAAAAGATAAGTGCCCCCAATCCCCCCCCCCCCCGGGCACCTGAAGTGCCTATTGAATAATGGCCATTCCCTTCTTCACATGGTAACTGAGTGTGTCGTGTATACTGCACCCTTCAGCAGATTCTGCGACATGGTTTTGGTAGTCGGTGCCAATTTATGTGCCAGATGCAGACCATAACATCGCTTTTGTTCAGTATGAACTATGTCATCCAAAGCTAAATAGCACTTAATGGTTATAGGTGAGGGTCGACATCTCTGGGCATAGTCCAATTACTAACATTGTATGCAACGATTTAATAAAGTAGCATTCATTATACTTGACCAGAACCAGATTACCAGACCTTCCCCAGGTGCGAATGTTCAAATGCCATGTTATGTCAGAATGAGAGGGATTTTGGACCATGTTGTCACGATCTAGATGTGCTTGTGTAACTTCTGGTGACGCACCAACTGATTGTTATGCCTATCCCATAAACAATGAGGGACCATCACCCCTAAGTGAGTAACTAGATCGACAGGAAAAGGAGAGCGTGGTGGTGAACCAAAATAGCAGAACAAGTGCATGACATGGTGCCAGTACATGTAAGCTATAATAACCACACAGAGGTATACACGATGTAGTACACAGCAAGGTAGTGCCAGACTGGTTCAGTGTCATTCAGTCTGCGTGAAACCCACTGACACAAATGGGAAGTATCCATGTTGTGTGGTAGTGTTGTCTGAAAATTATAGATATGATATTTCCCTTCATTGCAGACACTGTTTCCACATGGACCACATGGTTAACATAGTCGCCGTATGCAGCTCCCTGCCCTACCCTCGGCGGGAAACCCTCCACTCCTACCATAAAACACCCCTCTTATAATGGACTCACCCATACACCCTCACACCCCTACTCCTAGTGGTTACTACCAACCACCTTACTCCACGCGCACCGCCAAGCGCTCTCCAATCCGTCCACACATTCCACATCTAAGTTTCCCACCACCATCCCCATTCTCCACTTACAAAATAATCATTCGACCATAAAGGTCTCAATATTCATTATTTCAATATATATATTTTTACTACATGTCGTCATTACATAATCTTCTCTTATAAAACTACAACAATCATTTTATACTCGCCACACAGTGGCCCATTTTATGTATAATCATGAAACAATATCTACAAATTCAATGTCAATTTCATAAAGTTACGTTCTCCAAAACCCTCTTCACTCGTTCTCCCTTGGGATGGGCAGATGGTAGATGCATAGGGAATTATGATAGTATTAGATCATATCGGCACCAGTGGATCCTTAATAATACTACTTGTACATCAGATCCTTAATGGATGTTGTACCATGTGAGGCCCTTCAATGCCATTCACATCACCAAAATGCCAATACATACTTTCTACACTTTAAGAACAGTGTGTTGCGGGAACATGCTTTAAGAGTAACACACATGAATTTGCAACACACTTAGAGATTTTACACACATATGAATTGTAACATACTTTTTGTCAACTCACTTACCTGCTTACACACTTGTGGTCAGAGAGGTGTGTATCATATACAAAAGGGGGCAGCAGCAGTAAAGGTCTATCATGCACCTATGCTACATTTGTACAGCCATATAGTAGCTGTCGCAGTGGCTCAGTAGGCTAGTCTTTGGACTGAGAACTTGAAGATCCCCGGCTCGATTCCCTATGGGGCTGACTGTCAAATGATAATGTTTATTTTCTAAGAAGGACCATAATATTTTAGCCCCCCCCCCCCCTCAAGAAGTGTCAAATTTCTCTTCCCTTCAGGAGGGGTTGAACTGTTTTACAACCCCCTCCCCAACCAATCCCCTCTACTACAATGAAAGATATGACATCTATTTACTTTGCAATGAGATACATACAAAAACTGTATTATTTGAATCTCATTGAATGAGCAAACTCACTCGATCCATATTGGAAATAGATGGGAAGTTTATTCTCTTCAACTATACACACATGCTCTTTGTATAAACCAAATAACCATCCCATATAAGACCTCATTAGAGGTTCTGCAAGTCTGTAAAAGCAGGGCTTATTAATAGCTGATTAACTATTGTCTTTATAATAGATATCAAGCCCTGCAAAATTATTAGTCAGTGCATTGGCATCCCTCAATAAGGGCGGTCTTTGTATTGTCTAAAAACCACTTCCTGTCATAACATATTAATACCCAAGGTTAAATTATATTGCTTACTGGTAACTGGTAAGAAGTTGTGTGATCTTTGAGAATACTTTGTGTCTCCTCACTGTTGTGTGTTCTGGTACCTATTTGAGTGGGGAATACGCCATGATTGTACAAGGAGATTTGGTGGCCTAGTGAGCAAGTCGCTGGACAAGTGTGTGAGAGGTCCTGGGTTCGATCCCCAGAAAAGACCTGGCACCAAATCTTCCCAAGTGAAACAAGTTGTGCTGACAGGAGTCGCGTCTGTAAGTGTCGGTAGACAGACTGCGGTGAACCTTCGGTGTCCTGGTCTCCCATGAGACTTGCACCGAGCCGCTTCAACCCGTAGAAGCATAATACACTTACGACTGGTAAAGAGATAGCAGATATCAGTGTTGACGAAGGTGGTCCTAGCCGGGAGGGGAAAAGGCTACAATGGACCACTGGAGACTCTGAGAAAAGGTTGTGAGAGCAGCCATCCCACGCTATCTGACGGTGGTACGGTCATGGCACATTGCGCCACAGTCACCAGTTGGTTATCAGGTGTGTCAGTTTCACCAGGGTCAGGAGCTAGGATGTGTTCTCAGTGGTTGACTATGATTTGTTTATTGTCAATACAAACTCAGTTTTGATATAATACTTCTATTCCCACTTTTCTATATATTATGAGCGGTTCAATAAACACTTTTCCTAGATATAAGCCTTTAAAAGTGATACGCACAGTATATGCACAGTATGAACATGAATAGCCCCAACAAGAAATTAAATAAATCTATACTCATTTAACTCTTAACCCATATAGATAGTAATCATACTTTATATTGAAAAAACAATAATTGTCAAGGGATTCGAACCTGCATGGATAGGACTCATGTGCCAGCCCCTAGACCACTCAGCCACGGCACCTGACACACTCTGTGAGGTGTAGAACAGCTATTTTAACCCCCACCTCAACACATGGCTTTATACACCGACACACTTTTTAGATTCAACACACTTTTGCCAAAAGTGTGTAGTGTGTTACAAAAAAAAGTGTGTTAAAAGTGGCTTCAGAAAAGTGTGTTGAAAAGTGTGTAAACGTAACACACTGTTTTTAGAGTGTAACCTGATGCTATATTATAATACTTGCTGAACCGGACATTGAACATAATTAGCTGCTAGTTGCTGCTATGCAAGTTGTAAGGGACCAAACACAGTCATATAATTTTTTTTGAAAAAGTTTAACTTTTATTTGCCAATAGTATCCAGCGTTGAGTTACAATGTGTGTCGTCGTCAGGAGATTACAGACCTATGCATAGTTAAGGGCATTTGCTTTACCCAGTTAATACATTGTCAACAAGGTGGTATGTGTAATAATATGCGTAATAAATATACCGGTACGACGAAGTTTGTAATAAGAGAAAGGTTACTAGTAATCACAAATCTTGTAAAATAACAATATCAATCAGCAAGATAAGCGAACAAAAGTCCTTTTAAACTCTTTACGGTCTTGAGTCTTTGTTATTTAAAGGACATAAAGTCCTGATTAAAACCCCATTTTTAACACCATTTGAAACACTTGAATTTATATAACAACAGAAAATTACTCATTCTTTTGGGATAGTATCAATCATACACTGCTTGTAATACTAATGCCGCCCAACAGCTTAACGCACCCATAATTGAACATTGTCTCGAATCCTTGCATAATTCTGCCTACATCAGTGTATATCTCCCCCTAGCGAGATACAAAAGGTATATAATGTGTCACCCTGCAGGAGGAAAAGCCAACCCATGCATGGACAGGGATGATACCTTTCTCTGGGGTTCACGCAATTGTGGGCTGCACAGCCTTCTTGCATTTGTGTATACAGTTGATCTTTTAGTTCCCCCGAATTAAATCAAAATAATGTTTTAATCTTCTGCCAATGTTGTATAGGTTTGTGCTATGTTCCTGTAAGCTAACGTCACCAACAAATATAAAAGGTGTGTTTCAGGTTACATGATCTAAAAATCTAGGATAGGTAGGTCGGATTAAAAAAACTTTTCTTTTTACATAAGCTTAAAAAGTACCACAACATCTACTCAGAAACACAAATGCAGACTCACAAACCATCACCTTGACTCTACTAGTCTCAACCTGAGTCTAAAATAGCCAAACATGTCAAAAAGATTTTTTTTTTTCAAAATTGAATAAAAATGTCTAGGGTCGGCCCTGTTTATCTGGATAAGGTCTGGTATACCAAACCATCTCTTTTGGCTTAAGCCCAGCACAATAAACGCCAAGTCATTTTCTCTTCTAGTTTGATTTATTATAAGCATACTATTTGCACAAAGATGAATCAAGGAAACTCTACTACATGTTTGTTTTTTCTTTATATTTACAAATTTACCATAACGTGTCATGTGTGCTATGAATTTCTGCCATTATTGTGCATTAATGCATCCCGCAAGGTAAATCACCAGTATTATAATAGTATATTCATGCATCATACGGATCCGCCAATGCTGAAACATATCCAAAGCGGTGTCATGACGCATCAATCTATCTCTTCTTGATCATCATTCGCGCTCCAGTGAGAGGTTGGCCCCCTTTCCATGATAACCATACCACACCATATTTCCCTGGACCAATATTATAAGCGCCATTCAAGTTCGACTCCAGGCACCAGTTGTACCACCAGGCCCCATTGTTAGTTACAGCACAACTATCACCACCGGAGTTGTCATTGTCGTTGTCATTATCTATATCCTTTGTGCTAAAGTATTGTCCATCGTGTACAAGGCTTGCATCGTCGTCATGGAATGAGTCTCCTGAAATTGTTAAACATGAGGAATTAAATACCAGGTAGTATTGAGAAGGCGGATTCCACTAAATCTCTATTAGAAATCGATAGGTATGCATTATAGCAGGAGGGAGGTGTGGGGAAGAACATTTATCATTTTGTTATCTAAATTTGAATACAAATACTACTAATAGGCTGACTATCCACGTCTACATCTAAATAATCGAGCCTACCCGCTGTACTCTTGGAATGAGAGAAATAATCCACGTGGAGTTTGTACTTGTTATTTTCACTGTCTATCCAGAACTCGGCATACTCAGACCAGGCACGTTCGTCGCCATATTCCACTTCAACCCTGAGCATGTAGTCATGATGTGATGTCAGGTGACTGAGCTCATCATTGCCGAGCCAATACTCTCTAAAAGGGTCACCGAAGCCGACCTTATAGTCATGCCAGCTGCGAAAGAAGTTAACGTCTCCGTTGATTCTTGTCTGGAACACCTTGAATTTAGTGAGACATGGATTAAGGAATACTTTCAATGAAAGGTGTTGTGCATACAATACATATATAGGCCAAAGTAGAAGCCACTATCTATGATTCAAGAAATTACGCAAACATGATTTCTCAAGTAAAGGGCAGGTGACATATATTGCTTACTATCCAACCATCATCCAGGCTCTGCTCACAGAACACATCTATAGGTTTTCCATAAGGAGATATGGTGTAGACTCCTGACTGTTTCCATCCGCCATTGTACGCCGCCTGACAGTCTGTGTGAACAGATAAATAGTACATGTCTGTTTATACCTGATAAGTTGACCCTTTATAGATTGCGCAGTCAAGATTTGGTAATAGGCCAGAAGATCAACCCGTACACAAGTGAGTGGGGTTGATGCTCTAATCTTTCATTATTTGTCACATGTGTGTAATGAAACCTTTGCTCAACTAATCATACGTTGTAAGTTCCATGTAATAATATAGATGAAATGGTAGAGACGAGCTCACCATATGTCTTGAATTTATTAACCATGTACCGAATTGGATTTATACATGTTTGGTTTACATTGTATGACGAAATGAGACTCTCTGGTAAGAGTGGATCATTAGAATCCTAAGGATCGACGATATATCTATGTGATACCTATCATCTCTTATTGACAAATAAATGACATTAAACCAAAAAAAAGCTGCAGTAGATACAGTAAGCATGTTAAAGTGCATGCAGCGAGCTATAGCCCCCAGGACCACAGTGGTCGCAGTAGTCGGTTTGCTGCAGAGCCAACTAATGAGTGGACAATGTTACACATGTATGCATTTAACACCAGGGTGCAAGTTTGCCTCTCAGTTTCTGGAGAGTCAAACTCACTTTATTCAGAAAATTGGGGGCTTCACCCCTAATGTTTTCCCAAGGTTATCACCAATCCATAAAACAATGCGTTATAAATATACAATTTTAGACAAAACAACTTACCTTTGTGCACACGAGCATGGGTGTAAGTGGTATTGGGCCTAAAGTCTATCGCCTTAATCTTTAAAAGAAAATTCTGTAGTTGAGTCAACTGGCTTTGTAGTGCATCTGTTTTGGCTATGGCATATATACTCCGATGCTGCCGCATTTAAACACCTCGAGGCATATACATTCTGCGGCCACTTGGGGACCAATACTTGATTTCGTTGTATAAGATATACATTTCAAGACCCTTTGCCCCCTAGTGTCTTTACAAGACCAGCATTTATTTGGAAACTGTGCGTAATTGTGAAAAAGGAACATGCAACTTTTCTAGAGACAGATGATAGTTTTCTGAAAAATCCTTGCAGCCATGTTTTACCAAGCCGAGCACTTAATTTCATAGATGCAATGCTTTTTGATTTAAGAAATGCATATACATTTAGCATTTCATTGACCACTTCTTCTGGCCTTGTACATATTAATGACTCATTAGATAAACAATAATAGTCATAATTACTTTTCTGTTATCCTGCTGTTGAGAACAAACAAATACCCTGTTTCTGGTGGGTAATTTTCTCCTACAAATCTTTACAGCCCAGGACAATTTTCCCATAACTCACCGTTTTTTCACTTACTGGTTTACAGTAGATGATGTTGCAGACACTCAGCATGAGCAGGAGGTAGAGTAGGGGCGCCATTATACCTGCAGCAGTGAGTAAACCAACCAGAAAAAAGCCATAGAATGCCTGTCATGAAAAGCAATTTGAATATAGATATTAAGACCCCGGGTGACCTTATTGATCCTACACTGCTCTGGTTGTCACCGCAACCAGAATTAAGCATTGACGTTTGGACGTGGGTGGCTCACAAACAGTCACATTTTGGAATTGTGAAAAGAAGGAAAAAAAGGCTACTCCCCCCCCCCCCTGTATGATCGGGTGGAGGAGGGGGAGGGCTGGCAAATCCTACTCCTATGCCACAGATTAATAACTAATCTATGGAACCAGATAGTGAATCCTGAGACTTTAGATAATCAATGATAATATTATGATAAAAGTAAAGTTTGGTGAAGAGAGAAGATGTTAACGCTTACATGTCTGGTGCCAGGGTTAGTGATGTTGGGCTGGACGCTGCCTTATAAAGCACATGACGTCTTCCACGTAGCAGCAGTTAACCCTTTAAGGGCAGTATAGTCCTTTAATGCATGATGCTAAATTGTCATTAATACATCAAGCATGAGGTACAGGGTTGATACACTCAGGTTAGCATAATGCACCAATGCAGTGCCGGAATTTACTCACTGGTGATACGTTGGTATCAGGGTGACACATATTGCTTGGAGGACTCTTGCTGTCCCTCAAGGGTTGACCACCTTGTACATGTGGAGCCACCTCATTGGTTGAAAATTAATGGATACATAGATGTAAAATAAACTCTATCACTAGCTCTCCCCCCCTGTTGTCTCTATCAATTGGACCGTTCTCCTGTATAACTCCTAATGTAAATGGAAGAGTCTATTGTTGAATAAAGGGAGTCAGAATACCTGCCGTTGTATGTGTTAAGTTCTCATCAACACCCATTTCCAATGCTGGGACCTAACCGATAACCTAATTCTATATCACCACTTTTCCATTGTTCCTATCTTTATCAGGATCTTGCGAGTATTATGAGCAGGTTAATCCGTCAAGGGTAACATACTGCTAAAATGAGCTATGCCCTTACTTCATTATGATGCATGAATGCAGCCCTGGTGAATGACTTGCCAGAGCTACATTGATGCATCATACCTACTCTATGATGTTGATACACTCCCAAAGAATGGCTTACCTACACTTAATTTGTGGAGAATGGTGAGGTGATGAATCAACACGAGGGATTTAGGCACCATGCTGTCCTGAAGGGGTTAATAGATTTAATAATGAAATGCCGTCACAAAACTATATATCCAGGCACATGGGAAGCAACAACTGTTACATGTTATCAGCATTCTGATAAGGTTCACTTCTGACCACCAAGCTAACTAGAGTTGTCAACAATATGAAACCATTCAGAAACTCTAATTCTATTAGCTGGTATGTGTCCGAGAGTTACAATCCCAGGGAAGCCTATTGCCAAATGTATGTGATTTGAATTTGAAAAAGAATACCTGAAGGACTCCACACAGCCCATATGTAAAAGAATATGTAAATATGAAACACACCCTTTTTCTTAACGGCAGCATAATGCCTGAAAGTTTTCTGTCATTTGTCACCATAATACACTATGATACATGGGAGCAGCACTGGCTACATAGTCAGCATGTCGTCATGACAATCAAGGCCAGAATATGCCAAGGCACTCTCCACTTAGTCTCAAATAAGTCTCTCCCAGTACAGTCTCAAATAAGACTTTGCCAAAAGGCCCGGACTCTTGGGAGTCTTGTGCAAAGGTTTGAAAACAGTACTACTTGTCTGCTCTCCTATAGCCATCTTACATTGCCATTTCAATACACCAAAAATGGGAATATGTCAAATTTGGACCATCAAAAGATCAGCAATACTTCTGAACATTTTGAACATTTGCTCTCCACTTATACCTTGACATATTTGAATTGAATCATAGTTGTATAAATACATATTTAAAGAAGCATGGCGTAGGTAAGTTCTCAGGGAAATCCGCCGCCTTTTAGCATAGAAGAAGTAGCGCCGGTAGAAAGGCATGAGAGAATCTGCTGGGAGCTGACACCCAGGCAGTGGTCATTTTGTAACAATGGCGGAGGCTAGGGGCTCGCAATGTTCAAGCCCGTTTTTTGCCAATCAGCAAAGTGTGACCCGTCGACGAATAGAGGTGAAATTTCTTGTGTCCGCCCTTCAAGAAGGGACCAGACAAGACGGGTGGTCACCCCTTATTCAACCAATCCACGCTCAGTTATCAAAAATGACAACTCCCAGAGGTTACCGTAGGTGCGAGAGAGCAGTAACAGCAGTGAGCCCTGGTGCTACAAGATATCAGTTTGTTATCAGAGTGGTAGAGGCATTGTTTGTGGCACTCAGAGAAGGGACCCGGCACATGTTACCATTCACTGTGTTATTAATCTAGATGTCTGAAGTGGGCTGCACTATAGCAGTACAATATAACTAGGTTATCCCCCATTATGGGGCATACCTGGTATTACATTGCATTATATGCATTATAGGCTCCATGCTCACAGGCTAGTCCGGATATCAGCAATCCCCATGATGTAGTCCAGGCCAATAAAATTAATTCAATTTTACCCTCAATTATGACGCCTATAATATAAAATATCCCAGTATAGACTCGTCTGTCAACAAGAAATCAGAAAATATATTTCTAGGTCAAAACAAATGGATTCTGACTTGAGATCTATAGATGACATTGCTTATCCAGATTTATATAATACCATTCAAAAATGTTGTTCGGTTCGGATGTCTGTGACCTCTATATTACTATAATGTACTGGTTTCTAGGGATTTCATGGTATCTTTAAGGCAATTATGATACAAACTAGCACAAAATGCACATACTGTGAGAAGCTCGTTTTGCCATTTCGTGATCTACCAAGACCAATTTGCCAACGGAAACTTCACCTCCTTCATCCTGTCCGTCATAGTTTGATTCTTGGTGAAAGACCCCTGGCTGCATGCAACTCTGCGTCACACTATCAATACAAGTTGAAAGTCTGTGAGCGGGTGCAATCTATGACCAACCTGAAAGAAAATGGTTCATTAAAGGGAAGATGTGTAAATTGAAATAAAGTTAGTAGTATAAAGCCTTAAAACATCTCTTTCCGCCCTTTCTATCTACAACTTAAGTAACTTGTAGTGTCGATTTGGTCAGACACAGTTTAGAGCCTTTGGACCCTTTAAGTGTAGCATAGTGCTTCATAACATACTTGGTGTCGCTTTCCCATATGCCTGGATCCATAGTAGTATGAACAATGTATAGATTTACAGCCGTACATATTCCATGATTACAGTTATCGCACTTCAAATGCTGTTTAGATCTTGATAAATATAAGAACAATGTAGAAGTCGTGATATTCGCTGCTAGACATCCAAATCTACACGTGTACATTAGAGCTGGAACACTTAAGGCAGCGTCCTGCAACACGTCACTACTCCTGATATCAGACTGGTAAGTACAAGATCTGCTCTCCTCACCTTGTAAGTTTGTTTTAGTAACCGTTTCATGGTTGATGTGTTATACTTTTCATTTTCTGGTTCATTACAGTAATGCGATAATTTAACTCTCAGTATTTGTTTAATTGCCTCTAAGTTGTCATCAACCAAAGAGTACACGAATAAATCTGTAAAAGTTCCTTACTGCATTGTTATATTAATATTTAGCTCTGCTTTACTAGTCTAGTCCACCTGCGTCTCATACCCTAAACCATATTATACATACCACAAGATAGTATATATAGCTATTAACAATAAGAGTAGGAAACAGCATTTTTTCTGTTGGAACTTAGATTTTATGAGAAGAGCATATGAGCTATAAATCTTAAAATTGCACTAAGTGGTGGAGTTTTCTGTTTTTTTTAAATACATAAATCAAAGAATTTGGGTCCTACACGTGATATGTTTTCTTTTGGAATCCTAGAGCGTTCCCTCTTGGCTAAAACCAACAATACCTAGTATGGTGCAGAAGTCTTTATTCTATAGCTCTTGAAAGTTGGAAAACACAGGAAAACATCAATTAATTCATTTATGTGGGGTCTGACTCATATATAATAATTAGTTTTTCTCCACTGCTGCAGATAGAATGGCGGCCTCAATCTACATCGTGCCTGTCCTGGTCATTTGTAGCTTGCGCTACACAGTGGCAGAAAAGGTGAGATTTGTAAATGAATTGGCAATAAAGATATATATATATACATATATATATATATAGTTTTTACAAGAAGAAAGATAACCCAAATTAGGAAATTAGATAGGTAAAGAGAATCATGATTCTTTTTGTAGTCAATAGTAAAATTGCTTTCCGCAGTTCCTGATGTTCGTAAAAAGAGAGAGACAAATATGATATATATTTCAATCATATTGTTTACATTGCAAAGGAACAAAAATATATCAATAAATGTTTCATTTGCCCTTATCGGCCATTGATATGTTCAATACAGATTATCAGTGTATGTATTGCATACCATCCGGAACCTTCAAGCTACAATCCCAAAAAGATGCACTTGAATATTGCTTATTGAATTTACTAAATCTGTCTTCTAGGCTCATGCGATGGACTTTAGGCCTAATAGTACTCATATCAATGCTCGTTCACACAAGGGTGAGTGATTTTTCTAATCGCTCATTGAATATATTATGTTTTATTCAGATTTCAGTTAGTCGTCATGTCTACTGAGTGGGAAGGGGAATCGTGGTAGAAATGGTAGGACTATAGGAAGAAAAATAGTATACATTAAAGTAACATTGTCCGACTTCTTCCCTATTTCAAATTCACGTAAATGTGTTCTAAATGCTATTACAGTATCATATCTGGAGGATGGGGCACAATAAAATACCATTGATGGGCAATAAGAGGCATTTTGGAGGGTTCCCTGAGCACAGATATATATAGTCTCTTACAGTGCATTTTTAATGGATGGACTTATAGCATGCACTCCAAAAGTCTTAAATTTGGCATAAAACTGATAATTAGCTGAATTCTAAGCTGTGTTCCGGGAAAAGTGCTTCATAAATTAGGTCGGGCCTGAAGTATGGTCACATTGAACATTCTGGCTCATTTTAAACAAAATTGATTTCTGAGCCTTAATCATCCGACTATGTAATTCCAAACAGCAACCATATATCAGCTAACCCCTTTCAACTAGGCACAGAACATAGAAATATGGTTGTCAGTGTTGATTCAATGTTGACTCAAGATTTATCTGTTTATTTGAAGTTGAACTGGATTTTGTGCCCACTGGGTTTGTTGTCAGGAGCTGCCCAATACTGTACTTGGGTATCGTGCAAATGCTTCTGGAAAGTATCAACCTTACAGGATCAGCATGATGCGTGAATGCAGAACTGGTGCAAGGATTACTAGAAAGTGCTACATTAATGCATAATGCCTGAAAGGGGCACACTCTAATGCTTTAACACCTGTTTACAACATGATAAAACCTCTACCATTTATGTTAGTTCACACAGATTGTCAGGCAGCGTACGATGATGGCTGGCAGCAGTCAGGACTCTACACCATATCTCCTTATGGTAAACCAATAGATGTGTTCTGTGAGCAGAGCCTGGATGGGGGTTGGCTAGTAAGTATTTCATAAAAAATTCATAAAGATGCGGTATAGTCCGATATCTAGAGGGGTTAACCTGTACCCTTTCCCAGTATACCCTGGGCATTCTATTGGAACTAGGAGCCCTCTGCCCTATATCTGACTCCTAGCCCACACTTATCTGTCTTTTAACTCCCAATGTTGATGCCAACATTTTCAAGGAAAGCTGATTTTAACTGAAATAAGTTTCAACTATTCACTGAAATCTGAAAGTCAGGCCAGAAACAATCAGTTATAATCTTTTTAAACATGGCCCTGGCTTTTTCAAACATTTTCCAAAATCTAGGTATTTCAGAGAAGAATTAATGGAGCTGAGAGCTTCTTTCGCAACTGGGAAGACTACCAGCTTGGCTTTGGTGACATCCGTGGGGAATTCTGGATCGGGAATGACATGCTGCACCACCTGACGTCACATAAAGACACAATGCTGAAGGTGGAACTTGAGTATGGAAGTGAACGTGCCTGGTCTGAATATGGAGAGTTCTGGGTAGATTCCGAGGCCAACAAATACAAACTCCATGTAAATTTCTTTTCCCCAGCCAAGAGTAATGCAGGTAGGACCATTTATCAGTACAGTGGAAAGACACTACCTTAGCATGATGGCAAAAACAAAAAAAGAATTGCTCACAATATGTTCTCTTGATGCTTACTTATTTTAACCCATTCATCTTTAATTTCTTTCCTTCTGTCTCTTCTGCTAAATTATATGTCCAACTGTTTCGTATTGGATAACCAGTAAAATCCCTCATTCACTTTACCCTTTTTAGGAGACTCATTCCACGATACTTCAAATTCTAAAATTGTACATGACGGACAATATTTTAGCACAAAGGATGTTGACAATGACAATGACAATGACCATTCTGCCAACGGGGATAATTGCTCCATCAAGCACAGTGGCGCCTGGTGGTATAACTGGTGCCTCAAGTCGAACCTGAATGGGGACTTTTATGGACAAGGTTATACAGGGATTGTATGGGCTTCATGGAAAGGGTACATCCCCCTCTCCGGTGCAAAGATGATGTTGAAGAAGATATAATACTGAGCATTTTCAAACTATTCTTACACTCACAGTAATTCATATATTGTAGGGACTTTTGTGATGCAACTGAGTTTCTTCAACATGCCTATGAATAATAAACTTAACTGAAAGAAACAATGCCTCAATTTTTTCATACTATTCCCCTTTCTTCCATATATTATGAAAACACCTTAAAAAAGTGATTGTTTTTCATAGGTTGTAAGGGCTCAGACAGGATGTACCATGGTACCCGGCTAGAGTGCTGTTTAAGTGAATTTTTAATTGGTGCAACTTACTTTAGGCACCTTGGGCTAAAATCACACAAATACAACCAGATATAAGCTTGGCACAGCCTATAAAAGACATTGTGTGCGTGTCACCTGCCATGCAGGGGCCTTTAAGGGCGGCTAGCACTGCTAAGACTACCTGTCTTAGCAAGTCACGTGACCACCAATGGACCAATCAGGGCGCAGCTAAAGGTCCGCTTGTTCCAGTGCACTTTGCTGCGCTGATAGGGTAAACTGTCTTTGAGTGGACCATGTACCTTAAGTCAACCACTTTGCCCTGCTTTTAGTGCCAAGTTGCAGCCATAAAAATCTGTTGAATTGGTGTTTACCCTTTTTTCCCTAGTAGAATAGAGGGAGATTCAGCTTTCTGCTACTTTACATATTTGGTGACATTATTTTTCCTCTCTCTGACTGATGCCTAATATACTGTGCATAACCACCTTTTGCTGTACTTTTTAACAAATAATGGGTAAACTCCAAGCCAACCCCCTACACCCAAGGGCTTTTTGCTTGATGATGGTATCAATGACTGGTATGTTGTTAATTGGTATGAAATGATTTAAAAAAAAAGTATTTATATTCTAGATTGTTACGTCTGAATGAAAAAACATATTGATTTGAAAAAAATCATATGTGATTACCCAGGCTAGTGACCCTGTGAAAGGGATATTCTAATATGTCAAGCTGGTTGACTCAAGGTACCAAAGTGGTTGACTCATGGTACTGGTGGCGACAAATTTAACACCTTTTTCAAGTTAAGCCAATAGGGTCCTAATGTCTTAAACTAAAAACTTGGTACCTCATTTTTTATAATTGTACTGTGAAGTACAGGTCTCTGTCATTAATTTAAGTATATCAATAGTGGGGGGAAATTGTGTGATTAAAGTAGACAAGAACCAGTGTGAGGATAAGAGGTTTTATTAAAGCACTAGCGAGTAGGTACATAACACAATAGCCTGGTTTTACAGGGTTAAAAGGAAATAGAGTTTGGAAATAACTAAATAAAAAGTAAAGGAAACCTAGATACTTGAGCCTGACCCCGAAAGGTCTGATCCCATTTCTATTCATACATAAAAGCTATCGTCGACTAAGGGCTAAGTAAAGTGTTTATATAACTGCGGAGTAAAACTAAAACTGCGTAGTAGGGGCTGTCGGAGTTCTTTCAGGCATCCTTCTAGGCACCCGCCGGGGTGAGTAACAGATGTCAATCAAATGTCACGGGTTCCGCCAACATCGGGACCGGGACCTGAAAGTGTCAGAAAAGAGTAATGGGATCAAGCGGGGGTCAATCCAGGGGTTGACACTAAGTCATATAAAAGCAAAACGGCATGCGGGGAGAAAGTTAGTGGATACGCAATTTACAGAGCAAGGCTGTATCAGAGAGATCCATGCAGTAAAAAGCTAGGAGAGGATTAAGAGACTGGTGGACCTCTGGACTAGTGAATATGTGGAAGTGGGTGTAGTCTACTACACTCACAGGATAGTCAAACAGATTAGGATTAGTGTTGGGGGACCTTAGCAACACTGGGAAGCTCTGTTCCCCAGAGACTGTATACACACTGGAGGGAGTGGTATCGCTGCCACCTCCCCTACCCTCACACCACTGTGGTGACTGGAGGAGCTCCTGAACCCTGGAGTAAGGCCTGTGGCTCCCTAGCCCTGGGCCATGTAAGTATACTACTAGTTACCAGCAAGGCCTCCTGTAGGAGTGACTCTGACTGTGTGACAGGTGATATGCTACTACAGTGTGTAAGGTATGGCCCATTTGGTTTACCACCTGCTTTGTGTGTGTGCTTGCTGATTGTCACCAGTAACCATTTAAATCATTACCATGTTTGATACAGTTGTCTACAACTGATACAGTGTTCTGTAAAATTGATACAGTGTATCAAAATTGATACAGTTGCCTAAAACTGATATATGGTTGTTTAAAAGTGATACTTGTTACCTAAATATTGATACTCACGATTACAGTTGATAATTGTCTTTACGATTGATGCTTGATCAGTCGAGTTGGTACCAGTTGACTAAAAGTGATCCTAGACCCGTAATGTTGATGCCTGACCTTAAGTCGGGTAGTTGAATGATAATGATCTGGCCAGAGGCCTAATGTTGGTCCATGAATCCTGGAGTTGATCTAAACTGTCAGAAGTGATAACCGCTGGTATACCCTGACTTTAGGGAGGACCTTTGACTCCCTCACCCCTATTCAAAACGCTCAGCTAAATTGTTATTGATCCGTTACCAATCACGGTTAACGAAAGTAATTAGAGAAGTAACGTTAATCATTAAGTTGAATCTAGAATTGATAAACTAAGGGGTGTCCAAGGGTAAAGACTCGGTAAGCTAAGTCCTTGTCGTGACCCCAGTGCCCTAGAAGTAAATAGGATGTAATAACCATATAAGGTCTTCCAAATTGTAGTCCCTAGTGACTACCTGGTCTGTTTAGCCATGTGGATCTTCTCAGTGGAATTATACAAGTTCTGTGTAATGCTTGTGTTGATCGAGCTTCACGCCAACTGATGAATATGAATGTTAAAGTATTGACTTGTTCCCATGTGCATAAATACTGTCATTGTTTCCCTACAACTCACCTGTGATTCAGAAATAAACACCTTTTACCTGTATATCTCTCTCATGTCTATGTTGGAGTACTAATGAGCTAGGTATTCCATCATATAAGCGAGTTCTACCATTCTGGACTTATATAGTTACCCCATACAAGCCAAGCAAAGACACTTAAATAAGTAATTACTAATTAAACCCTAACGACTCATCCAGCTCATAATGCCTAGGACATGAGAAAAAAACCTTGACCATCTTTGGGGGACCCATACTGTTTAGCTCACTACAGTATAGGTCCCAAAATACCTCAAAGCTGGAACACAGGTCCAAGTCGTCGACTCATGGGCACTTTACAAAAAATGGTTTTGATGCCTGATCCTGGGATGTACTGGGTTTAACCAACTAATTTTATTACCTACTTGACTATGTATGTTAAGTGGCTCATTTAGATAATGGATTAGACTGTGTCGCTAGTAACTGACATGCACTGTGTCACTTTGTCCAGAACTTGGCAATAAAGAATGTACCCCCGTAAAACCTCGTGTATGATGGTATAAGCTGCAGAGGGGGTCTGAAAATTGCTGATTTGGCACTGTAGTATACTTATAAAAACTCCCGTATAAGCCGCTAGTTATATAATCATGTTTGGAACTTAATAAAAGCTGAGTCTGACTCATGTACAAGCCGCTGCTTATACAGTAGCTTCCTCCTTTGATGTTTTCCTGATGGTGCTTACAGACACATTCTGTCAACAGGTAGAGTTGATAAAGTACAGGGACTTTATCTTCAGGTCTCAGGGAATTCTCAGATTAAAATGAAACATGATGAATTCGAAAACCTGTTTCCTGAAGTATGTTTTATCCTTTATTTGCTACAATATAGTGTATAATGTAGAATAGGCAATAAACAAAAAACCTCAAACAACGTATAACGATTCTCTATGGCTGCTCATTATGGCATAACGTAGTAAATCCATACACTTGGTGGCCGTGATTTTACTGTGCACACCATGTAATCTTTCTTCTCACCTTTCATGATTCCTTCCTCCTTTTTTCCATTTCCCTCTGACCTGTCCCTGCCCAATCCTGAGAGCATCCTGAGACTCCGAGTCCGATACAATCTGGTTAACGGGAGGAAATTGTATAGAAAGGTCTGGACTGTGGTTAAAGGGTAAGAGGATACGTGAATGATGAGCATGGTATGGCAGTAGGGGCCGGGGGCAGGACCAGGGACTGTGGATTGCTGAGGATGATGGTAGAGACAGGAAGGAACCTGCCGACTGAGCTAGTAGAGGCAATCTATTCTGAATGGAAGTGATAGATTAGTAATCTCATAAAACAAGATTGTGATTCTTGATAAAACAAACAATTATTATTCAGCTTTAGTAATCTGTTATTAAGACCACTTCAGATTAGGGGAGCTTAACTAATAAGGCATGGGACAAAATCTCATTCATCGTCTCATTCATAATGAGAAACTGTTATCTGTGGCTATAGATCTGACGGATGTTGTTGTTGTTGTTGATGGATGTTGTTGTTGTTGTTTATTGGCATAAGCGATGATTGTACAGCGCTGGATCTTTTTCATTTTCATTCCAAGTCACCTCACATAAAGGAGAGGGTCGGACATATAAGCTTATGATATCAGTCCAAATATTTCTAGTGTATACCATCAAAGTCAACTAAACATATCATGGATTCATGTCACAGATCACTTTAAAATTTGTTTCTTAGATCTTCTTTAGCGAAGACAGAAATTTCAAGTTGTCACTGATGTGTTGTATCCAAACGGTCCCAATCCCGGATACCACGGTACAGCGGACTCTTGCCGTAGATTCCTTTCTTTGACCTCATCACTCTGAGTTGCAGCTTTGTGTTTCCATGCAGGACTTGTTGAGGTATTATAATATTGTCTTCATGTTGAGCAGCTTTGTGCATGTAGCACAGTAATTGTCTTTTTCGCGCCACCTCCAGCTTGGGGATTTTCAGACACCGGTGTAATACAACCACATCTACCCCATGTGGGTTGTGTATCTTGTCACAGATGCGCAGGGCATCGTTCTGTATTGTCTGTAGTTTCCGTACCGCCCACACAGGACCACCTTCAATGGTGAAACTACAGTACTCCATGATGGTACGTATCATGCGAGTATACACCTGTAGTGAGGTTTCTTTGTCTGATCTTTCTCTGATCTTGCGTAGTTGTGACATTTCATGCAAAATATAATTGGTGTCTACCACGTTGAAAACTTGAATGAATGTCAATATGATGGGGAAACATCACTGTACTAAAATGTATAACATGAAAAGGGTGGTAAAGGACACTAGGGTGGTGCTCTAATTTTCATTATGGATTATGCTTATTCCTCCTCATCAGTCCACAAATCCCTTCAGGACTGGATGATACTGTGGGCTACTATAACTCTGAATTGAACAGTGTATGGCGGGAGCACTGGGAGGGTGCCATAATTCTGAAAGTTAGAATGTAACATACTTTTAGCTTAGAATTGCATACAATATTGAGCGATAGAATGTAGGCCATAATGTAGCAATGTAACCAGAATACTTCCAGACCTAAGTGATGGATTTGTCCAAAGATGGAACTGTATACACAAGTGGAAGGTGGCTGTGTAACATAGTGTGAGATGTAATGCCACAGTTGAGGGAACCTCAGAGAAAGATATCAGTCTTGTTCATGCATGGGTTGGTTCCTCCTTCTGTAAAGGTGACATGTACAGATGACCCCCTCTATTTCCGATATGTGGGGGAACCGCAAGAGGAGCTAGAGGGAGCTATCTGCTGATGTCAGCAACATTAAGAAGGTGTATGGTATTGGCCTCATGATCATTTGGCACCAAGCCATCTCCATCACCATGTCCTTATGGTTGTTATGGCCTACATCTAATATGTACACAATTGACAATGGTTACCAAAGCCATCTTCACAGAAACTGCTGAAGCATACTTAACAGATTCAGTCACCATGTGATTCTAAGGGAGTGGCCATTACAGGCATTTTGGGTGTGAAGGAGGCTTGCCTTACCTTTCCTTCAATTGCCATGATTTTCAGTGATTGCCATGATTTGCAGTAGTTGCCATAGTTTTCACAAGGTCGAAAGAGCAATAAACATCTACAGAAATGTATGTCAAAGCAAAATTGAGGGATGACAGCCATTGAAATATTTAATTACATATCTTTTGCTAAGCTATTGATCAGTGACCTTTGTGGGTCACAGGTATGTTTGATTCCTCGATGATAATCATACCATACCTCCACCCTCGGTACAGGTCTTTTATTCCACTCAAATGCCCTGTTCACAATCCTACCTCCAGGTCCGACTTAGGCTTCCTAGCCTTAGTTATACACGTAGAAGTTCATAAATTTAGCGATAGTATCAGCCTGGCATTTGTGCCTTCTCTCTCTAAAATTTAAATCTGTCCTTCTGATCACCATGAAGGGTATGTAGACTATTAATCAGAGGCCTCTGTTTGGCAGGGAGGGTCTATTTCTGTCACTTACCAAGTAATAACATACCTCAAATCACAGCCCTATCCTTTAGGCATGTACCTTTGTGTCCATGTCTTATAATCCATCACCTGCCTCCAGCCTACCACCCGCCACCACCAAGAAGGTTATCAATGTACCTTATCTGATCGTGAACATGGCTGTGTTGCTTCTCACCACTGGCGGCCTGCCATGGGGTTGCATGGTGCCATAATTCTGAAAGTGAAAATAAAACATACTTTTAGCTTAGAATGGCAACCAATATTGAGCAATAGAATACAGGCCATAATGTAACAAAGTGACCAGAATACTCCCAGACCCAAGACATGGATTTATCCAAAGATGGAACTGTATACACAAGTGCAAGGTGGCTGTGCAGCTCAGAGTGAAATGTAATTCCACAGTTGAGCGAACCTCAGAGAAGGCTATAAGTCTTGTTCATGTATGGGTTGGTTCCTCCTTCTGTAAAGGTGATGTGTACAGATGACCCCCTCTATTTACGGTATGTGGGGGAACCGCAAGAGGAGCTAGAGGGAGCTATCTGCTGAAGTCAGCAACATTACGACGGTGTATGGTATTGGCCTCATTTGGCACCAAGCCATCTGCATCACCATGTCCTTATGGCTGGTATGGCCTACATCTAATATGTACATGATTGACAATGGTTACCAGAACCGTGTTCACAGAACCTGCTGAAGGATGCAGTATACGTGATACCTTCAGCCACCATGTGATTATAAGGGAGTACCCATTACTTAACAGGCATTTTGGGTGTGAAGAAGGCTGGTTTTTCTCTTTTTTCTCAATATGTCAATTGCCCTGATTTTCAGTAATTGCCCTGATTTTCAGTAATTGCCATGATTTTTTGTAATTGTCATAATTTTAGACACAAGGTCAAAAGGGCAATGAACATGTGCAGAAATGTATGTCAAAGCAAAATTGAGGGAGAACATCCATGTAAATGTTCAATTACATGCCTGTGGCTTAGTCAGCTATTAATCAGTGACCTTTGTGGGTCACAAGTACGTTTGTGGATTCCTCGGTGTAGGTCTCTCATTCCATCGATCAAACATACCCTGTTCATAATTCTACAGCAGGTCCGACTCAGGCTTCCCATCCTTAGTTAAACAAGTAGTAGTGCATGCATTTAGCGATAATATGAGCCCATCATTTTTGCCTTCTCTCCCTAATCTAAATCTGGCCCTCTTATCACCATGAGGGGTATGTAAACTACTAATTAGAGGCCTCTGTTGGGCAGGAAGGGTCTATTTCTGTCACTTCCCAAGTAATGATATACCTTATATCACAGCCCTATCCTATGTGCCTTTGTGTCCATGTCTTATAATGCATCACCTGCCTCCAGCCTACCGCCCGGCACCAACATGAGGGTTATCAATGTACCTTATCTGATTGTGAACATGGCTATGTTGCTTCTAACCACTAGTAGCGTGCCATGGGGTTGGAAGGTGCCTGGCAGAGGAGGGAAGATAAGATACCATCAGAAGTGCCTTGGTCTGATAGGAAGCTGTTAAAAGGCACCTGAGATGGGATTAACCCTGGAGGAATGGAGTTAATTGGGGAATGTGGTAGTGAGGCAGAGGAGGAAGGTTTCAGAAAAGGGCTTAGTGATCAGACAGAACTGGATATCCATGGCCTTGACAACCACCTAATGGCTGCAGAGGGAGCAGGTAATGTTGGAAAGCTAGTGAGATATTCACATAATTGCAATCATGGTATTTTGATTGGATCATTATCTCTTTGGCAAGAATTTTCTGTTTTATGAGGACCAATAAAATGTCTCATGGTTATAATCTTTGAGTTCCTGTTGCCCACATACACCTCAGTTCTCGCAGCATGTAGGCATAGGGGAGCACACACACTAGCCACCTGTGCATACCACAAATAGACAGGCAGTAGCAGTCACTGGAAGTGGCTGAAAATTAGCAATACTTAGAATAATATGGTTTTTAATAGGGACATGTTGTTATATATCTGGTTGATTTAGTGTATTGTATACATTGTAAAAGTTAGGTCATTATTTTCTAGAAAAGGAGTTATCAGTCCCTTAAACTTACCCTTTTTTGAGAATAATCCCTACGTTTGTGGAAAAACGAATACAGCTACAGGTGTTTTTTTTATTTCCTACATTGTGCACAAGTGTATTGTTGTTCCATATCTTAATTATAAAGAATATTTAGTGGAAGGATCTTTTTTATTTCTGATGAAATATAAAGAAAGTGTGTTTTCCATGTGATTATTGGACGATTGAGGTTTAAAATAATAACCTTTTCCTTAAATGGCTTCATATCTATACACATGTTTCATTGAAAATACTGACATATATGATGTGATTTGTGTGCAAAATAGGCTTGGAAACAAATGTGTACAAAATAAATTTGTATGAAATAGCAATTTCAATAATTTGCCAAAAATGAGTTATAAGCCCCTGCTCTGCTCTGGTAATTTCAACTGCAAAGTCCTGTTTATTCCTCACATTTATATAGTAAATACATGTTACTGCTTTAATCCTGAAAAAATCTATTGGTGAGAAGTAAAGAGTATGCATCCCCCTTAAAATACCCTGATGCAACTAAAAGAAAATCATTTGTTTACCGTTGGGCTGCATTTCACTCAGCCTAAGGCCTCATGAAATACGGCCTGAGGTCAACTCGTGAAATAACCCAGTCAACAGACTCGTGGACCTTTGCCTATATATTCATGCTTAACTGGAAATGTGAGAGGCGTTCACTGGCATCGCTACCTGCGTTGTTGCTTAATATGATTTCCAATAATTCATCCTATTTAAGGCCCAGTTACAGATGTTCAACTCATAAACTCAATCTGTACAAACCACTCATATTCTAACATAATGAGCTACAGTGATATAATATTGAGCTATTTGGTATTATCTGCTATACCCGATCAATCATTCACACCAGCAAAACAAGTGGAACAAAGCCCTAAGGTGTGGCCTATGCCCCAGACATCTAAATCAGTGCCAACATATAGAGTTGGCTGTCTCCTGAGGCAGCAACACAGCAGGTTGGCATGCCAAGCAGCAATCACTATCATGACCCGACATCACCAGCCTGCGCAGTTTAGCAGACCCTCACTGGTAAAGTAACCTCTGCACGATAACCTGTTAACCATGTGCTTGTTTCTGATGAATAAACGCCTTGCAATGTACCTTAGGCTAGGTCACTCTATTGTTACCTGAGGGATGAGGGTCATTACTTCCCACAGATTAAATTCACAGGTGGTGCCAGAAGCATATATCCACAAATGAAGTGCTGAGGCTAGGGACCTTTAAAATGGCTATGACTATACAATTGTGATGTTATAAAAACAGTGTGAAATCTTTCAAGAACTAATATTGAGCAATACAACCTGTGTATTAATTGCTGCTTCATAGAGTACTACATCAGTCAACTCAACTTAGCTTCTTATTGTAAACAACTCCTCCATGCATTCCCTTGAACTGTATAAAAAATCTTTTTTTCTATGAGAATATCATTTCTTAAAGTTATATTGAGGGACCTTATTGCCAAACCTGAATTGTTTTTGTGACCATGGTATGCCTGTATTTCTCCTGATATGAATAACAAAAGTCTGTAATTTGGAATTTGTCAATGCTTTGGCTATACAAGTCAGGATGTAATAATAATGTTTCAAGGAACAAAATTCAATTCAATTTGAACAATTGAATTCATGGCTTGGGTAGTGCTGGTTTCTATTAACCATAATGCCCCTAAGCATCTTTGTACAAAATTCAAGTCGAGGATGAGAAACAAATCTAAATTAACTTTTACAAAATTGCTATGTTTGAGTTGAATAAGTATGCATACACTTATACTCTGGCAAATAAGTTCAATCTCAAAACATTTTCCGCTTTGTTTATACAAAAACATTAAAAGGCTGATGGTAATATCATTAAAATGGATGGCCCACCAAGACTAAAACATATGCTGTCTAGTTCCTCAATTGTCATCAAACGAGGAGGTAATACACTTCCTTTACATTGGAGACTCCTTTGATTAAGCCATACCAGTGCATTCAACAGAAGTCTTACAAGCACCACCAGAAGGGCTGTCTCCATTTTGCATCTGTCACCTCATTCTCAATGCTGCGAGTTAAAAATGAAGTTGCTGTAGTATGGATTCAATTAATAGCTACCCATACTTCACACTGCCATGAAGGTTTAAGCCTTCAGGGATGGTATGATGCATTAATGCATCATACCCTTGGTCGTCATGATGCATGGATGAAGCCCTGGCGAGTAACTCGCGAGAGCTACATTCAGGTATCATTCAGGTATCATGCTGACAAATGTCATATTTTAGTGACATTCGTCCTTAAAAGGTTAAAAAGTGAATGTCATCAGGGGTACAGCCATTCCACAGTGCCTGTAAAACAACCTAACCTCTGTAATCATTTTAGATATATGACCTTCATGAACATAGTATAACCTGCACTCTGAAGCAGGACTTAGGTTGTTATTATCACCGACTACCACAACCAGTTGCAGGACCACCACTTAAAAGATAAATCACAGAGAACACAAACTCTTTAAGCCGCCAGGGTAGTATCAATTGGCTGTTAATTGAATCCATCCTACACAGAATGTCATTTCGGATTTGCCGCGTGGCAAAACACTCTGAATCATTTCTCCCCTCCTCCAAGCTATAAGCCGTCCCATTTCTGAAATACATGAACTCTTGTGCAGTTCAAATATGCAAATATGTATATATTAGATATTATGATAATACGTCTTCTCATATTCATAATTGTCTTGCCATGACAGCAGATGATTGTGATAGAAATAGTGATCCAACCTAAAAAAGACATAGTGATCCAACCTATAAAAACATGATTCTATTAATATCTTCGGCAGCTCTCTATCCTTGACATGAGTTATTCCTTGCTCCTCCAACCCTTAATCCCAAAGCCTCACCTTATGAATATTGAAGACATGTAAGACTGGCAAATAAGTTCAACCTCAAAACTGTTCCGGTTTGTTCATACAAAAACATTAAAAGGGCTGTGTCTCACTTACTTGGGCCAATGTGTTCGTGTTTTTTTTACGAAGCTCTACATTCATGTATACCGTTCTATAGTTAAAGATGTATGCTTCCTTGATAGCCGGTCATAGATGGCACCCAGTCATAGACGGCACCTGGTCATAGACGGCACCCGGTCATAGACGAAAACATTGGCCCAACTTTGTGAGACACAGCCCAAAGGCTGATGGTAATATCACTGAAACGAATGGTCCACTAACACTAAAACATATGCTGTCTAGTTCCTCAGTTGTCATCAACAGAGGAGGTAAAACACTCCCTTTACATTGGAGACTCCGTTGATTAAGCCATACCAGTGCATTCAACAGAAGTCTTGCAAGCACCACCACAAAGGCTATCTCCATTTTGCATCTGTCACCTCATCCTCTGCAAATTAAAAATGAAGTTCCTGTAGTACGGATTCAATTAAAAGCTACCCACACTTCACACTGCCATGAAAGCTTAACCCTTCAGGGATTGTATGATGCATTAATGCATCATGCCCTTGGTCGTCATGATGTATGATTGCAGCCCTGGCGAGTAACTTATGAGAGCTACATTCAGGTATCATGCTGACCCTATGTGGTTGAGACACCCCCAAAGAGTTGGCATGATGCACCAATGAAGCACTGGAGAGTAACTCCCCGGGGCTATATTGTTGCATCATGACGACAAATGTCATATTTTAGTGACATTCGTCCTTAAAGGGTTAAATGTCATCAGGGGTACAGCCGTTCCACAGTGCCTGTAAAAACAACCTAACCTCTAAATTTCGGATTTGCCGCGTGGCAAAACACTCTGACATGAATCATTTCTCCCATCCTCCAAGCCATGAGCCGTCCAATTTCTGAGATACATGAATTCTTTTACAGTTAAAATATGCAAATATGCATATATTAGATATTATGTTAATACGTCTTCTCATATTCATAATTGTCTTGCCATGACAGAAGATGATTGTGATAGAAATAGTGATCCAACCTAAAAAAGACATAGTGATCCAACCTATAAAAACATGATTCTATTAATATCGTCGGCAGCTCTCTATCCTTGACATGAGTTATTCCTTGCTTATCCAACCCATAATCCCAAAGCCTCACCTTATGAATATTGAAGACATGTAATCTAGCCAGCTTTGTTTATCACTTTCTTAAGACCGTCAAATAGAGACACTGTTAATGCTTTTATCTACGAAGCATCCATAAATAGAACATAGGATTGATAAAAAAAACAGGTTGTTAGTACTATACTTTTGATATGGAAACCCTCGAGGCATTCTTTCAAGTATAATTAGCTTACTCTAGTAGTCCTTGAGGGTTTATGCTAGTGCTACATTGTTTAGTCCTCTGTATAGGGCCTAAAATAGTGCTGATACCATTAAATAACTAATTGTTAGTGGAATGTGCATTTATAAACAAGCATGATTTTCGAGTAACAAATGACCACTCATACGACGTTTTGGTCAGATATTACCCCATACTGGTTTGCTACAGTGAAGCATACCACATTGCATATGGTACCTGCATCGTATACCCAATCCATGGTAGAGGGGCATAGCACTTAGCACATGTTGTTTTAGGGCAATGTCACTTCTCTGAAACCTAAACGGGGGAAATAATATTCGCACATATATTATTTGGTTTTAAATCTGAGTGAACAAGGGACCGCTACATGTTTACTGGCAAGTCTACTGCTATCCTTATAAGGTCATGGACTCTGGTTGGTCAGCCTGGATACCCACCTGTTGGACATGTGACTTCTGGCCTGCTGCACCCAGTGCTGGGCACAGACGGCCGAGCAGCCGACCGACCAGGACCTACCTGCACCAAGGTGCCTCAGAGACAAGCACTATGCATTAAAAATTTATTGACACACTCAATGCATAGTCAGGGTGTCTGTTAAAGCTTATGATAAAAGAATCTCCATAGAATTCATTCCCAACCACACCATCTTCTTATTTATATTTTTTGTATTTTGCTTTCTATCAGGCTTTTTATAACAAAATATTCTTTGGTTGTAAAAGTCAAGGATATCCAATTTTCCCTGTTCACTAAGCCCTGATACCTCTTTCAATGAATGATTCCTTTGAATACCTGCCTACTCTTCGTCCCTACCTCCCCCAAGGATAACTCGATTCCTCCAGGGTTATTCCCACCTCAGGTGCCTTTTGACAGCATCTTATCAGACCCAGGCACTTCCGATGGTCTGTAATCTTGTTTCCTCTGCCCCAGTACTTTCCAACCCCTTGCCAGGCTGCCAGGTTGCTAGGCGTGAGAAGGTACGCTGCCTTGTTCACAATCAGATAAGGCACATTGATAACCCTCATGTTGGTGTCGGGCGGTAGGCTGGAGGCAGGTGATGGATTATAGGACATGGACACAAAGGTGTCTGTGCAAAGCACGGGTTTTAACAAGACCTCAGCTTGGAGAATGAGAAGGCTATAGGGTACCATGGGAAGGTGTGCAACTAATCTCTGCAGGCCCCAGGACTCTACAGAGAGGTGGTGCCATCTAGGGTATGTTGTGTACACTACCTCTTTGTAGAGCCATGCAGAGATGAGTGGATAATGGGTGGCACACCTTCCTATGGTACCCCATAGCCTCCTCACTCTCCAAGCTGAGGTCTTGTTAAAACCTGTGGTGCAAAAGAAATTCTTCATATATCAGAGAATTCTTGCCATAGAGATATAGCATCCAACCAAAGATGTCATGATTGCATTTCTATCGATGTCTCAGCATCTTGCTCTATCATCTGCTCCTGCTACACCCATCAGCTGGTTGTTGAAGTTGAGTATCCAGTTATATCTGTTTTCTTAGTCCTAACCCTTTTCCTAATACCTACCTCCTCGGCCTCTTAACCACTCCTTAATAATAGCTCTACTCCTCAAGTTGTTTTCCATCTCCAGTGTTTTTCAAACCAGGCATTAGCAATTATGATGAAGTGTTATCTCTCCCAATCTGCCCCAAACCTATCCACCACCTGCGATGCTGTCTTTGGTGAGGAGGAGAACAGCCTGTTCACAATCAGATTAGGTATATTATTAAGGCCGAAAAAAAAGGTTTGTTTCAGGTAAAATGGGCAGAAAATTTTGGGTCTGTAGGTTGGATTTTAAATTCTTTAAAATTGTCTTTGTTTAAACATGAAAGTACTAGCCGGCCTTTCCGAAGACCCTAAAAATGACCAAAAAGGGTAAAAATCAGTCTTTGCGAAAACTTTTTCATCCCACAGGACATTCGGTCCTGCAAATTTTCAATTTTGAAGGACCGGCTACACTTTTGGAGGACCGGATAGCCACATATATGATGATTTTTGCATTTCAAGTACAGAAAAGTTTTGTCCATTAAAAATTCATTTTACTTGCAATCATTTATGGCCAAATTAGGATAGATATATTGTTTTACACAACATATTGACATACATATTTCAGCTTTAGAAGCCCAACTAAATTTTTTCAGTTCAGCAAAACCCCAAAATGTGACTGGACATTCGGTCCTTCTACACCTGTGAATCTGCTGTACCGGTGGCATTTTAGAAGGACATTGCCACTGTCCTGCGTGTTTTCGCAAAGACTGAAAAATACAGAAATTTCTTCAAAATTGCATAAGAAAAAGGTAGGGTCGCCCCTGTTTTGGGCCTAACCCTCATGTTGGTGGCAGGCGGTAGGCTGGAGCCAGGTGATGGATTATAAGATATAGACATGAAGGTGTATGTGAAAAGAATAGGGCTGTGATTGAGCCATGTTAATACCTGGGAAGTGACATGAATAGACCCCTCCCTGCGCAAGCAAGCCACTCATTAATGGTTTACACATCTTCTGGTAAGCCAGGGCTCTTGTTTCCCTCCTGGGTGAGACAGATAGGCGAGACAGTTATGTATTAGGGATAGGAGGCCTTAAATAAGGGCCTGTCGTGTATGACTGCCTGGGGTAAGAGCCCTGCTAAATTGAAGAGGGCTCTGCCGCTTTATCAAAATGGTACATTCTTTCTTATATATAGCTAAGTAGGCCCTGGTGCTAATAAAAGACATTTCTGGTTGGGGCAAATGAGTCCTAAACTATGTCAAGATGTGCATATGATTATCAAGAACACAGAGAGAAGAAGTAGAATCACTGTAACTCCCGATCACTGAGGTAACTCTCCCCACATCTCTAAAGCGACTCCCAATCATTAGGGAGTCTTAGAATAGGAGTCATTATAGAGTTATTTTAGAGTCCTGCTAATGTTAGGGAATCACATTAGAGTCCTGGGGGGAGTTACCTCAGTGATCAAGTCGGAGTCACAGTGGTTCTACTTCGTTTCTGCATGAAGGGAGTGACAGAAATACCCCTCCACCTGCTCCCAAAGGTCACTGATCAATAGCTGACCTAGCCACAGGCATTTAATTTTTTGTTTTCATGGCTGTCCACCCTCAATCTTACTGTACCATTTCTGTAAATGTTCATTGTCATTTTGACCATGGTCAAGTAGGCTTTACACAAAGAGAATAAAAATTGATTTTTGGGATTCCCTTTAGAAATAAATCTGAATCATCTAGAATAATTCTGCTATATTTGATCCAGCATTGTAAATGCTGGATCAAAAAGAAGGTAGAGTCCATCTATGATACAGAAGAGCAGACATTCCTGAAAACTATGGCAATTACTGATAATCCTGGCAGTTACAGAAAACTATGGCAATCATTGAGAACAAAAGCATTTACTGAAAACCATGGCAATTACTGAAAACTATGGCAATGAAAAAAGAAGAAGTTAACCTTCTTCAACCAAGGTTTAGGTAACCACGGTCAACAGTGTCTATTGGGTACATATCAATCACATGGATATGAAGATGGTGCTGTGGTCCAGAACAGCAGAACAAAAAGGCCTGGTGAGACAAATGCTATACACCTCAAAGTAACTGAACTTTTTTGGAAACCCTTCTTTAGGATTACTGGAGTAAGTGAGTACCATGGCGAGGTGAACCCATGAGAGATCTGAATACCATTCAGAAGTGAACCCCTAAGATATCTATATAAGGACCACAGGGAAGTGAAAACCTTTTCTTCCAATTAATGTAAAGTCTATCTTAATCAATGTAAAATAGTTTGATACTTAAAGAGGAAGGTCAGGTGCCGGGCCAGGAGCTAAATAACAGAGTATCAATATTTTTTTATTAGAGTGAAATGCTTCAATTTGTATAGTAAGGAGTATTATCTTCATTAATTCCTACTATTCGAATACTCCTGTAACCCTCCCCCAAAACCATATTACCAAAAGCATTTTGAAGGTGGATTCTAAAATGTAATATCTCTAATATATAAGAAAAAAAACGGAACCTTTAGCTTTAAACACTAATTGGTAATTAGGGTAAATAATGTATACACTTGACTCTGATACCAAGCTTTCTGAGGGGTTCAATTATCTCTAGTACTTAGTTCCCCCAATGCGTTCACTTCCCTCAAGTATTAACTTCTCCTGGGGTTCAGATCGCTGTGGTACCTACTTCTCTAGTTACCTTCTCCAAATCTGCTGACATCAGCATATAGCTCCCTCTAGCTCCTCTTGCGGTCCCCCCATATACCAGAAATAGAGGGGGTCATCTGTACACATCACCTTTACAGAAGGAGGAACCAACCCATGCATGAACAAGACTGATATCTTTCTCTGAGGTTCCCTCAACTGTGGCATTACATCTCACACTAGTCTGCACAGACTCCTTACATTTGTGTATACAGTTCCATCTTGAGACAATTCTATGTCTTAGCTGTGGAGGTGTCCTGGTTACACTGCTACATAAGGATGATGTGGGTTACCTTCTATTTCTCAATATTTGAAACAAGAATAAGATACAAAGTATTATTCATTTCTATTTCTACTGGAGTGATAGCAGCCTAAATTTTTGATCACCCAGTCCTGAAGGGATTTATGGAGTTTATACTCCGCCTGGATGTTTGGTCTATTGTTCCTACTGTAGGTTTATTTCCATATTTTACTTTTGGGAGAGTACTCAATCTTGCTGTAGCAGATTCGAATCCCAAACGAAACTCAAAATAGATTTTGCAAAAAATCTCGAATTTATCATTAAAAAGACCCCTTACTATTAGGTAATTCATGCAGGATGGAGTATAAGCTAGAAAACCTCCTTGGAGGTGTAGTATTTGCAGTAAAACCTCATCGGCTACGCCTCAGAGGTTTTACTGCAAATACTACACCTCCAAGGAGGTTTTCCATCACGAAGAGGTGGGACAATTGTAATCTATAATTCAAATTAGAGCAAAGAGCGAACGCTATATGTCACCTACACAGACATACTATTGGGTACTGATGGGTTCCAGCATGAAAGTATGACACTGACATTGAGAGCAATTCTGACAGTCCAACCTTAAGTTTGATTTAAGCTCCACAATGGGTGTAGAGATTTCCCTCACTGCAAGTTGGAACTAACAACTGGTATTTATGTCTCTATTTGTGTCGATACACTGCCAATGTAGGTGTATAGATCTAGATATGCCTAGATTTTCATACAAGTGATAAAAGTCTGCTACAACTAGGCTTCAATCCACCAAACCTGCATTTAGCCATGGGGCGATACCAGGCCCAAACACTGTGGTTTGTCTATTGCCATACATCTATCACTTCCATTCAGAACAGATTGCCACTTCTACTTCACTCGGCAGGTTTCTTCCTGCCTCTCCCATCATCCTTGACAATATCACCGCACCCCAGTTCCTGCCTGAGACCTGCCCCAATACTGCCATACCATGCTCATCTCACCTGTATTCTCCTACCCTTTTACCAACATCACCGACCTTTCTGTACAATTTCCTCCTGTTAACAGAACCCGATCTTTCATGGAAATCCACGTCAACCACTCCATTTCCTGCACATTAGCAGCAGTTTCGGCGCTTCTGCCAGATTCTGTGAAGAGGATTTACATCAAAGCAAATAGTATATTGAAGAAAATATTTAACTTTGCAACAGCCTAGACATAAATGTGTTCCATATTATGGGAATGTCGACGGCTCTTACTGTAAGATAACTTTAGAGATGAGCAGATCATTTGTTCTAGAACATGGTAGATTGGCAACTTCCATGAAAAATATAATCTGGTTAACAGGAGGAAAGTGTAGAAAGGACAGGGGAAGGTGGTGAAAGGGTAGGGGGATACAGGGATGATAAGCATTATATGGCAATATGGAGCAGGGGCAGGGGCAGGGGCAGGGGCAGGGGCAGGGGCAGGACTTAGGGGTGGAATGATATTGACGATGATGATAAGAGAGCCAGGAGGGCCCCTGCCGTAGCCAGAATTGAAGCAATAGCTTCATGCCTATGGACGAACCATAGGGTAGACTGACCTAAAGATAACCACGTACCATGAGATGACCCCCTCAATTTTGTAGTCATTCATTCATGATAAGCTCTGTTTTTGTGTATCACAGTACACTTTAAGTGATCCTCTTTCCAGAAAAGGACAAATAAGTACAGTACCATACACAAATAACTACATAATTAAGGTGGACATCTCATGGTACGTGGTTACCTTTAGGTCAGTCTACCCTAGTGCCTAGGCGCAGTATGGCCCCATTCCTATTAAAGGTAAGCTTGTAGCTGCAGCCTGCAGGATGCTTTAGACAGCTGTGTTACCGGTGACCCTCCCTATTAGTGTCAGAACAGATAAAGATGTTTAAGTCTATGGTGCCACTGAGGGAAATATTACAGACAAATATCACTTTCCATGACAGAAATGAATAGTGTGAGCCCTTACTAGACAGTGCTTCAAGCTAAGTCTCACAATGTCAGTGTCATGCTGGAACCCTTCAGAGCCCAATCGTCTTCATATGGCTCCGGGGGAAAAGCCTTTCCCTTTCTGAAGTGTGCTCTCAACGTCTATAAGCACCCTCTGTCAAAATTATGGTACTTCCTACTGACAACCTCCACCTTTCCCACTGACAGAGAGTCTGACATTGCTGCTGGTAATAGATATCTATATGGTTTCTATACACAGGGATCGGTGGCCATGGTAGGAAGGGATCATACTGCTTGTCTGGTAACACCTGTACGTAGCTAACTGAGGATAGCTGCAACAAAAGGTCAATGTTAAATTGCTGTTATCAATTTAATTTACTGTGTAACCCAATTTCAATTTTGTTCATCAACGGGGTTTAGCAAAGTCATGGTACTGGGGCTCTCCTTTATTAAACGGTGACTCCATTGATGCAAATCAGTAAGATCGGATGAACGTTCACAATTCAATAGACACATCTCATGTTATTCTACTGTCTACTGGCACCAATCCAGGCTGTCCTGCTATTCTGGGCCTGACCACTGTCTCCATATGTCCTGCTGATCTAGTTGCTAATTTTGCGCTGATGGTCTTTAACTATTGTTAATAAATGACCAATCCCTTAACGATCAGAGCATGCCCTTTCAGGTATCATTACAGTGTCCTGTCCTGCCCCACACACATACAGAACACTGCTCTACAATCATGTACACGTGGACTGAGATTTAAGGTGTTCTTAGTTGGTGGTTTGCAGTGGTCACTGCCGCGTTCCCACGCTGGCTGGGAAGGTAGCTGCAAGTCATACGATCCTTACAGTTACTTTAGAAGTCAGATACTTGGACGGTTTCCAGACAGCCCTTAGTCCTAGCCTACCCACCCAAGTATTGGGATCACTACATCATCAAGGAGTGCATCTTACCCTTGAATAACATTACCATAAGGATTAAAGGACTGGTGTCAGTCTCAGCTGTACCCATGGGTGAAGTGACATGGTGGTTGAAACAGTGAACAGGAGATCTACTTCATGAGGGCTGCTGGAAGTTTGCCCAACTACATTTACATCACCTGTAAAGATTTTGTGTACAGAACTGGATAAGTTCTTGAGTACCTTGAGATGTGCATACATAGTTCCAGTTAAGGGAATGAAACCGTATTATGTAGAATGTAATAACATTGACAAAGCTGGATCAATACTGGCAGGATGCCTAGGGCATTTGCTGGATGTACATGGATCACTCTCTAGTAGAGAGACTCTACAATATTCATCAAAAAACATACATTAGTACAGAGGGTCTAAATTAGATCTTCTTTCTCAGAGCTTAGTTATTATGCTATGCCATATGTAAAGAAAATAAGTCTATTCAATGCTGATAATGTCACTACTATGTACAGCATAATGAGGAGGGTTGATTACCATGAACAGTGATGGAAAGGACATATTACATGCCGGTGACTTTGTAAGGTATTAATCAGTGGCCTATGTGTGACAGAGAAGGGGTTATTTCTGTTACCTGAGAAATAATCATACCCGAAAGCACCACCACTTCCTCTGGTACCATTGTGTTCTCATCTTGTAATCCATCACCAACCCGCCACCACCATGAAGGTTATCAATTCACCTTATCTGATTGTGAACATCGCTGTATTCCTCCTCACCACTGGCAGCCTGGCAGGGGGTGAGAAATTTATGGGGCAGAAGAGAGAAGATTACAGAGTGTCAGAAGTGATTGGACCTGATATGAAGCTGTCAAATGGCGTTGGATATGGGATTAGCCCTATAGGAATGAAGCTAGAATGGGAAGTGGTAGGGGGGGGGGGGGGCAGAGATGGCAGGTATTAAATGAGGGGTTGGGATTTAGTGATCAGACAAAACTGGATATCCTTGACCTCCAGAACCAGCTGAGATCTGCCTAAGGAGCAGGTAATATGGCAAAAATGGTGAGATATTGATGAAATTCAAATTCATCTCTTTGTTTAAGCTCAATTTATTTTGAACAAGTAAACTCTCAGATGCAAGACAAAAATATAATACATTTGCCTAAAAATGTATTGATGGCCAGCTCACAACATGTAGATTAAAGCAATTCATTTTTGGAAAATCACCAATACCTGCCTTCATCCATGTAAAATTCGGAGAATACCTCCAAACCCAATGGGTCAGCAATTATTGCCACTGATTGAATTAAATTGGCCACAGTATAATCAATGAATCAAAACTGCCCTTGAGTGCACCAATTTAATTTTTATTGCAGAAGTGAGATGCTGCCCTGGAGGAGGAACTCAAGTTACTAATGGAGGGCTGCTCCTCTACACTGGGTGGGGCGTCTGATGCAAGGAGCATCTTCAAGCTGGTCCCCTTCCCCTCTGTAGGAGAGCTGACATTGGCAGGGTTTCAGAACCTACTATAGTTGATGCCATGGCTGGGCAAGCATTGGCTTTAGTCATCATAACTCTCTTGGATACACTTAAGCCTCGTCCTTAGAGAAATTTCTTGCAAAAAGTCTTGCTCTCCCTGCTAACCGTACCAATTTCTGGCCGCTCTAAAAGGGTTGATGCTGAGATTAGAGTAAAGCAGGCTAATCTATTGAAAAATACCATATGGATTCTTCCAGAAGATTAAGATTATTAGAGATACAGTATACAATTTTCTCCCATTCAAGATAGCTAACTTGCATCGTAATTTTAAGGTCATGCAATAAAAACTACTAGATAAATATTTTGCTGAAGACTGATACATCTATACTGCCTCTACGTATATGGGTTAAGCCACTGACTTATGCAGATTTTGTGATTCAGGTCTTTTCTACCTTTCACCCCTGCACAATTAATACTAATGTTTTGGCTAGTGACAATTATTTTCTGGTGTTATGGCCCCCTAAGAAAAAAAAAATTAAAACATTTGAAAAAAACTCAAAACAGCATGTTTTACATGTCTCATGTCAATATGAACACTATTAGCCCATCCCAACGGAAAAAAATATAAAGTATAGATGATGGATTAGCCTAATATCTGTACTACATAATGCTCATGGTAGACTTTTAACTGTAGCGTTTATGGGAGTCAGATTACTTCACAGAATGTGGGATTAATTCCTTGTTTATGGTTATGTGCCACAGTCATGGTATCAGCATGAGTGGCAGCAGTATACAGCAGTGGGTATCATTCATCACAGACTCACACACACACACACACACACACACATATTTATATATATATATATATATATATATATATATATATATAAATAAATATATATATATATATATATATACATATGTCAGAGTGCAGGCTATAATGCCACTGATGGCCATTAGTGTCAGGTGTCCTGTTTATGAGTCTCTGATTACTACATAGAATTTGGCATTGATCTAGGTTTATTAGCACTGTCAGAGAACTAGCACGGCAGGGGTATCAAACATGATATTGTAAAACCTCGTGTAGCAGCTTAACACTTAGACCTAGAATATCCTTAGCCTCACAGGGGGTCTGACTATGGTGACTTTAGTACAATAAAATGTGTGAAAGCTGCACCCTGACTTTGCTCTGATCCTATATGCTACACTTTAGCCATGGTCTTCACACAAGGTTTTATGGTAGTGTAACTTTTTCCAATTTATTTTACCATTCCTTTTTCATTCTAATTTTTCATGAACATATTATTACTGTAGGTCACTATAACCAGCCTATTTAACCTTTTTTGGTATGTGTAAATTGAAAAGCTGTAAAGATAGCAGTGTCCTATACATAGATTGTCATGCTGTGATGACCCTGGCATAATGAAGTAAGTGTAGCAGAATAAACACATCTTTATTTAAAATACAGGTCTCTTTTCTGGTGTATAGGTCGTGTCCCATCAAAGTGAAAATATTGTTCCTGGGATTCATCTACTAGAGCTTATTCTTTATAATACGTTGATACCATACATGAATATATGTTTTATCTTCATATTGTTTTACACATGCTACTTGTCATATAACTTTCAACAGGGAGGGCTGTTTCCTCTACTACACAGGATGAGGTGTTCACATGGGTGTACCAACAGACTGGGTCAATATACAATATCTACATTTACATACATATTGACACTCAGGCCTGCTCTGCACAGAGGAGAAAGAGCAAAGTCGATGGTAAGAGTTAATAGTACATGGGGGTTTGAATAAATTCATTAAATGGACATTTTCTCCAGAAATAATCAAGGGGGATACCCCAGTGTGGCAAGTTACTTTTCTGTAATAGTGGCTAGGGAAGTCATACATGTATCTTTACTTGCTCCAGTTAGTTAGATCACACAATGCACTTTCCCATTATGTGAATCATTATGTAATCTAGTGCGAGAAGTGGCCATGCAATTGAATCTCATCTCCACACAATCAATTCTCCTGTTATCATGGTGACAACTGTGATTGGAAGTGTAAACTATCATATGGCAGCTATTTTACCATAATTCGTAATGATAATTATCACATTATGGTAATGTATGATGCAAAAATGAGGTATACTTATGGGTAAAAGTAGCTGTAAAGAATAATAGAAATCTTGTATTTGCATCTAAAAAAGTGATGCTTTTCATTTAGTCTCTGCTTAGATGCCAGGATAACTCTGAGCTGTCAGAAACTAATTAATTTCTTTTGAGTCCCTAAAGTAAACAGCTATAATGAATGATGTCATAGATTGATCTGATAGAAATGAAATCATGTTTCCAATGACCTCTGCAGAATTGGGTTGCTGACAAACCTTTTCAAATCAATGGAGCAATATGTTTTTATTCCTTAAGATGTAATTGATCAAATACTGATAGGATGTAATAATTATTTGTAGCAATCCGACTTGTAAGCATGGTATGGCGTTCAAATAAATTCAATAGACCTAGCTCTAAGCTAGCTGTGATGTCCCACTGTTCCAGTTATTCAAGCGAAACAAATCGAAATCCATTTAGAGAAGATCAAATTCCATGTGGAGGACTAATTGTAATCAAATGCACATATCATGTATTATGATGCTATGACTGTATGCATGCTGTACTCATATGTGTAAGTAAATCTTAGATCTTTAGTGTCTTAGGCAAACACATGACGCGTGGTAATAGTCAGTAATTAAGCCTTCTGTGTAACCCTTCCTTTAAGCCAATAGCAGGCTGGGGAGTCCCCCAGTCTATGATTTGCTATGACCCTCTCCATATCATCATATGAATATACCTTCATACCCAAGCTTCGTGAGAGGAACATGAGCTCAGCTACTGCAGCCTCCTATTTACACATCCCTATTCTACCTCTAGGAGACAGGCCTCCCCTTCTAGCTGACACTGTAAGAGCTGCTCTGCAGTGGTCTAGAGTGGGGCTGGAGGAGCAGCTCAGGACCTGCTGCCAGGTACAGCTCACGGCACTCAGCACCATCAGCCCCTATCAACTATCAACGTCACAGGGAGATGACATCACAGCTGACATTACACTGGCTGCTGACGTCAGGGAGGGATTGATCTGGGGCTTTACCCTGGTCATCCTCTGTAAATAATATTGTCTGGCAGACAAAGGACTTATAAAATAGTAAAAAAAAGTATTTCCTTAAAACAATTTTTCACCATATCACCTCATTTGTCCGGAAGCGAGTTTAATTATCTTATTTTCTTGAAATGAGAAAATTGTTTTTGCTGTGCACGCCAGGATCCTAATAAGCACCACACATTTGGGTCTTTTACTAATCATGGGCCCAGTCAGAACCCTTAACTAACAATAGGATATCTTAGCTAATTTCAAAAGCTCCCTGTGTGTAACAGATAAATGGATTACCTATTTTTTTTGATGCATCGCTGCCAGAAACAAACAAAAAGAAAGAGAGCAGCAGGCACCACTTGTAACATCACTCAGAGGTGACATATTTTATGATATTACAAATAAAAATGTACTAGATAGACTACAAATTATTGAAAACAAAGCGCTCAGGAAATGTTTAAAGGTCAATCATATGTACCCCACCGTTGCGACACACCAGGAGGCTAAGATATCTAAGCTTAAGCCTAGAAGGATTATGCACTTATATAATTTTATGTACAAACAGCAGAAGTACACAGAAATGTTAAATGATAGACAAATATTTACGAGAGCGCATGATGCTAGCTTGTTCAAAGTATACCTGCCCAAAAATGAAACAGGGAGAAAAAATGTATTATATAGAGGAGCCATGTTATGGAACAGTCTTGATGTAAATATTAGAAATTTAGATTCATATGAGGATTTCAATTTAAATAGGAAAAAATGGCTCGGTAGCACAAACTACAACTTTATGTATTTTTGAACAAAACTGTGATAAAAATTTTCGGTGACATAGGCCCACCCCACCGCTTTGTCTCTCCCCCCCCTACAAAGGGACCCACTAGTCGAATATTTTTATATGTATTTATGGATACTAAATATGATCTCAGTTGTAAATACTTCTCGGCCAGGTACATACTACTCAATAAAATTGTAAATTCATGTATATTGAAAATATACCGGTATACAGCGTTGAAAACACATGATTACTATTGTACAGGGAGCCCATCCCTTATTGTCATACATACATGCAACATTACTCAGGTGGATATTATCGAGGAATAGAATGTAGGTTAAAATACGGTCTTTTATATATATATACATATACTTTATTTGTTTGAAATGTTAGATCCAACCCAAGTTCACGATGATAGTCAAAATCTATATTTTTCACGATGGGTAATGATGTAGTCGCGATGTGATATTTGGATGTGTCTAATGTAATAACAATTATGTATACGCACTAGTATTATTATTGATGATATTATTTATTATAAGAGGTAAAAAACATATACATGACACTGGATAAAGATGTACACCGAGCTGAAAAAGCTCTTTCTTTATTCAGTATAAATAAACGAGGATGTGTTTTGCACATCTCTCAAATCAAAAAAAAAGAAAAAAAAAGGTCACACCGCCTCCTTCCAGGTGTCATGGTTGACAGTGTTGAGGTACATCCTCAGCTGTGTCTGTGGGAGACAGGGTTGTACGGACTGAGGGCAGTACACAACAGGGTGGAGTGTGTTAGGTCAAGTTAACCAAAAACTGAGGTTCACTTTGCTGTACACCTGAGACATAATACACAAGTAGATATCATAGTGCAATGACCTGCAATGAAACTTTTGCTGGGACACACAAATACATTTTCTAATCATCCAAGCAAGTGCCATGAAATGATTCTGCTAGTTTCAATTTATTTTCATGGACCATTCTATAGATTGTTCTTGATGAGATTCAAGAAAGCTCAGCTGCCCTGGCAATCTAACTTGCATACAAGATGTAGTCTATAGGCGAGGTTTTACGGGAATACACATGAAGCACTATTGATGTACTATTGTCAACAGTTGTTAATATTTTAGTATATGACTAGAAATAGCAAGCAACAAGGGAATACCTTTATTATTGTCTCACATTATTGACTCTTTAGTTCATTTAATCTTTTCATCCCAACCCCATTGTAAAGCTTGCAAAGATTTATGACTTCTTCACAAGGGTGATAATTGGCTAACTTATATTTTGATAAATATATGGATTTCTATATGTATAGATCATGCCAGTTCTTTCTAGGACCTTTTCGCAACCATTGTTTTCTAGTAATATTATTTTCATTAATACTATGTTGTGTATACATCCCATGTTCAGAATGATATATGGAAGCCTTCCAGACTTATGTTTCACTGATGCCAGATTGTATTTAATTCCACCATCAAACATTTTGGCTACAGCATGCACCAACTGTTGGAAAGGCAGACTAGAACCCCGCAGTGTTTTTACTCCCCATAGCTAGGGGGTTCCATAGAAAATTGAAAAAGTACTGTACACAATATTGAAAATATAGACTGGATGGAGAAGACCTATACTAATCGAATGGAATGATAAAAGATATAGAAGTAAATGATTGGGAACCATTTGAAGATGGAAAAGTCCCTAATCCTTTACCCCGCCTGCTGCCTGCTGTGGCAACAGGCCCACGGCACCTGTACTGAGTGTGTACTGGGGCTTGTAGCACCGTGAGTAATCACCCTGAGTGCAGCCACAGGGCCTGGTGGGGGGAAATACATCAAATTTAAATGTCAATATATCAGCAACCGTATGGGATATGTATCTCATTATTTTAGCACTATAACATATGATTAAATATCTTTCAGAGGATGTATCTTTTGTTATATCTGTGTAGGGCATTGGTTATTTAATTGTGACTTTCATTAGGCTTAAAATCCGGGAGAGATGGTAATGATTAGGTCAGTTTTTATTTGTGCATTCAATTCTCATATATCTAGTGTATAAGAGGACCATACCCCTTTTTTAAAATGTATTATTATTTCCCATGATATAGCAACATTTAATTTTGTTTTAACCATAATTTATTAACCAAACATGGTACAAAAAAAGGGGTGGGTTGGGGATGTGACCCTGCATGTGTAGAATAATGCCATGCCTTTTGATTTGATGAGATGTGCCTAGATTTCCCCGGATTTAGCATTAACTGAGAGGTGCCCTATGCATGGTAATATAGGAGGCAGTGCCACAGCCGCCCTGTACTCAGAGTGGGAGCAGTGGGGACACGCTATGCTGACTGCGTGGAACCCCCTACCATAGCACTAAGCATGCTTATAACATGGATCTTAGTCATGCATCATGACAACACAAGGACGCAGCTGCATAAGTACAGCATGGTGTTTTGTAGGAGATAGAAACTACCAGTATCCATGTATGGATTATTCCAGAGTAGAGCAGCTACCAATAGTAAACAAGCTTATAGATAATGAGCGGTTCACACCATCTATCTATGGCCTGCCACAACTCTTTGATATCTGGCCATACAACAAACGTTGGTCCTTTCTATGGACTCAACTTACACTAGGTATTAAAACAGGATACCTGGGAATTAAAATAGGGTATCTAACAAATAGAAAATGGACATACTGCTACTGCTACTCGTAAAAGGGTAGTTATGTAGTAGCATTTTTATAGACATTGTAATTTGTACTGATTATCCAGTAGTAACAATGCAATTAAAAACTGAATGTAGTAGGACATTCTCCCGGTAGGGTTTTAAAAGGATACATATAACTGGGAAATATACATTGTGTAGGACAGATGGACCAGAGCAGCCTTCAGGTATTTTTAAGTTGAACTAGGAACTCTTTCATCTTGTCGATTTTGTGTTTACAGTGGTGATCATTAAGGAATAGACTCAAATCAATACTGGTCAACTGAAAATGGATATTTCACGATCCGATTCACATTGCATGGAAATGAAAGAACAGCTGTGTCATTATGGTATACTGTGAACATACTTTTCGCTGGGTATATATTTTCACAGAATTTGAAGAAATTTAAAAGCCTTAATTTTATATGTACTACAATATAGATTAGAAACCAGCGAATTTGTCTTGTTTAACTATTGCGTGAAACTTTACACCCTCGAAAATATATACTTTGACAGTCGTTATTATGCCACTGGTAATCTTAACTACGTTTAACGCTACGTACTGAATAACCCAATTGTATAGATTAAAGCAAAAGTGTGAATACTTATAAAACTTACAGTACAGTAAGGAAATGAATTGTAACCTTTGCTTTGGATTTGAAAAGATGAACTTAAAAATGAAAACAAAAACCTTATGTCATGTCACTTGACACATGTCTCTTAAGGTTTTAACCGAATTCCATTGTTATATTGTATAATCATTTATCATGATTTTAAAAGCTGAGCAAGAATCCTTCCATCAATTCTCTGCTCAGTGGAATAGCGGGTTGGCTGCACTAAATTAAAGGCAATTTAAAATGACAGCCGCCAGATTACAGTAAGCGCCACCACACTCAATGTTAATCATCTACTCCCAGTTTGGTAAATCTGTGACTAATTGTTCATTAGTAAACAATAGACTGTGATTCTCTTGCTGAGAGGGGGCCATTCACTACCGAGTCTGCTTCCAGATGCTTAATGATCGATTCTGGAACCTTCCAAGCGCAAGCTAATTAGATTTTTCACACTTTGTGCACAGAACCACCAACACAAATTGGGCCCTTGGCAGATAATGTTATGTAGCTAAATGGGAAGCATTATTGTGATCATTTCATATTACTGACAGCAAGGCTAGAATAACAGTGACAACAACACAATGGTAGAGAAGAGGGAAATGGGATGAATATAGTTATATATAAATATATAGAAAATTATTAATGTTATTATGGGTATCTACAGAGATAGGATATGGTCGTAGAATGGACAGTTTACAGAAACAAGGAAGATCTGTGAACTTTAGGAAATATAGTCTAGGTAGTGACCTCCTAGTACTCGCTGAATTGATTTGCAAAGAGGCAATCTTGTACACAAGTACAGGAAGGGTGTGCAGGCAGCGTTAAGACACAATACTACAGTTAAATGCACTGAAGAGGAAAGTATCATAGATTTGTTCATGAATGGGTGGATCCTCCTACCGGAAGGTGACTCATCCACAACTTGGACGCTCCATTCCCCTATAGGGGTGAGGCAATGGTTGGTGGTACATATAACAAGGGACTGAACACATGACAGGACAAACAACAAGTAGTTCTATTTGTTGTTTTTCCTGTCATGTGTTTAGTCCCTTGTTATGTGTACCACCAACCATTGCCCCACCCCTTTAGGGGGATGGAGCCTCCATAACTCAATTGGGCTCCCCTTCCGGAAGTCCTACATGACAGTGTTGTCATTCAGGTGGCACAACTTCAAAATTTCAACAGACAGTTTTCCGACTCTTTTCCCCTACGTCTCTCCTTTCTGGTTCTGGAGAATCCCCTGTTAGATAATATTTATAAGTTTCTTCCTTTTGACACAGCCTATAAATGGCGTTGTGTGCCTGTCTCCGCCTTTTCATGGTGAGGGGCTTTAAAACGTACCAACCATATTGCAGCCTACCTGTTTCATGGTTTGAGGGTGATGATGCAGGTGGTGCAGTTACCGGGCAACTTATATTACAAATAGATGAGGGTCCTCACTTCTTTGCCGCCAACAGATCAGGATGAAAAATTGAAATAACATGATTACATTGTTCTACATAACTGCTATACTGTGTGTAGCCAAGATGTGGTGCATACCCTCTAGACTGTATTCATGTTGTAGAATGTCAGAAGCTATTCCATACCATCTGCAAACCTATATAGAATACTTTGGAAAAGGTGTGTACCGATAGTTAAAAAAGCTGCATTGCACATGCTTGGCTGACAATGTTCTGATCAACTCTATGTTACTGCCTGGATTAGGTCGTTATGATTTCTACAAAATAAAGTCCTATAGAATAGGACACATACATGCAGTCTGTCACGCAACTCCAGAGCAGTTGGGTATGTAGCCACAGTAATGAACTTCCCATGGCACGTGCCGCTTCATAGTGTTCTGCAGTTCATACAGTGAACCATGATGACATGTTTGCTCAATACTCTATGGCAGCAGAATTGGACACGCACAAGTGTTTCAGGAATGTATCAGAAGGATATGAAATAAGTCCCTTGTGCCACAGTACCAACAGGGCTCCAGATGGGTAAAATTGACAAGGCCACAAGACTCTGCTTTAGCTTTTATGAGAAAGGGACAAGGGAATGCTGGGGGTTGGCGACAATAGAAAACCTACTCTAAATCGACAAGGGACAAGATCCATTTCTTAGGATCGACAAGGACATTGGCATTTTTTAGGATCTAGGTAACACACCTATCTGCGTTAGGGGTGCTACCAACACTCCAAAAAGGTGACAGTACTGTAACTACTTTAATAGTTGTTTAACAAAGTGTTTAACGTCCAAACACAGGTGTTTGGACGTTAAACAGTTATATACAGTGTGTATTTTACGAGTTGAGTGGTACCAGTAACTGGAGCATTCCAGAGCAGAGCAGCTCATATGAAAACTTTTATGAGCAGCTCACAATGTCTCCCTATGCTGCTACATCGGTTTGATACCAGACCACGCAGCAAACATCAGTTGATGTATGGACTGAAGTTCATCACTGGACATCTGGCCATCAAAACAGGATAGCTGGGATATAGTCAATAGCCAGTTTAATAGTAGTACTCATGTAAGGCTAGCTGTGTATAGGTATTGTACTGATATAGCAGTAGCAACAATGCCGAATACTGTCCTAAAATACTGAGCATAATTCATAAATTTAGTATTAGAAGTCTTAGTTTTAAGTCTTATGTATCGTATAGTTAGTCTCCTATGTGCCTGGGCACCCCCTGCACATGAGAGTCCCTCCATCTGTGTAGATACATATCATTCTCCTATAAGGATCATTATATGGAAATATCCCATTCCATCAGAGATCAATTTCTACATCACTGTATGCATGTAGCAAACAGGCCCTGGGCCTATTTATACAGGATGAATAACCGAAGTTTCAATTCAATTTAATTCAGTCCTGCTGGCCGAATAATCCTGCTTGCTCAAAAAAGATTCAGGTAGATGGGATGTTCATTGTATGTACAAATGCAGCTGAGCTCCTGTATTTGGAGGTTGAACTATTGTTGTGCAAGTATTCCCTCTCTGATATTGTCTAGCTATCACTCAGTGGCATACATATATTTCAGTATATATCTTAAAGAGGCATAGCAAATAACATAAACACTGTATGTGTAGATTAAAACCCGACTCATGCAATAAGTAGGATTTTACACATAGGTCTGCTTACTGTGTACCAATCCATTTGGAGGCAAAGGTTGCTGTCAATATTACTTACACTCCCCCTGAGCTCATGTCTCCCTCTCCCCCTAAGCTCAATAGGCCACCAATGATAAGATGTACTGCTTACAGTACACCTTTACACTGCTATAATATAGCCTTATACCCTCACCTTAGTCAATACCTGTCAATTCTATCAGCCTTACTAAATATGAGAGAAATAAAAGGCAATATCGTTTAAATCACTCTCAAAATGTTTTCTGTTTGAACCAAAATAAAAAGGATTTCAAGTGATAGTCACCAGATTACAGTAAGCGCCACCACACTGAAGTCCAAGAAACAGCTCCCATCACAGATAATTGTTTTTTTAATTGGTCGCTGTGAAACAATAGGCTGTGATTATAACACTAAATGGCTGCCCTTCATTACCATCTCTGCTCAAGGGCCACGAGCCTTTGTCTAAGTATGTAAACACATAAAACCTGACACCAAATCCACAGCCTGGGCCTGTGCGTATAAGTTTGCATCTTGTTGCATGCCAGTGTACTGTATTTCTTCACTGTACGTGGCACAACATCATATAACATAGCTTTGCATGCACAGAGAAAAGAAACCGCGGCAAAAGGGAGTCCAGTCTGTATTGCAAACCATGTTTGAACCCTTTGGGCTAATGACAGATGGAAGCACCTGTCTTGGTTCTTAGGTACGGTCAGGGGTAGCTATAAGCTTCTGGCCTTTGTGTTCACACACAGGTTGGTCGCCTATATACGCTGATGCCCAGGAGGACTCGTCATTAGGTTGGTAGACCATCTATCGCTGCTCAAATGTATTTACAGGAAATGGGAACGCTGCTAACTGACTTACCTGATCCAGATCTAAAAGATCCAAACTGTATGATTATGCTTTTGTAATAAAGGCATTGCAGCCTGTACATAGAGATTGAAGTGTTGTTGACTCTTTCAAATTGAATATACTAAAGATATTTGAACAAAGTTAGCTCCGTTACAATAGCACATTGCCTGATATGGAAAGTTATTTACCATGACAGGAAGCCATGCATTCTGTACAAATAAATTTTGGAAGTTTGTCTTTAAGCTTGGTATCTGAGAATGGTTTGATTCTTACAAGTGGGTAATTTAAATCAGTGCTAGCCCTTGTGCAAATAAACAACAACAACACAACAAAAAACTTGAATTCTTTTGTTATATCAAAGCTAAGAGAGGCTATTACTCAGGTTCATTCTCAGAGTTTCCATAGCAAGCCATTTCAAAACATATGTATATATATGTATGATATCTGGACCGGATAACAATAATATATTTAAGGAGCGGCGGCAATTGTTGGTTCTATATATGTATGCTAGGGGGCGTCCAAGCTGGCCTCACCTCTCTTCCGCCCAACGCTCAGTCAGTATGTAGTAGCTAGCCGGTGGATACGGTTCATTTTTTCTTTTTGTTGCAATAAAGAGGCCTTTATCATGTCAGAATGTATGGCAGGAATTAAGGCAAAAGTGTATCCATGTCTTCGCCCCCCGCCGCCATCTTGTCCCCCGGGAGGATCCCCCCGCTATATATATATATACAAACATATATTATTTATATATAAACAAATGGTTGCTTATTCTATTAATTATGAACGTTATGCCCAAATACTTTCTTCGAGTAAATTTCCATCTGCAATAAAATATGAAGGTACAGAGACTTGTTCAGCATTTAACGAGTAGTCCAAGAAGAGTGCTTAAGACGACCATAAATATGTGTCCTCCGACCATCATACATCCAAATGCAAAATGTATTCATTTTTTGATAGGAAAGAATCATAAAGCTTAAAAAAATTGATATTCAAAGTGAAATGTAAACTGAAAAACAATGTCTGTCATCACCACAGTTATTGCTATTCATTTGAACAAGTTTGGAACAATGGAACATAGTTAAATAACTCTAGATGTTTGTTTTGCATCAACATTGTCCTACTGTTTTAAGTTGTTCCCTATGTGTGAATATACAGAGAGTAATATCACGCAGCATGAAGTTATTGGTGATTTCTGGCCAATGTGTAATTCAATAACCGCTTAACCTGGTTGTTTTAGACATAACCAGTGACTTCCTGACTACACTGCTTATTATGTTTATACCTACTTACTTTCTAGGTGAAGTCGTAAAATGTCAAGAAAGTCAATCTTAGTATATGACCATGACTATGAATATGTGTCTTATTCAAGTCCCATGATTGTAGTCAGTGTAAGATGTGTCAACTACATATTCAAATTTTCTGATGCATTGAGTTCAATACAGTGCTCACAATGGGTTAACATTCTCTCCTGTCGAACACTATTTTGTTCTCAGATTTTCTACATTTTCGGTATTCGTGCATCATATTAAAAAAGAGAGCATTGTCAATATAAAGCCATAGCCCCTCTTAAATAGTCAAAGTTGCTAACACGCCACTTGTTTCATTTTTTACTAAAAAAGTATAAGGAAAGCTAGACGTAGGTTCCATTTTAAGATAACACCTCTTACCTTCTCTACCTCCTGGAATATCATCTGAAAAGTTGAAGTTTGAGAATTAAAATTTGCATGACATTGCTGTTCTCTACATGATAGGTGAGGGGATGTAATGTATCTGTGACTGTCGTTTTATTTATCAACACAGGAGGATTTTTGCCGGCTATAGCCGCTGACCGGTAGGATGTCGTATAGACTGCGACTGGGCTGCTTAATTTAGAGTGGGTGGGTTGAAGTAGGTTAAAAGCAATTTCAACTGACAGTCACCAGATTACAGTAAAAGCTGCTACACTATAGTCCAATTAACTGTTTCCATCCCAGATAATTGATGTTCAATCGTCCAATGCGAAACAATAGGCCTTCATTCTAGCACAGGGTACCTTCCATTATCAACTGCATAGTTGATTAGGGAACCCTGCCGAGTGCAGGGTAATTGGATCTCCCACACATTGCACGGAATCACCAGCACACAATGGTTGTTGGGCAGGTCACATCATCTAGCTGAAGCGAAAGCACAATGGTGGTAATTTCCGTTACTGACGGCAATCCTGTCTAAAATAGCAGGGATAAAAATACAATGGTAGAGATGGGGATGATGAGATGTTCGGGTGGGTTACAATAATATTCAAAATATATCCATATATGCTTGCAGTATGGACTACATTGAGAATGAAACTCTTAGTCATTATGCTGTATGATAGGTAGTACACAGATACCTCATAATCAGTAGGCTTAATGTAATCCCTCAGTGGTCTAACTGTATTTCAGTATAAATCAAAAGAAAGTACAGTTATAGCATAAATAGACAGAGCTGCACGCTAAAGTGACTGAGTCACTGGTTACTGTACAAGAGGTTCCTGCCCTGTACTGCACGCTGGCCGTAGGCCTAGTGCAGTACAGGGCAGGAACCGTGAGTGCAGTAACCAGTGACGAGGTCACTTTAAAGTGACGCTCTGTGTTTATTTCAGGGTATTTCAATCTAAAATAGATTTCCAGTCCATGTTTGCTTACTTCCACGGCATTTGTTTAGTTCCGCGGCATTTGTTCACTTCCGTGGTGCCGCCATTTTGAATTCCGCGCAGGTCACGTGACCCTCAGTAGCCTAGCAACTCCACGGCGACCCCATGGCGACCCCTGGCGACCCCTGGTAGCGTGAAATACGGGCAGAGCGTGAAATATGCCCGAGGGTTATTTCACGCTTTACTTGCATACGGCCTTCCCATTGCCTTAGCATTGATAGGCCGTATTCACCATGAAATAATATCAATGGGGTGGGCGAGTCTGAGAGAAGTAAAGTTGTCACCATGGCTCTTTTACCATAGTCAACTCTGGTTGACTCTTGTAGCAGAATCATGATGACTCTGGTAGAGGGATCCTTAATTCCTTAAAGTAGCGTACTACCGAAAAGTGCACAGGTTATTTTCCTAATATGGGGGAAGTGTGAGTGGTGAGGACAAGGCTTTAGAAGGGCAATGTGACCACTCACACTTAACCACATAGTAGACTAGAACACTACTAGATCTGTGAGTGGGATATGCTCGGTGATTATGCAACTTTAAGGGACCTAGTGAGTCAGGATATGGGGCTATGGCGATGAGATAAGGGCATGTCATATTGATTGATGGAATTATGGATCTTAGAGATAAAAGGGTAGTTGATATTCACATTCTATTAATCTGTAATGATAATACATAAGAAGCAGGGGGCCTGGCTAATGAGCCTCCAGATGAAAACTTGATAATCCTCCCCAAGACCGCATACATACTACTCACACTCACATGGAAATTGTTACACCTCTTTCACATCACCGTTACTAGATAGACATGAATTTTTTTTTTTAATATTGAGGATTCCTAGAGTAAATTCCAATATGGATTATGAAATGTCTAGTTCAAAAGTCTATACACCACTGTTACTTTTAGATACAGAGTAGGATTATTTTGAGAGTTAAATGGTGTGGTTATGCCTTTGTAAGGCCATTTGCTGCAAGCACACTGATAGGAGTTATTTCTGATAACATAACTTGGCCTGATTAGGACTAGGCAGTGGCCTATATATGTTTTTGAAATCAGCTCCCACAGATGCAAATGTATACAGAAGTGCAAGAGGGGTGTGCAGCCAGCAGTGAGATGTAATCTCACAGTTGAATGCACCGCAGAAAAAAATACCAATCTTGTTCACACATGGGTTAGTTCCTCCCGGTTGGCGGCAACATATATACAGATGACCCCCTCGACATACTGCAGGCTACCTGCTTGTTACACAGTGCCGAGAAGGATAGTTATTTCATGTTTAATACGGCTGTCCCATTGACTTAACCAAGGAAGGCTTTATTTCACACCCCCTGTTAAATAACCTTCTCCCATACATCATGACCTTTTAAATCATTAAAATTGATGATTTGAACACTGCAAAATAGCTTTTTTAGATCAATTAAGTGGAATTTTGAGGAATATAGTTAATGATAACTTGAAATAAACATGAACATATAGTTCCCAACTGAGAATTATTTCACTCGGCTCCGTCTCGTGAAATGACCCTTAGTGGGGAACTATACTCGTGAACCTTTGTCTATATATGCTGATATCAGCAGTCTTATGCATGAAATAAATTCCTTGAGCAAATACGAGTAAGAGGCATAACTGTTTTGGGTGACTGTTTAATAACATATCTTTCGTATAATGAACAGTACTCAGGCCCCTTTATGGGACAACATGAAGAACAAAAGAAGCAAAGTGACAAAAGAAAATTTTTCCAAAGTTTGTGTCTAAGCAGTGTGGCTGAGGCTTGAGGGCTGGGTGGCTGTTGGCGTTAGAATGCTGTAACCGTCCCAGGTAAGTCCTCAGGTGCATGACTGCAGCCTCAGCTCAGGTAACTGATCAATCCCAGGTGAAGTCAGAGTTCAGTGTCACCACTGTAGAGTAGCCGGTAGAGTGGCCAAGGTCTCTGCTGGTGATTAATTTATACACAAATAAAGTCTGGCGAGCATACATTATTTCCCACTTTAGCAAAGCAGAGTTTTGAAACCGAAATTATTATGTCATGGTGAATGAAACAATCACTATGCTTTGAAACTAAAAATACCTTATTCCTTTCCCGAAATGAGTGCAGTGTTTCTGTATAACCTGTAACCAGCTGATGACATCATCTCTTGAGTGTCAACCCAAGTTGACCATCATTTAAGCAGAGTCAATAGCTGTTTGACACTCCATTTTGAACTAGAGCTACGGTGGAGACACAGTTGACTCCTTTACTTTTCTCTGTGTGTAACATACAGGATAGCGAGAAAAAGACCACTCTATACATTTGGATTAGAGCTGATGGATCAGTTGATGTTGCTTGTCTTCATTACAGTTTAGACGCGGCAGCCAACAAAAACCTTCTCTAATATTCCACAAGCGGCTGGGCACTGTTAAACTGATTTGACATTAACCTCTTCAATATATTAAAACCTGGCCCATCATAGGCTGCCATCAATTAGCCTGCAGCCATTGTTTAATGGCCTGCTAGTTTTTGAGTTAATCACAAAATGGCGTCGATCTTATTGCATCTATAATCTTAAATTATCTAATAATGGTCCAGACACTATCTTTTTGGACACAGGGTACCAAATAAAAGCCATGCTTTTGCAGCAAATGAATTAAGATAGCAAACCATTTTGAGAATGTCCTATTTCCACTTTTAACTTTATGAATATATAATGAACCTAGTAGACTGTCTAGAGCTTACACTTCAGAAGTATTGTACAATGAATATCGCTCCATTAAACTAAATCAAACTCCGGTATTTTTTTTTTTAAGTATTAAAGTAGATTTATTGGGTCTAATTGGTTGGTATCAAAATCTAGCTTGGGCGCATTGCCCTTCTGCCGCCAGCACCCCTATAACTGTACAAAACCTTTGATGGACTTTATGCAGTGATTAGACTATGACGCCACATTTCGCAATATTGAAACATATGAAACTTGTTTGTGTATTATAAAAAATACAACCTCTTGGTACGTACAATATGAAAATGATGTGATGAGATGAAATGAGATTGAATGGTTTAGGCCGAATAACAAATTGTTATGTTTCAGGTTACCCAACCCTACCTAGCAAAACAGGGCCGACCCTAGAAATCTTTATTCAATTTTGAAAACAATTACTTATATTTCAAGTAATTTTGGGCTATTTCAGAGTAAATTCGATAGTGCAAGATTCACCAACATTGTCAGCCAGTTAGCACTGATGTTTGTGAGTACATTTTTGGATAATTTTGTGTGGGTTTTGGCAGAGGAGGGTATAGGGACTAGGCTTGCCAAATCTAACACATAGGGTGAGCCTCTTCACACAGTGCTCACCCTACCTTGCTCTATGGGCATGCTTGCCCTAGTCTCGCCCTTCGTCACCCCAGTTTCCTGGGTAGCCACGCGAGTGGCTTGTTATGTGATCTTTCTGAGAGATGAATTCTAAAATAGTCATAACATTTAACTAGGCATACGTTTCTAGAAATGGCGTCGGTCTTTTTGCATCTATTGGTCATAATCTTAAATTATCTAATAATGGTCCAGTTACATCCCTGCTGAGCATTGATTCTGGAGGGCTCACCAATAGAACATTCACACATCAAGAAGAATCTCAACATAGCATCACTGGTGTAGCTCCAATATAGTGCTTGTTGTGTTGCTTTCAGAGTGGAAGACATGATACCTAAGGAAGGGTATAGGGATTTCAATTAGAAACTATTTGCAGGCGTCTCTAGGCTATGAGAAGACGCAGCCTGAGAGATTACTCTTTTGCTTGATCTAAAAAATATTGAGGTCAATTTTAGGAATTCAGGTCATTTTAGGATTTAAAATAAATGTTGTCCAGGTTTTCTTAACAAAGAAGGATGATCCGTTTTGTATCAAATAGAATATATCTGTGAGACCTTGTGCCCCTTTCCAAAGCCCCTTCCATCAACAAAACGATACTGCTCGCTTCAGTAGAAACCGACAAAGTACCATGATTTACTGCCGGCTATAGATATCTAGATGTTTTCTTCACACAGAAGACTCATCCAGAGGGAATGGGGGTCTGTGAGAAGGCGAGAATAAAGGGTACCTACTTTAGCATTCTGTCTGTCTGCCAACATGTCCCGGGCAAATAGCTATGCACACAATAGAACATATTTTAAACCTAAACGTTCTTATGTCAACCTAACTGCTGATATATAAGGGCTAGAGAATTGCAATGGCATTTTATTCATGTTAGGAATAATCCATTTGATCTTTTATTAAATAATTCCTCGGAATATGGTTAGATTATATATAGAGATATGCGTGATAATGAGGTGTTGTGTTCAGTCAAGATGGGTTTTATTCATGATACCATAGCAGACCTACATTGCTAGTTTGAGCCGCATACTAATAAGCTAACTGATGTACACAAAATAATTTGTTCTGAAAAAGGTGAAAAGGCTGAAATGAGTAAACAATTTAGATATATCCTATAAATAAGAATATAAATATTAGGAGAAAGGTTAAATGGAATTATCATATTTTTTATCAGGCATTCTCTACAAAATAGTTTGACATATTTCAGGACCCTTACTTCCTTATGGTACAGGTGTAATAAGAAGCAGAAAGCTGTAGGACCATGTCCTGACTGCCACCTAACGTTTATCAATCCGCCTCCACACAGGGACTATTTTCCGGGATGTATTCCTACTCTGCCTCACAAAGACATCCCCTTCAGAGACACAACTAATGAAGCGCTGAGACTCTTTTATTGATGTACTCAGATTTCTCTGACAGAGTCTGCAGAAAGGTGGAGCCTATATATATATATATATATATATATATATGTTTTTATCATCAACAGGACTACATGCAATATGACAGAATGTAATACATCATTTAACCATATGACGACTATTGAAGAACAAGACAGCAAGGAGTAATAACATCAGAGGCATATCTATTACTGAAGCAGCTCCCAGAACATTATCATGGTATGTACAGTTGGCTGCTGTTGAATTGGGTTTTAGCCATATCCTTCTGAAAGGATGCAATATACCACACAAATTAACTTTACAGTTCACCAGGGAATTCTCGGGAAAAAAACGCTAGTTAGGTTTGCTGCACATGCACAGAACCACTGCTGCAAATGTGGTCTGCTTAGGTCACGTGATGTACCGGAACAAGGAGTACAATGGGGGTAATCCCCGAAGATCCGGCCTAAAAGGCATAAAGTAAAATAGCAACAGACGACGAGGAATCGCATTTGATTAAGAATGGAGTTAGATAATAGATTCTGGAGAGCTCACTGATAAAATGTTTATATATCATCCGCTAATGTGCTTGAAAGATTGCTTCTCCATCTGCAAAAGCGCTGGATGCACCATTTCAGGGGTTTGCTATGCATTATACTCCACCTGGATGTTTGGTCTATTGTTCTTACTGTAGGTTATATGGCATATTCTCCTCTCTCAGACCACTTTGTGATGTTTAACAGCCTGAGGAAAGTGACCTAGTTCACATAACCTCCTGAGGAGGTTATGTGTATAACCTCCTGAGGAGGTTATATGAACTAGGTCAAGTGTGGGAGGAGGTTGTGGGGATGGTTTCCCTTTTAAAACCCTACCTTCAGTGGATGCGAACCTAGGTTGGTAAATCCTCCAATCTGATGAACTCTGCCCTAACAGGTATGTCACAGAGGAACACCTGTGTGAAGGAACGCATAAGAACTACTGGTAACTTATCTCAGACCTCCTACTTAGATTGCCATGTTAAACCCACAGATCTCGGTGCCCCTCCACCGACAGTCAGGGCGCAGTCGGGACAGATACTCAGCCCTATTTAGGAGAGCTGGGGCTTTAAGAGGTTAGCACAGGAATACCTGGTGGAAATATTTAGAACTATTTTCACTATTTTATTGAGGAAAGAGATCACTTTTGCAATACTACATTGATATCATGGGAGATTAGGACTTTCTGTATTTTTCCATTTTTCTTTTCCAAACTTGATGAAAAATGATTTGACATTTAAAATGATTTCAAATTACAAAATGTATAATGGTGACCAGGATGTGATTAGAACTGGGGACCCTCTGCTTACATTACCCCGTGCCCTATTGGTTTGGCCACCAGGTAACTTGCAAAGTTGAGTGTTGCTTTAGATAATTAATCATGTTACCTCAAGAGGAATCTACTATGGATGGCAGATGGAGTATAAGTGAAAAAACCTCCTTGAACCTGTAGAATATGGTACATAACCTCTTTGGCTGCGCCTCAGAGGTTATGTACCATATTCTACAGGTCTGCGGAGGTTTTCCATCACATAAACAGCTGGTGGTATGGTGGGACACATACCATGGTAGTAAATACTATAGAGATGTAGGAAGGCAACCACTAGAATCTATTCATCACATCACACAGGTTGCCCCCAGACATGCTGTCTGTCAACATATTGCCTTTGCCCCCTTTAGTAGATAAACTAACATGGTTTGCCGCTGGCTATAGATATTTAGATGCTTTATAGACATTTCTGCATATGTGGGAATCTGGGCCCATGAGGCAGAGGAGAAAAAAGAATCACCCCTCTACACCTACTACCGTGTACCAGTCAGTGCGCGGTGCACACAGTCGGGTACAGTTGAGAACCTCACCATCTAGGATGAAGTGCTCGGACTCTCTTTCATTTGCATCTTTAGCTTTATTCCATGTAAAGCAACAAAGTTACTAAATGGCCAGTCTCCACACCCCAGTGGAGAAACTGATACTCATTCTCCATGGCCTGTTTCTTGTTGATGATATCACCAAAATATCTATGAAACCAATCTTTAATGGCATATTTTGAGGGAATTAATAAAGAATTACATGAAATAAATACAGAGATCCACTCTCATCAAGCTGAATTCCTGGTTTCTGTACTCATTGTGCATTGGATCGCATCACACTCGGCCTTGACTCATGTGATACTATCCAATGCCTCACTTGTGGATAAACCTGTCGTTTTTACAGATTATCATAAACCTCTGTCTACTTTTTTTGTGACAGAAGGTCACACTATATATGTGTATCAGAAAGGCTGGTTCTAAACCGTATTTTACATCTTTATGGTGTAAAAAAGAGCTATTTTAGGCTTCCCCTACCTTATTTTTGGTATTTTGAATCGAAAAAGATACAAAGGAGCACTCTTTAAGCCTGTAGCCTGGATTATCTCACTTGTTGAAGGTGGGACCGTATTTCTCGCGTTTGCAGGCCACTGTCCTTTGTCTTTAAGCACACATCCTCGTTTTGGGGCCTATTTAAGACAATTACACCATGAAAATAGGTCAAATTTTGAGCCCAATAAATGATATATCAAAACCAGAAAAAAAATTCTATTAAACGCTCATCCCAACCCACTCTCCCACAATCATTTTATTGTTGCAGTACCAAAATCAACATAATAAGCACACAGTGTTCTCGGTAAATTATTCTAAACACGTTTCTAGTAGTTTGGGCTCAAAATGTGATATAACAAAATTTCTTAGCACAGTAAATACAGTACACATTGCTGGTGATATTCTTAATAGTGATGTGTATTTCCCAAGTATTGCTTTGGCAAATAACAAGAAATTCAAGGAAATATGCCACAAGAAAATGTTAATAAAACGTTCCACAAATGTTCTGAACGTCATTAAACAAGAGCAGAATGAGTTTTTCCTTGCAGGGCGTGCATGCCTAAGGACCCTTTCCTTTTTCGACAAGCCAACTCTGGAGATACTGACTGCTGCCTTACATATATGGATCTGCCTCAGACGGCACACGGGGACTACCTCTGGCATGTATTCCCGCTCTGCCTTACAACATTTACTTCAGAGACACAACTAATGAGGTGACAGCATGACTCCTTTTTATTGGCATTCTTAGCTTTCTGTGACAGAAGGTGCTGCGGTGCATATAAGTAGGTATCCCAGTAGGCGACTGCTGGCCGTGTCCTCGCGTAAAAACTCTCTAAAACACATACTTTTAGAAATACTTTCCCAACCATACCATTTGGAGTATGACATATGCAAAATATGCTACTTAAAGAGTTAATGTATGCGCATCACCCCGGTGCATTAAAGTAGGTGTATCATTAATTAGATACCCTTCCTGATGCTGTAAATTTTCCTAATAATCAGAAAACAGGACCTTTCATCACTGAGTAGCCATGCAGCCATAGAGGACACACTGTCTATAAACTGATTTCGCTCCCACGCCATTAGATATACCGTCTAAGGAGTTGAACCACTGTAAGCAGGACACTCTAGGCGTCATTTTGAGGTATTACAAGTGGGGGTAGGTCTATTGGAAATATTTTTTAATTGAAAAATAAGATTTTTTGAGCAATTTTGGTCACTTTTTAAATGAGTTATATACACATATTTGGGATCATTTGAAAGGTATTTCTCTGCTCTATTTGATGCACTAACTACTTAGTTGATACATCTAATGGTGTAGGAGCGAAAGTGGAATAAAGCTCTTAACCCCCTGCATCCCTGTAATATATTCTGCTTTTCCTCCCAGGTCATTAGAGATAGTCTCAGGAGTTTAACCAGCTACAACAGGGTACACAGGCCTTTACTTTGAGGTATGACACATGGAGATAGGCCTATTGAAAGTATTTTTGAATTAAAAGATCTTTTTTTTGGCAATTTTCATCACTTCTTTGCACTTATCGGAAATTTTAGGAAAACATATTTGGAGTGGTTTAAAAGGGTTATTTTTGCTCTATGAAATGCACTAACCACTTAGTTGATATGATTGACAGTGTAAGTGTGAGAGCAGAATAAAGCACTTAGCCCCCTACACCAGAGAACAGATCTGAAGGCATGTGTCCTCACATATTGGTTATAAGAGTTACATAACATACTAAATTAGTACATATAATATATGTACAGCCCTTAGGATCATCAAACATGTGGTGCCATACAAATATATCAATTGCAAACCCATTTGTTCCCAGCATAGAAAACCACAATATCAGGACTTCGAAATCATCATGTAATGTGCCTAAATATTTGATAATTGTGTTGCTAGGTTTTAGTAATAGCATAAATGAGGTGATATTAAAAGTTGGATTCAGAGATCAAAAGGAAATTGTGTCCAAAGAAGCTGTGAAGTAACCTGCTATTGAACTATTTGTTTGTTTGGTCAAGCCCCACAGCTAGTGTTATTTCTGGTCGAACCCCTAGGCAAGGGTTATGGTAATGATTCTGTTGGTACAAGATTGGGGTTTGAGGCTAGCACCGATGGTAGGGGACACCTCTCTTGGCAGGACCCTGGGGAACCAGTTCAGGAGTTACCCAAGAATCAGTGAGACAGCACTTTAATCAACAGCCATTTATTTCATTCCTTGATGTGTTCCGTGGTAACAATACAGGTTTACTCGTGATCCAGTATTCAATCCTCTAGTCCAATCTCTTATCAGCGAGAAGATATGTACATAATACTCATGGGTAAACAGACATAGATAATGTGTGCTTAAGGCACCTATTTACTAACCACCTGAAATTTCAAGTGTTTACCTACTAAATAAGTTACCTGTGACTCCCAGGTTGAACTACCCATTAACCTCAACCACCAATACAAGGTTTGAGCCCCGCATCTATCAGTATTTCAACTGCCGAGTACCCAATCAATTTGTGTGTGGATTCATTATTCTAGTCACTTATCCAGCCACCAAACTCACAGTCACGGCTGGTTCCACGATACCAAGCAGTAGCTGCTTGAATGTTATTATCACCGTAAGCATATATATTATATATAGCCGTAGGCCAATGTTCAATGTCAGTGTGGTGAATAAATTTGATAGTCTTGTATAACACCATAAGCGGTTACAGTCTCATAGACTAGAGCTATGCGAGGCCACGGTAGCTGGCTAGCACTTTTCCTACGTAGAATTGGTTACCAGCGCGATAGACCAGCTTAAGGTACTTACTTTTGTGTCCCACTGTAGCAACACAGTCATGTAAAGCACTGATACTGTTTTGTTGCCTGGCAGCCGGTAGGTATAGGTAGGCATCTAGAATAAGTGTATATCCAACTACACCCCTTCTCCACGAGCATTGGTATCCACTCGCCGGGTGGGAAATCTGCACCACTCTACACTTGATCACCTCGGCTTAATTCCCAATGACTGGTCACGTAATCCACCAGGCCATTAGGTGCCGTTGATAGTATATTGGTGATCCTTACCGGGCTGCTGGGTGGAAGGCTACACACACAAAACTAAGTTAGGTTGGCCGTAACAAATGTTGTTGCTGGGTAGGGCCCAACGTATCCGGCCCACCGGTGATAATCGTTCGCGTAGGGGACCTAACGTATCCGTCCCTCAATGGCACTTGATGATGGTGGTGTGAGGTCATAGTCTCTACCAGGTTAATGTCTCCCAGTAATAGTCAGTCTATGTGTGGTTTCAGGTGAACTGACAGAGCGAAAAGGGTCTGCCCCTACAATAATTTTCCCCAGTCCTTACTAGTGTTGGGACCAGGTAGAATTAATTTAACCACAAGTTGCTCTATTGACTAGAGCCACAGCACGAAAATGTGTTCATCCTTACTAGTGAACTACTGTCTACTGCACTGGCAGGACAAGTCCCGCACCCCGAGGTATATCAATGTTTTACTCCTTCTCATTTTCTTTCTAGGAGGCTCCCCTTCATGACGTATTTCTGCTGCTGGGGAACCCACCTGCAAGTCATCTCTGCCGTAGGTCTATCCCCCTTAGCTGGGGCTACCATGGCCACACCCCTTCTTCATAAGGAACATATTCCCGGATCTCCCAGGGCTTCCCTCCTTGTGACGTCGTTCCCCACTGGAGTGCTTACCCTGACGTCATCTCTACCAGAGGTCTATCCCCTTCGGCTGGGACCACCATGGCCACACCCTTTCTTCATATGGAACATATTCCGGATCTCCCAGGGCTTCCCTCCTTGTGACGTCGTTCCTCCACTGGGATGCTCACCCTAACGTCATCTCTACCAGAGGTCTATTCCCTTCGGCTGGGACCACCATGGCCACACCCCCTCTCTATATGGAACATATATCTGGGTTTCCCAGGTTTACCCTCCCTGGGTATCCCCAGGTCCTTTCTGATTGGTGGACTCAAGGGATTCCCCCTTACTCCAAGTAGTGCTTCCAGTGCAGTCCTGCCCTCTGGGTGAGGTTCCCTTTACTCCACCCACTTTCATTCATGACTGTCCTGGGCAATTTGTTACTGTTTTCATGAATGAGTAGGGTTCCCAGTATAGTACTCCAGCCAGCCCCTCTCGGCTGGTCCTGACTTCAGGACTCTGTGGCCTACCGAAGGCCTTTTCCCCCATCGTGCTGTGTTTTAGATCTGGTTTTTGCCAATTTGTATTGCTCTGTCATTCCCCCATGTTCACCACAGATCGACCACTGCGTTGTAAATCCGATTATATTTGTTTGGCTACATGCATTATACAATTATATTCAGCAAATCAATATAATTGGTTCCTGCTCGTTACACTGTCGTGAGTCAGGCCCCTTTTTCCCTACTATTTAGGTTTTACAATAAACACACCTGTTATTTACAATGTTTGTTCATTACTTCTTTCTCACCTTACATTGAACATAGTCATTTGCACAAGCCATTGGGTCGGTCGGATATAAATCCTGTAGTCTTCTACAGGCTTTATATGTGTATATTGTACCACAACATCTTTTGTAATATTTGCACATTCTTTTTATCCCCTTCAGGCTGTTGATTACACTGGCCTTGGCCACACTCTGCTCATTTGTTCTGTGCCAAAATTATTTTGTTTCTTTCCTTATTTTCTTCATTTTCACTTTTTATTCATAGAGGTATTTTTTTGAAAATTGTTCCTAAATGGCATACTTTTCATTACGCAACCCAATTTATTTATTTTATCTTATTTTATTTATTTATTTTTTTGAAAATTTGTCTAAATTGTAATTTGGTTTGTATAATGCCCGGGTTCTCCACCAGCCTGAACTATTTGTTTGTTTGGTCAAGCCCCACAGCTAGTGTTATTTCTGGTCGAACCCCTAGGCAAGGGTTATGGTAATGATTCTGTTGGTACAAGATTGGGGTTTGAGGCTAGCACCGATGGTAGGGGACACCTCTCTTGGCAGGACCCTGGGGAACCAGTTCAGGAGTTACCCAAGAATCAGTGAGACAGCACTTTAATCAACAGCCATTTATTTCATTCCTTGATGTGTTCCGTGGTAACAATACAGGTTTACTCGTGATCCAGTATTCAATCCTCTAGTCCAATCTCTTATCAGCGAGAAGATATGTACATAATACTCATGGGTAAACAGACATAGATAATGTGTGCTTAAGGCACCTATTTACTAACCACCTGAAATTTCAAGTGTTTACCTACTAAATAAGTTACCTGTGACTCCCAGGTTGAACTACCCATTAACCTCAACCACCAATACAAGGTTTGAGCCCCGCATCTATCAGTATTTCAACTGCCGAGTACCCAATCAATTTGTGTGTGGATTCATTATTCTAGTCACTTATCCAGCCACCAAACTCACAGTCACGGCTGGTTCCACGATACCAAGCAGTAGCTGCTTGAATGTTATTATCACCGTAAGCATATATATTATATATAGCCGTAGGCCAATGTTCAATGTCAGTGTGGTGAATAAATTTGATAGTCTTGTATAACACCATAAGCGGTTACAGTCTCATAGACTAGAGCTATGCGAGGCCACGGTAGCTGGCTAGCACTTTTCCTACGTAGAATTGGTTACCAGCGCGATAGACCAGCTTAAGGTACTTACTTTTGTGTCCCACTGTAGCAACACAGTCATGTAAAGCACTGATACTGTTTTGTTGCCTGGCAGCCGGTAGGTATAGGTAGGCATCTAGAATAAGTGTATATCCAACTACACCCCTTCTCCACGAGCATTGGTATCCACTCGCCGGGTGGGAAATCTGCACCACTCTACACTTGATCACCTCGGCTTAATTCCCAATGACTGGTCACGTAATCCACCAGGCCATTAGGTGCCGTTGATAGTATATTGGTGATCCTTACCGGGCTGCTGGGTGGAAGGCTACACACACAAAACTAAGTTAGGTTGGCCGTAACAAATGTTGTTGCTGGGTAGGGCCCAACGTATCCGGCCCACCGGTGATAATCGTTCGCGTAGGGGACCTAACGTATCCGTCCCTCAATGGCACTTGATGATGGTGGTGTGAGGTCATAGTCTCTACCAGGTTAATGTCTCCCAGTAATAGTCAGTCTATGTGTGGTTTCAGGTGAACTGACAGAGCGAAAAGGGTCTGCCCCTACAATAATTTTCCCCAGTCCTTACTAGTGTTGGGACCAGGTAGAATTAATTTAACCACAAGTTGCTCTATTGACTAGAGCCACAGCACGAAAATGTGTTCATCCTTACTAGTGAACTACTGTCTACTGCACTGGCAGGACAAGTCCCGCACCCCGAGGTATATCAATGTTTTACTCCTTCTCATTTTCTTTCTAGGAGGCTCCCCTTCATGACGTATTTCTGCTGCTGGGGAACCCACCTGCAAGTCATCTCTGCCGTAGGTCTATCCCCCTTAGCTGGGGCTACCATGGCCACACCCCTTCTTCATAAGGAACATATTCCCGGATCTCCCAGGGCTTCCCTCCTTGTGACGTCGTTCCCCACTGGAGTGCTTACCCTGACGTCATCTCTACCAGAGGTCTATCCCCTTCGGCTGGGACCACCATGGCCACACCCTTTCTTCATATGGAACATATTCCGGATCTCCCAGGGCTTCCCTCCTTGTGACGTCGTTCCTCCACTGGGATGCTCACCCTAACGTCATCTCTACCAGAGGTCTATTCCCTTCGGCTGGGACCACCATGGCCACACCCCCTCTCTATATGGAACATATATCTGGGTTTCCCAGGTTTACCCTCCCTGGGTATCCCCAGGTCCTTTCTGATTGGTGGACTCAAGGGATTCCCCCTTACTCCAAGTAGTGCTTCCAGTGCAGTCCTGCCCTCTGGGTGAGGTTCCCTTTACTCCACCCACTTTCATTCATGACTGTCCTGGGCAATTTGTTACTGTTTTCATGAATGAGTAGGGTTCCCAGTATAGTACTCCAGCCAGCCCCTCTCGGCTGGTCCTGACTTCAGGACTCTGTGGCCTACCGAAGGCCTTTTCCCCCATCGTGCTGTGTTTTAGATCTGGTTTTTGCCAATTTGTATTGCTCTGTCATTCCCCCATGTTCACCACAGATCGACCACTGCGTTGTAAATCCGATTATATTTGTTTGGCTACATGCATTATACAATTATATTCAGCAAATCAATATAATTGGTTCCTGCTCGTTACACTGTCGTGAGTCAGGCCCCTTTTTCCCTACTATTTAGGTTTTACAATAAACACACCTGTTATTTACAATGTTTGTTCATTACTTCTTTCTCACCTTACATTGAACATAGTCATTTGCACACTATCAGTGATATTTCAGCTATTTCAGAGAAACTTGAGATCTGACCTTATGGTTGCTTCATTGAGCAAAGGAGATTTATATAGTGATCAGGCATCAAGCATTTTCCAGGATCTATATATTTTTTCAGGGATTCCAGAAGGCTTACAAAATGCCCACATAATCTAGTGAGAACCTAGGTCTGAAATTGGCTAAGTCCAAACACCATTATTACATTTTCAAATGGCTGTCAAATCCAAACCGCTGGACCGATTTGTATAATATTCAAACTGTGCTCATCATTCAAGATGGTCTATCCATCTAACCCGTTTCCTAATATGTAACAATAATATCAGAAAATGACCTGGGATACCTAATATAAGAAGGTTGGTTCTATATATGGAGTTGATCCATATGGAGCACATATAGCCTACTATGATGCATCAAAGGAGATATGACATCTTAGGCATAGCTACTGTTGAAGAAGCTAAAATATCATAATTAGCACAGCATGGACCATCTGATAAGCTGCTTAAAGAAGGCCGTAAGCACATTAAAATTTTTGTTTAAACTTGTGTAAATTGTATGGTTCATGTACTGTGGGTATATTCTAGCAAAAGAAATATAGATATTTTTATGTGCAATTATCCATGCAACTATGGCCTTTCAATCTCCATTCAACACTATGTTGTGAAACAATCAGCCTGTATGCTCACTCTGAAAGAATATCATGCAGTATACTATAATGCTAACAGTAGAGTCATGGTTAGGCAGGGAATACCACAAGCCAGACAGTAATTAGGTTTGGGACACATGCAAAGGACTATTGCCAAAAAATGTGTTCTGTGTAGGTCACGTGATAGACCAGAACAAGGAGCACAATGTGGTAATTTCCTTTTAGTGCCCACATTCCTGGCATAGAGTGGAATAGCAGAAATGTGAGAGAGGAATAACATGTGCGGGGGATTTCATGTCAGTATCATAGCATTTTTAAGTGGAGGAGATTGTATGTGGTTGAAAAACGTATTTGTTTTGAACAAATGAATACATATTGAGAAAGCCATTTTTTTGTCATATAATATGATATGATTTATTTAGATTATGTTGCCGTTTGAATGAAATTAATCTCAATTACAGTTGAAGCTCGATCATCATAAGCGTTATTTAACCCCACTAAGATACGATGTGCTTTATTCATATAGTTCCCTACCTGCTTACTAATCTTAGCTAAGCCACAAAAAATAACATGGAGATTAGAACACTACTGTGCCACTTCATATTGTATATCAGTATTTTGCACAAAGCTTAACTCTGTAAATTTTAAAGTTCATCTGAAAAATGTCTGTAGCGACGTTCTCCCCGCTAAGGGACAGGGATATTGCTAGTAAGGTAAGGCTAGGCTGAGGTTTGTTCACATTTGTACGGTATAAAAAATGCTATTTTATGCCCCTCCACCAATTATGATTAAGAAACTTTGAAATGAGAAAGAGAAAAAGAATAAACACAGCCATTGTTATATTAGCATGATCATGCAAGCTACACGCAGAAATGAACTAAATAACACAGTGATAATGAAATAGGAAGCATGCAATCAAAGCTATAGTATGGTTCGAATCCGTTTCAAGATCAATGTGCAATATATAAGTATCCATATAGTGATATTGCATTGTCTTCACTGAAGTCTATACTATGTGCACAAGGTTCGGAAACATCTGTAGACATCGTTGAGTACCAACGGATTATGCAGGTAAGCTGTCTCAAAGCAGACTTGACTCCCTTTCTCCTGTAAGGAATCCATTACGTCTCTTTTACAGTAAACACAGTCCTTCCATGGCTGAACAACTAACTTGCCTATTGTCTCTATATACTCTAGCCTGAGATTTATATCTTCAGATTGCTGGGCTAGTCCCAAGAGCTGTGATGAAGATTTGAGAGCATTTTTCTTCGCCTTGACACTTTTAACCAGATTGCAGCGTGTGCATTCAAAGAAGTCCATCTCTGGGCTATCCAGTGGGGCTTCACATTGTGTGCACTTGAAGGTTGGTGTCTTACTGATCTTTTCAGGCCAGTTTTGTACACAGGGTTCACAGAAACACCCAAGGAAAGATTGATGTTTCCTCAGCCTCTGCCTAGTAGCCTTACTACAACTTTCGAATGATAGACCATTGTTGGTATGTATCTCCTGACCTTGTTTAAAGCTCTGCAAGGCATGAACAACTAAATTATTTCCAAAAAAGGTCTTACATGTCTCTATGTCACAGGAGTATTTGAAGAGGCCGAACTTTGGATGGATTGCAAAGCCCATGGTTTCAAACTTCCACTTGGCATACGGGTAATTTCTATGACTTATGTCAGGTGCAAATGGCCACACAGACAAGAGGTTTGTGATAAGACATGCCCCGATACAACACATTACTTGCTGCTTCCTTACCCGATCCACACTTTTAAAGAACCCCATTTTGTCTAATAGCTTTACTAGGAACACCGAGATGAATACAACACTGTTCTGCCTGGGTACATCCTCACAAGCATTATAGTGATAAACAGCTGTGTAATCAGAGGACAGATATTTTCCTTCCTCGTTGCAGCCTTTGAACTTCTCAGGTATGTCCGCTCCATGGTTAGCAGTTTGTTTTTGCTGAAATTGCAATAGATAGTCAATGCCAGCCACTAATATTGTCCTCAGTGCTAGATGGTAATTTGTCCCTTCTCGAATCAAGTCATCAAGAGGGATACCACACTCGTATTTGTGATAGGTCTCCCATGAGAGATCTCTGCAGTCAACACTGCAATACCTCGCTGTGGTACATTTGAGACATGGGAGGAGGGTGCTACAAGGGTAGAAACAGTGGTGACAGCAATATTTGTAGGCTACAACTGATGCAAAAGGTTTCTCCACCAGAATGACTTCCCCAGGTTTAATGTCCCTAGCAGCCACCACACACCTCCCCTTACCTGGTTTGTACTCAACCGCACAGGCTGCAGAAAGACTAGGGTGTGTGGCATTTGGGATATCTGAAAGTTTTGGTAATTCACCCTTCAGATCCAAATTTACCTCAACACTTGCTTCTCTCCTTGTAACACAATGGTCAACGTCCTTCTGAATCTGTTTACGAATGGATTTTCTTTTCATTTCAACAGTTTCTTCTTTGCTTAACAGAGAGGCAATCTTAAATGCCACTTCCGCAGCCTTATATGACTTCAGTGCCTGGTAGCATTTGGCCTTACGCCAATACAACTTGTATTTCATGTCTTGAGGGTAGCCACTTTGCAGTGCGTTTCCTATATCAACAAGACATTCTTTATACTTCTCTACAGAGAAAAGAGCCCCAGAACGGTTAGCAAGAGACAGTGCCAGAGTGTTTCTGCCTTGTTTATCAAGGTGATCAGGTACAGCATACGCCACACTCTGGGTGTACAGATCCTGGGCCTTCTGATACTGACCCAGATGAAAAGCCTTGTTGCCTTTTGTTTTTAGCATCGCTGCTGTCATCGCACATTTCTGAGCACATACTTTGACATCAGGGAATATTTTGTCCATGTTGGGAAGCTGTTTCTGGGCGTAAGTAAAACGATCTACATTTGATTTCAGCATTTCAAGTGTTGTACAATGTAGTTCTCTATCAGCGTCCATTATCCTATCATACTCCTTCAATGCCAGATCAATTATTACACCATCCTTTTCTTTTGGTTCAAATACGAGGTCTTCACGATACGAAGCCATGACAGAGAAAGTGAGATTATGATGTGAAGCCAGATGAAAAATTTCTGAAGTGAAATAATTAAGCTGTTAGTTTCGATTATTGTGAAAGAATGCATCATGCCCTTGGTCGTCAGGTGATGCATGATTGCAGCCCTGGTACATAACTTGCCAGTGCTGCATTCATACGTGATGCCAACTTTATGGGGTTGAGACACTCATGAAGGGTCGGCATGATTCACCAATGTAGCACCGGAGAGTTACTCGTCGGGGTTGCATTAGTTCATTATACAGACAAATGTCATCTTTTAGTGACATCCGTCCTTAAAGGATTAAGGATCAGTTGTCAGTAAACATTAAAACTTCAATTAAAGATTTGTATTGTTGATTATTTGGACAGTTCAACAGATGTCCCATGGAGATGTCTAATGACCTTAGATTAGAAATATTAGTTCATGGTAAATGCAACAGCCGCATTGATTTACCAGAAAACACTCAGTTGGATAAGAGGACAATGATGGCTGTGTCTCACGACCTTGAGCCAATGTTTTTGTCTCTGACTGGGTGCCGTCTCTGACCAGGTGCCGTCTCTGACCAGGTGCCGTCTCTGACCGGATGTCACTTTGGGAGTTTAGTTATGTTCTACCAACAGCAGGAGGCTAATAATAATTACATAAGAGCTGCCATAACGTTTTTTACATATCCTTATACATATGAGTATAGGTTAACATTTAAAAAACACGTTTTTCTGACACCAGGTCAGAGACGGCACCCGGTTAGAGACGGCACCTGGTCAGAGACGGCACCTGGTCAGAGACAAAAACATTGGCTCAAGGTCGTGAGACACAGCCTGATCATAACATAGTTTTCTCATATGAATGAAGTGGAGTATCAATAAATACTATCGCTAATCACATGAAATATCAAATAGAGCACAAATAGTAGAGCATTCTTATCATAACGGTTATGAACACCCTTCGGTGATCTGTGTGTAATGAGAACAATTACTTGACTACCACCTATGTTGTCCAGTAGCCAACAAGACAGTCTACAGCCAACTAGCGTATATGTTATAGGACAGAGTATAGTTATTAATTGAACCATGACCGCATTTACAATTTGATATTTACATTGCAATCCACCATCTACACTTGTGTTTTAAGCTGATAATATCACCGACCTGCTTTAAAATGGTAGCACTAGATCCGTTCACAAACATGCACCGCAAAATGGATCATTCAAAGTGTGTCTGTATCCTATAAAGGCCCATGCATGTTGTCATTGGTTATCAGCCCTGACTGGAGTCAACTAGTCTAAACTATATCAAACAATAACCCTTCAGGGTCAAAATACTGCTTTAATGCAACTTGTTGTCATGATGCATTTACAGAATGCAGCCCTGATGAGTAACTCGCCAGTGATCAATCATGATGCCTACTGAGGGGTAGATTAAGTACCATGGGGTTGGTGTGATGCATGAATAGAGCCCTGGTAAGTAGACCTGTCAGGGTTGCACCCTTACACTCTGACAGCAAAAACCATAGCGCATTAAACCACTATGCGACCCTTAAAGGCTAAAGAGCAGATCTATCACAGCTCCTTCATACACGTGTTATAAAGTCTATAAAGAAGCAGTCAGCTGTTGCAGCTCAAGTTTACACACGCCTGAGGAGTGGACTTGTTATAGTCATATCAACATAATATGAACATCAACTCTAGCTAGGTAGGTAGATCTGTCAGAACGGAGCACACACAGTTGTCCTTCCTATACAGTTGGCACGCATTCTGGATTTTACCTCCGGAGCCTGTTTTTAGTCTCCCGCTCTCCTGAGCTGCCTGCTGATATTATCGGGCTTGTGAAATAGCTATAAATTTATGATATCACAGTTGTTGAAATCACAAATGTGTTGTAGTTTTGCTAATAACTGGATCAGTCCCCGAACAAAAATGATCGCAGAATCAAGCAATAATAATGGGGTCGATGCCAATAAATAAGGGCGTAAGCATGAAGCATAAGTATCCTAACTTTGCATTAGAGATCTATGTATTTAAGCCCCAAGTTGAAAAAAGAAATGAAATAAAAATGCCCTCGCCATATTTTTCAATGCTTGGGGATGAGAAACACGTTCTATTTTTGAGTGGCCTTATATGATAAATCTACATTTCTAGATTTATTACATTCCTGCACAGCAATGCTTATGGCTAGTTAAAATGGTGCCAGATAGTTATGGCCCTGAATCTAATCATTTACTACTTATTGCAGTATTATGTACATCCAAAAACGAATACAATATTTGGATTAAAATGTAGTTTTTGCTATTCTGGAAAAAAAAAACACTTGAGAGTTTTACTTACTCGATCGTCAATAAAGTCAAAGTCAATCGCAGTCAAAGTAAACTTGAATTCCCATGCTCAACATAAGTGTATCTCATATTATATATACAAGTATAACAGAATTGCCCCAAAATATTGCACAGTCATCTCGCGCTGAATAGCTGCTTTAAAGTGTCATCTAAATGTTTCAACATGCTATCTGCCAGAACTGATCAGTTATAGATTTCACTAAATCTGGTGTACATGGAATGGAAGCATTATAATTTTAATTAACTGTTACTGACGATCATGATGGATAAATTGGCAGCAAGTGAGGTAGGTGTATGGAATGAACGTTGGCTGGGGGTTGTAGCAGAGAGAAGGGTTAAGAGACTACGATAGACTAGCAGCAGGTTGTGAAAGTACAGCTGAGGAGGAGAAAAAAAAGACTTGTACAAGGTAGATTTATATGTTTGAAGCAGAACATGGCAGGCAAAAGCAACATTAAAATGCAGTTTGCAATGACGGTCCTGTATATTCTTCTTCAAGAGAGTTACAAACCCTTAAAGAATAAATTATATGCAATTGCCCATCGCTTTATAAGTACCCTATATTCACCCTATTCTCTCTCTGTAAGTGATTTATTATATAGCCATTGGCATGTGCAACATAAATAGTTTTTTCTTTCCTTTTCTGACACAGCTATATATAGTGCTGCCTATCCCACTGTGATAAGAGGATGAGGGAATGCAGTCTCTCTTTTTGCTAGAAGTTTTCTCCGTCAACAAGTTTCCACTGCTACCTTCAGTAGAAACTGACAAAGTACCATTATTTGCTGCGGGCTATAGATATCTAGATGTTTTCTACACAGAGGAAACTCATCCATAGGGAATCTGAGCTAGAGGAGGGAAATAAATCACGGCCCTATATCCTGCCAAGCAGCTCGATCGGCATACAAAGGGACATAGTATGGGGTTCCTAGGTGTTAGGCCATGGGCGCATCCATGGTCGGATTTATAAGTTCAATAAGGTATCAAGGTGAATGCCCATAGACTCAGCATTGGCTAGTAACACTGATGCAATACTGTAGGGTTTCCGCTCTAACACCTTGGTGCCCTATAGAACAGTCCTATGCATGGTCCTATACCATAGGACAGTCTGGAAGCTGGCCATTCATCTGATGAAATAGTTAAAACTAGTGTCATCATTTATCATGATGTTGTTAATCCCCATTTTCTTTTGGTTATTAGATCCCCATGAATCATTGCTGCGTTGGCAAGATGTGTGTAACTGGTCAAAATACACGCAAACAATTGTATGATATTCGGGGAATGCACTCAGCTGCCCACAGTGGGTGGTTTTTGCATTCATTATTATTACAGAATCTAGACAGACTCTACATATTATATCATTTTAAGACTTGGACCCAGTACCTTAAATCCTCGCGTATACGCCTCGGCTAGTTCCCAAGTCAGATTACCAGTGCGGCTTATAAGATCTGCACACAGTGACAGTGTTGTTTATACGCAAGGTTTTAGATATATACTACAGTACTAAACTGGCCATAAACAGACCCCCTGTGTGATCTATATGATTCTCCTAAGTTAGGGCAGTTGCTTATATGCAAGACTTTACAATAGATAGAGTGGCAGATGGTATGATGACATGTTTATACTTTCTTTGGGTATGTCATTAAGAAGGGGTAATACACGTATGCTTCAGAACCCTTTCCTTTTTCTGTGACAAGACTAACAAAGACAAGACAGCTGTGAAGATATGTACTGACTGCTACCTTACTGTTATAGGTCTCCCTCAGACGACACACGGGGACTACGTCTGGCATGTATCCCTGCTCTGCCTTACATCATTTACTTCAGAGACAGAACTAATGAGGTGACAGCATGACTCATTTTTATTGGCATTCTTAGCTTTCTGTGACAGAAGGTGCTGCGTAGCATATCAGAAAGGTTGGTTCTATATATGGAGTTGATCCATATGGAGCACATATAGCGTGATATACTATGGTGCATCAATCAACATAGATAGAACTAGAATGTTGATTTTTATTACAAAAGAAAATTGTATTGAATATGTTGCCACTCTTCCAGACTCTTCTATCAATCATTTAAAGAATAGTGGTTGTTGAAAGTTGGGTAAATTCACATTATATCTGTGACTCAATTACTAAAAATTACACTATAAAAAATACATATATGGAAGGAATATTATGTCTGCTATATTCTCACAAGAAATGGTGTATCTATATTGAAAGTAGACCTTCTTTTCCCTTGAAAGCAAGGACTGTGTCTGCCCTGTGAGTACCATTGCCCAGCCCACTATGCTGATATTCTCAGCAGTACCAAAAAGTAACATGTGCTAAAACAATTGAAGAAATGCTTATCAAACATATATATTAACATTGATGAAAGAAGAAGAATGGATGTTTCCAATAAGGTAACACATGTTATGATGACCATAGCAGAACAGGTAAATTAATGCAAAAGAATATGCCCTTCTTTAGCACTGTGACAGATAGGAAGTGGCTAAACAGGCCGGTCGTCGAACTGCCTACTACAAGGCCTCAGTCGTGCTGCAGGTTGTCCAAGGGGTCTCACACAGCACCAATGATCCACTTCTACATTGCAAGTCTAAAGATATGTAGAGCCATATTCCTAGATATTCCCTGCGTAGGGGTTGACATTGCTTTTGTTGTTTGATCAGCAATATTTGATACAGTGACCAATTATCTTGACCCTAGTGTATTTGGTCATTGCCAAAAGCAGAATGATGTTGGTACCGCAAGGACCCTTACCTATAATTTGTCTGACCTAGAATGATGTTAAATATTTCCACAGATAAAAACTTGCATGGGATTTGCTTTTTGTGTCTGTTTTTGGTAAAGGGGACCCAGTTCGTTGGGAAGTTATGTCTTCTGGAAAGTGGCCGTCTTAATCCCCTTTGTATCAAAAAGAGCACTTGACTTTCTCATTGTTATTTCTTTTACAGTGCCTCAACGGTACCCTCTTGAGTGTCAAAATGCTGTCTGTGTTGGCAAATTGAGGAAATTTAAATTGAGGAAATGCACCAAAGGACCGCTTGTCACTTCTCTTTAAAATAATAAAAACGTCTAATAAATGATATATCTAATATCTATTACATCATTTTTTGTATTGCAATGCAATTGGAGAGATGAGGAAGATGGAGAAAGATGGATGTCACCCACATCAACTCCAATGGGGATGATACCACTATTGATTTGCTTTTCACAAACTCAAATGATATTTGTGACAGTGGGGTTAAAGGCACGAATATCTGCGACCACAGGCTTATTTTTGTCAATAGAAAACACCAGGCAGATATAAAAATTCCTATCACTTTCCACTTTCACTGGTAGATCCTATCGTAATTATAATAAGGATGACTTGGTCCTTGCATTTAGAAATGAAAACTGGGACGAGTTCTGGGATGCACATGATACAGGTATAGCATGGGACATCTTGATGAGAAAAATCAGTACCATTGATTTGCATGCACATCAGACGTCATGAGTGGAAGCCGGGTCATATCATGCAAAGCCGCAGTCTCCTTTGCTGTTAATCATTCACCCAAATCCATTACAGCAATATATCTCTGACCACAGCATGATCACTCGCCTTACCTCGCCATGAATTTGACCTTAGTTGTCGAAATGGCGTTAAACATCCATTGCTCACTCACTCACTCGGTCACTCACTCACTCACTCACTCACTTACTCACTCACTCACACACTCACTTACTCACTCAATCACTCACTCACATGCTTTATCCTTAACATTTCCAACTTTACCTGAGGCCATATCCGTTTGTCTTCAATACACATATATTATCAGGGAACTCCCTACTAGGAAGGCAATAGGCACATCGGTTTAGGCCGTTTCGTTGTGATTAGTGCAATGACCTACCTTAGCTTAGCCTAGATATGTCAGATTAGTGATTCAATTATTTTGCTGTCAACATAAACAAATCCTTGCTGTCAACTGTCAACATTGGCCGAGGAGGCTCACCCCCGATTTTTGATGTTGACAGCAAAGAGTGTTTTTGAGAAATTTGATAAACGATGGAGAAATGTGAATAAAAAAAATCTTTTTTTTTCATGACCCTCCTCGGCTAATGTTGACAGTTGACAGCAAGAATTTTCGATGTTGACAGCAAAAAGAAATCACTATTTTAAGAAATTGCTTGAACGGCCTAGAATAGTGAGAAAAGTTCATACACAAAATAGTGATTTTTTTTTGTGAGCCTTGATGGCCACCTTAATATTAGATGTACCCCTGACTGGCGAGAGGTGAATTATGGGCATTGACCTATTCAATTAAGAAAAAATACATTTTAATTCAATTCAGAAAATGTCAACCCCCACAAAAGGAATCAATTGGCTTATTGTAAAGGTAACTATTCATGTGGGAGCATTGGTAACGGACTATTTATATTGCCAATATGGATAATAGTCTCTGCTACATAATATACCCATCCTGGGGGCTGGATGGCTGATAATACCTGCGTAATACCAAGTAAATACAAAGTACACATTTGAGTTTCAGTTTGTGATACATGTACCATTAGTCATATAAATACATACAGTGTGCATCTGAATAATAATGATAAAGGCTATTATTATACCACTACAAGACAGACAAAAGCACTCATTGTCCCATATGCTGCAATAAAACTAAACGATGCTATTAAATTGTGTTTTTCTGCAGCACAAGGACAGGACATGCTCATCAACATTTAATCCCCTCCGCTTCACTAAGTCAGTCTTCCACTAGAGGTAAGTGAAGATTCCACGCGTTACATAGAGTACCATTTAACTCTTTAAGCACCTCATACTGTGCCTTGCCCTATGTGAACATGTTACATGAATGTAAATCTTACAAATAAAGGAGAAGGCTCACCATGGCTGAAACTGTTGATCAATCATCCTTAATTATTGATCATTGTTCAAGTCAATCCTCATACTCATCTACCATCACTTGTTGTATAAACTCTCTGAATAGATTTTACCGAAAACCTAAAAGAAGGGACTGTGTCTGGTTTTGTGTGACATATCATCTTCAGTATAATCTTACAAATATATGTAACATCACTGGGTGCAACATAGAAACTATTATCTAGTAACTGCTAAGTCGAATTCTTTGGGAACAACTTTTTTTAAATGATTGTTTCAAACATATTTCTTTATTGGAGTCATCTATAGCTCAGGCTATAGGGCAGATCATTCTATTGACTGGTGACAACACGGTTACAGGTGATTATTGTGAAAGTACTTCATGTATTTTCACGTTTTTTTGCGGGAATGAAAAATCCGGGGAATTTTTATATGCTTAAGAATGAAATAAATACCTGTGTATTTGCTGAATTTCACTCATCCACAAAAAAATTTAACCGTGAAAATAAGTACTTTCACAGTACACAATTACATGAAAGATATATCTAGAACCATCACAACTCATTCCTTAAAGGGGTATCCTGCACTTCATGTCCCATACGTAGAGTTTTACAGGATCACAGCAGTTGGTTTCTACATGTATTTACTGCATAAAAGTAAAACACAATAAGGACCCTACAGCTGAATTCATTGTGTAGAATCGGCTATTCATGTGTCAATGTGTCTGGACATTTATCCCTTATTTACACAGGGTCCAGCCAGGGGGGGGGCAGGCTGAGGGGACCTTTTTCGCCCACGTGTTAAATATGTCTGCTTACACATAATTGCACGTATTTAAGCCTGTATCTAAAGAATAAATTATTTTAGAGTCAAATCAACTAGTCCTTTCAAAGCAGTTGAAACAGGCTATTTATATATTGTGAACAATATGAATAAAGGTCTCTGCTACATAATGTACCTATACTGGAGGCTGAAGCATAATACCATGTTTACAAATAGGCTTTTTAGTTTGAGTGGAACATACATCATTAGTCATATAAACAAATGCATTCATTGTATTATCCAAATTATTATGAAAAAGAATAGTATACCCATACAAGAGAGCAATAATTGGCCCATTTGTTGCATTAATGCTCAATGCGTTTGAGTATTAATTTAACCACATAGCTTTATAGTGATGTTTGTTTGTATGTGTACCATCATGTAAACCGAGTAAAGAGAGGTGCAGCTTATTCTGCAGCAGGAGAACGGGACGGACAGATCAAAGTCCATTCGCCTCTGCTTCACCAAGTCAGTCTGCCTATAGAGGTAAGTGATGATTTTGTTAGGTATCATTTTCTGTTTTTTCTCATGCTCCCAAGCCTAATGTTCGACCTTTTGCTATGTAAACCAGACCTCTTGGGCATGCTTTACAATGTTCTCAAAGTTTAGCAGTTGGTATTACGAAGGTTTTTGAAAGAAATCCGGGGGGGGGGGGTTAGTGTAGGGGTTTTATATAATAGTAACATGTAATCCTATGGTTAAAACATACTACATCCAGATGACCGGGAAGTTAGTTTGGATTCTTCCTGCCTGATGTTTATCCTTGTAGGTTCAGGCCACAAACTCAAAATGGCAAAAATCAGTATTACTCAATTTGCAAATTTCCGCGTAATTTACATCCCTACGTGGACTACAGTGCCCAAAATACATATCTTTATGCAAATTGTTATAACTTTACCCATATAACTATATCTATGTTTGTCTGAGTGCCTATAGGTCCCTAAGTGAATAGTAACATTTTCGATAAGTTCGTAACTTTTTCACCCATGACCCCTTAATTTTTTCCTTCTAAAATGTTCACAATGATATTCTCTATACACATGCAAAGTTGAGTACATGAATCAGTAGAAGTTGAAATAATGTGAAAATACACTGTTTCCCATTAATTTTTTATGCCGAAGTGGTGGCTTAGCCACCTGGTGGTGCCGCCAGGCCCCACCAGAACGAGGTATATGATGTTTGCACTTTACCAGAAGTCAGAACGGGCGCCGCCATCTAGGATTGTGCCACCATCTTGGATTAAGGAGTCACAACACAAATTTATGCTATGTGATAACAATAATATAAATCAACCTTTGATAGTTCCAGAGGGTGATTATAATTATACCTACCCCCCCTAATTGGACCCAAGGAATTCAATGGTTCTATTGGTTTGTTGCTTTTACAGCTGGTTGCCTAGCAACGGCTATTCTAATTGTTTATCTGCCTAGCAACACACATTTCCATGGTCCTAAGGTTGATTATAATCATACTTACCCCCCCTAATATAGACCCAAGGAATTCAATGATTCTATCAGTTCTTTGCTAATACAGCTGGTTGCCTAGCAAAGGCTATTCTAATTGTTTATCTGCCTAGCAACACACATTTCCATGGTCCTAAGGTTGATTATAATCATACCTACCCCTCTAATACGGACCCAAGGAATTCAATGGTTCTATTGCTTTGTTGCTAATACAGCTGGTTGCCTAGCAACGGCTATTCTAATTGTTTATCTGCCTAGCAGCACACATTTCCATGGTCCTGAGGTTGATTATAATCATACCTACCCCCCCTAATATGGACCAAAGGAATTCAATGGTTCTATTGGTTTGTTGCTAATACAGCTGGTTGCCTAGCAAAGGCTATTCTAATTGTTTATCTGCCTAGCAACACACATTTCCATGGTCCTAAGGTTGATTAATATAATCATACATACCCCCCCTAATATAGACCCAAGGAATTCAATGGTTCTATCGGTTTGTTGCTAATACAGCTGGTTGCCTAGCAACATGCCCAGGTAGAAAAATATCATGATAAATATCATGATTTATCATATTTAAAAAAACATAGTTTTTTTGCGGAAATCATGATTTTTTAATCATGTTAAATCATGATAATATTATGCTATATTATGATTTTTATCATGATTTACCAGAGAAAATCGCCATCATTCTGGAAAAACAGTGTTGAATTTATCATGATATATTACACTTTAGCATGATTTAGTATACTTAATCATGATATGTATCATGCTTTAATCATGATAAGTATCATGATTTATGATACTTTATATCATGATTTCCGTAAAAAAAGAAAGATTATTTAACCATGATATTATCATGTTTTATTATACTTTATCATGATATACATCACAATTAGTATCATGATTTAAAAATCATGATTTCCGTGAAAAAACTATGCTTATTTAAACATGATATTTATCATTTCTTATCATACTTTATCATGATATACATCATCATTAATATCATGATTTATCGTACTTTAAAAATCATGAATTCCGTGAAAAAACTATGATTATTTAAACATGATATTTATCATTTTTTATCATACTTTATCATGATATACATCATAATTAATATATTGATTGATCATACTTTAAAAGTCATGATAACCATGAAAACCCTGTGATAAGTAAACATGATAGTTATCATAATTTATTATACTTTGTCATGGTGTATATCATAATGAATATTGCGTTTTCTTGTGCTTTGAAAATCATGGTGACCCTAAAAAAAAGAAAATGATTTAATATGACGTTCATCATCATTTATTATACTTCATCATGATATTTATTATAATTCAAACCATAAAACATTATCGTGATCTTTCACACTATAAAAATTATGGTTTCCATGAGAAACATGCCATTCATCAGGATTTATTGTACTGTGTATGATAATGCTATTTCTCATAATCCTAGACAGCAAAAAGGCCAGTATAAATAACTGAATAAAAGGATGAATAATGATACCTGCACAATACTTTAATCTCAAGGAATATGCTTTATTTAAGTAGTCCATTTGACATACAGTGTTTTCCTCTGCATAAAGTCATTGAAGAACATTGCAAGTGACATACCGTACCGTCGCGATAAAGCGCCTGGTTTTGAAAGAGCGCCGGTCTTGAATAAGCGCCGGGGGTATAGGGGTACCCAAATGTTTCTTAAGCACTAAATTCATGACCTTGAATAAGCGCCTGTCTTGTATAAGCGCCTGTGTAAGAGCCCCGCCAAATTGAAGAGCGCCCCGGCGCTTAATCGCGACGGTACGGTATTGCATAATAGATGGTTCATGAAAATCATGTTTACTCCTATCTTTAATAGTGAAGGGATGTCATGAACATACACCTCTTTTAAATCAACACCATACACATATTAGGTCTTGATAGCTCAATATAACAATATTCTGATGCATTATAGACAGGTCATTGATAGCAGAGTAGATGCTACAATGTGAGAATAGTTGGTCAATGAATTTCACATACCCCTTGTCGCTCACTCCATTTTTCCATCCACAAAAAAAAGATTCTTTAGAATAAAATTAGAATATCAGATAATTCCCAAGTGTTTTCTGATGTAAGATTGTCATAAACATCAATATTAGAAATATAATGCTACTCCTGTCTTAATGTCTGTCTGTGTACAGTGGTATACTGAGCACTTATTAATGCATGTCTGCGTACATGGGCACATCTTACTGTCGGTCTGTGTATCTTTGTCTCTGCATACACTAGGCACATATTATTGTATGTCTGTGTACATGGCACATATCTTAGTGTCTGGCAGTGTCACCTTTGCACATCAGGGCACCAGGATAAGTGCTGTGTTGATGTCATAGACACGTGCTGAGGGCTGTGTAGACGTCATAGACACGTCCTTAGGGCTGTGTAGACGTCATAGGCACGTCCTTAGGTACGCACTTGGACATGTGTAGACGCCATGGGCTTGTTATTCCAGACCAAAGGTTTGCTATATATTTGGTATATAGAAAATATGAATATCAAGAAAGATTTGTTTTTAAAAGTGCTCAGAATCCGGAAACATGTACATTCACATATATTCAAGCTTATCTGTTTAAGGGCCATGTCATCTCGAAAATATGGATGTATTCATACAGAAGATAACAGAATATAACAAATGAGAAAGTGAGTAAACTACACAAAGATAGAAAATGAGGGCTTGGCAGGTACCTGACTACTTGGAGCTCAATAAATTATAAATTATCATGATTTAGAATGATAAATCATGATATTTCCCGGCCCCCTGGAGGCTCCTCCTTTTTAAACCCTTAAAGCAAAAGCATACATGCCTATAGATGTAAAAATAGTCATACATTCCAACACTTCTTTTTTTAAAACTTATAATGAGTTATGGTGTGAATGGCTGCTTTGTAGTTATATCTAGAGTCTAGTTATATCCTGATAATATACTTCAAACCTCCATCAACCAGGCAAACACAATCGTGAATTCTGTTATACTCTGAGACATACTTGTTTTTTAAATGATGAACTATAAAATATAAGATTAAACATATGTTTACTTACCACTGCTGTGTGTTACATGTAGGACATGTGTAGATGCATGTACATAGTATGTGTACATGTATATACAGGTGAGGCATGTGCAGTCCTCTCTACTACCTCCAGCCAAGTGTGAGCTATGCCACATCCAGGTCAGTCAGGCATTGTCTTAGTTAAGGTCAGCCTCACACCTGGCTGGTTATATAATAATGGCCTACCTGTAAAGGGGGCAGCCCTGAGTAGGGTGTTTGTGGTAGGTCGGGGAAGGTGTGAAGTTAGCTAAGGGGGTATTCAATACATGTCTTTATTACTATGAAATCGTTGTCAATGATATAAGAATCAAATTCTCTCCGCTATTAGCATTGCAGAGGTGTTTTTCATTTCTTCCTGTGATGATTAGAAGCAATTATATACATTAACTATAATCACATAGTGTTAGCAAGCACAGTAAAATTCCGTTATAACAAAGTGCTGTGGCTGAGGGCTAGAAAAACAGTTCTTTTTGAATATCGTAGTATCCAAACAGTGCATGTTTGGCCACCTTTGTACTGTCAGATAGCCTATATTACCGGGGTATGAATAGACAAATAACACAGAAGCATATCTATAACAAATACAGTTAAATTCATATTGACCATCAAGTGAAATATAGCCAAAATATGTACTCTGACCATGCCTCCTGTATGATAACTTGTAAAGTTGAACTAGGTGTTTATATGTGCGGGAGGGGGGTGCAAAGGCTCTGCACTACACCTAGATGAGTGGCAATCAACCCCCCCCCCCCCGACCCCCACCCCGTGACGGGGTGGGGGTGGGGGAACTTGTAGCCGGCCCTGGAGCAACTCCACCCCTGTGGTGGTGGGGGGGGGGGGGGTGCTCAACACCTCCCACAGCTTTCCACCACTCCCCAACCCCGCCCCCTGCACCTCTTTAAAGCTGATATACCTCCTCGTACACTCAAACCTACATTTTCCCCATTTTATCCTCAGATGATTGTATAATGCGCACTGGAGTGGCCTGTAGCCGGCCCTGCCCAGGTAAAAAAATACCCTGGTCATTACTATGGTTTACAAGTCCGCACCATAGTATAGAATGGTTTATCCCAATATACTACAGTATACTGCTGTTAAGCAAAGTTTATTATTATATATCATGGTACCTAATTTTTACCATAATTTCTGGGCGGGGATATGCCTCTGTGTGTATATAATAACCCTAAATTGGGGATGAATAGTAACCCCGGCAAATGGCATAGATTAGCATGTTTAGGGGCCCGTCCTCCAACAGTCACCCACCACCTCCCACAGCTTCCTAGGGACGGGGTAGGCCGGGTAGAGAAGCCCTAAACCTCCCACAGTCGCCCACCACCTCCCACAGCTTCCTAGGGGCGGGGTAGGCCCGGTAGAGAAGCCCTAAACCTCCCACAGTCGCCCACCACCTCCCACAGCTTTCTAGGGCCGGGTAGGCCGGGTAGAGAAGCCCTACAACTCCCACAGTCACCCACCACCTCCCACAGCTTCCTAGGGGCGGGGTAGGCCCGGTAGAGAAGACTTACACCTCCCACAGTCGCCCACCACATCCCACAGCTTCCTGGGGACGGGGTAGGCCGGGTAGAGAAGCCCTACACCTCCCACAGTCGCCCACCACCTCCCACAGCTTCCTGGGGACGGGGTAGGCCGGGTACAGAAGCCCTACACCTCCCACAGTCGCCCACCACCTCCCACAGCTTCCTGGGGACGGGGTAGGCCGGGTACAGAAGCCCTACACCTCCCACAGTCGCCCACCACCTCCCACAGCTTTCTAGGGGCGGGGGAGACCGGGTATAGAAGGCCTGCACCTCCCACAGTCACTCACCACCTCCCACAGCTTCCTGGGGACGGGGTAGGCCGGGTACAGAAGCCCTACACCTCCCACAGTCGCCCACCACCTCCCACAGCTTCCTGGGGACGGGGTAGGCCGGGTACAGAAGCCCTACACCTCCCACAGTCGCCCACCACCTCCCACAGCTTTCTAGGGGCGGGGGAGACCGGGTATAGAAGGCCTGCACCTCCCACAGTCACTCACCACCTCCCAAGGCCACCTAGGGGTGGGGTAGGCTGCTCCCACAGTCTCCCACCATCTACCACAGCCGCCTAGGGGTGGGAGAGGCCGGGCACAGAAGGCCTGCACCTCATACAGTCGCCCACAAGAAAGCATGGACCTCCCAATGTCACCCATGATGATAAATTATGACATATTAGGAAATAGTTGAATGAAATCGTGAGAAATCATGATGTATTAAGATTAATTATAGTAAGGTGAAATCATGATAAATCATGTTTCCCTCTCACTGAGTGAGATCATGGTAAATCATAATACACTATGATTAAACGTGATCAGATAAAATCATGCCAAATCATGTTTTCCAATCAATTAGAGAGATCATAATAAATCATGATATTTTATGACCAATCATGGTCAAATAAAATCATGATAAATCGTGTTTTTCCTCTCAATGGGTAAAATTATGATACATCATGGTATATTATGATTAATTATAGTGAAGTGAAATCATGATAAATCATGTTTCCCTCTCACTGGGTGAGATCATGATGAATCATGATACACTATGATTAAAAGTGATCAGATAAAATCATGCCAAATCATGTTTTCCTATCAATCGGAGAAACCAAAATAAATCATAATACTTTTCAACCAATCATGGTCAAATAAAATCATGATAAATCGTGTTTTTCCTCTCAATGGGTAAAATCATGATAAATCATGGTATATCATGGTATATTATGGTAAGGTAAAGTCATGATATATCATGTTTCCCCTCTCATTGGTTGAGATCATGATAAATCGTGATATACTATGATAAATTATGGTAAGGTAAAATCATGATAAATCATGTTTTCCCTCTCATTGGGTAAGATCATGATAAATCATGTTGTACTATGATTAATCATAGTATGGTAAAATCATGATAAATCATGTTTTCCCCCTCAATGGGTGAGATCACGACCAATCATAATTACATTATGATTAATCATGGTCAGGTATAATAATGATGATTCAAGTTTTCTCTCTCAATAAATAAAATCATGATAAACTGTGATAAATTACTATTTAATATGGTTAGGTAAAATCATGATAAATCATGTTTTCCCCCTCAGGAGGTTAGATCATGATAAAGTATGTTTTACCATGATACATCATGATAGAAGAAACATGATTTATCATGATTTACCCTGGCAGAAGGTGAGATCATAATGTAGTATGGTTAATCATGATTAATCATGGTGGAAGAAAACATGATTAATCATGATTTCTCCTCTCAAGAGGTAATATCATAATAAAGTATGATTTATCACAATTAATCATCATAGGAGAAAACATGATGTGTCATGATTTATCATGATAAATCATGATATATCATGGTTCAACATGATAAATCACGATATCTATCATGATATTTTTCTACCTGGGGCAGCTATTCTTATTGTTTATCTGCCTAGCAACACACATTTCCATGGTCCTAAGGTTGATTATAATCATACCTACCCCCCTAATATGGACCCAAGGAATTCAATGGTTCTATTGCTTTGTTGCTAATACAGCTGGTTGCCTAGCAACGGCTATTCTAATTGTTTATCTGCCTAGCAATACACATTTCCATGGTCCTAAGGTTAATTATAATCAAACCTCCCCCCCCTAATATGGACCCAAGGAATTCAATGGTTCTATTGGTTTGTTGCTAATACAGCTGGTTGCCTAGCAAAGGCTATTCTAGTTGTTTATCTGCCTAGCAACGCACATTTCCTTACCCCCTAACATGGACCCAAGGAATTCATAGGAAATGACATATTTGAAGTAATATCATCCTTCCCCCTGATAACCCCTTCCTGGCCCTGCTTATTTGGTGTCTTGAATAGGTTCCCTTCAAACATACCAACCATGTAGACATTATGTTTCTTTAAATGCAAGAATTGCGGTTGTTGCCGCGTAAAAAAAAGCCTGAGGCATTTTTTTATGCAGCAACAACCGCAATTCTTGTTTATAGTTAAGGCATTTTCCGTTTGGATGGCCAATGCACAAAAGTTAGCACCGTGCCATGTGGATTTTCTTGCATTTTGCATTTGGTAAATATATCAAGGTAATATAATCAAGAGTTATGAGAAAAAATCAATAGAAGATCAGAACCTCCCAGCCACTAGCATTTGTCTTAAACAAATTCTGCAACATTTGGTGTTACACAGCCACTGACACATGCTTTTTATACCATTTCTTCCACAGGTCTAAAGAAGAGAAATGGTAGCCATTTTGAAGAAAACCCTTCTTGGCCATATAATGGCGGTGACCAGTGTATTCATGTTCGCAATATCGTCAGTAGCTGTGCAGAGCCTACAGCGAACAGTACCAGATTTCCAACTTGGGTTTTTTCGGTATTTTGGTGGAACACTGCTTGCCAGTTTGCCTCTCTACTTTTCTGGGATCAGCCTGAGAGTGCCAACACACCTGGTCTGGCCAATACTCAGCATTGCAGCATGTTGCATGATCAATAATGTACTGTTTTTCTTTGCGGTATCGGTTTTACCATTGAGCCATGGTGCTTCTTTATCTTATGTCTCCCAAACAGTTGTTATGACCGTCATATCAATGGTCTGGTTTAAAGAGAAATGCAGCCTTCTTGTCTCGACATCAATGTTTGGCTGTGTAGTAGGAGTGCTTCTGCTCATTCAGCCTTGGTTGGAGTTCAATCAAGGTTTCATCCCAGACTTTGCAAAATCTATAGCTTTGGAAAATGTATCCCACACAGTCACCCCATGTAATGCCTCAGTTGACGCATCAGTTACAACAATAAGAGAAACATTTAACAAGGGGCTGCTGCTGCTTGGATACATTGCAACTGTCCTTTCTGGAGGAATATATGCTGTCTTTGTCACTCTGACTAGTGAGTATTTGAAAGAGGTACACCAAGCCATCTTAGTGTTCTATACTTTGTCTTTAAGCATACTACCACACACTTTGTGCTCTTTGTACCTAGAGCAGCCTGTACTTGTCACTAACTGGTACTCTATATTACTGATAGCTGCACATGCTGTAATGGCAGCACTAGGACAGATAACACTAAACCATGCCTGCCTCATGATAAGTCCAATGCAAGTGATGCTTGTTTTCAACATTGGTTGTGTATTTGACATGATCCTGCAGTACACTGTGCTCAGTGAAAATTTATATGGCAGGAGGAATGCACTGGAGGTAGTCGGGTGCCTTGTCATTACTCTGTCTATCACAATAAGCGCAATGTCAAAAAGAAATAATCAAGAAAATTTGATTTGATGAAATTAGAAGGATAAATATAAAGTGTCAATGATCAGTCACACAAAACAAGGTCTTATTAATCATAAAGAATTCAAAAAAGGAATAAGAATAAGATGGAATCTGAACTACTTGGCATGATGGGCCTGTAACGAGTTGTCATAATATTGTTATATATTGTATATCTATTTGTAATTATGACTTTCATTGAGTCTCCATCAATTACATCTTACTTGCTCCTTTTGGTTGTTGTCTTTTTGGCTATAATCAGCTAGCTTGATTAGCTACGGGCTTTTAAAAAAAAAGCCATATGCATAAATATGTATTGTTCTCTTTCTATTGGTGAAAAAACATCCTAAACTTTGCAAAATTTGAATCTATATATTGGTCTCTCCTGCATAATTTACGTTTACTGGGACCTGAACATTGGAAGCAATGGACCACAGGTTTTAACAAGACCTCAGCTTGGCGAGTGAGGAGGCTATACAGGATATCATAGGAACCTGTGCAACTAAAAGTCTGCAGCTATCCTAGGGACTGCTGTGAACACTACTGGTATGCAGAGTCTATTTGTCACGTCCAAGGATAGCTGCAGACTTTTAGTTGCACACCTTCCTATGATATCCCGTAAAGCCCCCTCACTCGCCAAGCTGAGGTCTTGTTAAAACCTGTGCAATGGACTAAATAAAGTAATAACCACCCCCTTGCATTTTTGGGTAATTTTCAATACTAGAACACAATTTTCACCGATCACATTCTTACCTACTAAAACTAGTTTGTATCCCAACTAAGATGACTAAAATGGTCCTCTATTGATTATAAACTGGAACCCCTGAAGACATTCCTTTCTTCTGAAATGGGTTATTGTTACAAAGAGTCTTAAGTGGTTGTATGCATGATACTTCTGTACTGTTTAATCAACGGCAAAGTTATGCTTGAAACTGAGGATCATACGGAGCTGGTGGGCGCAGATGTATATATTTGTACCATATTATAGGGTAAATAGTGGAGGAGTCTTATCATTCTTCAACAGTGGATGCCAGCTTTACCATAGACAGGATACATCATCTTAGGAAGGAGAAAAACGCAGTTTGCTGATTAGAAACTATGCGTTACTTCTGTTTATGCCCAAACCCATGGGAAGAAGACTATGTTACGTTGAAAGATGGTGGGAGTCATACCTTATGTATGCAGTTTAATTTGCTTAAACATTAGCATGAGCAAAAGCTTACACTTGTTCCATTAGGAATGTGCACCCTGTGCATGGTGTTCCATTACGAATATGCACCCTGTGCATGTTGTACTGATACAAATGTGCAGGGTGTGCACGTGTTCCGATACGAATTTCTGGAACAGTGCAAGTTGTGCACAATGTGATTAAATTCATAATGGAACAATGTGGTTTGTTCCGTTACAAATTTGAACTTTCATAATGGAACAAGCGAGATTTTTCGCTACAAACTTGAGCCTGCGGTGCACGTGCTTATGCTAATGTTTATGCAAATTGAACTCCATACTTATGGTATACATGGTTAGCGGTAAAAACTGATGAATTTAGCTACTCAGTTTAAGCATTAACTTGAATGGTCAGTATTTAGGATTGAGCAACTGATTACAACTGGGGAGTCATTTAGGCTTACTCCCATCAAAGAGCAAAGAATCATAAGAGGGTCCACTTGATAATTTCTTGTCCCTCAAGTGCCCATGGCTCCCCCTGGTGGATGGAGTATACAGCCAATAATCAGGGGTAGACACTAACGCTGGCCCGGGAGCCAATGGCCCGTAGTTTTGGGTGCGGGCCCGTAATTTTCAAAGAAATTACCTTCCCATGGGCCCGAGTGGCCCACAGGAATGGTTGGAGAAAATGCTAGGGAAATGTATCCATATGTACATAGCCATGTCATATGTCATTGAAAAGAGAAAATTACTGGGAAACCAGCCATCATGGTTATTAATTATCAATTATATCCCACTAAAAACCTTGCTGAACTACACATTTAAGTGAGAATATAACAATCTTACCTTCATGTCATTTTCCTATGTGTATTTGTCAATATCCAGGTTTTATTTTAGAAGCAAATCTAATGAGATATTGTCTCTACAAGATCAATAGACATTTTTCAACCATCACTTACAATATTTAAAGCTGTATAATTATCAGAGTTAATGCATGCTGGAGCTACACTATCAGAAATGGGCATTATGGGGTATTGAAGCTGACAGGGGATGATGCTAATTTATAGAGTATTTCCATTTGAAGTGAACCCTCTTAGTACCATTTAATATTTGCTACCATTAAGATTGCTTATAATATCATAAAAGGTGATAAACTTAAGTGCGCACCAATGTGGCAAAGCTATGGTTTATAAATGGATTAATAAATTGAAGCATTGTTTTTCAGCAGCGCATGTAAAAAAACACCAGTTTAATAAAGTTGACCCGCATGTTGTGTCAATGTTTAACGATGCTATTTGAGTGTGTGTTTCTCAAATAGAGGGAAATACACAAACATGCATCCTTCCTCGTACTCTTGTTCAAAGTCTCTGGTAACACTCCCCATGGAGCTACAGAGTACACTCGCTATGACCCTGGATTTCGATTTTGCTTGGTTTGGGCAGCCCCTGCTATTTTTTTTATAGTAGCTTGGCCCTAGTAAAAAGGAAACTCCCATCCCTGTTTCTGGTTTAAGTTCTGGTTCCTGTCTGCTGGTTCCGAGCGAACAAAAGAGATTGCCTTAAGGCAGCGAAAATCCAAGTCCAAGGTGATACAGGTGTTTGTAAGTGTTCTAGGACATGTGTATCCCCTCTTCAGCAGGAGAACAGACCAGAGAGATCAAGGAATATTCTGACAAACTGTTGGCGTGACCCTGTGGAGATGTTCAGAGCCTAAATGCTTGCGGTGGCGAGATAGCCAGGTGATAGCCAGGTGACTATGTCTCAACCAATTAGAATCCAGCCAATCAAACATCAACTCCCGGTTCAAAGGCTGATAGTGTTATAGTCAGAAAAAGTAGGCGAAAATGGCAGATTTCCACTAATTGAGGGCCATCATGCCATGGTAACATAACCAACAATATTAGAAAAATAATTATTAAATAATTTTGGTAAAGAAACAATAAGCATATTTTCCAATTTGATATTGAATTATTTGATGTAGCTGCTTAAGTGGCAAAATTATCAGTAATTGTGTAAAATGAGAGATGATTTTTTGAATATTTGATCACAATTTAGTGCAATAACCTATTTTTGATCAAACCAACCAGCAAATTGGTGATGCTGGTCGGTTTGGTCAATATACACATGGAAAACAGCAGCATCCAGACTATGTGAAGCAGGACTCAATAGCTTAGGGTCTTTGAAAAAGGCTTTATTCCGTGCATTTCGGGCGATCCCGCACAGTTGGCGCTCGCACAGTAGGGGCCCAAGATTGACTGTGTGAGTCTCACAGAGTGTCTTGTGTGTGAGGGTGGGGAGGGGGGCCGCGATAAACTGCAATGTGCTATGTACAATATCAACATCTTAAGATCACAGACCTTAAGAAATGTTAGTATGTGGGATGGTGGGTGGGTAAGCTTCTCTGTTCTCTGTGGTGTCACGGTTCTCTCTGCAGCAGCTTATGCTAATGTTTATGCAAATTGAACTCCATACTTATGGTATACATGGTTAGCGGTAAAAACTGATGAATTTAGCTACTCAGTTTAAGCATTAACTTGAATGGTCAGTATTTAGGATTGAGCAACTGATTACAACTGGGGAGTCATCTAGGCTTACTCCCATCAAAGAGCAAAGAATCATAAGAGGGTCCACTTGATAATTTCTTGTCCCTCAAGTGCCCATGGCTCCCCCTAGTGGATGGAGTATACAGCCAATAAATTATTGGGGTAGACAGGGGTAGACAGGGGTAGACACTAACGCTGGCCCGGGAGCCAATGGCCCGTAGTTTTGGGTGCGGGCCCGTAATTTTGAAAGAAATTACCTTCCCATGGGCCCGGGTAGCCCACAGGAATGGTTGGAGAAAATGCTAGGGAAATGTATCCATATGTACATAGCCATGTCATATGTCATTGAAAAGAGAAAATTACTGGGAAACCAGCCATCATGGTTAGGTTTTGATAACATTTAATGCGATACTTCTGACTTTCTCTTTAGAAAGAGTGACATAATTATTGTTGGCCCACAGTTTTATGTGCGGGCCCGTAGAGTTCTGAAGCTATGGGCCCGGGTGGCCCATGGCTGAAAAAGTTAGTGTCTACCCCTGATAATTATATCCCACTAAAAACCTTGCTGAACTACACACTTTAGTGAGAATATAACGATCTTACCTTCATGTCATTTTCCTATGTGTATTTGTCAATATCCAGGTTTTATTTTAGAAGCAAATCTAATGAGATATTGTCTCTACAAGATCAATGGACATTTTTCAACCATCACTTAGAATATTTAAAGCTTACATGTATAATTATCCGAGTTAATGCATGCTGGAGCTACACTATCAGAAATGGGCATTATGGGGTATTGAAGCTGACAGGGGATGATGCTAATTTATGGAGTATTTCCATTTGAAGTGAACCCTCTTAGTACCATTTAATATTTGCTCCCATTAAGATTGCTTATAATATCATAAAAGGTGATAAACTTAAGTGCGCACCAATGTGGCAAAGCTATGGTTTATAAATGGATTAATAAATTGAAGCATTGTTTTTCAGAAGCGCATGTAAAAAAACACCAGTTTAATAAAGTTGACCCGCATGTTGTGTCAATGTTTAACGATGCTATTTGAGTGTGTGTTTTTCAAATAGAGGGAAATACACAAACATGCATCCTTCCTCGTACTCTTGTTCAAAGTCTCTGGTAACACTCCCCATGGAGCTACAGAGTACATTCAATATGACCCTGGATTTTGATTTTGCTTGGTTTGGACAGCCCCTGCTATTTTTTTTTATAGTAGCTTGGCCCTAGTAAAAAGGAAACTCCCATCCCTGTTTCTGGTTTAAGTTCTGGTTCCTGTCTGCTGGTTCCGAGCGAACAAAAGAGATTGCCTTAAGGCAGCGAAAATCCAAGTCCAAGGTGATACAGGTGTTTGTAAGTGTTCTAGTACATGTGTATCCCCTGTTCAGCAGGAGAACAGACCAGAGAGATCAAGGAATATTCTGACAAACTGTTGGCGTGACCCTGTGGAGATGTTCAGAGCCTAAATGCTTGCGGTGGCGAGATAGCCAGGTGATAGCCACACAGAGGCAAATATCAGAGTCACCCAATGTCGCCAATACTACTCTCAGACAAGGGTCAGGCACTGCTGGACTATAATAGATGGGTCAAGGGCCATTCTAGTGAGGGTCAGGCTAGGCTGGACATTCAATAACAGGCTGGACCTTGGCAAACTTGCTTGAAAGTCTGGCCATGCTGGATCCTCATGCCATAGTCTGGCAATGCTGGACTCTTGCAGGCTGATAGAGACTCTCCCAAGAGTCCAGCATTGCCAGACTATGGCATGAGGATCCAGCATGGCCAGACTTTCAAGCAAGCTTGCCAAGGTCCAGCCTGTTATTGAATGTCCAGCTTAGCCTGACCCTCACTAGAATGGCCCTTGACCCATCTATTATAGTCCAGCAGTGCCTGACCCTTGTATGAGAGTAGTATTGGCGACATTGGGTGACTCTGATATTTGCCTCTGTGCAGGTGACTATGTCTCAACCAATTAGAATCCAGCCAATCAAACATCAACTCCTGGTTCAAAGGCTGATAGTGTAATAGTCAGAAAAAGTAGGCGAAAATGGCAGATTTCCACTAATTGAGGGCCATCATGCCATGGTAACATAACCAACAATATTAGAAAAATAATTATTTAATAATTTTGGTAAAGAAACAATAAGCATATTTTCCAATTTGGTATTGAATTATTTGATGTAGCTGCTTAAGTGGCAAAATTATCAGTAATTGTGTAAAATGAGAGATGATTTTTTGAATATTTGATCACAATTTAGTGCAACAACCTATTTTTGATCAAACCAACCAGCAAATTGGTGATGCTGGTCGGTTTGGTCAATATACACATGGAAAACAGCAGCATCCAGACTATGTGAAGCAGGACTTTATTCGGCTTTATTCGGTGCATTTCGGGCGATCCCGCACAGTTGGCGCTCGCACAGGAGCGGCCCAAGATTGACTGTGTGAGTCTCACAGAGTGTTTGTGTGTGAGGGTGGGGAGGGGGGCCGCGATAAACTGCAATGTGCTATGTACAATATCAACATCTTAAGATCACAGACCTTAAGAAATGTTAGTATGTGGGATGGTGGGTGGGTAAGCTTCTCTGTTCTCTGTGGTGTCACGGTTCTCTCTGCAGCAGCTGGGCCTCCACAGGCTGTCCCAGCTTATAAATAACCCCTTCTTCAACACTGGAACCCTCCCCACCCGTGGTAGGTGCTACATAGGAATCTAGAGGTGTCATCAACCAGGACAAACACATTGCAGATGGCAGCTACACTGGCACTCTGTGCAGCTCCTGCTCTGCTATAGATTAGTATACAGAAACCACTCTCCTGTGCTTTGATATAGTGGGATGCGCACAATTACTCTTTTCTAAATTAATACAAATATGAATTATTTTATAATGCTTATTATGTTCAAGCTAGGCATAGACACAAAGACCAGTATTGTATTTTCATCTAGCTTAAGAAAAAGATTATTTTTTGCACCTATTATCTGATGTGACCATATGGATGTGTCACCTCCTTTTTATTCCGAGGAGACATAAATATTTCATATTTAGTCTCGTTAGAGACAGACTAACACAGGTTAATGATCTAACTTAGCATTTAACAGATAGACTTTTCGTGTTATCATTATGAATTATCTCTATTTATGTATGGTAGAAAGAACCAGACCGACAAGGCTGGTATCATCTAATACAGGCACGCCCTAGTGCATAGCCTATTGATATCAGGATAAATAAAGAATATAAAAAAAAAGTTTGTTTTGTGTAGACAGAATGATATGTAAGGTTTCAAAGCTTTACCATGCTTTATCCCCTTGTTCCACTATGCGATTGGGACAGACTGGAGGTGAGGTACACTTCTCTCGTCAGGAGACCACTGCATTAAACCATAACATAGTGTCTTCAAGACAACCTAGACTGCAATTAGATTTTACACATTGTATCGGTAGAGCTACTTCATGCAGGGCTACATAGGGAAAATGGGTGATATCATATTTATTATACCTCGATCAACAAATATCTTTGGCCTTTCTTAAAGCTGAAGTTACTATCTCTTTTGATATGATCATTTTTAAATAAACTAAAATCAAGTAATTATAAGCTATAATAATGAAAAATATTGCCTAATTCAAACGTTTAAAAATAATAGACGCAAAAAAACATGTTTGTTATATGTATAATAAATTGTACTTAGTATTATCGAACACAGGGTTACCACCCCTTCCTTGGTGGATTATCGTGGTAAACCGTCAGTCTTTGCATTAGATACATTCGATTTATAATCAGGATATCACATTAATTTTCAACATAGATCTGTTTATACTAGCTTTAAGATCAGGAATGTATGCACATGAGGCAACCTAAATTGCAGGTTAGTATGATACATGTGTATTCTATTCAAAGTGGTCTACCTACTTAGCCAATGTTAAGGCCTCACACATGTGTGAACATGAGATGCAATGGTTGACTGATTCTCTATAGATTGTTATGCTGGTGCACAAGAGCAATATTAGAGCCAGCCGGATCTGCTTTTGATATCCTTTGTTAGATCCAAATAGAACTAGTTAAATCCAGTCAGAGCAATTTTAACAACTACGTGGCAAATATACAAACATGTGCCTCTATATAAATGTCTACATATATATATAATTCAGTTAAGCCTTGAATGCTGTCGGAGCTGGTGGATATTGGTTATCAGGTTCCAGTGACTCAGGTGGAAAGCAGGTAGGTCAGCTAATTAGCCTCTTCCCATAATTTGAATGAATTAGATTGGGTGGATCACCTATTGAATGACTATGATATACTTTAGTGCCCTATGTTTTAAACACCAATTTATGCACATTAATGAGGACCTATTAAAAGAGCTAAAGATAAATGAACATGGGAAACAACACTAGTCCTAGAATGTCAATTTCCTTCACCTTAAGCATAACATATAATTTAATCAAGTGAATAAACTTTTGATTCTTGGAAAAGGAGTCTGGGGGAGGGTATTAGTCCATTAGAGTGTCAATGGTATCACTTGGCTACACTGAAAATAAAGAATCTCAAATGTTAGTCAAAAGTTAGTAAGTTGTACTAAGATTTTGTACAATCATTAGCGAAAAACATTTGCCCAAAGTTCCTATCCTATCTTAGCGTTTTGCTGCTAATGCTTAGCTAAAAGTTAGCGTTGCCTTGGATTGCCTGAAATTATTAGTTATTTATTAGTAATTGGTCAGTAATGGTCTTACAGTGTAGGCCTACATCTATTATCAATCAGTGGCAGAAGCACATGGCCCTGGCTAATATGCATCAACCACAGCATGAGCTACATGTGCAACCATGCACTGGTAACTCCATCCATTGAAGACAGCCTGTCCACATAACAGTTACTGCTCTCTAGATTTGACCATATAGAGACTTGAGTCTGTCTTTGATATACCGTATTCGACGTAATAAGCGCCCTCCCCCTAATAAGCGCCCCCCCTTTTTGGTGCATTTTTAGACTACAACAAAGGCTCAAAAATGCATGATTTCGGAAACAATTAAACTCTTAAGTACTAAAAAGCCATACAAATAATTTTTTAAGCACCCAGGGCACTTATTACGTCGAATACGGTATGCATTTTTCAAAAACACAAAAAAGGTGTCTCATTCAGAAAACCTCATTGGAATAGCTTGATCTGTCTTTAAAAAAGATCTGCCTAAGTAGATACATACAAACATTAAGTTACACCCTGTATCATATTCAATATTAGAAAAGGGTACCCTTAAGCATGATAACGAGGGCAATTACTGTCTTGTAACATAGATAAATATCTAATAATTTGCTCGTGCTGTCACGTGGTGTAGAATTCCTGTCGTTAGCTGGTTAGTGAAAAGTTAGTCATAGTTTAGCAAATTCTTAGTTCGATTTAACAATGCTGGTAAGTTAGTGGTTTTCACTACTAAATATTAGCATCGACTAACCCCCGGAATTTTCAGTGTAAGATGTAATAGGATTATGGTACTTTTTGACAATGTTACCTTTCACTATCAACATATAATCATAATCTTTGACAGATGCTAGGTATATTAGTGGCCTTGCAGGGTATATTCTAGTCTTGTGCTTCTGTCTAAAAGGATTCCTAATAACTATACTCATGATATCTCCCGTCATGGTTCTCTAAAACATGGAAGAATACCATCTATGTTAACAGTTGTAACAGTTTGTATTGCTCGTTTTTCTTTTAGATCATGGCCGTGAGTTCTAAAGACAGCAATTCTATGGATGCTCAAGTAAAACATGCTATAATACCTAAGCTTGCAATAAAAGAGCATGACAGAATTATGACCTCTCATAGCTACCTGCCAATCACAATGTTTAATGCACTGAAGTCAAATTATGGAGCATGTTACTCCTATGCACTTCAGAAGCTTCCTAATTTGGATGAACCCTTCCCTCATTTTGAATTAACTTCCCGAAAATGTGCAATGACAGCTGAAAGACTTAGAATAGAAGGCAACAAAGCATTTGGCCTGGGTCAGTATGAGAAGGCACAGGAGCTGTACACCCAGAGTGCAGCGTTTGCTTTACCTGACCACCTTAATGAACAAGGCAGAAACACTCTGGCACTCTCTCTTGCTAAACGTTCTGGGGCTGTTTTCCTGTCAGGAAAGTATAAGGAATGCCTTGTTGATATAGGTAATGCACTGAGTATTGGTTACCCTCAAGAGCTAAAATACAAATTGTATGACCGCAAGGGAAAATGTTATGAGGCAATGAGGTCATACAGGGCAGCAGAAGTGTCATTTAAGATCGCAGCTTTGTTAAGCAAAGAAGAGCCTATTGAAGTTAAAAGAACACACATTAGAAAACAGATATATAATCGTATTGATTTTTGTGTCAGAAATAGTGCCACTAATGTTGAGGTAAATCTTAAAGATATGAAAGGTGAATTACCTACATTATCAGATACACCAAATAAAACACATCCCAGTCTTTCTGCAGCCTGTGTAGTGGAGTACAAACCAAATAAGGGGAGGTGTGTGGTTGCTGCCAGAGACATTATTCCTGGGGAAGTCATTCTGGTGGAGAAACCTTTTGTTTCAGTCTTTGTTCCAAATTTGAAATACAAAGATTGCTGCCACCAATGTTTCTACCCTTGTAACACCCTCCTTCCATGTCTGAAGTGTACCACAGCAAGATACTGCAGCACTGACTGTAGAGATCTCTCATGGGAGACCTACCACAAATATGAGTGTGGTATCCCTCTTGATGACTTAATAGGTGAAGGGTCAACTTACCATCGTGCAATGAGGGCTGCATTGGTGGCTGGCATTGAGTGTCTTCAGGGAATTGAGCAGAAACAGAGTGCTCACCCAGAGAAGTACAGAGGCTGCAATGAAGAAGGACAATATCTGTCCTGTGATTACACCTCTGTGTATCACCTCAAGACACGTGAAGATGTGCTAGGAACTTTCAAAAACAGTGCCATCATTATCTCAGTCTTCCTAGTGAAGTTATTGGAGAAGATGGGGTTCTTTGACAGCATTGAAGGGCACAAGAAACAACAAGCAATGGCCTCTGCTGGGGCTTGTATAATCTTGAACCTTTTGTCTGTGTTCCCACCTTCTGATGCAATATGTCATAGCATTCCAGCACCATCTTCAGATAGGTTGGAAACTGTGGGCTTCTCTGTCCACCCAACATTTAATCTGTTCAACTACTCCTGCAACATTGAAACATGTAAGACCTTTTATGGAAACAATTTAGTTGTATATGCCTTGCAGAGTTACAAACAAGGTGCGGAAATATGTGTCAACTATGGCCCATCATTTGACTATTGTGGACGGGAGGATAGACAGAGATACCTGGACGATACCTCTCTCATTCTATGTTCATGTGAACCCTGTCGACACAACTGGCCTCTACTGTCTGATATCTGTGATGTTCCAAACTTCAAGTGCACACAATGTGAAGCCCCACTTTATCAACTAGAGATGGGATTCTTCCAATGCACAGACTGTAAGTTGATTCAAGATCTGGAGACCAAGGTAGAGGCTCTCATATCCGTCTCAAAGCTGCTGGAAGTAGGACGACGAGTAGGAAGACGATCTCAGCAACACCATATATGCACTGGTATGGCATACATAAGAGGCATCGACAAGCTACTTGTACAACCTTGGAAGGACTATATCATGTGCAAGTTGGAAGTGAGGAATTTCTTGCGGCACGAAGGGAGTCATGTGTATGAGCGATGTCAGGAGTAGATATTTTGTCGGTGGGTCCAATCACAGGTTGACCTCAGATTGGGGAGTGAGTAGGCTATAGGGTGCCATGAGAAGATGTGCAACTGAAAGTCCACAATCATATTTGCATGACACAACAGAGAAGTAATGTAGACAACATACCCTAGATGGTACCATCTGAAAAAAGCACTTGAAAACCCTTTGTACTAGCATTGTTTGTGTCTTATAACGTTCAGCATAGCTTATGTTGAAGAATCAATGGATCACATTTTTGGTGACAAACAGTTTGAAATAGTGAATGATTTGAACCTCCTTTTTTCATACATAAACTGAATAATATGTGTGTCCTTTATACTTTATTTACACGTAGACATCGTAGACATCGTAGATGTATCACAACTATGCCAGTATAACCTAGTTCATCATTGCATGTTATGTCTAATTGCACTTTGATGATGAAAGGTATAACATAAATAATGCAACATATTTGGCCAATATTATCGTATCTATAAGAGTGCACACATTGTACACTTACTCTATCAAAGTTGCCACAGAAACTGTTACAGTAATACATTTTGTGTTATGTTGTATCCTGGAAGGGTGATGAATAAAGCTTGTGATAACTGAGTTTGAACTGTCAGTGTTAAGTTGTGGTTATATCTTATGTCTTGGACCTGTTAGACGTATACATGTACATGATGGGATAATGCCGATACAAAGAGGGGAATACATATTTTATATCTATATCTCAAGATGATCAACCAATTATAACAACAAAAGTAAACTTCATGCTGGCAAGTTGTATTTTTATAAATCAATGATCACAACGTTTCGCCAAAAATGTGGCTTCATCAGGTGACACATGGCTAAACAACCAGGTAATAATTAAGACATTATTTCATAGTGAGACTCAGTTGCCCTTCCTCTCCAACAGGGCAGACATGAAAGTGTATAAAATCATTCTGTTTACAGTACCTACAGTGCCTTTATAGCCCAGGGCAACATTAGGCCAAAAATAAAAGGTGTGTTTCAGGCAACCCGACCCTAGTTTAAAAAAAGGGCCGACCCTAGCATTTTTTTCCCAATTTTGGAGAATTTTCTTTTTTTTTCTTTTTTATTGTTTATTTTTTTTTTTATTGTTTATTTTTACAAATTCTTTCAAGAAAAACAAGCTCCCAGTGACCTCAGAGGCCTGAATAATTGATTAACTTCAGAAAATGGCTTTTTAAGAGGAATATGCAATAACTTCTTGATATTCCTAGTCAATAGAGGAATTATTGAATCATTGTGGTGAGTCCCGAGTCGATTTCTCCACTCGCGACTCATTCCTAGTTCTCTCTATGTTAAAAAAAATCCGACCTACCTACCCTAGACATTCTGACCATGTTGCCTGAAACACACCTTTTTTTTTTTGGCCTTAGCTGTTTTATATTCTATTCAGATTCTGCTCCCAGCCTATATTTCAATTGATAAAAATCCCCATGAGCCATATCTACCTTTCGCTAAACCACCATGAATCTAGCTTATTGATAAGATTGATGAGTGGTTTAGTTTCAAAGGGTATTTCTACATCAAACAATGTGAGTTGCTGCTAAAGAGCCTATCTACTGTCTGTACTGATAGATAGTTAGGAATCACCATTGTATTTAGATGAAGGTTAAGCAGTTTACAATGAACTCTTTTGAAATGAGGATATAAAGACATTTTGAATTGTAAACGTGTATTTATTTCATAAAATGATTTTCTTAATTAACCCCTTCCATGCGGTAAGCCAATATATTCCACAAAATTACATTGAGTTACAAGAAACCCAGTGGTGAAAGGGTTAATACAGTCAGCATTCAATGCGTATGACGTGACAATAGCGATACAGGCAATCAGCGTATATATACGTCACATACAGTACCCAGGAGGGCAGACTGTATTATACTGAATACAATTACATTATACAAGTAATAGAGTATGATAAGTCGACAAAGTGTTGCATTTCATTATGAATTCCCAACAATTTATAGTAAGAAGTTTGAAATGACACCGTTGTATTGACATAAGTAGGCATATGCATCAATTTGCATTACAGATACGTATTTAAGGCTTCAGAGCAGGGTGCGCTATGCGGTACGTTATGTCTGCTCAGTATGCATGACACTGTAGAATTGATGGCCGGTTATAATCTAGATGAAAAATACATAAATCTGAGAAACCCACTTAATGGTTAAATTACACAGGATTATTACAATTATGTAGAGTTCGTATCTATAAGATGATTCGAAATAAGGACACAAACCGCAGAATTCTTTGTGAGATGCGAAGATATGAGAGGTAGTTTATTTGTATTTAACCTGTACAGATATGCTAATGACTTTCGGATGAAGCTTTCACTGTCAGGATTGTTCAAATGATATACATGTATATGGCTTTAGAACCAGTCTTTCTATGTCGGAGACCTGAGAAGGTCTGCCTGAACCAGGGGATGGGAGGCAGCTTTTATACTGTTCGCCTTTGCTCGAAGCAACCCCTGGTTCTGGCCAGACACACTATTTAGTAGGTATTCAATTACACATTAATATTTGTGCCCCTACATCTAAGAAGTTTTATTATATGAAATGACAATGTAAAGTGAGACAGCCATTTGGCCACAGTTGTGTTTTTAAGTTGACAGGATAAGATTAGAAAAAGAAGTTAGCTTTTGGTACTATGCAGTAAATCAACTGCTCTGATTGTGAATCATATGATGTAACTTATTTTATAATTCCGTACAAATTGTTAGGTAACTCCACATTTAAGACTGTGAGCTTGATAAGGATGACTATTATGAAAATGAATACTTTGAAGATATATTAACAGATAAAGATCCACGTGCTTCTATAGAAAACGAGTTATCTGAGATGTATACACTTTTATTGAAGATTGTGACTGAAGTACCCTAGGACGTAGTTTTACAAGCAATCCATGAAAATCCTTTATGGCAACAATAATCAGGGCTGACCAACAATTAAGTGCTCATTCAGCAGTGAATTTAATCTGCAAGTACCGGTATCCTGCTTGAGTTTTACGATTTTTTTGTGAATCAACAAAGGAAAAAATTATTCTGAACCAGAGCGGGTAATACAACTATTTTAGTTTATTACACTGCACGAGTTTAGGGGTTTACATTTGCTGTAAAGGCCGATTTTACCGACAATGACAGAACAATAGAAACATTTACTACAAGATTTACATCAAATGTAAAGCTGATCAAGATGGATCTTTGTATAGGCTTTACATGCCAATCAAAGTTCGTAATGGCTGTATTGACACTCCATTTAAAATCCTACAAATTTGTAATTCCCTGTAGCATCATTTCATGACATGATCTGGGGCCGGGGAGAGGCTCCTGGGGGCCGGGGAGAGGCCCCTGGGGGCCGGGAAAAGCCTCCTGGAGGCCGGGGAGATATTCCTGGGGGCCGGGGGAGGCTCCTGGAGGCCTGGGAAAACCTCCCCTGACCCCGTGGCCCCCCAGTCACGGCAAAAGCCATGTCTGGGTCGAGCTGTGAAGAAGCCACAGTGCAGCTTTTTGTTAGGGCAGCCGACACAAGAACAATAGGCCCTCATCTCCATGTGTACGACAGGTGGGGGGGGGGGACGGGGTATTTGTTTGTTGTTTTTGGTTGCACAGGTAGAATCATTCCCACAAGATGCTCACAGGAGAACTGAAAATATATTCTCTGCGTATAATTTTCATTAATAATGATTCACTATGTATCATTAGGATGAAAAAACTGTTCTCCCTTAGTGGCATTAACGGACCTGACAGGAGGGAAGGAGCTAAAATAATGGAATCTTAGAAATTATGAATTTAATAACAATAAGGGTATTAAATTAATCTATACATTATTAGGGTTATAAATGTATTTTTATTTCCTTCATATGATAACCAGTTCTAATTAATTCATAGTAGGATATATATAAGGCTGTGTACAGGTGAGGGGAGGACGTGTATGGGTGAGGGGAGGACTGGCAGTTGAGGGGAAGCCTTGTATGGGTGAGGGGAGGCCGTGTATAGGTGAGGGGAGGCCGTGTATGAGTGTAGGTGAGGAGAGGTCGTAGCAAACTGAGTAATCACCCTGCTTGCAGCCACAGGGACTAGTGGAAGGAAATCAAAATCATGATGTTTAGATACATATTGGGTACTTGCTTCATTATTTCATTATTATAAGATGTTATTCAATGTCTTTCAGGGAATATATACCTTTGACTATTCCCTGTAGTGACCAAATATCTGGACTATAAGGGTCCACACCATTTTTGTCACTTAAGTGCAGTGTCTCTGTTATGTAGATACATATGATTCTATCTTAACCATAATTACATGCTAATGCACAGTGGTAGCCCTGGGGCCAAGCACTACTGATAGTATGGAACTCCCTACCAGGGACAGGTGGAGAGAGGCCGAGGGTACCTTACAGATAGGGTAAATGTATGTAAATATCAATCAATGTAAATGCCAGGTAAAATGTAATAAATCTTGATCACAATCTATGCACAACTAGATTTGCAAAAGTTTACACCATTTTTACTTGAGAATTACACAAGGGTTAAATGCATGTAAATATCAATCGATGCAAATACTTTGTAAAATGGTGTAAACTTTGATCACAATCTGTGCAGAGAATTTACAATTAGATTGCTAAAATTTACACAATTTTTACTTGGAAATTACAAAAGGGTTGAATTATTGTAAATATCTATCAATGTAAAGGCCAGGTTAATTAGTGTAATTCTAGAGCATTATCTTTACATAGAGTCTTAAATATGTTTAACACGTTTTACCTGGTCTTTACAGAATGTAAATCCTAAAAAAAAAGTGCAGTATTAGGCATGGCTTTTGTCCGAGTGTGTTTACATGTAATTGTAAACATAATCCCAATAGTCCTCCTCATCTTTATTTCTGCCAACAAATAAATCATCTAGAACTTCTTGGTAAGTAGGATAAATCGAAGATATATTAAAGATACATAGTTGACTCCATGCTGTTGGTGTTATTACCAACGTCACTGTGCCTGTATACACATATTATAAAATGCACATAAACATGCACTCATTTACATTGTATTAATACCATATACTCCTGGGACAAATATGTCTATTTGAATTGTTTAGTATTTGAATATCACCATGTGAATAAATACTTTTCAAATATCGCTAGGTGGGATTACAGTCAACTATGTTCTAGACTTCTCAATACTACATCAAAATTCTACCAAGAGGTTGGAATTTGGTACCCAATCTTGCCTTTCAGGTACTATGATATTGAGTATGAAACTTTATAATGCATCTAAGATAATGAGGGTAATCAACAATATAAACACCCAGAGTCCTTAAAAAACAAAAGTAGTGGAGGCAGAAAAGTCACCTGGAGAAAGCATGACTCGAACCGACAGCCTTCAGATCCCACTCCTAATGCTCTACCCCTAAGCTATATACCAGGGCTGATAACTGGATCAGAGAATCATTGACAATTGTGGTCTTTTATAGTCTTGAAAATAGCTGAAAAAGGCAATGGGGGTGCGTATCAGGCTGATCAATTAAAATTTACTTTAACTCAATCTTAACACTGATCTATGGAGGGCAGAATTTTATGTTTACGTTTTTCATTTAATCAAGTTTTCATGATCAACTTTTGACAGTGCGCTTATTGTGATGGACAGAGTAATGACAAGGCACCCGACTACCTCCAGTGCATTCCTCCTGCCATATAAATTTTCACTGAGCACAGTGTACTGCAGAATCATGTCAAATACACAACCAATGTTGAAAACAAGCATCACTTGCATTGGACTTATCATGAGGCAGGCATGGTTTAGTGTTATCTGTCCTAGTGCTGCCATTACAGCATGTGCCGCTATCAGTAATATAGAGGACCAGTTAGTGACAAGTACAGGCTGCTCTAGGTACAAAAAGCACAGAGTGTGTGGTAGTATGCTTAAAGACAAAGTATAGAACACTAAGATGGCTAGTCGTATCTCTTTCAAATACTCACTAGTCAGAGTGACAAAGACAGCATATATTCCTCCAGCAAGGATAGTTGCAATGTATCCAAGCAGCAGCAGCAGCCCCTTGTTAAATGTTTCTCTTATTGTTGTAACTGATGCGTCAACTGAGGCATTACATGGGGTGACTGTGTGGGATACATTTTCCAAAGCTATAGATTTAGCAAAGTCTGGGATGAAACCTTGATTAAACTCCAACCAAGGCTGAATGAGCAGAAGCACTCCTACTACACAGCCAAACATTGATGTCGAGACAAGAAGGCTGCATTTTTCTTTAAACCAGACCATTGATATGACGGTCATAACAACTGTTTGGGAGACATAAGATAAAGAAGCGCCATGGCTCAATGGTAAAACTGATACCGCAAAGTAAAAAAGTACATTATAGATCATGGAACATGCTGCAATGCTGAGGATTGGCCAGACCAGGTGTGTTGGCACTTTCAGGCTGATTCCAGAAAAGTAGAGAGGCAAACTGGCAAGAAGTGTTCCACCAAAATACCGAAAAAACCCAAGTTGGAAATCTGGTACTGTTCGCTGTAGGCTCTGCAAAGCTACTGATGATAATGCATACATGAAAACAGATGCTGCTACGATCATATAGCCAAGATGGGTCTTCTTCAAAATGGCTACCATTTTTTTTAGTGGTCTGTACTCCTGTGGTGAGATAAAAAGTAAAGGAGCATGTGTCAGTGGATGTGTAGCCCCAATTCTCTCAATGTTGCAGTAGTTGTTTACTTATAACATCATATTGCATCCACTGGACTGGTGAATTAAACATATTTGGATCCATTTTTGGAACGGGAACCATTGGGTAAGGTTATTATATTAAAGTGAAAATTGTCTATGATCTCAAAAAAAAGATAAATATCATCGCAATATTTCCCAATCCTGGTTTCTATTTTATGTCTAAAAGTCGGGCCTTTACTCACTGTACCAATGGTTATTGTGACATTATTTGGCGTCAGAGTGAACTGGGAGCAAATCATCACTTACCTCTATGGACAGGCTGACCCACTGATGCTGCGAAGGAGTAATCAGCTCTTCATCCACCTTAGTCTGTCTGTCCTGTCCTCCTGCTATGGAGGCGACAGTATGTATGTTTACTCAGATGCATTTGAAACATGCACTGAGATAGTATTGTTAAGGGATCCTCTGGACTGAAAGTAGATAGCAACAGTTTTATTACTAAACTGGCTAGAATATAATGATAATTAAATTGATGGTATGTTTGCCTATAGTAGATATGTATCATGTCTATAAATGAATCTTATTTTTATTAATTGGGTAAAGGTATACAAAGATATTATCATATATACTCACCAAGTATGGAGCTATCATAAATGTTTGTTGGTCCTTGTTCAGCTGCCTACTGGTTCAAAATGCCCACTGGTAACTGCTACTGTGTTCCTATTGCCTGCTGATTTAATCACATGGGGCATACACTACCCTTTATGGGATGCATGGCGCTTCAATGGAATAGTCCCCTTGTCATCATAATGCATACATGCATTTTGATAACCATTCCTTTGTATTTTCTATTTCATTTAAAAACATTCGTCACAGGTATGTTACTACTTTGGATTTGCAGACCGTAATTAGGAAACCAAAACAAGATAAAAATGCGGCCCTGAAAGTGCTAACCTACCCTGCACCCGCCACCCCCCAGTCACGGTGACAACCATGTCTGGGTCAAGCTGTGAAGAAGCCACAGTGCAGCTTTTTGAAAGGGCAGCCGACACAAGAACAACAGGCCCTCATCTCCATGATTGTGTACAACAGGTGGGTGGGGGGAGGGGGTGGGAGGGGGTATTTGTTAGTGGCTTTTGATTGCACAGGTAGAATCATTACAACAGGATGCTCACAGGATAATTGAAAATATATTCTCTCTGTATAATTCTCATTTATAATGAATGTTTTTGAGACATGCACTGAGATAGCATTGTTCAGCTTTGACATAACATGCGGGTCAATGCTTGCTTGAGTACTATACATTCTTTGTCCTATGAACTATGACAAGAATAGAAATGCATTCAATCAGATTGCTAATGGTACGGCAAAACTTAGTACGTCAACTTTCCACTACAAAAGCAAGTATCATTGTTAGGCGCCCCATGTGGGAAGTCTCTACCAGGTGCATTGTACTACACTTTAAGGTTGATCGCTACTCATTGAATATGAGCCACTGCGCAGGTCTCTGCGCACATAGCTTAAATGTATCAGATTGGGCTAATATTAGAATGCTAGATACATATACATACTTACAATGCAATATCAAAAGGTGAGCTGATTCCGAGCAAGATTGAGCATTTTATTGGAGTTAGAATATTTGATGTATTTATAGCCAATAATATTTGCTATTTTTAATGCAAGTAAGAATATTGGACTTTTTAATCAATAAATCATTATACAGATCGATATAAATCTCGTCAGGTTCTTTGAGACAACCAAGGGTAGGGAAAAACAACCATTTTTTACCCTGATTTTTCCCATTTTACCCATTATTTTAGGCTTTTTTTACTTCAAAGGCCCAAAACCATAAAAATATGCTCGGGACCACCTATCAAAATTTCTTGAAAATGTTAGCTATTGATCTGAAAATTTTTTTGAAAAAAAATAAAAGTTCATGGATTTTTTTCAGTGATATATAGATATTGCCGAAGAATCATGTAAAATTTGAATAATTGTCACAAAACCATCAGTTTTTTTCAAACAAAGTTACTTTTTTGGACCATAATTTTATTTTTTCCATTAAAGGACATAACCCAGGATTAATCATGTGCAATACAAAATTAATATGACCATTGGTTCACTAAGACCCCCCCATTTTTTTAACATTTTCCATTTCTAAATGATATAAGCTACCTGAGAAACTTTAATATAAGACCCAAAGAGACCTTTTCAAATCATATTGTTTTTGTTATAGAGGTGCTTCCCCCCTCTTTGGAGGGGAGTCACACTTGGTAGAATACTGATTTTTAAGGCATTTGATCCAATACAATCAAGTCCCTATATTGCCATAAGAGATCAACATGGGACCCAATCAGGCAGGTTGAACACTTCTGGATGGCCCCCTGTGTTTATTGACTACCCTTTCCCTGACCTCTAACAATTTGCTTTAGGAAGGCAAATCATCATGGATATATGTCTCTATATTAGTTTTGACCCACTCTATCCATGGTGATATTCCTATACAACCGTGATCTACAGCAACTGGCAAGATCTGCAGTAGTGTACTACACTTTAAAAGTATTGCAGTATTGAAGTTGTGTATGAAGAGGATGTTAAATCATTAATTTTGTCGTATAATGACAGGGACAGGCTCCAACTATGTATTTGGGTCCCCAAACTTCGGAAATCGTGAGTTTCTTCTTTTTTTAAACACCCCTGGCCCCTGTAAAGGGTGTCCGAAGATCGGTCAAATAGTGGGGGAATAAAGGCCCAAATTTGATCCTTCAGATTCCTACTCAAACCTTACCACACATTCTTGAAAATGGTGAGAAACTTTAATATAAGACCCAAAGAGACCTTGGTAGAATACTGATTTTTAAGGCATTTGATCCAATACAATCAAGTCCCTATATTGCCATAAGAGATCAACATGGGACCCAATCAGGCAGGTTGAACACTTCTGGATGGCCCCCTGTGTTTATTGACTACCCTTTCCCTGACCTCTAATAATTTGCTTTAGGAAGGCAAATCATCATGGATATTAGTTCAATGAATCCTAAAGTTAGCATGTGGTCCTTCTTCAACAATTTGGGTGATGCCAAACCACAATACACTATTGCATGAAATGATGTCTCTATATTAGTTTTGACCCACTCTATCCATGGTGATATTCCTATACAACCGTGATCTACAGCAACTGGCAAGATCTGCAGTAGTGCAGATGTCAGCACACCATCCAACCGTGATCTGCATGAAAATAATGTGATCTGAATCAATTTATATCATGTAAAAAGCAGTTATCTGCATCAAGAAAACTAACCTGATCCGACCTGTTGTCGTCTTCCAGGAAGCCGGGCACGGCCTTGTTGGTTGGCACATGTGCGTTGAACCCCGGCCTCGAGGAGAGAGACAAATTGCTTTGGTGTGTGTCCTTCCCTGGTAATACCTGCAGTTAATGTCTACTGGTACCCTGTTCGGCATAGGTGAAGGCGTATCTGCGGGGTTCCCCGAGCACAGCAAACTGTCTCCGAGGTTGGCAACGTCTTGTAAAGCTGCCGTCATGGCCGAATCAGTGTATATACGTCAAATACAGTACCCAGGAGGGCAGATTGTATTATACCGAATACAATTACATTAAACCAGAGGCCTTCGGCCTCTGGCGAGTCGCATCACTACCCCTTCTGAGTTTCCTCAGTCTCACTCTCATGTGTGAGAGACCATAACCCAGCCCTATGCCCAAATAAGGAACACTCGGTCATGAACGGCCGCGCGGTATCTGACCCTCATGTGTGACTGACCATAGCTCAGTCCCATTCCCAAATAAGGCACACTGGGTCATGAACGAACGCGCGGTGTGCGACTGATGAACGGCACATGGAGGGATGTCTGTCCGTTTGTCGCAGACCATACGGTCTGAGTCACGTGTCCTGCCGAGACGAAATAAGAGACTGTATTTAACAAGTAATAGAGTATGATAAGTCAACAGAGTGTAGGATTTCATTATGAATTCCCAAAAAATTATAGTAAGAAGTTTGAAATGACACCGTTATATTGACATAAGTAGGCATATGCATCAATTTGCATTACAGATAAGTATTTAAGGCTTAAGAGCAGGGTACCCTATGCGGTACATTATGTTAGCTCAGTATGCATGACACTGTAGAATTGATGGCCGGTTATGATCTAGATGAAAAATACATAAACCTGAGAACCCCACTTAATGGTTAACATACACAGGATTACTACAATTAAGATATTTTATATTTGAAATGACAATGTTAAGTGAGACAGACATTTGGCCACAGTTGTGTTATAAAGTTAACAGGATTAGATTAGAAAAAGAAGTTTGATTTTGTTACTATGCAGTAAATCAACTGCTCCAATTGTGAATTATTGGATGTAAATTGTTTTAAAATTCCGTGCAAATTGTTTGATAACTCCACATTTAAGACTGTGAACTTGATTAGGATGACTATTATGAAAATGAATATTTTAAAGGTATATTAACAGTGAAAGATGCACATGCTTCTATAAAAAAACAAGTTATCCGAGATGTATACACTCTTATTGAAGATTATGACTGAAGAACACCAGGACATAGTTTTACAAGCAATCCATGAAAATCCTTTATGGCAACAATAACTTGTTAGAAAACAAAAAAAAGAAATATGGCAGACCAACAATTAAGTGCTCATTGAGTGGTGAATTCAATCTGCAAGTACCCTGCTTGAATTTTACCATTTGTTTCTGAATCAACAAAAGAAAAAATGATTCTGAACCAGAGCGGGTAATACAGCTATTTTAGTTTATTACACTGCACGAGTTTAGGGATTTCCAAGGGTTTTACATTTGCTTTAAAGGCTGATTTTACCGACAATTACAGAACATTAGAGAGATTTACAACAAGATTTAAATCAAATGTAAAACTGATCAAGATGGATCTTTGTGCAGGCTTTACATGCCAATCAAAGTTCGTAATGGCTGTATTGACACTTCATTTGAAATCCTACAAATGCCTGTAATTCCCTACTTTACACCCTTATAAATCCATAGCAAATCTCTACAAGTCCTGAATATACACCCATGTAAATCAATAGGAAATCCCTACAAGGCCTGAATTTACACCCATGTAGATCAGTAGCAAATCCCTACAAGCCCCGAATGTACACCCATGTAAATTAGTAGCAAATCCCTACAAGCTCCGAATTTACACCTATGTAAATCAATAGCAAATCCTTGAACGCTCTGAATTTACACCCATGTATATCAAGAGCAAGTTCCTACAAGCTCCGAATTTACTCCCCTGTAGATCATTAGCAAATTCCTACAGGCCCTAAATTTACACCCTTGTAAATCTCTACAAATGACTTTTTGTTACACTTGGTTTATTCACAATGCTGTGAACATATTGTGAGTTGGAACATATTGTAAACCATAACTGGGATCATCAATTTGGGATTTTGGGTATGTTTATTCACTGGAAACATATTTATATTCAAATTCATCAATTGTAGCATCATTTCATAGGGACATGATCTGGGGTCGGGGAGAGGCTCCTTGGGGCCGGGAAAAGCCTCCTGGAGGCCGAGGACAAGCTCGTTGGGGCAGGGGAGAGGCTCCTCGGGGCAGGGAAAAGCCTACTGGAGGCCGAGGACAAGCTCATGGGGGCAGAGGAGAGGCTCCTGGGGGCCAAGAAGAAGCTCCTGGGGGCCAGGGAGAGGCTCCTGACGGCCGGGGATAGGCTCCTGGGAGCCAGGGACAGGCTTCTGGAGAAGGGAGTGAGGACAATGAGTAGGGAGTGAGGACAATGAGTGAGGGGAGGGAATGTAGAGTAAGGTCAGTGGTGGCAGTGTCAAAGCTCTATCGGCATGAACCTCTGGACTGAAAGTAGATAGCAACAGTATTATTACTAAACTGGCTATAATATAATGATAATTATATACATGGTATGTAGGCCTAAAGTAGATATGTATCATGTCTATAAATGAATCTTATTTTTATTAATTGGGTAAAGGTATACAAAAATAGAATCATATATACTCACCAAGTATGGAGCTATCATACATGTTGGTCGGTCCTTGTTCAGCTGCCTACTGGTTCAAAATGCCCACTGGTAACCGCTACTGTGTTCCCATTGCCTGCTGCTATAATCACATGGGGCATACACTACCCTTTATGGGATGCATGGCGCTTTAATGGAATAGTCCCCTTGTCATCATGATGCATACATGCATTATGCTAACCATTCCTTTGTATTTTCTATTTCATTTAAAAGCATGCATTTTTTGAGAAGTATGAGAAGATGTAAATACATCTATTCCGTTTATTTTATCCTGGTGTACAAAAAGAACTTATACAGCTCGAAAATATCTGACACCAGCATTGATTATACTTATGACACTCAACTGAGCTTTTATATAGTAATGAAAAATGTGTGAATACCCTAAAAGGTATCACAAATTATCAGACAAGTATGAACCACTTAGAATCATAATTACGTCTTCAATAAGTTAGGTAGTAAACGGTAGTACGGAGCACAATTATAATTATAATCAATATACATTTGCTATGGCCTTTAGCCAGCTCCATGTACACACCAGAATACCTCTGGGTTTACCTTTACCAGTACTGGTCCAAAATTATTTCTAGCGTTCTTATTTCTTATAACATAGCATTGCTGCTAAACACCATCCAAAATAATTTGGTAATAAACATGATGAAACTGACTGTATTAGCTTGAGATGTCAGAGTAAGGGAGTTAGTTGAATTAGTACTTTGTATGTATTTTTGTATAGTTATTATCTATAATTTGTGTGCTGATTACATGGCATGAGGACTGTTGGGGAAATACATGTGACCACCGTCTTATAATGTAAGGTTAGGGATTGAAGGAGGTCATGACGACCTAGAAACTATAGTAATTTAGTAGGATGGACACTGTTTGTTGATATAAGAATATGCATGAATTGGAACTGTATGACTCTAAGCTCAAAGCAATGTGGAGCTAGGAAATATAACCCTGAACGAATGTTCTATCTCTGTACTTTAATACCAAACATTATACTTGTTGTGGTTAATCATTAATTTCATTGGTAGTTTATGTAATACATGCATAGCAAGAAAAACAAGAAGCCATGAACATCATATGGTTGAACCATTTTATCTCTATAAAAACAAATATACAGCACATTGTAGACAATGGACTACTTGATAGATATATCTATGAGGGTTTGTGTCAGCCCACTGTTGCACACTAATTATATGTAAATGAATTATGCAATAAAGATTACCAAAACTCAAAACTCAAACTCATGTATAATCATATATATGCAAAAACCCTTAAATAACATTCCTCATGTAATCCTGTCATACTACTACAACGTAAGTGTTGACTGGGTATCTGGAGCTGGCCACTCCTGTACCGCGGCGAGTTCATATCCAACCACACAGGTGCAAAACCTCTTGAGTGCTAACATTTCAACTACTTAAAGTACAACATAGATACAAGCCATACGGGTAGCCAAGCATATATATATTCGCTCAGAAATCCTTACAGAAAGACAAATGAATAATCACAGTATAAAATTAGTGCTTCCCAACCATCTCTTTCTGTTTAGCTTAAATTCTTCATAATCATCAATAAGTCTTGTAGGAACAGATAGGTTGTTCCACTGTATCATATCTCTATATAGAACGCTTTTTTTTTATGACTCATTCTTCGGTTCAATAGTAGTATGTTGGAGTGCATCATGGGCTCTGGTCTTAGATTGGTGATAACAGGGTTACCTTTTTGCTTATAAATATATACAATTAACAAGATGCATTCTGCGTCTAGGTAGCAAGGAAGAAATCCCTGCCTCTTGATGAGTTTATATTGTAGGGTATCTAAAGTCAAAATTCAAGCACATTCTTAGGGCTTTGTTTTCAGCCGCCTGAATCTTATCCAGGATATATTTTCCTGCTACATCATAATCTATATGCGGGAGTATCATAGTTTTGTACATTTTTTTATGCCGAAGTGGTGGCGTAGCCACCTAGTGGTGCCGCCAGGCACCACCAGAACAAGGTTTATAATGTTTGCACTTTACCAGAAGTCAGAACGGGCGCCGCCATCTTGGATTGTGCCGCCATCTTGGATTAAGGAGTCACAACACAAATTCATGCTATGTGATAACAATAATATAAATCAACCTTTGATAGTTCCTGAGGGTGATTATAATTATACCTACCCCCCCTAATATGGACCCAGGATATTCAATGGTTCTATCGGTTTGTTGCTAATACAGCTGGTTGCCTAGCAACGGCTATTCTAATTGTTTATCTGCCTAGCAACACACATTTCCATGGTCCTAAGGTTGATGATAATCATACTTACCCCCCTTATATGGACCCAAGGAATTCAATGGTTCTATCGGTTTGTTGCTAATACAGCTGGTTGCCTAGCAACGGCTATTCTAACTGTTTAGCTGCCTAGCAACACACATTTCCATGGTCCTAAGGTTGATTATAATCATACCTACCCCCCCTAATATGGACCCAAGGAATTCAATGGTTCTATCGGTTTGTTGCTAATACAGCTGGTTGCCTAGCAACGGCTATTCTAATTGTTTATCTGCCTAGCAACACACATTTCCATGGTCCTCAGGTTGATTATAATCATACCTACCCCCCCTAATATGCACCCAAGTAATTCAATGGTTCTATCGGTTTGTTGCTAATACAGCTGGTTGTCTAGCAACGGCTATTCTAATTGTTTATCTGCCTAGCAACACACATTTCCATGGTCCTAAGGTTGATTATAATCATACCTACCCCCCCTAATATGGACCCAAGGAATTCAATGGTTCTATCGGTTTGTTTACTTATACAGCTGGTTGCCTAGCAACGGCTTTTCTAACTGTTTATCTGCCTAGCAACACACATTTCCATGGTCCTAAGGTTGATTATAATCATACCTACCCCCCCTAATATGTTCCCAAGGAATTCAATGGTTCTATCGGTTTGTTGCTAATACAGCTGGTTGCCTAGCAACGCTATTCTAATTGTTTATCTGCCTAGCAACACACATGTCCATGGTCCTAAGGTTGATTATAATCATACCTACCCCCCCTAATATGGACCCAAGGAATTCAATGGTTCTATCTGTCTGTTGCTAATACAGCTGGTTGCCTAGCAACGGCTATTCTTATTGTTTATCTGCCTAGCAACGCACATTTCCATGGTCCTAAGATTAATTATAATCATACCTACCCCCCCCATTATATGGACCCAAGGAATTCAATGGTTCCATTGGTTTGTTGCTAATACAGCTGGTTGCCTAGCAAAGGCTATTCTAGTGGGTTATCTGCCTAGCAACGCACATTTCCTTACCCCCTAACATGGACCCAAGGAATTCATATTTGAAAATGCCATATTTGAAGTAATATCATCCTCCCCCTGATAACCCCTTTCCGGCCCTGCTTATTTGGTGTCGTGAATGGGTTCCCTTCAAACAAACCAACCATGTAGACATTATGTTTCTTAGAATGCAAGAATTGCGGTTGTTGCCGCGTAAAAAAATGCCTGAGGCATTTTTTTACGCGGCAACAACCGCAATTCTTGTTAACCTTATAGACACGGTCATTGATTCTTTCAGAAAAGCCAGCTGAAAAATTTTAAACACAATTTTCCTAAACACCCCTTCATCATGTTTGTTAAAATTCAAGACTGGATCCAGGGTCATACCTAGATATTTTACACCCCGAGCTCTTGCAATGGGGGTTGTGCCGAATTGGAGGGAGTGGTGGTGAATTTCCTTCAGTTTAGCTAAATCATATAATTTGTTTTTTTTAGCGTTTAAGGTAAGTTTTTTTTTTAAACCAGTGCTCTAAAATAACCAGCTCCTCTTCCATTGTGACTGTGATTTTCTCCAGATCATGCCCTGTCTTGGAAATAACCGTATCATCAGCGTACAAATACACAGAACAATTTTTTTATCAATTTTCCCAGATCATTTATATACACAAGGAAAGGGGTAGGGCCCAATATGGAGCCCTGGGGGACTAGGTATATACCTACTTGGGATTTACCTACTTGGGATTTACAGACCGTAACTAGGAAACCAAAACAAGATAAAAATGCAGCCCTGAAAGTGCTAACCTCCCCTGCACCCACCGCCCCCAGTCACGGTGAGAGCCATGTCTGGGTCAAGCTGTGAAGAAGCCACAGTGCAGCTTTTTGTTAGGGCAGCCGACACAAGAACAATAGGCCCTCATCTCCATGTGTACAACAGGTGGGGGGTGGGAGGGGGTATTTGTTTGTGGCTATTGGTTGCACAGGTAGAATCATTCACACAAGATGCTCACAGGAGAATTGAAAATATATTCTCTCAGCATAATTCTCATTTATAATGATTCACTATGTATCTTTGGGATGACAAAACTGTTCTCCCTTAGTGGCATGAAGAGATCTGACAGGAGGGAAGGAGCTAAAATAATGGATTCTTAGAAATTATGAATTTAAAAACAATAAGGGTATAAGCGTAATCTATACATTATTAGGACTATAAATGTATGTTTATTTCCTTCATATGATAACCAGTTCTAATTGATTCATAGTAGGATATATATAACGCCGTGTATGGGTGAGGGGAGGACGGGGACAGGTGAGGGGAGGAATGGCAGGTGAGGGCAAGCCATGTATGGGTGAGGGCAGGCCGTGTATGGGTGAGGACAGGCAGTGTATGGGTGAGGACAGGCCGTGTATGGGTGAGGGGAGGCCGTGTATGGGTGAGGACAGGCCCTGCATGGGTGAGGACAGGCCGTGTATGGGTGAGTGTAGGTGAGGGGAGTTCAAAGCAAACTGAGTAATCACCCTGCTTGCAGCCACAGGGACTAGTGGAAGAAAATCAAAATCATGATGTTTAGATACATATGGGGTACTTGCTTCATTATTTCATTATTATAAGATGTTATTCAATGTCTTTCAGGGAATATATACCTTTGGCCAATCCCTGTAGTGACCAAATATCTGGACTATAAGGGGACCACACCATTTTTGTCACTCAAGTGCAGTGTCTCTGTTATGTAGATACATATGATTCTATCTTAACCATAATTACATGCTGTGGCCAAGCACTACTGACAGTATGGAACTCACTACCAGGGACAGGTGGAGAGAGGCTGAGGGTACCTTACAGATAGGGTAAATGTATGTAAATATCAATCAATGTGAATGCCAGGTAAAATGTTATAAATTTTGATCACAATCTGTGCACAACTAGATTTGCACAAGTTTACACCATGAGGGTAATCAACAATATAAACACCCAGAGTCCTTAAAAAACAAAAGTAGTGGAGGCAGAAAAGTCATCTGGAGAAAGCATGAATCAAACCCACAGCCTTCAGATCCCATGCCCATGCTCTACCCCTAAGCTATATACCCGGGCTGATTACTAGACCAGAGAATCATTGACAATTGTGGTCTTTTAAAGTCTTGAAAATAGCTGAAAAAGGCAATGGGGATGCGTATCAGGCTGATCAATTCAAATTTACTTAAACTCAATCTTAACACTGATCTATGGAGGGCAGAATTTTATGTTTACCTTTTTCATTTAATCAAGTTTTCATGATCATCTTTTGACAATGCGCTTATTGTGATGGACAGAGTAATGACAAGGCACCCGACTACCTCCAGTGCATTCCTCCTGCCATATAAATTTTCACTGAGCACAGTGTACTGCAGAATCATGTCAAATACACAACCAATGTTGAAAACAAGCATCACTTGCATTGGACTTATCATAAGGCAGGCATGGTTCAGTGTTATCTGTCCTAGTGCTGCCATTACAGCATGTGCCGCTATCAGTAATATAGAGTACCAGTTAGTGACAAGTACAGGCTGCTCTAGGTACAAGCAGCACAGAGTGTGTGGTAGTATGCTTAAAGACAAAGTATAGAACACTAAGATGGCTTGGTGTATCTCTTTCAAATACTCACTAGTCAGAGTGACAAAGACAGCATATATTCCTCCAGCAAGGACAGTTGCAATGTATCCAAGCAGCAGCAGAAGCCCCTTGTTAAATGTTTCTCTTATTGTTGTAACTGATGCGTCAACTGAGGCATTACATGGGGTGACTGTGTGGGATACATTTTCCAAAGCTATAGATTTAGCAAAGTCTGGGATGAAACCTTGATTGAACTCCAACCAAGGCTGAATGAGCAGAAGCACTCCTACTACACAGCCACACATTGATGTCGAGACAAGAAGGCTGCATTTTTCTTTAAACCAGACCATAGATATGACGGTCATAACAACTGTTTGGGAGACATAAGATAAAGAAGCGCCATGGCTCAATGGTAAAACTGATACCGCAAAATAAAAAAGTACATTATAGATCATGGAACATGCTGCAATGCTGAGTATTGGCCAGACCAGGTGTGTTGGCACTTTCAGGCTGATTCCAGAAAAGTAGAGAGGCAAACTGGCAAGAAGTGTTCCACCAAAATACCGAAAAAACCCAAGTTGGAAATCTGGTACTGTTCGCTGTAGGCTCTGCACAGCTACTGACGATAATGCATACATGAAAACAGATGCTGCTACGATCATATGGCCAAGATGGGTCTTCTTCAAAATGGCTACCATTTTTTTTTGTGGTCTGTACTCCTGTGGTGAGATAAAAAGTAAAGGAGCATGTGTCAGTGGATGTGTAGCCCCAATTCTCTCAATGTTGCAGTAGTTGTTTACTTATAACATCATATTGCATCCACTGGACTGGTGAATTAAACATATTTGGATCCATTTTTGGAACGGGAACCATTGGGTGTGGCAGTAAGGTTATTATATTAAAGTGAAAATTGTCTATGATCTCAAAATAAAAATAAATATCATCGCAATATTTCCCAATCCTGGTTTCTATTTTATGTCTAAAAGTCGGGCCTTTACTCACTGTACCAATGGTTATTGTGACATTGTTTGGCGTCAGAGTGAACTGGGAGCAAATCATCACTTACCTCTATGGACAGGCTGACCCACTGATGCTGAGAAGGAGTAATCAGCTGTTCATCCACCTTAGTCTGTCTGTCCTGTCCTCCTGCTATGGAGGCGACAGTATGTATGTTTACTCAGATGCTTTTGAAACATGCACTGAGATAGTATTCTTAAGGGATCCTCTGGACTGAAAGTAGATAGCAACAGTTTTATTACTAAACTGGCTAGAATATAATGATAATTAAATTGATGGTATGTTTGCCTATAGTAGATATGTATCATGTCTATAAATGAATCTTATTTTTATTAATTGGGTAAAGGTATACAAAAATATTATCATATATACTCACCAAGTATGGAGCTATCATAAATGTTTGTTGGTCCTTGTTCAGCTGCCTACTGGTTCAAAATGCCCACTGGTAACTGCTACTGTGTTCCTATTGCCTGCTGATTTAATCACATGGGGCATACACTACCCTTTATGGGATGCATGACTCTTTACTGGAATAGTCCCCTTATCATGATGCATACATGCATTTTGCTAACCATTCCTTTGTATTTTCTATTTCATTTAAAAACATTCATCACAGGTATGTAACTACTTTGGATTTGCAGACCCTAATTAGGAAACCAAAACAAGATAAAAATGTGGCCCTGAAAGTGCTAACCTACCCTGCACCCGCCACCCCCCAGTCACGGTGACAACCATGTCTGGGTCAAGCTGTGAAGAAGCCACAGTGCAGCTTTTTGAAAGGGCAGCCGACACAAGAACAACAGGCCCTCATCTCCATGATTGTGTACAACAGGTGGGTGGGGGGAGGGGGTGGGAGGGGTTATTTGTTAGTGGCTTTTGGTTGCACAGGTAGAATCATTACTACAGGATGCTCACAGGATAATTGAAAATATATTCTCTCTGTATAATTCTCATTTATAATGAATGTTTTTGAGACATGCACTGCGATAGCATTGTTCAGCTTTGACATAACATGCGGGTCAATGCTTGCTTGAGTACTATACATTCTTTGTCCTATGAACTATGATAAGAATAGAAATGCATTTAATCAGATTGCTAATGGTATTTGCATGGCAAAACTTAGTACGTCAACTTTCCACTACAAAAGCAAGTATTATTGTTAGGCGCCCCTGGTGGGAAGTCTCTACCAGGTGCATTGCACTACACTTTAAAAGTATTGCAGTATTGAAGTTGTGTATGAAGGGGATGTTAAATCATTAATTTTGTTGTATAATGACAGGGACAGGCTCCAACTATGTACTTTGGTCCAAAAACTTGGGAAATTGTGAGTTTTTCTTTTTTGACACCCCTGGCCCCTGTAAAGGGTGTCCGAAGATCAGCCGAATAGTGGGGGAATAAAGGCCCAAATTTTATCCTTCAGATTCCTACTCAAACCTCACCACATATTTTTAAAAATGGTGAAAAACTTTAATATAGGACCAAAAGAGACCTTTTCAAATCATATTGTTTTTGTTGTAGAGGTGCTTCGCCCCTCTTTGGAAGGGAGTCACTCTTGGTAGAATACTGATTTTTAAGGTATTTGATCCCATACAATCAAGTCCCTATATTGCCATAAGAGATAAACATGGAAACAATCAGGCAGGTTGAAGACTTCTGGATGGCCCCCTGTGTTTATTGACTACCCTTTCTGTGACCTCTAATAAGTTGCTTTAGGAAGGCAAATCATCATGGATATTAGTTCAATGAATCCTAAAGTAAGCATATGGTCCTTCTTCAACAATTTGGGTGATGCCAAACCACGATACATTATTGCATGAAATTATGTCTCTATATTAGTTTTGACCCACTCTATCCATGGTGATATCCCTCTACAACCTTGATCTTCAGCAACTGACAAGATCTGCAGTAGTGCAGATGTCAGCACACCATCCAACCATGATCTGCGTAAAAATAATGTGATCTGAATCAATTTATATCATGTAAAAAGCAGTTATCTGCATCAAGAAAACTAACCTGATCCGACCTGTAGTCGTCTTCCAGGAAGCTGGGCCCGGCCTTGTTTGTTGGCCCATGTGTGTTGAACCCCGGCCTCGAGGAGAGAGACAAATTGCTTTGGTGTGTGTCCTTCCTTGGTAATACCTGCAGTTAATGTCCGCTGGTACCCTGTCCGGCATAGGTTAAGGCGTATCTGCGGGGTTCCCCGAGCACAGCAAACTGTCTCCGAGGCTGGCAACATCTTGTAAAGCTGCCGTCATGGCTGAATCAGCGTATATACGTCACATACAGTACCCAGGAGGGCAGATTGTATAATAACAAACACAATTACATTATACAAGTAATAGAGCATGATAAGACGACAGAGTGTTGCAATTCATTATGAATTCCCAAAAATTTATAGTAAGAAGTTTGAAATGACACCGTTGTATTGACATAAGTAGGCATATGCATCAATTTGCATTACAGATACGTATTTAAGGCTTCAGAGCAGGGTGCGCTATGCGGGACATCATGTCTGCTCAGTATGCATGACACTGTAGAATTGATGGCAGGTTATAATCTAGATGAAAAATACATACTGTAGAACCTCACTTATAGGTCGATTTTTGTTTGGAATTTATTTTTGCTATAGGTCGAATTTTCACCTTTTAAGTCCAATTCGACCTATAGGTGAGGTTTTGAAAAAAAGTAAAATTATTTAGGGACCCAAAATTGGTTAATTTTAATGCTGTAAAATACAAACTTTTTAGGGCACTGTTTTTCCAGGTAAGGCTTATTTCATCACACCACATGTTGGGAGTCGTTTTTAGGACAGAATGTCATGACTATTACTCATTTTGGCTTTAGGAAAAGGGTGGTCCTGGGGGGGTCCCCTCAAAAAATCTCAACTCCAATTCAACCTATAGGTGAGGTTTTTCAAAAAGTGAAAGCCTTTTCCTATAAGTTGATTTTTTCCCTCAAAATTCCAATTCGACCTTTAAGTGAGGTCGACTTATAAAAGAGGTTTTACGTTAAACCTGAGAACCCCACTTAATGGTTAACATACACAGGATTACTACAATTAAGATATTTTATATGTGAAATGACAATATTAAGTGAGACAGCCTTTTGGCCACAGTTGTGTTATAAAGTTAACAGGATTAGATTAGAAAAAGAAGTTTGATTTTGTTACTATGCAGCAAATCAACTGCTCCAATTGTGAATTATTGGATGTAAATTGTTTTATAATTCCGCACAAATTGTTTGATAACTCCTCCCTTAAGACTGTGAACTTAATTAGGATAACTTTCATAAAAATGAATATCTTGAAGATAAATTAACAGTTAAAGATGTACGTGCTTCTATAGAAAACAAGTTATCTGAGATGTATACACTCTTATTGAAGATTATGACTGAAGAACACCAGGACATAGTTTTACAAGCAATCCATGGAAATCCTTTATGGCAACAATAACTTGTTAGAAAACCAAAAAAAATGAAACATGGTGGACCAACAATTAAGTGCTCATTAGTCGGTGAATTTAATCTACAAGTACCCTGCTTGGATTTTACGATTTGTTTGTGAATCAACAAAAGAAAAAATGATTCTTAACCAGAGCGGGTAATACAGTTATTTTAGTACATTACACTGCACGAGTTTACGGATTTACAAGGGTTTTACATCTGCTGTAAAAGGCCGATTTTAACGACAATTACCAAACATTAGAGACATTACCAACAAGATTTACATCAAATGTAAAGCTGATCAAGATGGATCTTTGTATAGGCTTTACATGCCAATCACAGTTGGTAATGGCGGTATTTACACTTCATTTAAAATCCTACAAATGCCTGTTATTCCCTACTTTACACCTTTGTAAATCCATAGTAAATCTCTACAACTCCCGAATATACACCCATCTAAATTAGTATCAAATTCCTATAAGCTCCGAATTTACACCCACGTAAATCAATAGTAAATCCCTTCAAGTTCTGAATTTACACCCATGTAAAGCAAAAGCAAATCACTACAAGCTCCGAATTTACACCGCTGTAGATCAAAAACAATTCCTGCGGGCCTGGAATTTACAGCCTTGTAAATCTCTACAAATGACTTGTTGTAACCCTTGGTGTATTATTAGTTAAACAATGCTGTGAACATATTGTGAGTTTGAACATACTGTAAACCATACGTGAGATCATCAACTTGGGATTTTGGGTATGTTTGTTCACGGAAACACATTTTTATTCAACTTTCATCAATTGTAGCATCATTTCATAGGGACATAAACTGGGGCCGGGGGAGGCTCCTGGGGGCCGGGAGAGGCTCCAGGGGGCTGGGGAGAGGCTCCTGGGGGCCAGGGGAAGTTCCTGGAGGCCGGGGAAAGGCTCCTTGGGGCCGGGGAGAGGCTCCTGGGGGCCGGGGAGAGGCTCCTGGGGGCCGGGGAGAGGCTCCTGGGGGCAGGAGAGAGGCTCCTGGGACCAGGGAGAGGCTCCTGGGGCCGGGGAGAGGCTCCTGGGGGGCCGGGGGAGGTTCCTGGGACCAGGGAGAGGCTCCTGGGGCCGAGGAGAGGCTCCTGGGGGCCGGGGAGAGGCTCCTTGAGGCCGGGGAGAGGCTCCTGGAGGCCGGGGAGAGGCTCCTGGGGCCGGGGAGAGGCTCCTGGGGGGCCGGGGAGAGGCTCCTGGGACCAGGGAGAGGCTCCTGGGGCCGAGGAGAGGCTCCTGGGGGCCGGGGAGAGGCTCCTTGAGGCCGGGGAGAGGCTCCTTGAGGCCGGGGAGAGGCTCCTGGGGGCCGGGGAGAGGCTCCTGGGGGCAGGAGAGAGGCTCCTGGGACCAGGGAGAGGCTCCTGGGGGGCCGGGGGAGGTTCCTGAGGGCCGGGGGAGGCTGTTAAGCCCTTACCCTACAAAATTGCACTTATCCTACAAAAACATATAGGTTTGTAGTATAAGGGCTATCAGTCAGGCCCTTATCCTTCAAAATTTGCCCTTATCCTACAAAACACCTGTCAGGCCCTTATCCTACAAAATTGCCCTTATCCTACAAAACCTATAATATTTTTGTAGGATAAGGGCAATCAGTTAAGCCCTTATCCTACAAAATTGCCCTTATCCTACAAAACCTATATAATTATCCTACAAAACCTATATAAGGGAGGATTTGTAAGATAAGGGCTATTGGTCAGGCCTAATAAATGAACTACACCCAGACAACCCTTATTTTCATATATTTCACGAGGAAATCTAATAAACCTGAGATTTTAGGAGCAATCCTGGTGACCATTTTGGATTACACACGGAAATCAAATAAACTTAATCCTACAGCATACCTGTAGGCACTATGCCTCTAAGCTAGACCTGGTGACAAAGGAATTAAAGCATCAGAGACATTTTTGAAGGATAAGGGCAATTTTGTAGGATAAGGGCCTGACTGATTGCCCTTATCCTACAAAATACATAGGTTTTGTAGGATAAGGGCAACTCTTTTTGTAGGATAAGGGCTGATTTTGTAGGATAAGGGCCTGACTGACAGCCCTTATCCTACAAAACTATACATTTTTGTAGGATAAGGGCAATTTTGTAGGATAAGGGCCTAACAGAGGCTCCTGGGGGCCGGGGAGAGGCTCCTGGGGCCAGGGACAAGCTCCTTGGGAAGGGAGTGAGGACGATGAGTAGGGAGTGAGGACGTTGACTAAGGGGAGGGAATGTAGAGGGATGTCAGTGGTGGCAGTGTCAAAGCTCTATCAGCAGGGATCCTTTGGACTGAGAGTAGATAGCAACAGTATTATAACTAAACTGACTAGAATATAATGATAATTATCTTTTTTGTATGTATGCCTAAAGTAGATATGTATCAGGTCTATCAATGAATCTTATTTTTATTAATTGGGTAAAGGTATACAGAAATAGAATCAAATATACTCACCAAGTATGGAGCTAACATACATGTTGGTCGGTCCTTGTTCAGCTGCCTATAGCGGCCCTGAAAGTGCTAACCTCCCCTGACCCCGCCGCCCCCCAGTCACGTTGACAGCCATGTCTGGGTCAAGCTGTGAAGAAGCCACAGTGCAGCTTTTTGTTAGGGCAGCCGACACAAGAACAATAGGCCCTCATCTCCATGTGTACAACAGGTGGAGGGGGGTGGGAGGGGGTATTTGTTTGTGGCTATTGGTTGCACAGGTAGAACCATTCCCACAAGATGCTCACAGGAGAATTAAAAATATATATTCTCTCAGTATAATTCTCATTTATAATGATTCACTATGTATCATTGGGATGACAAAACTTTTCTCCCTTAGTGGCATGAAGAGAACTGACAGGAGGGAAGGAGCTAGAATAATGGAATCTTAGAAATCATGAATTTAATAACAATACGGGTATTAGTGTAATCTATATATTATTAGGGTTATAAATGTATTTTTATTTCCTCCATATGATAACCAGTTCTAATTGATTTATAGTAGGATATATATAAGGCAGTGTACAGGTGAGGGGAGGACGGGGACAGGTGAGGGGAGGACTGGCAGGTGAGGGGAGGCCGTGTATGGGCGAGGGGAGGCCGTGTATGGGTGTAGGTGAGGGGAGGTTGTAGCAAACTGAGTAATCACCCTGCTTACAGCTACAGGGACTAGTGGAAGAAAATCAAAATCATGATGTTTAGATACATATGGGGTACTTGCTTCATTATTTCATTATTATAAGATGTTATTCAATGTCTTTCAGGGAATATACCTTTGGCTTTTCCCTGTAGTGACCAAGTATCTGGACTATAAGGGGACCAGACCATTTTTGTCACTTAAGTGCAGTGTCTATGTTATATAGATACATATGATTCTATCTTAACCAAAATTACATGCTAATGCACAGTGGTAGCCCTGGGGCCAAGCACTACTGACAGTATGGAACTCCCTACCAGGGACAGGTGGAGAGAGGCCGAGGGTACCTTACAGATAGGGTAAATGTATGTAAATATCAATCAATGTAAATGCCAGGTAAACTGTTATTTTGATCACAATCTGTGCACAACTAGATTTGCACAAGTTTACACTATTTTTACTTGAGAATTACACAAGGGTTAAATGCAAGTAAATATCAATCGATGCAAATACTGGGTAAAATGGTGTAAACTTTGATCACAATCTGTGCAGAGAATTTACAATCAGATTTGCTCAAATTCGCACAATTTTTACTTGGAAATTACAAAAGGGTTGAATTATTGTAAATATCAATCAATGTAAAGGCCAGGTAAATAAGTATAATTCTAGAGCATTATCTTGACACAGAGTCTTAAATATGTTTAACACGTTTTACCTGGTCTTTAAAGAATGTAAATCCTAAAAAAAACGTGCAGTATTAGGCATGGCTTTAGTCCGAGTGTGTATACATGTAATTGTGAACATATCCCAATTGTCCTCCTCATCTTTATTTCTGCCAACAAATAAATCATCTATAACTTCTTGGTGAGTAGGATACATCGAAGATATATTTGAGATACATAGTTGACTCCATACTGTTGGTGTTATTAACAACGTCACTGTGCCTATATATACACGTATTATAAAATGCACATAAACATGCACTCATTTACATTGTATCAATACCAAATACTCCTGGGACAAATATGTCTATTTGCATTGTTTAGTATTTGAATATCACCATGTGAATAAATACCTTTCAAACTCAAAGGTATCACTGGGTGGGATTACAGTCATCTACGTTCTAGAGTTCTCAATACTACATAAATATTCTACCAGGAGGTTGGAATTTGGTACCTAATCCTCCCTTTCATGAACTATGATATCAAGTATGAAACTTTACAATGCATCTAAGACAATGAGGGTAATCAACAATATAAACACCCAGAGTCCTTAAAAAACTAAAGTAGTGGAGGCAGAAAAGTCACCTGGAGAAAGCATGACTCGAAAACCCACAGCCTTCAGATCCCATTCCCAATACTCTACCCCTAAGCTATATACCAGGGCTGATAACTGGATCAGAGAATCATTGACAATTGTGGTCTTTTACAGTCTTGAAAATAGCTGAAAAAGGCAATGGGGGGTGTGTATCAGGCTGATCAATTAAAATTTACTTTAACTCAATCTTAACACTGATCTATGGAGGGCAGAATTTTATGTTTACGTTTTTCATTTAATCAAGTTTTCATGATCATCTTTTGACAGTGCGCTTATTGTGATGGACAGAGTAATGACAAGGCACCCGATTACCTCCAGTGCATTCCTCCTGCCATATAAATTTTCACTGAGCACAGTGTACTGCAGAATCATGTCAAATACACAACCAATGTTGAAAACAAGCATCACTTGCATTGGACTTATCATGAGGCAGGCATGGTTTAGTGTTATCTGTCCTAATGCTACCATTACAGTATGTGCCGCTATCAGTAATATAGAGGGCCAGTTAGTGACAAGTACAGGCTGCTCTAGGTACAAACAGCACAGAGTGTGTGGTAGTATGCTTAAAGACAAAGTATAAAACACTAAGATGGCTTGGTGTACCTCTTTCAAATACTCACTAGTCAGAGTGACAAAGACAGCATATATTCCTCCAGCAAGGACAGTTGCAATGTATCCAAGCAGCAGCAGCAGCCCCTTGTTAAATGTTTCTCTTATTGTTGTAACTGATGCGTCAACTGAGGCATTACATGGGGTGACTGTGTGGGAAACATTTTCCAACGCTATAGATTTAGCAAAGTCTGGGATGAAACCTTGATCAAACTCCAACCAAGGCTGAATGAGCAGAAGCACTCCTACTACACAGCCACACATTGATGTCGAGACAAGAAGGCTGCATTTCTCTTTAAACCAGACCATAGATATGACGGTCATAACAACTGTTTGGGAGACATAAGATAAAGAAGCGCCATGGCTCAATGGTAAAACCGATACCGCAAAGTAAAACAGTACATTATAGATCATGGAACATGCTGCAATGCTGAGTATTGGCCAGACCAGGTGTGTTGGCACTTTCAGGCTGATCTCAGAAAAGTAGAGAGGCAAACTGGCAAGCAGTGTTCCACCAAAATATCGAAAAGCCCCAAGTTGGAAATCTGGTAATTTTCGCTGTAGGCTTTGCACGGCTACTGAAGATAGTGCAAACATGAATACGGAGGCTACTACCATTGTATAGCCAAGAAGGGTCTTCTTCAAATAAGCTACCATTTCTCTTTATAGTTTTTACACCTGTGGTGAAATGAATAGTAACAGGGTATGTATCAGATGATGTGTAGCACCGATTCTCTTAATGTTGCCATAACTATTAACTTATAATATCATATTTGGATACACTTGTCTGGTGAATTAAACTATTATTTGGATCCATTGTTGGAATGGGAACCATTGGGTGCAGAAGTAAGTTTATAATATCAAAGTGACAATCATCTATAATATTTTAAAAAATTATCGAAATATTTCCCAATCCTGATTTCTATTTTGTGTCCAATAGTTGGCCTCTACTCACTTGGGTTACGGTCATGCTCTATGTTAACAAAGGGAATAGCACATTGAAAGACTATGCAGGGCATAAATGTTTTACTTTCAATCTATGTGACATGCAAAATCATCACTTACCTCTATGGACAGTCTGACCCAGTGATGAACTAATCAGCTGTTCATCCTCCTTAATCTGTCTGTACTTCCCTCCTGCTGCAGAGGCAGCAGTATGTTTGTTTTTTCACATACTTTTGAGACACATTCTTAGAAAGCATTGTTCAACTTTGATGCATCATGCGGGTCAATGCCCCCTTTAACACGGCTGTATTAAGTATTGTTTTTTTTATGAACAATGAGAACATAATAAATGCATTTAATCACTAATGCTATTTGTACTAGGTCATTGCACTTGTACCAAGTGCAATTCACTCTTAAAGTATTGCAGTACTGAAGTTGTGTATAAGGGGTGTGTTAAATGGGGAAAATCACAATAAAATGAACACCCCTGACTCCCTATACTGGGTTTCCAAAGGTCAGCTGAATAGTGGGAAAACGGCCCAAATTTGGTCTTTCAGAACCCTACTCAAACCTCACGACACATTCTTGAAAATGGTCAGAAACCTTAATATAGTACTCAAAGAGACCTTTTCAACTCATGTTTTGTTGCTTACCCCCCCCCCCCCTTCAGCGGGAGTCATTCCTGGTAGAATACTGATTTCTAACCATACAATCAAGTCCCTATATTGCCTTAAGAGATCAATATTGGACACATCAGGCAGATTGAACACTACTAGATGGCCCCCTGTGTCTATTGACTACCCTCTCCCCCACCTCCAATAATTTTTTTTAGGAAGTCAAATCATCATGGATCATATTAGTTCAATTTATTCTAAAGTTAGCATGTAAGTGGTCCTACTTCAACAATTTGGGTGATGCCAAACCACTGTGATATAATGGGGCAGCATGCCTCATTGTGGATCATTGCCCGCTGGCCACTGGTCAGTGTATATTCCCACCTAGTACAGGTGCTGCCACCCATGGCCACCTTGTATACTACCCTTCCATATTCCTCGGTCGCCACTCAGTTTGAAGGCGCCAGTCCTATGGTCAACACGTTCCCCGCCCACCCACTCCTCATATTCACACCTACCTAGGTGCTCTTATTATCATAAAATATTTAAGTGTCATTCCTACACTCACATTTATGTTTTTATCCCCACATTTCTCATTTGTATGTGGTACTTATTTATGTCTTATGGTTATATGTTTACATACCTACAATTTTATAGGTCATACAATATCAAAATGTGTGTTTTACAATGTATCAATAATATGTCATAATTAATCAATCAATAAATTTATCCCAAGCCGCTGCTTCTCTTCTCCTTCTACATCTCATACACATCAGGGGCGTCAGTGGGAAATGACATATTAGTACATAAAAATGGTCTCTATATCAGTTTTGACCCACCCTATTCATGGTGGCACGCCTATACAACTGTGATTTAAGGCAACCGATGAGATCAGCCTTAGTGCAGATATCGGCACACCATCCAATCTATTTATGTCATGCAAAAAGCACTTTTCTGCATCAAGAGAACTCCAATTCTCCATCTATCTGCATCAAAAATGCAGGCCTACATGAGAAGTTTATTGTGTTATCTATATTGTTCCAGGTACATATGGGACATCTATAGGAATTATTTGGGTCTGTTTCTCATTAATCAGTGGCCACGCTGGGCATTGAGAAAGTATCTGGGGGTTGTTTCCAAGGTCCACTCGGGTCATTCCTTTGTAAAAATTGGTTAAAGTCAAGTTTTCCAATAATGGTTACCTAGGAGAGAAAGGGTCGGAAAGTGTGCAAATTAATGCTTTGATGGATGTAGCAGATCACAATACTTTGATGCAGATCCCGACCAGGCACATTACATTGAACCAACATTGATAAAAGGTTGTTAATATTGATTCAGTGTTCAGTGAGTCAAGTTGAACTGTTTTGAACTAAACTTTATGCCCACTAAGTTAGGTTACTTTGTTGCAGATCACAGATGGATGGTCTGCCGTTATCTGTTCTACTGCAGTTCACATCAGTCACTGCAGATCACAGTTGTACAGCCCTCCCATTCTATGGCCAGTCCCCAGCACCCATGCTTACACATATAGTCTAGAAGATCACTTCATGTTATTTGAATTATACAATGTAACCTTATAAAAGTTATAACTGAGAAATATAGTTGATTTATCAACATTATATTAAGCACCACTCCCTAACATCCGTATAATCACATAAGAAAATTTAAGCGCTCTCCTTAGGCCCCATATGATGGTTTATGACCTTGTTCAAGAAGGCATCATGAGGTTTAAGTTGGGATCTGAATGACTGAATGTAGATTCATTATCCCGCCTCTTGTTGGTAAACTTGTGCAGTATAGTTTCCCTCTGGATGAACACACCACTGATACATACCTAGCACAGCTGCGCACATATATATCAGCCAAAGAGCAGCTATTGACACCACAAAAAATGCTGTAATGCAAATCAAAAGTTAGAGCAATTGATATATTACTATGAACAATGCTTCTATCAATTATTTAATTCCTAATTTACCATAAAAAATAACTATGCCCACATGTTTGTCTCTCTTAACTTCAACACATTATAAAGAACCTTAATGGGAGCAACATTAATCAAATTTACCACGCCATAATGCAAATCAATAACTACTGTACCTATATTATATGGTGCTATATTCTTTTCACTATTATAACACAATATATACACAAAGGTTCATGAGTTTAGGTTTGAAGGCCAGGTTATTGCACGAGCAGACCTGTGGGCCGTATTACACACATATTACAACATTTTATGATATTAGATGACAATGTTCAGTGAGACAGTCGTTTGGCCACAGTTCTGTTTTAAAGTTAACAGGATTGGCTTAGAAAAGATAATTGTTGTTACTATGCAGTAAACTGACAGCTCCAATTGTGAGTAATTGGATATAAATTGTTTGATAATAATTATATATGTAAGATGGGGCGCACTGGGTACTGTCAGGTGTATATATAGTATAATACATTATCATATGTGTAAACCGCATCAGTCAATTATCAAAGGCATTACAAGTTCAGTTGTAATCTAATACTGGTGGTATGTGTGTAACGGGTTAGCTATGAGTCTAACTGTTATCGTGGTATATCTATTATATGTTGTTATGATGTAAAACGACACTTTCTTATTGTATACATAACTTGTTTATTACTTAACGAGTGTCGTCGGTCTGTTACATATACCGACGTTCTCTAGTTTGGTTGTATACAGTAGTGTACAGGTACTACCTTCGGTTCTATCTCGGTAGTACTAATATAAACGTGTTACATAATTATACCTACCAAGTGGCGCTGCTGGTGTGGTCAGGTGACCCCCCACAGCGGTGTATAAAAGGTGGACTGCTTCCCATTGGAAGGCAGTCAGGTTTTGGGACTGTTGAGGCAAGACCACCCTGCACTCTGGGTTTAACACTATGTTGTAGCGTTACTTCCCTGTATTATTGTGATCCTGATCTGATCCCTGTATAACTGCTGGTTGTACTGGTAATATAATACTCAAGCATTATCCTTTCAATAAAGTCGATGTATATTAAAGTCTAATTTACCTTGTCTGGTATTTTGATCCCATGCGTTCACACTAGTACACTGATAATATTGGACCTGGAAATGTTAGTCACTACGGATTACATTTCTATAGTCACATGAATGTAGCAAAAACGACTATACCAGGTTAGTCACCTATGTCTATAGTAAGTTAGTCATATAGTCAACCTATAGTCAGCCATTAAATTCGCTGAATTGGGCTATATAGTCAAGTGACTATGAATTTAATGGTTTCATGGTCTAAAGTAGTCACTATGACTAATAGATATAGTCAATCATGAGAAATAAGGGAAACTTAAGTACTGAAGGCAGGTCAAGGTTCAGCAGGGTAAACATGGCTAGGATAAAGCAGGGCAGGGGACAGGCTAGGATAAGGCAGGCCAGGGGACAGGCTAGGATAAAGCAGGGCAGGGACAAGCTAGAATGAGGCAGGGCAGGGGACAGGCTAGGATTCCAGCAAACTGGGGTGACTCGTGGCCATCCTGAGTGAGGTCCTCACTCATGTGCTAGATGAAATAAAACTGAGTGATGTGTCGCCATCAATCACTCAGCATCACCAGGGATGGCCACGCTGGTGATCACTCAGCATCACCAGGGATGGCCACGCTGGTGATCACTCAGCATCACCAGGGATGGCCACGCTGGTGATCACTCAGCATCACCAGGGATGGCCACGCTGGTGATCACTCAGCATCACCAATGATGGCCACGCTGCTGAACATTCAGCAATGGCACATTGCACTGAGGCAAGGGGGGGGGGGATATTTTATTCATAACATTGACAACATCATTTAAGCTGTTCATCCAGACTCTCTTCTTCTCTTGGCAATGATGAATACTTGAAGTCCTTGTGGGTGTTTCTGTTTAAATATAAGCAAACATAATGGATTATTATGGAGGAACACAGTGTACATGGCAAAGTTATAAAACTGTTTAAATGTTACTTTGAAAGTGAAATTCCCCTTTTATCATGAAACAATTATGTTAAACATATATAAGAATATAAAAATACAAGATAGGTAAAGAAAGTGCCAAAACTACCGTAGAACTTACCAATAAATGTGCCATTCCAGTCAGTGAATATAGTTCCTACCTATAATTATGAAAATAGCAAAGTGGAAGATATTAGAGAAAAATAGAGACATAAAATAGGCAAGAACAGTTACTGTAGAATTCACAATCAGCTGATGGCTGAGATTTCACCATGACTTATATAGGACAACCCACCTCACATCTGTTCTCCTTGCCAGTCTGTCTGTTGTGAATGCTAGAAATTTCCACTGAGAACAAAGAAAGGGCGGGAAATTTGAAATGGACCAATCAGAACTCAGGAACCCAGGATGTGTGTGACCGTGAGTGATCATGCGCCATCCTGAGTGAGATTCACCACGAGTGGCGCCTAGTCACTCAGTGAGTGAGAACCATGTTGGCGACTGTGAGTGATGATGTGCCATGCTGAGTGAGAGCTGCCATGTTGGTCAGACAAAGAAAGTTCCCCTTTTATCACTCAATGCAAAATGTTTTACCATACTGTTGAGAATCCTGACTTGTTACTCATGATTATATGATACCATGATGGTCATTGGATATCATACTTTCCTATTCTTGTTAGAGCAAGGCTGATCAATGTCTATATACTATGTAAAATGTAGATAATTCCATTTCAGTGTTAAGTCCCATAGACAACTGAAAATTCTATTTTCTGTCTTAAATCTTAATCTAAAATCATATTGTTGGCTACCATGATGTGCACATTTTCATAATGATTATAATCATGTAAAACTTTGGTCCATATGTGCAATAATATTAATAGAATCAACATCAACTTCTATTCCCCCCTGCAAAATACAAGCAGTATACCTCCAATGCTAATATCCTGGTGATGCTGAGTGAGCTCACCACAATTGGGAAATGAGTGATGAGTCACCAAGCTGAGTGAGACCCACCAGGAGTGGCGCATTGTCACTCAGCGTGTGATCACCACGGTGGCGAGATGAGTGATATGTCGCCATGCTGAGTGAGACTCACCAGCAGTGGCGCATTGTCACTCAGCGTGTGATCACCACAGTGGCGAGATGCTGAGTGAGACTCACCAGCAGTGGCGCATTGTCACTCAGTGTGTGATCACTCAAATAGTAGTCACCATACATCACCAGGCATGGCGAGGGATCACCCCAGTTTGCTGGGATGAGGCAGGGCAGGTGACAGGCTAGGATAAGGCAGGCCAGGAGACAGGCTAGGATAAGGCAAGGCAGGGGACAGGCTAGGATAAGACAGGCTAGGGGACAGGCTAGGATAAGGCAGGCCAGGGGACAAGCTAGGATAAGGCAGGCAGGGGACAAGCTAGGATAAGACAGGCCAGGGGACGGGCTATGATAAGGCAGAGCAGGTGACAGGCTCCTGTGTAGGCCTATCATGCTCTGTCAGTCTAGACATACACTGTTCATGTATTTCCATGTTATCAAAATTGGACCAAATTACCATGATAACTCTATCAAACATGAGAACTCATGCACCCTATAACATCTTAAGTTGTCATAGTCAACTGTATCATAACATATAACAAGCAGGGATATCCATAGAGCAGTGGTTTAGGAAAGGATGTGCCTACCTGAAGTCCATGGACCATTCAAATTTGAATCCTAACTGTTTCCTGTGAACACATTCCTGTGACATCATCAATTTGTGTGATCCACATATAGTCACTACTGACTATCTTTATGACTAATATGTGACTAAGTAGTATAGTCCCCTGACTACGGGGGTCAAAATATGATGGTATAGTCAGTACTGACTATAGGTTTTATTATCAGTGATGTACTAGACCAACTACATGTGCATTCAAAATAATAACAACATGGATGGGACTGCCCCAGCCTGAGCAGACTGGCAGCTACCACCACTGTCCAGTCCTTTCCAGTCCTTACCAGTCATATCTGGTCTAATCAACTTTAGGGTTGGACCATAACCTCCCGGTTCTGTCCGGTTCTATCCAGCCTCTTCCAGCCTCATCCACCTACTGAGTGTAATGGACTGGATGGATCTGGTTAAATCCAGATATACTTATCCATATATAATATTATACAACATTGCTTAGGTATTCCATTCCCAGGCAGCCGTGGTGCTACCAAGACATAAGTATGAACTGATGTGACCACAACAGGTATCTATAGTTTCCAATAGAAATGGTGTTGTTTAGAACACTTGTAAGCATTACGTATCTTTTGCTATCATAGGAATGCTCAACTCTCATTGTATTATTATTGTATTTATTTCATGACTTATTATGTGCCAATTGTGATAAATATATTATCATCGTAATCAAATGGAGTCTTCCGTTCATTCTATCTATGTCAGTCACCTGACAGTACAAACACTACCTTGTGGGACCACACTCTGGAAGAATCCTCCATGGATCTCAAACTTTATCCTGAGTAAACAGAATCCAAAACCCTGGGTAAGACCCATTCTGATTGGCCAGGAAGTTACCTCACTCCTGATTGGCTGGAGCTGAGACCTCTGCTGGTTATCTACCTGACATGCACAAACACCAGTGTGTATGTCCCTGCCTGCCAAACACCAGATCTGGTCAGAAGGTTCACCTCTACAACTCTAGGTGGAGTCAGGTGGCAGGTACCCTCATGGTGAATGGTTACTGCTGTAAACTTTACCATACCAGCTCAGGGGAGAGGTACTCCTCTCCTCCACTAGGTGGCAGCCTTAGGCTTGGAGTCCCTAGGAGGCAGTTTAAGCTAACAAAACTAAGACCTAAGAAAACCGGGGTTCCTTGTGATTAGAGGTAGGTTGGGTTTTGTGAAGTAGTGTCTGGACTAAGACACCAAAGTGTGGTTTCCACCCTACTGGGTCTCATCAGGCTGGACTTGCGTTTACAGTCTATGCCCACCCTGGCTGGTGGGAGCCTTACCATTGATATTTGGTAGGTCACGACATGGTGGAAGATATATCTATATGTGGCCTAGAGTTTACCCCCAAAACTGGTGGGCTCTAATTAGTTTATCATTATATACCCTAGAACTAACAGAAATGGTGTGGGTTTTGGTAGAAAAGTTCTCTTCAAGTCTGAGAAGGTACTGAAATATAAAAGGATTCTTTCAGGTTAGTCAGTTAGGTAACACATATAAACACTTTAGTTTTGGAAATTTCTGTCGTTCTAGGCTACTCGAAAAAAAAGTTTGACGTGGCATTTGGGCGTGGTTAACCATATTTACTATCCATAGTATTCATCCCCCAAGGGGATTGTGTCTTCAAACTCTGGACCCAATGATTCTCCACAGTCCGTCTGAGGCTTTTTGCCATGTCCCCTCTGGGATGGCAGAAGATAAACTCTAACATGAGGACTTTTACATTATGTTCCCCATTGTGCCCACTCTCATTGAAGGGGATGGGGACACCTTTCTTCCATTTCTTGTTCCTGATGTAGCTCACATGTTCTCCTATGCGCTCCTTGTCATGCGCAGGGTCTGACCTACATACTGCTTCTTGCAAGTTTTGCACTCAATGCAGTATATAATATTTGAACTTTTGCAATTCTTTTTGTGACATTTATTTCTGTCCTTGTTGTTGGGTCTGGGATTCTCTTCACTGGGTACGCTGTACTTGATCTTGGATCTTACCAGATGGTCTCTTAGGTTTTTTGGCCTTTTGTAGCCCTTCCTGATTTTGGTATTTTATTGTTTTTCGGTGGTGGGGGATCGTCCTAGAATTTCTTTGTTTCTCTCTAGTATCAGAGCCACTAGGTTACCAACTGGCTGGTATGTCAATATGAGAAACAATTAATCTTTTTTGGTTTCTTTGGATTGTTCTTCTGGGAGTTTCATTTTGAGAAGGTTTTCCCAGGTTTTGATGTTTTTTCTTTGCAATCCAAAGAAGTTGGAGGAGGTACCACTTCTCTAGGGATTCTTGCATTTTCCTTAAGGCAGGCATGGGTCAGTGTTATTAGTCCTAATGCTGCCATGACAGTATGTGCAGCTATCAGTAGCATAGAGGAGCAGTTAGTGACAAGAACAGGCTGTTCTAGGTACAAACAGCCCAGAGTGTGTGGTAGTATGTTAACTGCAACGCTGAAGATTGGCCACACCACGTGTGTTGGTACTTTAAGGGTGAGTCCTGAATAGCAAATGGGGAAGCTGACAAGCAGGGTCCCACCAAAATACCCCAAGTTGGAAATCTGGTACTGTTCGCTGTAGGCTTTGCACAGCTACTGACGATAATACATACATAAAAACCGATGCCACTGCGAACCTATAGCCAAGAAGGGTCTTCTTCAAAATGGCTACCTTTTTTCTTGTAGTCTGTACTCCTGTGGTAAAAAAAAGAAGTAAAGGAGCATGTGTCAGTGGATGTGTAGCCCCAATTCTCTCAATGTTGCAGTTGTTGTTAACTTAAAACATCATATTGCACACATTGGACTGGTGAATTAAACATATTTGGATCCATTTTTGGAATGGGAACCATTGGGTGCGGCAGTAAGGTTTTTATATTAAAGTGAAAAATGTCTATGATCTCAAAATAAAAAAATTATCATCGCAATATTTCCAAATCCTGGTTTCTATTTTCTGTCCAATAGTCGGGCCTTTACTCACTGCACTAATGGTCATTGTCACATTGTTTGGCGTCAGAGTGAACGGGGAGCAAATCATCACTTACCTCTATGGACAGGCTGACCCACTGATGCGGAGAAGAAGTAATCTGCTGTTCATCCACCTTAGTCTGTCTGTCCTGTCCTCCTGCTATGGAGGTGACAGTATGTATGTTTACTCAGATGTTTTTGAGACATGCACTGAGATAGCATTGTTCAGCTTTGACATAACATGCGGGTCAATGCTCACTTTAACACTACAGTACTTTATATTCTTTGTCCTATAAACTATGAGAACATTAGAAATGCATTTAATCAGATTGCTAGTGGTATTTGTACTGCAAAACTTAGTAGGTCAACTTTTCACTACAAAAGTCTCTATCAGGTGCATTGTACAACACTCTATAAGTATTACAGTATTGAAGTTGTGTATAAGGGGGATGTTAAATCATTAATTTTGTCAAAAATAATGACAGGGACAGGCTCAAACTATGTATTTGGGTCCCAAAACTTGGGAAATCGTTAGTTGTTTTTTTTACCACGCCTGGCCCCTATAAAGGGTGTCCAAAGATGGGCCAAATAGTGGGGGGATAAAGGCCCAAATTTGGTCTTTCACATTCTTAATCAAACCTCACCACACATTCTTGAAAATGGTCAGATAAATAAATATAGGACCCAATGACACCTTTTCAAATCATGTTGTTTTTGCTATAGAGGTGCTTCCCCCCTCTTTGGAGGGGAGTCACTCTTGGTAGAATACTGATTTTAAAAGCACTTGATCCCATACAATCAAGTCCCTATATTGCCATAAGAGATCAACATGGGACGCGATCATGCAGGTTCTGGATAGCCCCCTGTTTTTTTTTACTACCCTTTCCCTGACCTCTAATAATTTGCTTTAGGAAGCCAAATCATCATGGATATCAGTTCAATGTGGTCCTACTTTGACAATTTGGGTGATGCCAAACCACAATACTTTATTGCATGAAAATATGTCTCTATATTAGTTTTGACCCACTCTATCCATGATGATATCCCTATACAACCGTGATCTACAGCAACTGACATGATCTGCAGTAGTGCAGATGTCAGCACACCATACAACCATGATCTGCATAAAAATAATGTGATCTGCATCAATTCATATCATGTAAAAAGCAGTTATCTGCATCAAGAAAACCAACCTGATCCAACCTGTTGTCGTCTTCCAGGAAGCCGGGTGCGGCCTTGTTGGTTGGCGCATGTGCGTTGAGCCCCGGCCTCAAAGGGAGAGACAAATTGCTTTGGTGTGTGTCCTTCCCCAGTAATACCTGCAGTTAATGTCTGCTGGTACCCTGTTCGGCAAAGGTTAAGGTGAACCTGCGGGGTTCCCCGAGCACAGCAACCTGTCTCCAAGGCTGGCAACATCTTGTAAAGCTGCCATCATGGCGGATTCCGCTATGGACGCCTCAAGCGTGAGCCTCTTTGCTGCTGCTCTCATGCCTGCCAACTCCAGCTCGATATCTTTCATCTTCCTCTCCTTCTGCCTCCTTTCTTCTGCTGCCATTTTCGCTGACTTGGTCCTCTTGAGAGCCTCGATCCGTGAATCTAGCTCGGCGTCTGTCAGGGGGGATAGATCCTTGGAAGATTGTTGTCGGTCCTCCCTAGGGCCTCGTCCCGGTACTAGGAAAGCGTCCTGGGGATCTGCTGGCCGCCATTGGTGACCAATGCCAGCTGCTGAGCCCCACTAGCTAGTCCAGGCACCCCTGCCTGTTGTGTGCCCCTGGCTGGATTTGCCACCCCAGAAAGGGTTTCAGTTGCCATTATAGGTGCCATTACAGGCCACATAAACCAGACTCTCCTGCCTAACTGTCGTAAGGGGAGATCAGCTGTGACCTAGTTATACCTGAGCACAGTTGAGGTACGGATAGGTGGTGCCGCTAGTGACAAATACCCGAACCAAGTGTATAACATTTGCTTCCAACCATCGTGGACCATTTACGTTAACAAGTACAGTAGATAAACTTGCTAATTGAGAGATTTAACACTGATCTTACAAGCACAGCTCACCTACTAAGATCATTCAAGGCACTTTATTCACATGTAAAAGGATAGGCTATACCTTCTTAGCAAAGTGAATTGGTTGAAGGAAAAAAACATGTATATATTTCCTACACCTATTAAAAGCCATAATCTATGAGGTAATTATTCAGGTCAACCTTTATTGTCAGACAAGTGTCAGATGAGGAGTTATTCCCGTTCTGATATTGGTGCATACCGCACACTTTGGAAGGTGAAATCGTTCTGCTATTCTGGATATCAGAACGATTCTGAATGGGGAGCTAGATATCAGAACGATTCTGAATGGGGAACTGGATATCAGAACGATCCAGTCTGAAATATCGTCAGCCATAAAATCTGAGGTTTCATGGAGACTCGAACACGCTACATCAAGACTTGAAGTCAGACGTGCTAACCACCACGCCGTGGAGGCGCTGGTAGAGGGAGGTGGCAAAACAAGGAGTCTACAGGCGGATTTCCAGCCCTGTAGGACCATTATTTACCAAGTTACAGAAGAAAAGACATTTTTTGGTATAATTTCTTTGAAAATCAATATGTTTTTTTAATTTCTTTTTCACTATAAAAGTGGAAGTTGGACTTTACTTACCTAGTCGTTAAAATAAATCTAGGGATTTTTTTTCACATACATTTAGGCATTTTAAAAATGGTTCGGTTCCACCCAGATTCGATCCGGGGATCCCTGGTGTGTGAGGCGAAGATGCTAGCCCCCATGCCTATCCGGCTGTGGTGAATGTGGAGGGAAACGCTGGTTATAACACTGCCCCAAGCTGGCCCCCTTACAAATTCTATGTTGAACTCAGTGTTGGAGATTGAAAGCATGACGTGGCCAGGCTCCACCAATCAGCGAGCAGGGTTGGTGGGATGTCAAAACAACATGGCGCTACTGGTGTTCGAGTGATATTCAGTGTATAATCCTTCAAAATGGCGAAATAAGTAAGAATTTAAGGTAATCAAAGACATTTGAATGGAATAATCGTATAACACCTCGGGGTGTGTATAGATGAATAACGACCTCGGTGCTACGCACCTCTGTTGTTATTCATCGATACACACCCCTCGGTCGGCCATATCCATATATTATTGGTTAAATATACTAAACTTGTTAAATCATATTAAGAACTTTCTGATTCGTCCTTCCTCTATCCTATAACAACGTAAGTCAGGAGTTTGAGCCATATGCTATATGTTCTCGCATGGTCATGTCATGATATCCAAATAGTGTATTTTAAAGCAGGTTTCAGATGAATGAGCACAATGACTATCAATAATCATGTTTCACAATATCAAGAAATGTTAAGAGATCAAGAGTTCATTATGACCATAATAAGGCTATGTGAGAAACCAAATATCATATGGCAATATATATTTCAAAGGATGCATTAAAATAGCATAGGTTCACCAGTATAATGTCATACACTGTCCAGTGTCTATACCCCAGTATCAATTACCAGTTAATCCATCATTGTGCACAAACAGTATCTGCCAGGAACATAAGGCTGAGGGTGATCCCTACTAGCCTATTTCCCCAACATAGTCATGTTCTATGAGGTGCAAAGTTTTGGGTGGACTGCAGCCTTAACAGCAGTACAGTTTGTATGGAGACCCTCTTAATTGCCTCTTATTGCAAATCAATTTAATTGTGCCTCATCCACCAAATATAATATTATGAAGACATATTGATATATACTAACTGAGGACTGCCCCTAAAAGTACATTTTCTTATCTGACCAATTGTTTGGCTGACCTTGACCTTTGTGGCTGATGCCATGGCAATATTACATCATCTTAAAATTTCCAAATCAAAATTGTCCCTTAGCTATATCAGAATCATTTAAGCATTACACGTCATATCCGGGATGCTATTCCCATGAGTACCAAATATTGAAATGTAGTACATATTACTTTTTTGTCAGATTTTTCATGTTTGACCTTGAGAAATATGACCTTGACCTTGGCCAAGGTCAAATAACTTTTGCTTTTTTGCCTTGCTATAAATAATAACTGAGGACTGCCCCTATAAGTACATTTTTTTGATTTGACCTATTTGTGGGATGACCTTGACCTTTGACCTCAAATTTGACCTTGTTCCGCACCTGTATGACTCTACACACACTAGATTCGAATTCCCCAGCCCAAAAATAGGGGGGTAGCCCCTCAGACCAAATATAGCAGCCCACTCAAACCTTTTGAAATCTTACATGCTGGCTCCCCTATTATATGCTTTTTTAAGGGAATATTTTCGGTTTTTGGGCTGCAGTATAATTTACCTTACTTTCAAAACTCACATTTCTATAGTAGAATAAATCCTCTTAAGAATGTGTGCACCTTTGTGAAGTGCATAACCACGTGACAGTTCCCTAATTTGTTATTATTCCTTAAACTGTGTAAAATTTATGCCAGGAGAAAACTTCCCCAACTGATTTGTGGACCTGATGAGAATAAAAAGCACAGCATAATAAATTATGGCTGCTCACAGTACTCATGGAAACAGGCTGTGTACTAGTATCATATATAAACAGGTGATAGCTAACCAGTATTCCCTCACTAGTGTGGAACAATGAACTGTATTGCTATTTATAATACACTCACGAACACATTGTGGCAGTGACAATGAGATGCAAACCATTGCATCAAGGAAAAGGAGTCTCTGTGCCCAGCCTCTATCTCATTTGATATAAATCCCCATGAGCCATATTAACCCAGGTCTGAGTTTATGGCATGAACATAGACAAGGCAGCAAATGGACTTTGGCCGAGTGAGAATTCCGGCCTATTTATGTACACATATAACAAGCGAGCAAGGAAAAACCTCTTATAATTCCAAGCAAAGCACACGAGCACGCACAAAGTGGTGCCTCATCAGTGAACCTCTCTGGGTGCTGGCAGGCTTGACAATAAACTGTAGTAAAGTAAAGACAATGCTAAGCAACAACTAGTTACTACACTATACACCAGGTGGCTCCAGGAGGCTCGATAAGTCTGTAGTACCTGAGACTGCCACACGGTGTCCCGGCGGGTAACAATAGCATATCAGTTGATCAATACCAGAAACAACACTTCGTGTCCTTACATTTGCCTTTTGCTAAAGCACCATAAATCTTTGCTCTCAAGGTAAAATTTATAGGATAACTTACCTTTCTCTGAGACCAAAATTCACATTTTATTGTGATAGTTATTTCTATACTACTGCATTGCTGGCAGTATTTGCTTTAGTTTGATACAAAAATGGACATCTTTTGTCCATTTTTATCAGTTTTTTTATTTTAAAAATTGGCCAAAAAAAACACACTGCCCATTCTGAACATAGAACATACAATGCCTTGGTCAAATAGTGCACTCATAGATTTGGGCACTGCATAAGAATTCTTATTTAAGTATACCTTAAATGTCAAGTCGTTCTTACGAATGACTAGTATAGTTTTGCAAGTCTGATATTGTGCCTGTGTTTGAGTAGATATGGAAGTCGGGATGTTAGAGATCCCTTCCAACATTCTAAAGTTAAACTAGGTTACTGGTAAAAAACTAAAACTAAATCTAATATTATACCTGAGCTGAATTATGTGTACTATAATCTTAAAGCCACTTGTGATACTTGTGATATGCTTGTGATATGGTTTTCCTCCTTCATGGAACGTTCATTTCTTGTGTCCTCCTTACTATTACTATTCGACGAATCATTCTTCTTGCACTATTTGTATCATGTTATCTTGTATATATTGTTGGAATTTACAATATTGGCAAATATGAAAAACGTATGTAATATGACTATTTATGAGCCAATAAAAACATTGAAACTGAAAAACTGATTACTTAAATGTCACATTTAAGTACATTTAAGGTGAAACTGAAATGTCAATTTTGACATTTAAGTAGCTTTTGGTGTACTTAAAAGAACACTTTAAGGCGACATTTAAGTAGAATTTAAGTTGATTTAAGCTGATTAAAGGGCATGGCAAGGTGGTCATTAAATGTCATTAAACATGACATCAAGGTCAAGTGAAGGAGTTCCATAAATGATATTTATGAACATTTAATGACCATTTGATGTATTCAATTGATGTTGCTATACTTTTTCTACTTTAATTTTGCATATAGCATAAAAATCAGCTTAAACATTTGTATTCTTTGATTGGGGATAGGGAATAGTTTTATTATGGAGGGGGGGGTCAATGATCATTCATCAATTCATCATTCATTCATCAATGCATCTTTCAATTTTCATGGAGGCGGGGTCCGCTCCCTGGAGGCGGGGGCCGCCCCCCGGAGGCCGGGGCCGCCCCACGGAAGCCGGGGCCGCCCCTCGGAGGCCGGGGCCTCCCTCTGGAGCCCAGAGCCCAGGGCCGGTCTCTGGAGCCCAGGGCCGGTCTATAACAAAAATACCCACCCTGTGCATGCTACAAGTATTACTACCAGAAGCTCATACATGTGCTGCTGTCCGGTTGCAACTGCTGAATGGCTCAACATCCAAACTGGCTGGTGTATGCATATAGGTCACACATGTATGTTAGTTTGCATGCAAATATGTGGGTCAGGGGGGTAGGGGTATTGTCCGAGGGGCCTATTGTTTCATGGGTCGCACCTTCACCCCTATCACAATGGGCCCCATAGTGGTGTTTTAACAGCTACCCCCAGACAGGCCTGTCACCATGAGGTACAAACATAAGGAGGGGGGAGGGGGGGATGATAAAATATTAAATTTCTTTATTATTATAAATAGGTTTTTAATGATAGTATTATCTCATTCTATACATTGTTAGTATTATTACCGTATCTTTATTTCCTCCAGAGCCCATTAAGATAATATTTAATTACGGGTTGAGAGTCCCCTAACTTCCCTTATTGATTTCATGGGTTGTACACCCTCCAGAGCCCTTTAAACTAGTATTTAATTACGGGTTGAGAGTCCCCTAACTCCCCTGGTTAGTATCATCATAAATGTATGTGTATATTTATGGTATCATGGGTTGTATCCCTCCAGAAGCCTTTAAAATAATATATAATAAGATTTAAGTTTACTTTGATTTTCCGGGAAATGTCATTTGACATTTTCATGATTTTTACTGAAAATGTCGTTTGAATATAGAATACCGGGGTCAATAATACCCTAACCCAAATTTACAGAATATGCTAAATATGATTTTAGTTTACCTTAGATTTACCGGAAATGACATTTGACATTTCAAGAAGATTTAAGTTTACCTTGATTTTACTGGAAATGTCATTTGACATTTTCATGAAAATTTAAGTTTACCTTGATTTACTGGAAATGTCATTTGACATTCCAGGAAGTTTTAAGTTTACCTTAAATTTACCAGAAATGTCAAATGACATTTCCAGTAAATTTAAGATATCTTATATTTTATGGCAAGCTCAAAACGACATTTCCAGGACATTTCCCGATATTTTGGTACACTTAAATATACTTAAATAGGAATTTTGGTGCAGTGGGGGGAAATTTTACCTGCGGTGCTTATACAAGACAAGCACTGGTTCAAGAATAATTTATGTAATGCATACATAATGAAACATTTGGCATGACAGGTCTAATTACTGGAAAAAAGTGCGCATACTTTAGGAAAGATTTTATGATATAGATAGCTCTAGACTAAAAAAGGTGATCCAAATTATGATATTACTATATCTGTTTTAATGCAAAGAACACCTGTTTCATCTAGGAATTGGGAGTTGATTATGTATCAACACTTTTCCACCCAAGAGTTGTACATCACTACAGGAGCCTTACCTATCCTTGCTTATTACCACAGTAAAGTAGATGGTTAAGATTCCCCATTGGATGGTTCAATAAAGTTCATTAATTTACCATGAATTCTTTTGAAATAAAAGCCACAGTTGTACTTTGAAATTTACAGCATTGGATCGGAAAAAGAAGTTAGTTTTTGTTACTCTGCAGTAAATCCACTGCTCCAATTGTGAGTTATTGGATGTAAATTGTTTGATAATTCCCAAATAGTTTAGTAAATTCTCACCAAAGCCTGTGAGCTTTTTTAGGATGACTATTATGAAAATAAATATCTTGTAGATATATTAACAGTTAAAGATGCATGTGCTTCTGTAAAATTAGAAAAATACCAGCTATACAGTTTTATTGAAAATCGTGACTGAAGTACCCTAGCCAGCAGTTTAACAAGCAATGTTATTGGAAACAATAAATTGATGAAAAATCTTTATCTTTTTTCAGTTTTTAAAATCAATTTTCATCATCATTTTTTGACAGTGCACTTATTGTGATTGAAAGAATTATGACAATGCACCCAACTACCTCCAGTGCATTCCTCCTGCCATATAAATTCTCACTGAGAACAGTGTACTGCAGAATCACATCAAACACACAACCAATGTTGAATACAAGCATCGCTTGCATTGGACTTATTATGAGGCAGGCATGGTTCAGTGTTATCATTCCTAAAGTAGCCATTACAGCATGTGCTGCTATCAGTAACATAGAGGACCAGTTAGTGACAAGAACAGGCTGTTCTAGGTACAAACAGCACAGAGTGTGTGGTAGTATGTTTAAAGACAAAGTATAGAACACTAAGATAGCTTGATGTACCTCTTCCAAATACTTACTAGTCAGAGTGACAATGACTGCATATACTCCTCCAGCAAGGATAGTTGCAATGTATCCAAGCAGCAGCAGCCACTTGTTAAATGTTTCTCTTATTGTTGTAACTGATGTGTCAACTGATGCATTAGATGGGTTGACTGTGTAGGAAGCATTTTCCCAAGCTATAGATTCAGCAAAGTCTGGGATAAAACCTTGATTGAACTCCAACCAAGGCTGAATTAGCAGAAGCACTCCTGATACACAGCCGAATATTGATGTTGAAACAAAAAGGTTGCATTTCTCATTTAACCAGACCATTGATATGAAGGTCATTACAACTGTATTAGAGACATAAGTTAAAGAAGTGCCATGGCTCAAAGGCAAAACCGATATGGCAAAGTAAAAAAGTAGATTATTAATCATTAAACATACTGCAACGCTAAAGATTGGCCACACCAGGTGTGTTGGTACTTTAAGGGTGAGTCCTGAATAGCAAATGGGGAAGCTGGCAAGCAGTGTCCCACCAAAATATCGAAATACCCCAAGTTGGAAATCTGGTACTGTTCGCTGTAGGCTCTGCACAGCTACTGATGCTAATGCATACATGAAAATGGATGCCGCTGCGATCATATAGCCAAGAAGGGTCTTCTTCATAATGGCTACCATTTTTTTTGTAGTCTGTACTCCTGTGGTGTAATAAAAAGTAAAGGAGCATGTGTCAGTGGATGTGTAGCCCCAATTCTCTCAATGTTGCAGTAGTTGTTAACTTATGACATCATTTTGCATCCAGTGGACTGGTGAATTAAACATATTTGGATCCATTGTTGGAATGAGCACCATTGGGTGTGGCAGTAAGGTTATTATATTAAAGTGAAAATTGTCTATGATATCAAAATAAAAAGATTATCATTGCAATATTTCCCAATCCTGATTTCTATTTTGTGTCCAATAGTCTGGCCTTTGCTCACTGTACCAATGGTCATTGTGACATTGTTTGTTGTCAGAGTGAACCGAAAGCAAATAATCACTTACCTCTATGAACAGGCTGACCCACTGATGCTGAGAAGAAGTAATCAGCTGTTCATCCACCTTAGTCTGTCTGTCCTGTCCTCCTGCCATGGAGGCGACAGTATATATGCTTACTCAGATGTTTTTGAGACATGCACTGGGATAGCATTGTTCAGCTTTGACGTAACGTGCGGGTCAATGCTCACTTTAACACTACAGTACTATATATTCTTTGTCCTATGAGCTATGAGAACATTAGAAATGCATTTAATCAGATTGCTAATGGTATTTGTACTGCAACATTTAGTAGTTCAACTTTTCACTACCAAAGTCTCTATCAGGTGCACTGTACTACACTCTATATGTATTACAGTATTGAAGTTGGGTATGAAGGGGATGTTAAATCATTAGTTTTGTCAAAAAAAAAGACAGGGACAGGCTCAAACTATGTATTTGGGTCCCAAAACTTGGGAAATCGTTAATTCTTTTTTACCACGCCTGGCCCTTGTAAAGAGTGTCCAAAGATGGGCCAAATAGTGGGGGAATAAAGGCCCAAATTTGTTCTTTCACATTCTTAATCAAACCTCACCACACATTCTTGAAAATGGTCAGATAAATTAATATAGGACCCAATGACACCTTTTCAAATCATATTGTTTTTGCTATAGAGGTGCTTCCCCCCTCTTTGGAGGGGAGTCACTCTTGGTAGAATACTGATTTTAAAGGCATTTGATCCCATACAATCAAGTCCCTATATTGCCATAAGAGATCAACATGGGACCCGATCAGGCAGGTTCTGGATAGCCCCCTGGAATTTTTTACTACCCTTTCCCTGACCTCTAATAATTTGCTTTAGGAAGGCAAGTCATCATGGATATCAGTCCAATGTGGTCCTACTTCAACAATTTGGGTGATGCCAAACCACAATACATTATTGCATGAAAATATGTCTCTATATTAGTTTTGACCCACTCTATCCATGATGATATCCCTATACAACTGTGATCTACAGCAACTGACATGATCTGCAGTAGTGCAGATGTCAGCACACCATACAACGGTGATCTGCATAAAAATAATGTGATCTGCATCAATTCATATCATGTAAAAAGCAGTTATCTGCATCAAGAAAACTAACCTGATCCGACCTGTTGTCGTCTTCAAGGAAGCCGGGTGCGGCCTTGTTGGTTCGCGCATGTGTGTTGAGCCCCGGCCTTGAGGAGAAAGACAAATTGCTTTGGTGTGTGTCCTTCCCTGGTAATACCTGCAGTTAATATCTGCTGGTACCCTGTCCGGCATAGGTTAAGGCGTATCTGCGAGGTTTCCCGAGCACAGCAAACTGTCTCCGAGGCTGGCAACATCTTGTAAAGCTGCCGTCATGGCGGATTCCGCTATGGACGCCTCAAGCGTGAGCCTCTTTGCTATTGCTCTCATGCCTGCCAACTACAGCTCGATATCTCTCATCTTCCTCTCCTTCTGCCTCCTTTCTTCTGCTGCCATTTTCGCTGACTTGGTCCTCTTGAGAGCCTCGATCCGTGAATAGAGCTTGGCATCTGTCAGGGGGGATAGATCCTCGGAAGATTGTTGTCGGTCCTCCCTAGGGTCTCGTCCCGGTACTAGGACAGCGTCCTGGGCGATCTGCTGGCCGCCATTGGTGACCACTGCCAGCTGCTGAGCCCCACTAGCTAGTCCAGGCGCCCCTGCCTGTTGTGTGCCCCTGGCTGGATTTTCCACCCCAGAAAGGGTTTCAGTTCTTGTTATTGCCATTATAGGTGCCATTACAGGCCACATAAACCGGACTGCCCTGCCTAACTGTGGTAAGGGGACATCAGCTGTGACCTAGTTATACCTGAGCACAGGTGAGGTAGGGATAGGTGGTGGCCCTAGTGACAAATACCCGAACCAAGTGTATAACATTTGTTTCCAACCATCGTTGACCATTTACATTAACAAGTACAGTAGACTAACTGGCAAATTGAGAGATTTAACACTGATTTTACAAACACAGCTCACCTACTAAGATCATTCAAGGCACTTTATTCACATGAAAAAGGATAGGCTATACCTTCTTAGCAAAGTGAATGGGTTGAAGGAAAAAAAGAGTCAAAACATGTATATATTTCTTACACCTATTAAAAGCCATAATCTATGAGGTAATTATTCAGGTCAACCTTTATTGTCAGACAAGTGTCAGATGAGGAGTTGTGTGGTTGGGACCTAATTTGATATCTACAGATCTTTTTCTACGTAAGTGCCAATTATACAAATGTACATGTTCATCGGGCTGTATCTCAGAAAACTATCACTCAGAGGATATCCATTCTAAGTATGCTTCAAGATATATTTTGTCCCAGCTTGTAACTAAAATTATTAGTTGCTGTGATGTATTTAAAACGTAATGTACATAATCATGGATTTTTCGTCATTGAGTCACCTGAAAAATGGACAATAAACTTCACGAGGTGATAAAAAATGAACCGATAGGTTAGAAATGTATCAAAAAGTGTTCCAAGGAGCCAAGATATATACCTTTCATTATTATATGATCTGGGCTCTGATCGTGCTTTTTAGGTGATATTCCCGTTCTGATATTGGTGCATACCGCACACTTAGGAAGGTGAAATCATTCTGCTATTCTGGATATCAGAACGATTCTGAATGGGGAGCTGGATATCAGAACGATTCTTAATGGGGAACTGGAAATATCAGAACGATTCTGAATGGGGAACTGGATATCAGAACGATCCAGTCTGAAATATCGTCAGCCATAAAATCCGAGGTTTCATGGAGACTCGAACACGCTACATCAAGACTTGAAGTCCGACGTGCTAACCACCACGCCATGGAGGCGCTGGTAGAGGGAGGTGGCGAAACAAGGAGTTCCAGCCCTGTAGGACCATTATTTACCAAGTTACAGAAGAAAAGACATTTTTTGGTATAATTTCTTTGAAAATCAATATTTTTTTCTAATTTTTTTTTTACTATAAAAGTGGAAGTTGGACTTTACTTACCTAGTCGTTAAAATAATTCTAGGGATTTTTTTTCAAATACATATAGGCATTTTAAAAATGGTTTGTTTCCACCCATATTCGATCCGGGGACCCCTGGTGTGTGAGGCGAAGATGATAGCGCCAATGCCTATCCGGCTGTGGTGAATGTGGAGGGAAACGCTGGTTATAACACCCCCCCAAGCGGGCCCCCTTACAAATTCTATGTTGGACTCAGTGTTTGAGATTGAAAGCATGACGTGGCCAGGCTCCACCAATCGGCGAGCAGGGTTGGTGGGATGTCAAAACAACATGGCGCTACTGGTGTTCGAGTGATATTCAGTGTATAAACCTTCAAAATGGCGAAATTAGGACGAATTTAAGGTAATTAAAGACATTTGAATGGAATAAGTGTATAATAAACCTAATAATATATGGATATGGCCGACCTCGGGGTGTGTATAGATAAATAACGACCTCGGTGCTACGCACCTCTGTCGTTATTCATCGATACACACCCCTCGGTCGGCCATATCCATATATTATTGGTTAAATATACTAAACTTAAATCATATTAAGAACTTTCTGATTCGTCCTTCCTCTATCCTATAACAACATAAGTCAGGAGTTTGAGCCATATGCTATATGTTCTCGCATGGTCATGTCATGATATCCAAATAGTGTATTTTAAAGCAGGTTTCAGATGAATGAGCACAATGACTATCAATAATCATGTTTCACAATATCAAGAAATATTAATAGATCAAGAGTTCATTATGACCATAATTAGGCTATGTGAGAAACCAAATATCATATGGCAAGATATATTTCAAAGGATGCATTAAAATAGCATAGGTTCACCAGTATAATGTCATACACTGTCCAGTGTCTATACCCCAGTATCAATAACCAGTTAATCCATCATTGTGCACAAACAGTATCTGCCAGGAACATAAGGCTGAGGGTGATCCCTACTAGCCTATTTCCCCAACATAGTCATGTTCTATGAGGTGCAAAGTGTGGGGTGGACTGCAGCCTTAACAGCAGTACAGTTTGTATGGAGACCCTCTTAATTGCCTCTTAATTGCAAATCAATTTAATTGTGCCTCATCCACCAAATATATATTATGAAGACATATTGATATATACTAACTGAGGACTGCCCCTAAAAGTACATATTCTTATCTGACCAATTTTTTGGCTGACCTTGACCTTTGTGGCTGTTGCCATGGCAATATTACATCATCTTAAAAATTCCAAATCAAAATTGTCCCTTAGCTATATCAGAATCATGTAAGCATTACACGTCATATCCGGGATGCTATTCCCATGAGTACCAAATATTTAAATGTAGTACATATGACTTTTTTGTCAGATTTTTCATGTTTGACCTTGAGAAATATGACTTTGACCTTGGCCAAGGTCAAATAACTTTTTTGGGGATATTCAGCCTACATGGATCTATCATGATGCCAAATACCAAAGCCTTGCTATAAATATCAATTGAGGACTGCCCCTATAAGTACATTTTCTGATTTGACCTATTTTTGGGATGACCTTGACCTTTGACCTTAAATTTGACCTTGTCCCGACACCTGTATGACTCTACACACACTAGATTCAAATTCCCCAGCCCAAAAATAGGGGAGGTAGCCCCTCAGACCAAATATAGCAGCCCACTCAAACCTATTTGAAATCTCACATGCTGGCTCCCCTATTATATGCTTTTTTAAGGGAATATTTTCGGTTTTTGGGCTGCAGTATAATTTACCTTACTTTCAGAACTCACATTTCTATAGTAGAATAAATCCTCTTAGGAATGTGTGCACCTTTATGAAGTGCATAACCATGTGACAGTTCCCTAATTTGTTATTATTCCTTAAACTGTAAAATTTATGCCAGGAGAAAACTTCCCCAACTGATTTGTGGACCTGATGAGAATAAAAAGCACAGCATAATAAATCATGGCTGCTCAGAGTACTCATGGAAACAGGCTGTATACTAGTATCTATATAAACAGGTGATAGCTAACCAGGATTCCTTCACTAGTGTGGAACAATGAACCGTATTGCTATTTATATAAACTCACCAACACATTGTGGCAGTGACAATGAGATGCAAACCATTGCATCAAGGAAAAGGAGTCTCTGTGCCCAGCCGCTATTTCATTTGATATAAATCCGCGTGAGCCATATCAACCCAGGTCTGAGTTTATGGCATGAACATAGACAAGGCAGCAAATGGACTTTGGCTGAGTGAGAATTCCGGCCTATTTATGTACACATATAACAAGCGAGCAAGAAAAAACCTCTTATAATTCCAAGCAAAGCACACGAGCACGCACAAAGCGGTGCCTCATCAGTGAACCTCTCTGGGTGGTGGCAGGCTTGACAATAAACTGTAGTAAAGTAAAGACAATGCTTAGCAACAACTAGTTACTACACTATACACCAGGTGGCTCCAGGAGGCTCGATAAGTCTGTAGTACCTGAGACTCCCACACGGTGTCCCGGCGGGTAACAATAGCATCTCAGTTGATCAATACCAGAAACAACACTTCGTTTCCTTACATTTGCCTTTTGCTAAAGCACCATAAATCTTTGCTCTCAGGGTAAAATTTATAGGATAACTTACCTTTCTCTGAGACCAAAATTCTCATTTTATTGTGATAGTTATTTCTATACTACTGCATTGCTGGCAGTATTTGCTTTAGTTTGATACAAAAATGGACATCTTTTGTCCATTTTTATCAGTTTTTTTATTTTGAAAATTGGCCAAAAAAAACACACTGCCCATTCTGAACATAGAACATACAATGCCTTGGTCAAATAGTGCACTCATAGATGTGGGCACTGCATAAGAATTCTTATTTAAGTATACCTTAAATGTCATTTTTATTAAAACTGGTAAATCAACTAGTGTGTGATTGAACAGCATTCTTATACGTGAAAGTCGTTCTTACGAATGACTAGTATAGTTTTGCAAGTCTGATATTGTGCCTGTGTTTGAGTAGATATGGAAGTCGGGATGTTAGAGATCCCTTCCAACATTCTAAAGTTAAACTAGGTTACTGGTAAAAAACTAAAACTAAATCTAACATTATACCTGAGCTGAATTATGTGTACTATAATCTTAAAGCCACTTGTGATACTTGTGATATGCTTGTGATATGGTTTTCCTCCTTCATGGAACGTTCATTTCTTGTGTCCTCCTTACTATTACTATTCAACGAATCATTCTTCTTGCACTATTTGTATCATGTTATCTTGTATATATTGTTGGAATTTACAATATTGGCAAATATGAAAAACGTATGTAATATGACTATTTATGAGCCAATAAAAACATTGAAACTGAAAAACTGATTACTTAAATACGGGGCCATGACTAGCAGAAGGTAGACGTGTCTCACACAGCTGCGGCTAAACGACGCTAGAATTACGGACACAACACCTGACAACGTTATTACATCTAACTACACCTTAAGTGAGTAGGCCTGGGAACGTTTTAAAAACGTTTAAGAAAGGCAGTACTTACCATTTATTGAGTATTTGTTGTCTGAAAAACCCAGTGAGCGATAATGCCAGACGATAATTCGCCGGGTAGGCCCACTACCACAGAGAGGCCTAAGACCAAGAAAGAAGTAGACGTGCTCAAGCTCTACGATAATGTGGAATCACTCATCTCCCGAATGGGACGAGCTGAAACTGACATCGTCACACAAGATGACGACCTGAAGACACACAAGCAGCGTTTCAAACTCCTGTCTGTTGAAGTTGAAAGAATAAAGGCAGTCAACAAGAGACAAGTACGTACCATCAGTATGCTTGAAGACCAAGTGGACTCCCTTGAAAGAGAAAAACGACAGTTGAACATGGTGGTTACAGGGCTACCAGACCTAGGTGACACAGTCAAGCAGATTGACGACCTATTTGTTGACCTAAAGACAGGGTACGACACTACAAAGGTTTCCAGTGTGTATAGACTGGGCAACAGGGACAGCCAAAACAATGACGCAAACCAGCGGGTCAGACCAGTTATGATCAAGTTTACTAACATGTCCCAGAAGATTGCAGTGTTCAGAGGGTTGAAGGAGCTAAGGGACATCGAAAAGTGGAGAAAGGTCTTCATAAATGACGACCTAACTGAAAAGGATCAAAGGAGACAAAGGGATCTTAGACAGCTGGCTGCCTTCATCAGGGAGAATGGTGGGCAGGCACAACAAAGGGGCCTGCAACTGATGGTAAACGGCTCTAGATACAACTACTCTGAGCTGGAGGAACTGCCCAAGGGATGGAGACTGTCTGACAGCAAAACACGCAAGACAAAGGACGGGTATGCCTTCCAAGGACCAGCCTCATTCTTGAGCAATTTCTATCCAATTGACTTGTGCCATGAGGATATTGTGTACCCCAATGCTGAATGCCTATACCAGTCACAAAGGGCTTTCACCTGCAATCAACCTGAAATAGCAGAGAGGATCATCGAGACGGTTTGTCCCTACAAAATCAAAAAAATGTCCAACAAGCTGGTTGACAACAAAGAGTGGATTTCACGAAGGAAAAACACTATGAAACTGGTACAGAGGCTAAAGTTCGAGGACGACGATATGAGGACCCTTTTAGAGGCCACTGATGGCCACCTGTACGAGGCCACCGTGGGTGATGACTACTGGAGCTGTGGAATACCCCTGAGTAAATCTGGTACAATTGAAGCAGGAAAGCTGAAAGGTAGAAACGAGCTGGGAATCATCCTTGAGAAACTGAGAGATGACGACCTGTCGAGCGACGAGGAGGAAGACGAGGGAGACGAGGGAGAGGGTGAGGAGGAAAACCCACTTACTGAGATGATCCGGAATCTTGACAACGATCAACCACCTTTATCCCAGCGTAAATCCGAGAGGAATAAACCAGGAGCCAACGTCAACGCTTGAAAGAAAAAAGAGAATATCAAGGGGACGCGCATTCAAGTGGCAAGTCTACTCGTCACCGCGGAGCGACAACACGTGCGCCCAACTGGGTTTCGTATTTAGTTTCTCTCGAAATCATGTTGGAACATTAATATGAAGTAGAACGGTAATTATAACGTCAATTAAAATTGTAATTTAAACTTATGTCCATGTATTCAAAAACTTGATTGGGAATTCATATTAATTTAGAGTACGAAAGTAACAGGTCAACACTGTAGTAACACAACATGGCGGTATGTAAATTAGTGGAATACGAAACTACGATGTACGTTCTCGGCGATCATAATTAGATTTATAGACAAGCAAATGGTTATTATTTTCCCTGTCAAACAGATTAATTTTAGAGGTATGATTTTGTAAATCGGCACCGAATGTATTCACATTGATTTGAGAAATTTGTGATTGAATGCGAAACTAAGATAAACATGTTCATACACATGCCTCGTGCGACCAGAATAACAAATGGACTGAGAGTCGCGGGTTTCTGTCGGTAAAACAACTGTGTAATTACAATAATAGTGTGATATCCATTGTGGACAACGGTCAGTGTAACTGGATTCAATTGTACAGTCGATAACATGACGAGAATGGTGGCAATTTTCTGTGACAGTCGGGGAGCGCCGAGAGGATCAACCTTTTTTCAAAGTGAGATCAATAGGATCAATGACAGTGGTTACTACATAAACGTCATGCCGACTCCTGGCGCCCGGTTTGATACTGTGTGTAAAAAGGCAAATACATATATACGCAATAACCCAGGAGATGTCACTTATATTATGGCTGGCATAAATAATATGACCACCAAACACGGTCTCCCAAACCAATATGGTAAGAAATATTACACGTTTGACTGGAATGATCACGCAATATTTACTAGCGACATGATCAATATGATCACACACAACATGGATTATCTATGTCACCTTAACCCATCCCAGAGAATAATTCTCTGCCCCATAGTAGGACTAAGACTAGAGAAAACCACTGTCAACGCTACACCGGCACGCCAAGACTGTATCAACATTGGAATCTGGGATATTAATCAGGCCATCTACCACATTAACAGGGTAAACAAAACAAGTATGCCCTGGTTAACAAGGACCGTTCACTTAAGTCACACTGCCAATGGAAAGGAAATTGACTATGACAGCTGGATGGAAGATGGCATTCACCCAAACGAGAAATTACTGTCCTACTGGGCTGACCTCTTTGTAAAACATGTGAAAGCAATCAAGCTCAAAATTGATTCTAAAGGGTACACACCGGTGTAAAATTCATTACTAAATGTGTTAAATTATTATGTTGTCCAAGTCCAAGGTTAGGCCAGTATATCGTTATGCACGATGAATGCTGGTGAAACCGAAGACTGTACAATGTGATTATCTCTGTGCCTATTTTATTTTAAACTTGTTTCTAATTTCTTGTTGGTGTAAAGATACCTGGATCAAAACACCCTTGCTTTATTTTACAATTTGTGCACAAAGAGAGTATGACAATGTACGTTGACAAAGGTCCTAATATTGACATATAATACAAAGGAAAGAAACTACCATGTTATTAAAGGTACGTGAATATGGTATATACTAGTCATTAAGATAGCCATAAGTCTACTGAAAAATGTCTGTTTATATGTTTATGTACATTTATACTGACTTCGTTATGAACAATGAAGCAGATAAATGAGCGGATGTATGTTTCACTTTTTTTTGGTATATCAATAATGTATGCTGACAGAGGTCTTAATATTGACACATAAGTGTTAAACAAAGTACCTATCAAGTCAGTTAATGTATGTGAAAATATCATACACTAGTCATTAAGATACTCACAAGTCCATTGAATATGTTGTCATACAAAAAACACTCATGCTGTTTTCGTTATGAACAATGAAACAGATAATGAATAAAGTATGTATTTCTACTGTATTAATAGGTAGCCAAAGCAAAAACCCCTACCTGAAAAACATGGCCCACACTAGTTTTTCAGTATCGCAATTTTTTTCAACATTCTCATCATTTTTCATTTTTTACGTTGTTAGTCTGAATGAGGGTTTGGTGAGGGGGGACGGGTGGGTGACGGACCAATATGGCTAGAGGGTTTAGGAATGTCGGGAGTTTTGATAATGAAATAGGGACACATTTGGTGCATATTAATTGTAGAAGTATTAGAAACAAAATTGATGATTGCAAGATAATGTTTGACGAGTGTAACCTGGACGTGATCACAGTGTCTGAATCTTGGTTAGAAGAAAAAAATATTACCTCAGAATTTAATTTTAAAGGGTATAATACGTTTAGATGGGACAGGACTTGGTTAGAAGACGGCAAGCCAAAAACAGCGGGAGGATTGCTAATTTATGTAAAAGAGAAATATATTGTTCTGGATGAGACTTTCCTGCCACAACTTAGCACAAAAGACATTGAGATGACGTCAGTGGTTGTTAAAAGAGAAAAAACTAAGAATATTTTGATAGTGAATGTATATAGACCACCCAAGGGTGACCTAGATATCTTCTGGACAACCATGAAAACTGTTATAACAAATATTCCTCATATGCACAGGTTTGAATTGTTTATCATGGGAGACATGAATATTAATATGTTAGAAACTACCTCTGAATATGTAAGTGATTTCAGACTGGGCATGATGGGATTTGGACTTTTAAATGTTATAGATTGTCCTACGCGCTATGCAGAAAGCAACACATGCCTAGATCTTATATTTACAAATTGTGATACAATTGAAAAAGCTGGTTGTGTTGAATTTGGATTGAGTGACCATGAGATGGTTTATGCAACGTCACATTATTATGTTGAGCCCCCGCCACCGAAAGTTGAATTTAGTTGTAGAAGGATGAAAGGTTATTCAAATGAAGCATTGATTAAGGGACTCAGTGGCTTTAGCTGGAAACGTTTTTATAAATGCAAGGATGTGGAATTGTTGTGGAAGATCATGATAGACAGAATTATGCATGTTATGGATTGTCTTTGCCCTTTTACTAAATACAGGGTTAAAAAAGAGAGAGACCCATGGGTAACCCCTGAAAGGATAAGTGAAATAAAGGAAAAAGACAGAGCCTTGAGTGAAGCCAAAAGGTCAAAAGACACCCAAAGGGTTAAGAGGGCTAAAGCTGACAGAAACAAGGTATCCAGGGATGGACGTAAATGTAAGAGGGAGTATGTACTTAGATTGCTGGAGGAACACAAAAACGATCCCAAGCAATTTTGGTATGAACTTAACAAAGTTATGCCGGGGAAAAAGTCCAAAGCAATAATTAGACTAATTAATCAGGAAAATAGTAAATTATTGGATGATCAAGATGTTCCAGGGTATATAAATGACTATTTCACAAACATAGGGGCAAAGCTAGCTAGTGGTAATGATAGGGATTGGCAACCAAATTTCGAGCGGGTTAATGTAGACATGGTTAACTGGACCACAAGCGAAGAAGAAGTTATAAAGCTGATAAAGGGTATAAAGACGCACAAAACATCAGCTGTAGATGGTTTAAGTGCCAAGGTTTTAAAAGATGCTTTTATGTTTCTGAGTGAACAACTTACTTATATATACCAAACTTCGCTAGACACTGGTATAATACCACAGGTATGGAAGGAAGCTGTAATAATACCTATACCCAAAGACGGGAACCTGACACAGGTGGAGAACTACAGACCTATTTCTCTACTCCCACTGCCATCCAAATTATTAGAGAAAATTGCCCATAGAAATATTATGGATTTTTTAGACGAGGAACATATTTTAAGTAATAAGCAAGGGGGATATAGAAAAAATTGTTCAACTGTAATAACCATTGGGGAACTAACAGACTACATACTAAGGGAGCGTAATGTGGGAAGGGAAACACTAGCTGTATTTATAGACCTTAAAAAGGCTTTCGATACTGTCCATCATAAAATTCTGTTAAAAAAATGTGAAAGATATGGATTAAGGGGAAAAGTCTTGAACTGGTTAACAAATTATCTTACTAATAGAAGACAATGTACTCTTGCCAATAATGTCAAGTCACCCCTCCTACAAATAAGCTTCGGTGTTCCCCAAGGTTCCATATTAGGGCCGCTACTCTTTTTATTATATGTTAACGAAGTGGAAAATGTTATGGAAAATGTTAATATTTTACTTTATGCTGATGATACTGTGCTGTACTTATCTGGTGACAATTCCAAGGCTGTAAACAGAAAAATGCAAGACGACTTGAACAGGTATACGGATTGGTGTAACATGAATCGCTTGACCTTAAACGCCAAAAAAACCAAATTTATGTGTTTCGCCAACACTTACAAATGGAAAGATTGTAAACTGAATGTAAATGGTCAAAAGATATTTGGAGTATCCAGTTATAAATATCTGGGAGTTATATTGGATGAAGCCCTGACGTATGAAAAGTTCGTAAATAACCAACTGAGAACTACAGGGTTTAGAACCTATCAACTAGCAAGGTTGAACGCAGTCATAGACAAGTCTATAGCAGTACTGTTATATAAGACATCCATATTACCAATTTTGGAATATGCAGATATACTGTACGCTGGTATCAAAAAGGAATTAAAAAAAAGGTTGCAAAAAGCTCAAAATAGGGGACTCAAAGTGGCACAAAGAGCCAATTTCCGAACCCCAACGTATGACATACACGCCCACGCGAATTTAAATATGTTGTGTGACAGAGTGGAATACCACCAGATGAAAGAGGCATATAGAAGAGCAGGTCTCAATCGGTATAGGGATAACAGAAACCTAAACACAAGGGCTTGGGATGGACCTATTTTAAAGTCACATACACCAAACGGAGCTGCATATACAAGAAGTTTAGAACACATAATAGCAAATCTTTGGAACAATTTAGACCCACCAGAAAGAAATTCAGAATCTCTCGACTCCTTTATGTTAACGCAAAAAATCAAATTACAAATTAAGAAACCCAAACTCCAACCGTTCAGACTGTAATGCTTGTGCCCTTTCGTTCTCCCCCCCCAAACCACCAAAATAGTCATGAAAATATGGAATTCAAAGCATAGGACGACAACTGTTATTAAGTATTTATTTATTAAAAATTAAGTATTTTCTTTTTAATAAGTTCACATCATGCGCCCAAATGTGTTTTCACCAAGTCCACAACACAATTGATTATAGTCAAGTGTTGGTTGTTGTATAACGTCATACGACCAGAATTAATGACATGTCTGTGTTCAAAGTATTGATAACAATGAGTGGCTGAGTGAGCCAACTCTACTAAGGTTGATAAATATAATAGGTAAGGCTGCCGAAATTAAAACTACTCGAACAGAGTAAGAAGCAGCCGTTCTTTTATTGTTCATCATTGCATTAACAGTGATATGTCTAATTATGGATAGAATATCTATGTACTCTTCATCCCATCTGTACCTCATTTATACAATACTGTAACTGTTTCCATTGATGAACAAGAAATAAAGATAAATCAAATCAAAAAATGTCACATTTAAGTACATTTAAGGTGAAACTTAAATGTCAATTTTGACATTTAAGTAGCTTTTGGTGTACTTAAAAGAACACTTTAAGGCGACATTTAAGTAGAATTTAAGTTGATTTAAGCTGATTAAAGGGCATGGCAAGGTGGTCATTAAATGTCATTAAACATGACATCAAGGTCAAGTGAAGGAGTTCCATAAAAGATATTTATGAACATTTAATGACCATTTGATGTATTCAATTGATGTTGCTATACTTTTTCTACTTTAATTTTGCATATAGCATAAAAATCAGCTTAAACATTTGTATTCTTTGATTGGGGAAAGGGAATAGTTTTATTATGGAGGGGGGGGTCAATGATCATTCATCAATTCATCATTCATTCATCAATGCATCTTTCAATTTTCATGGAGGCGGGGTCCGCTCCCTGGAGGCGGGGTCCGCTCCCTGGAGGCGGGGGCCGCCCCCCGGAGGCCGGGGCCGCCCCTCGGAGGCCGGGGCCTCCCTCTGGAGCCCAGGGCCGGTCTCCGGAGCCCAGGGCCGGTCTCCGGAGCCCAGGGCCGGTCTCCGGAGCCCAGGGCCGGTCTCCGGAGCCCAGGGCCGGTCTCCGGAGCCCAGGGCCGGTCTCCGGAGCCCAGGGCCGGTCTCCGGAGCCCAGGGCCGGTCTCCGGAGCCCAGGGCCGGTCTCCGGAGCCCAGGGCCGGTGTCCGGAGCCCAGGGCCGGTCTCCGGAGCCCAGGGCCGGTCTCCGGAGCCCAGGGCCGGTCTCTGGAGCCCAGGGCCGGTCTCTGGAGCCCAGGGCCACTCCTGCTGTAGGCTAACATTCCTGTGGCAAATAGAAAAATATGTGTATATTATCCATACCAAACACTACTGAGAAAGAATGGTATAATGATCATCAATTCATTTAATTTTCAACAATTATATGAATTATGACGGATAGAAGGAAATAATTATAACAAAAATACCCACCCTGTGCATGCTCCAAGTATTACTACCAGAAGCTCACACATGTGCTGCTGTCCGGTTGCAACTGCTGAATGGCTCAACATCCAAACTGGCTGGTGTATGCATATAGGTCACACATGTATGTTAGTTTGCATGCAAATATGTGGGTCAGGGGGGTAGGGGTATTGTCCGAGGGGCCTATTGTTTCATGGGTCGCACCTTCACCCCTATCACAATGGGCCCCATAGTGGTGTTTTCACAGCTACCCCCAGACAGGCCTGTCACCATGAGGTACAAACATAAGGAGGGGGGAGGGGGGGATGATAAAATATGAAATTACTTTATTATTATAAATAGGTTTTTAATGATAGTATTATCTCATTCTATACATTGTTAGTATTATTACCGTATATCTTTATTTCCTCCAGAGCCCATTAAAATAATATTTAATTACGGGTTGAGAGTCCCCTAACTTCCCTTATTGATTTTATGGGTTGTACACCCTCCAGAGCCCTTCAAACTAGTATTTAATTACGGGTTGAGAGTCTCCTAACTCCCCTGGTTAGTATCATCATAAATGTATGTGTATATTTATGGTATCATGGGTTGTACCCCTCCAGAAGCCTTTAAAATAATATATAATAAGATTTAAGTTTACTTTGATTTTCCGGGAAATATCATTTGACATTTTCATGATTTTTACTGAAAATGTCGTTTGAATATAGAATACAGGGGTCAATAATACCCAAACCCAAATTTACAGAATATACTAAATATGATTTTAGTTTACCTTAGATTTACCGGAAATGACATTTGACATTTCAAGAAGATTTAAGTTTACCTTGATTTTACTGGAAATGTCATTTGACATTTTCATGAAAATTTAAGTTTACCTTGATTTACTGGAAATGTCATTTGACATTCCAGGAAGTTTTAAGTTTACCTTAAATATACCAGAAATGTCAAATGACATTTCCAGTAAATTTAAGATATCTTATATTTTATGGCAAGCTCAAAACGACATTTCCAGGACATTTCCCGATATTTTGGTACACTTAAATATACTTAAATAGGAATTTTGGAGCAGAGGGGGGAAATTTTACCTGCGGTGCTTATACAAGACAAGCACTGGTTCAAGAATAATTTATGTAATGCATACGTAATGAAACATTTGGCATGACAGGTCTAATTACTGGAAAAAAGTGTGCATACTTTAGGAAAGATTTTATGATATAGATAGCTCTAGACTAAAAAAGGTGATCCAAATTATAATATTACTATATCTGTTTTAATGCAAAGAACACCTGCTTCATCTAGGAATTGGGAGTTGATTATGTATCAACACTTTTCCACCCAAGAGTTGTACATCACTACAGGAGCCTTACCTATCCTTGCTTATTACCACAGTAAAGTAGATGGTTAAGATTCCCCATTGGATGGTTCAATAAAGTTCATTAATTTACCATGAACTCTTTTGAAATAAAAGCCACAGTTGTACTTTGAAATGTACAGCATTGGATCGGAAAAAGAAGTTAGTTTTTGTTACTCTGCAGTAAATCCACTGCTCCAATTGTGAGTTATTGGATGTAAATTGTTTGATAATTCCCAAATAGTTTAGTAAATTCTCACCAAAGCCTGTGAGCTTTTTTAGGATGACTATTATGAAAATTAAATATCTTGTAGATATATTAACAGTTAAAGATGCATGTGCTTCTGTAAAATTAGAAAAATATCAGCTATACAGTTTTATTGAAAATCGTGACTGAAGTACCCTAGCCAGCAGTTTAACAAGCAATGTTATTGGAAACAATAAATTGATGAAAAATGAAGAACAAGATGGTGGACCAACAATCAAGTGCTGATTCAGCAGTCAACTTATGATACAAGTACTCCTCTTTTTCTAGATTTATTGTGAATCAATAAATAAAAAATGTTCTTAAATAAAGTGTGTAATACAATTATTTTAGTTTAATAGGCATGGCTGTTGCTCCAGCGTGTACGCAGGGCAGACCTCTAATAATAAATATAATCCCTGTTGTCAAAATTATCTCCATTACTGCCAACCCAGTGGGCACAGAACATTGAATCAACATTGAAAACTGGTTGACTATGTTGATTCAATGTGGATGCTACATTGATTCAACATAAAACTGAGTTTTGTGCACACTGGGAAATAAATCACCATCTTTGTTGCTGCATTATACAGGTAAATAGGGTAGTGAGCTGGCTTCTTGGCTGGGATCACTGGAGCCACTTCTTGAGTTAAGTAAGGATATCAGTTTCTTTCCCCAAGAAACCACATATCTATTTCAATATAGAAATAGCAAGTGACAAAATATCATTGATTAATACAGCAAGCCTTGAACAGTTTAATAATACATCTAAGCTAATTAAGGTTATCAATAATAGAAACACCCAGAGTCCTTAAAAAACAAAAGTAGGTGAGGTGGATAAGTCACCTGGAGAAAGCAGGACTTGAACCAACAGCCTTCAAATCCCACGACCAATGCTCTACCACTGAGCATATCCAAGGGTTGAAAAGTAGACCAAACAAGTGGAGAAATTTGTGGTCCTTTCTAGTCTTGGAAACAGCCGTAAAAGTAATGGGGATGCGTATCAGACTGATGAACTTACATTTCAACCTATTTTGTTTTTTAAACTGAGATAACTCTATGAAGGCCAAAATTTTCCATATTCCTTGATAACACCTTGTTTTGGATGACTTGTGATGACACTAGCTTTATCTTTTTTCAGTTTTTAAAATCAATTTTCATCATCATTTTTTGACAGTGCACTTATTGTGATTGAAAGAATTATGACAAGGCACCCAACTACCTCCAGTGCATTCCTCCTGCCATATAAATTCTCACTTAGAACAGTGTACTGCAGAATCACATCAAACACACAACCAATGTTGAATACAAGCATCGCTTGCATTGGACTTATTATGAGGCAGGCATGGTTCAGTGTTATCATTCCTAAAGTAGCCATTACAGCATGTGCTGCTATCAGTAACATAGAGGACCAGTTAGTGACAAGAACAGGCTGTTCTAGGTACAAACAGCACAGAGTGTGTGGTAGTATGTTTAAAGACAAAGTATAGAACACTAAGATAGCTTGATGTACCTCTTCCAAATACTTACTAGTCAGAGTGACAATGACTGCATATACTCCTCCAGCAAGGATAGTTGCAATGTATCCAAGCAGCAGCAGCCACTTGTTAAATGTTTCTCTTATTGTTGTCACTGATGTGTCAACTGATGCATTAGATGGGTTGACTGTGTAGGAAGCATTTTCCCAAGCTATAGATTCAGCAAAGTCTGGGATAAAACCTTGATTGAACTCCAACCAAGGCTGAATTAGCAGAAGCACTCCTGATACACAGCCGAATATTGATGTTGAAACAAAAAGGTTGCATTTCTCATTTAACCAGACCATTGATATGAAGGTCATTACAACTGTATTAGAGACATAAGTTAAAGAAGTGCCATGGCTCAAAGGCAAAACCGATATGGCAAAGTAAAAAAGTAGATTATTAATCATTAAACATACTGCAACGCTAAAGATTGGCCACACCAGGTGTGTTGGTACTTTAAGGGTGAGTCCTGAATAGCAAATGGGGAAGCTGGCAAGCAGTGTCCCACCAAAATATCGAAATACCCCAAGTTGGAAATCTGGTACTGTTCGCTGTAGGCTCTGCACAGCTACTGATGCTAATGCATACATGAAAATGGATGCCGCTGCGATCATATAGCCAAGAAGGGTCTTCTTCATAATGGCTACCATTTTTTTTGTAGTCTGTACTCCTGTGGTGTAATAAAAAGTAAAGGAGCATGTGTCAGTGGATGTGTAGCCCCAATTCTCTCCATGTTGTAGTAGTTGTTTACTTATGACATCATTTTGCATCCAGTGGACTGGTGAATTAAACATATTTGGATCCATTGTTGGAATGAGCACCATTGGGTGCGGCAGTAAGGTTATTATATTAAAGTGAAAATTGTCTATGATATCAAAATAAAAAGATTATCATTGCAATATTTCCCTATCCTGGTTTCTATTTCGTGTCCAATAGTCTGGCCTTTACTCACTGTACCAATGGTCATTGTGACATTGTTTGTTGTCAGAGTGAACCGGGAGCAAATAATCACTTACCTCTATGAACAGGCTGACCCACTGATGCTGAGAAGAAGTAATCAGCTGTTCATCCACCTTAGTCTGTCTGTCCTGTCCTCCTGCCATGGAGGCGACAGTATGTATGCTTACTCAGATGTTTTTGAGACATGCACTGGGATAGCATTGTTCAGCTTTGACGTAACGTGCGGGTCAATGCTCACTTCAACACTACAGTACTATATATTCTTTGTCCTATGAGCTATGAGAACATTAGAAATGCATTTAATCAGATTGCTAATGGTATTTGTACTGCAACATTTAGTAGTTCAACTTTTCACTACCAAAGTCTCTATCAGGTGCACTGTACTACACTCTATATGTATTACAGTATTGAAGTTGGGTATGAAGGGGATGTTAAATCATTAGTTTTGTCAAAAAAAAGAAGACAGGGACAGGCTCAAACTATGTATTTGGGTCCCAAAACTTGGGAAATCGTTAATTTTTTTTACCACGCCTGGCCCTTGTAAAGAGTGTCCAAAGATGGGCCAAATAGTGGGGGAATAAAGGCCCAAATTTGGTCTTTCACATCCTTAATCAAACCTCACCACACATTCTTGAAAATGGTCAGATAAATTAATATAGGACCCAATGACACCTTTTCAAATCATATTGTTTTTGCTATAGAGGTGCTTCCCCCCTCTTTGGAGGGGAGTCACTCTTGGTAGAATACTGATTTTAAAGGCATTTGATCCCATACAATCAAGTCCCTATATTGCCATAAGAGATCAACATGGGACCCGATCAGGCAGGTTCTGGATAGCCCCCTGGTATTTTTTACTACCCTTTCCCTGACCTCTAATAATTTGCTTTAGGAAGGCAAGTCATCATGGATATCAGTCCAATGTGGTCCTACTTCAACAATTTGGGTGATGCCAAACCACAATACATTATTGCATGAAAATATGTCTCTATATTAGTTTTGACCCACTCTATCCATGATGATATCCCTATACAACTGTGATCTACAGCAACTGACATGATCTGCAGTAGTGCAGATGTCAGCACACCATACAACGGTGATCTGCATAAAAATAATGTGATCTGCATCAATTCATATCATGTAAAAAGCAGTTATCTGCATCAAGAAAACTAACCTGATCCGACCTGTTGTCGTCTTCAAGGAAGCCGCGCGCGGCCTTGTTGGTTCGCACATGTGTGTTGAGCCCCGGCCTTGAGGAGATAGACAAATTGCTTTGGTGTGTGTCCTTCCCTGGTAATACCTGCAGTTAATATCTGCTGGTACCCTGTCCGGCATAGGTTAAGGCGTATCTGCGAGGTTTCCCGAGCACAGCAAACTGTCTCCGAGGCTGGCAACATCTTGTAAAGCTGCCGTCATGGCGGATTCCGCTATGGACGCCTCAAGCGTGAGCCTCTTTGCTATTGCTCTCATGCCTGCCAACTACAGCTCGATATCTCTCATCTTCCTCTCCTTCTGCCTCCTTTCTTCTGCTGCCATTTTCGCTGACTTGGTCCTCTTGAGAGCCTCGATCCGTGAATCGAGCTTGGCATCTGTCAGGGGGGATAGATCCTCGGAAGATTGTTGTCGGTCCTCCCTAGGGTCTCGTCCCGATACTAGGACAGCGTCCTGGGCGATCTGCTGGCCGCCATTGGTGACCAATGCCAGCTGCTGAGCCCCACTAGCTAGTCCAGGCGCCCCTGCCTGTTGTGTGCCCCTGGCTGGATTTGCCACCCCAGAAAGGGTTTCAGTTCTTGTTATTGCCATTATAGGTGCCATTACAGGCCACATAAACCGGACTGCCCTGCCTAACTGTGGTAAGGGGAGATCAGCTGTGACCTAGTTATACCTGAGCACAGGTGAGGTAAGGATAGGTGGTGGCCCTAGTGACAAATACCTGAACCAAGTGTATAACATTTGTTTCCAACCATCGTTGACCATTTACGTTAACAAGTACAGTAGACTAACTGGCTAATTAAGAGATTTAACACTGATTTTACAAACACAGCTCACCTACTAAGATCATTCAAGGCACTTTATTCACATGAAAAAGGATAGGCTATACCTTCTTAGCAAAGTGAATGGGTTGAAGGAAAAAAAGAGTCAAAACATGTATATATTTCTTACACCTATTAAAAGCCATAATCTATGAGGTAATTATTCAGGTCAACCTTTATTGTCAGACAAGTGTCAGATGAGGAGTTGTGTGGTTGGGACCTAATTTGATATCTACAGATCTTTTTCTACGTAAGTGCCAATTATACAAATGTACATGTTCATCGGGCTGTATCTCAGAAAACTATCACTCAGAGGATATCCATTCTTAGTATGCTTCAAGATATATGTTGTCCCAGCTTGTAACTAAAATTATTAGTTGCTGTGATGTATTTAAAACGTAATGTACATAATCATGGATTTTTCGTCATGGAGTCACCTGAAAAATGGACAATAAACTTCACGAGGTGATAAAAAATGAACCGCTAGGTTAGAAATGTATCAAAAAGTGTTCCAAGGAGCCAAGATATATACCTTTCATTATTATATGATCTGGGCTCTGATCGTGCTTTTTAGGTGATATTCCCGTTCTGATATTGGTGCATACCGCACACTTAGGAAGGTGAAATCATTCTGCTATTCTGGATATCAGAACGATTCTGAATGGGGAGCTGGATATCAGAACGATTCTTAATGGGGAACTGGATATCAGAACGATTCTGAATGGGGAACTGGATATCAGAACGATCCAGTCTGAAATATCGTCAGCCATAAAATCCGAGGTTTCATGGAGACTCGAACACGCTACATCAAGACTTGAAGTCCGACGTGCTAACCACCACGCCATGGAGGCGCTGGTAGAGGGAGGTGGCGAAACAAGGAGTTCCAGCCCTGTAGGACCATTATTTACCAAGTTACAGAAGAAAAGACATTTTTTGGTATAATTTCTTTGAAAATCAATATTTTTTTCTAATTTTTTTTTTACTATAAAAGTGGAAGTTGGACTTTACTTACCTAGTCATTAAAATAATTCTAGGGATTTTTTTTCAAATACATATAGGCATTTTAAAAATGGTTTGTTTCCACCCATATTCGATCCGGGGACCCCTGGTGTGTGAGGCGAAGATGATAGCGCCCATGCCTATCCGGCTGTGGTGAATGTGGAGGGAAACGCTGGTTATAACACCCCCCCAAGCGGGCCCCCTTACAAATTCTATGTTGGACTCAGTGTTTGAGATTGAAAGCATGACGTGGCCAGGCTCCACCAATCAGCGAGCAGGGTTGGTGGGATGTCAAAACAACATGGCGCTACTGGTGTTCGAGTGATATTCAGTGTATAAACCTTCAAAATGGCGAAATTAGGACGAATTTAAGGTAATTAAAGACATTTGAATGGAATAAGTGTATAATAAACCTAATAATATATGGATATGGCCGACCTCGGGGTGTGTATAGATAAATAACGACCTCGGTGCTACGCACCTCTGTCGTTATTCATCGATACACACCCCTCGGTCGGCCATATCCATATATTATTGGTTAAATATACTAAACTTAAATCATATTAAGAACTTTCTGATTCGTCCTTCCTCTATCCTATAACAACATAAGTCAGGAGTTTGAGCCATATGCTATATGTTCTCGCATGGTCATGTCATGATATCCAAATAGTGTATTTTAAAGCAGGTTTCAGATGAATGAGCACAATGACTATCAATAATCATGTTTCACAATATCAAGAAATATTAATAGATCAAGAGTTCATTATGACCATAATTAGGCTATGTGAGAAACCAAATATCATATGGCAAGATATATTTCAAAGGATGCATTAAAATAGCATAGGTTCACCAGTATAATGTCATACACTGTCCAGTGTCTATACCCCAGTATCAATAACCAGTTAATCCATCATTGTGCACAAACAGTATCTGCCAGGAACATAAGGCTGAGGGTGATCCCTTCTAGCCTATTTCCCCAACATAGTCATGTTCTATGAGGTGCAAAGTTTTTGGTGGACTGCAGCCTTAACAGCAGTACAGTTTGTATGGAGACCCTCTTAATTGCCTCTTAATTGCAAATCAATTTAATTGTGCCTCATCCACCAAATATAATATTATGAAGACATATTGATATATACTAACTGAGGACTGCCCCTAAAAGTACATTTTCTTATCTGACCAATTTTTTGGCTGACCTTGACCTTTGTGGCTGTTGCCATGGCAATATTACATCATCTTAAAAATTCCAAATCAAAATTGTCCCTTAGCTATATCAGAATCATGTAAGCATTACACGTCATATCCGGGATGCTATTCCCATGAGTACCAAATATTGAAATGTAGTACATATGACTTTTTTGTCAGATTGTTCATGTTTGACCTTGAGAAATATGACCTTGACCTTGGCCAAGGTCACATAACTTTTTTGGGGATATTCAGCCTACATGGATCTATCATGATGGCAAATACCAAAGCCTTGCTATAAATAATAACTGAGGACTGCCCCTATAAGTACATTTTCTGATTTGACCTATTTGTGGGATGACCTTGACCTTGACCTCAAATTTGACCATGTTCCGACACCTGTTTGACTCTACACACACTAGATTCGAATTCCCCAGCCCAGAAATAGGGGGGGTAGCCCCTCAGACCAAATATAGCAGCCCACTCAAACCTTTTGAAATCTCACATGCTGGCTCCCCTCTAATATTTTTAAGGGAATATTTTCGGTTTTTTGGCTGCAGTATAATTTACCTTACTTTCAGAACTCACATTTCTATAGTAGAATAAATCCTCTTAGGAATGTGTGCACCTTTGTGAAGTGCATAACCACGTGACAGTTCCCTAATTTGTTATTATTCCTTAAACTGTGTAAAATTTATGCCAGGAGAAAACTTCCCCAACTGATTTGTGGACCTGACAGGTGATAGCTAACCAGGATTCCCTCACTAGTGTGGAACAATGAACCGCATTGCTATTTATAATACACTCACAAACACATTGTGGCAGTGACAATGAGATGCAACCCATTGCATCAAGGAAAAGGAGTCTCTGTGCCTAGCCTCTATTTCATTTGATATAAATCCCCGTGAGCCATATTAACCCAGGTCTGAGTTTATGGCATGAACATAGATGAGGCAGCAAATGGACTTGGGCCGAGTGAGAATTCAGGCCTATTTATTTACACATATAACAAGCGAGCAAGAAAAAAATTCTTATAATTCCAAGCAAAGCACACGAGCATGCACTAAGCGGTGCCTCATCAGTGAACCTCTCTGGGTGCTGGCAGGCTTGACAATAAACTGTAGTAAAGTAAAGACAATGCTTAGCAACAGCTAGTTACTACACTATACACCAGGTGGCTCCAGGAGGCTCGATAAGTCTGTAGAACCTGAGACTCCCACACGGTGTCCCGGCGGGTAACAATAGCAGCTCAGTTGATCAATACCAGAAACAACACTCCACTTCCTTACATTTACCTTTTGCTAAAGCACCATAAATCTTTGCTCTCAGGGTGAAATTCATAGGATAACTTACCTTTCTCTGAGACCAAAATTCACATTTTATTGTTATAGTTATTTCTATACTACTGCATTGCTGGCAGTATTTGCTTTATTTGGATACCAAAAATGACATCTTTTGTCCATTTTTATCAGTTTTTTTTATTTTAAAAATTGGCCAAAAAAAACACACTGCCCATTCTGAACTTAGAACATACAATGCCTTGGTCAAATAGTGCACTCATAGATTTGGGCACTGCATAAGAATTCTTATTTAAGTATACCTTAAATGTCATTTTTATTACTTAAATGTCACATTTAAGTACATTTAAGGTGAAATTTAAATGTCAATTTTGACATTTAAGTAGCTTTTGGTGTACTTAAAAGAACACTTTAAGGCGACATTTAAGTAGAATTCAAGTTGATTTAAGCTGATTAAAGGGCATGGCAAGGTGGTCATTAAATGTCACTAAACATGACATCAAGGTCAAGTGAAGGAGTTCCATAAACTATATTTATGAACATTTAATGACCATTTGATGTATTCAATTGATGTTGCTATACTTTTTCTACTTTAATTTTGCATATAGCATAAAAATCAGCTTAAACATTTGTATTCTTTGATTGGGGATAGGGAATAGTTTTATTATGGAGGGGGGGGTCAATGATCATTCATCAATTCATCATTCATTCATCAATGCATCTTTCAATTTTCATGGAGACGGGGTCCGCAGTGACAATGAGATGCAACCCATTGCATCAAGGAAAAGGAGTCTCTGTGCCTAGCCTCTATTTCATTTGATATAAATCCCCGTGAGCCATATTAACCCAGGTCTGAGTTTATGGCATGAACATAGATGAGGCAGCAAATGGACTTGGGCCGAGTGAGAATTCAGGCCTATTTATTTACACATATAACAAGCGAGCAAGAAAAAAATTCTTATAATTCCAAGCAAAGCACACGAGCATGCACTAAGCGGTGCCTCATCAGTGAACCTCTCTGGGTGCTGGCAGGCTTGACAATAAACTGTAGTAAAGTAAAGACAATGCTTAGCAACAACTAGTTACTACACTATACACCAGGTGGCTCCAGGAGGCTCGATAAGTCTGTAGAACCTGAGACTCCCACACGGTGTCCCGGCGGGTAACAATAGCAGCTCAGTTGATCAATACCAGAAACAACGCTTTGCTTCCTTACATTTACCTTTTGCTAAAGCACCATAAATCTTTGCTCTCAGGGTGAAATTCATAGGATAACTTACCTTTCTCTGAGACCAAAATTCACATTTTATTGTTATAGTTATTTCTATACTACTGCATTGCTGGCAGTATTTGCTTTAATTTGATACCAAAAATGACATCTTTTGTCCATTTTTATCAGTTTTTTTATTTTAAAAATTGGCCAAAAAAAACACACTGCCCATTCTGAACATAGAACATACAATGCCTTGGTCAAATAGTGCACTCATAGATTTGGGCACTGCATAAGAATTCTTATTTAAGTATACCTTAAATGTCATTTTTATTACTTAAATGTCACATTTAAGTACATTTAAGGTGAAATTTAAATGTCAATTTTGACATTTAAGTAGCTTTTGGTGTACTTAAAAGAACACTTTAAGGCGACATTTAAGTAGAATTTAAGTTGATTTAAGCTGATTAAAGGGCATGGCAAGGTGGTCATTAAATGTCATTAAACATGACATCAAGGTCAAGTGAAGGAGTTCCATAAACTATATTTATGAACATTTAATGACCATTTGATGTATTCAATTGATGTTGCTATACTTTTTCTACTTTAATTTTGCATATAGCATAAAAATCAGCTTAAACATTTGTATTCTTTGATTGGGGATAGGGAATAGTTTTATTATGGAGGGGGGGGTCAATGATCATTCATCAATTCATCATTCATTCATCAATGCATCTTTCAATTTTCATGGAGACGGGGTCCGCAGTGACAATGAGATGCAACCCATTGCATCAAGGAAAAGGAGTCTCTGTGCCTAGCCTCTATTTCATTTGATATAAATCCCCGTGAGCCATATTAACCCAGGTCTGAGTTTATGGCATGAACATAGATGAGGCAGCAAATGGACTTGGGCCGAGTGAGAATTCAGGCCTATTTATTTACACATATAACAAGCGAGCAAGAAAAAAATTCTTATAATTCCAAGCAAAGCACACGAGCATGCACTAAGCGGTGCCTCATCAGTGAACCTCTCTGGGTGCTGGCAGGCTTGACAATAAACTGTAGTAAAGTAAAGACAATGCTTAGCAACAACTAGTTACTACACTATACACCAGGTGGCTCCAGGAGGCTCGATAAGTCTGTAGAACCTGAGACTCCCACACGGTGTCCCGGCGGGTAACAATAGCAGCTCAGTTGATCAATACCAGAAACAACGCTTCGCTTCCTTACATTTACCTTTTGCTAAAGCACCATAAATGTTTGCTCTCAGGGTGAAATTCATAGGATAACTTACCTTTCTCTGAGACCAAAATTCACATTTTATTGTTATAGTTATTTCTATACTACTGCATTGCTGGCAGTATTTGCTTTAATTTGATACCAAAAATGACATCTTTTGTCCATTTTTATCAGTTTTTTTATTTTAAAAATTGGCCAAAAAAAACACACTGCCCATTCTGAACATAGAACATACAATGCCTTGGTCAAATAGTGCACTCATAGATTTGGGCACTGCATAAGAATTCTTATTTAAGTATACCTTAAATGTCATTTTTATTACTTAAATGTCACATTTAAGTACATTTAAGGTGAAATTTAAATGTCAATTTTGACATTTAAGTAGCTTTTGGTGTACTTAAAAGAACACTTTAAGGCGACATTTAAGTAGAATTCAAGTTGATTTAAGCTGATTAAAGGGCATGGCAAGGTGGTCATTAAATGTCATTAAACCTGACATCAAGGTCAAGTGAAGGAGTTCCATAAACGATATTTATGAACATTTAATGACCATTTGATGTATTCAATTGATGTTGCTATACTTTTTCTACTTTAATTTTGCATATAGCATAAAAATCAGCTTAAACATTTGTATTCTTTGATTGGGGATAGGGAATAGTTTTATTATGGAGGGGGGGGTCAATGATCATTCATCAATTCATCATTCATTCATCAATGCATCTTTCAATTTTCATGGAGACAGGGTCCGCCCCCCGGAGGCCGGGGCCGCCCCCCGGAGGCCGGGGCCGTCCCCCGGAGGCCGGGGCCGCCCCCCGGAGGCCGGGGCCGCCCCCCGGAGGCCGGGGCCTCCCTCTGGAGCCCAGGGCCTCCCTCTGGAGCCCAGGGCCTCCCTCTGGAGCCCAGGGCCGGTCTCTGGAGCCCAGGGCCACTCCTGCTGTAACATTCCTGTGGCAAATAGAAAAATATGTGTATATTATCAATACAAAACGAACACTGAGAGAGAATGGTATAATGATCATCAATTCATTTAATTTTCAACAATTTTAGGAATTATGACGGATAGAAGGAAATAATTATAACAAAAATACCCACCCTGTGTATGCTCCAAGTATTACTACCAGCAGCTCATACATGTGCTGCTGTCCGTTTGCAACTGCTGAATGGCTCAACATCCAAACTGGCTGGTGTATATAGGTCACACATGTATGTTAGTTTGCATGCAAATATGTGGGTCAGGGGGGAAGGGGTATTGTCCTAGGGGCCTATTGTTTCATGGGTCGCACCTTCACCCCTATCACAATGGGCGCCATAGTGGTGTTTTCACAGCTACCCCCAGACAGGCCTGTCACCATGAGGTACAAACATGAGGAGGGGGGAGGGGGGGATGATAAAATATTAAATTTCCTTATTATTATGAATAGGTTTTTAATGATAGTATTATCTCATTCTATACATTGTTAGTATTATTACCGTATCTTTATTTCCTCCAGAGCCCATTAAAATAAAATTTAATTACGGGTTGAGAGTCCCCTAACTTCCCTTATTGATTTCACGGGTTGTACACCCTCCAGAGCCCTTTAAAATAGTATTTAATTACGGGTTGAGAGTCCCCTAACTCCCCTGGTTAGTATCATCGTAAATGTATGTGTATATTTATGGTATCATGGGTTGTATCCCTCCAGAAACCTTTAAAATAATATATAATAAGATTTAAGTTTACTTTGATTTTCCGGGAAATGTCATTTGACATTTTCATGATTTTTACTGAAAATGTCGTTTGAATATAGAATACCCGGGTCAATAATACCCAAACCCAAATTTACAGAATATGCTAAATGTGATTTTAGTTTACCTTAGATTTACCGGAAATGACATTTGACATTTCAAGAAGATTTAAGTTTACCTTGATTTTACTGGAAATGTCATTTGACATTTTCATGAAAATTTAAGTTTACCTTGATTTACTGGAAATGTCATTTGACATTCCAGGAAGTTTTAAGTTTACCTTAAATTTACCAGAAATGTCAAATGACATTTCCGGTAAATTTAAGATATCTTATATTTTATGGCAAGCTCAAAACGACATTTCCAGGACATTTCCCGATATTTTGGTACACTTAAATATACTTAAATAGGAATTTTGGTGCAGTGGGGGGAATTTTTCCTGCTGTGCTTATACAAGACAAGCACTGGTTCAAGAATAATTTATGTAATGCATACGGAATGAAACATTTGGCATGACAGGTGTAATTACTGGAAAAAAGTGCACATACTTTAGGAAAGATTGTATGATATAGATAGCTCTAGACTAAAAAAGGTGATCCAAATTATGATATTACTATATCTGTTTTAATGCAAAGAACACCTGTTTCATCTAGGAATTGGGAGTTGATTATGTATCAACACTTTTCCACCCAAGAGTTGTACATCACTACAGGAGCCTTACCTATCCTTGCTCATTACCACAGTAAAGTAGATGGTTAAGATTCCCCATTGGATGGTTCAATAAAGTTCATTAATTTACCATGAACTCTTTTGAAAAAAAAGCCACAGTTGTACTTTGAAATTTACAGCATTGGATCGGAAAGAGAAGTTAGTTTTTGTTACTCTGCAGTAAATCCACTGCTCCAATTGTGAGTTATTGGATGTAAATTGTTTGATAATTCCCAAATAGTTTAGTAAATTCTCACCAAAGCCTGTGAGCTTTTTTAGGATGACTATTATGAAAATAAATATCTAGTAGATATATTAACAGTTAAAGATGTATGTGCTTCTGTAAAATTAGAAAAATATCAGCGATACAGTTTCATTGAAAATCGTGACTGAAGTACCCTAGCCAGCAGTTTAACAAGCAATGTTATTGGAAACAATAAATTGATGAAAAATGAAGAACAAGATGGTGGACCAACAATCAAGTGCTGATTCAGCAGTCAACTTATGATACAAGTACTCCTCTTTTTCTAGATTTATTGTGAATCAATAAATAAAAAATGTTCTTAAATATAGTGTGTAATACAATTATTTTAGTTTGATAGGCATGGCTATTGCTCCTGCGTGTACGCAGGGCAGACCTGTAATAATAAATATAATCCCTGTTGTCAAAATTATCTCCGTTAGGGAGTGCTCATTTTTTAACAACAGGGGGGGGGCGGTGAGATTTCGCGCGGAGCGCGTGAATTTTTTTCACCCCCCCCTCTAGAGGGGTCGACATTTTTTACCCCCCCCCCCTCCGGCAGGCCAAAAATCGCGCGCGTTCGCGCCACTTTGTAGCATAGTAACGCGCGGGCTTTTCCCCTCCAAACAGGTTGAATTTTTTTGCCCCCCCCTCCAAGAGGGGTCTGAATTTTAACCCCCCCCCGGTCAAGGGGTCCAAATTTTTTACCCCCCCCCCCCCAATCCACCACCCCCCCCTGTTGTTAAAAGATGAGCACTCCCTTACTGCCAAATAAATCACCATCTTTGTTGCTGCATTATACAGGTAAATAGGGTAGTGAGCTGACTTCTTGCCTGGGATCACTGGAGCCACTTCAGTTTCTTTCCCCAAGAAACCACATATCTATTTCAATATAGAAATAGCAAGTGACAAAATATCATTATTTAATACCGCAAGCCTTTAACAGTTTAATAATACATCTAAGCTAATTAAGGTTATCAATAATAGAAACACCCAGAGTCCTTAAAAAACAAAAGTAGGTGAGGTGGATAAGTCACCTGGAGAAAGCAGGACTTGAACCAACAGCCTTCAAATCCCACGGCCAATGCTCTACCACTGAGCATATCCAAGGTTTGAAAAGTAGACCAAACAAGTGGAGAAATTTGTGGTCCTTTCTAGTCTTGAAAATAGCCCAAAAAGTAATGGGGATGCGTATCAGACTGATGAACTTAAATTTCAACCTATTTTGTTTTTTAAACTGAGATAACTCTATGAAGGCCAGAATTTTCCATATTCCTTGATAAGACCTTGTTTTGGATGACTTGTGATGACACTAGCTTTATCTTTTTTTCAGTTTTTAAAATCAATTTTCATCATCATTTTTTGACAGTGCACTTATTGTTATTGACAGAATTATGACAAGGCACCCAACTACCTCCAGTGCATTCCTCCTGCCATATAAATTCTCACTTAGAACAGTGTACTGCAGAATCACATCAAACACACAACCAATGTTGAATACAAGCATCGCTTGCATTGGACTTATTATGAGGCAGGCATGGTTCAGTGTTATCATTCCTAGTGTTGCCATTACAGTATGTGCTGCTATCAGTAACATAGAGGACCAGTAAGTGTCAAGTACAGGCTGTTCTAGGTACAAACAGCACAGAGTGTGTGGTAGTATGTTTAAAGACAAAGTATAGAACACTAAGATAGCTTGATGTACCTCTTCCAAATACTTACTAGTCAGAGTGACAATGACTGCATATACTCCTCCAGCAAGGATAGTTGCAATGTATCCAAGCAGCAGCAGCAGCCCCTTGTTAAATGTTTCTCTTATTGTTGTAACTGATGCGTCAACTGAGGCATTACATGGGGTGACTGTGTAGGAAGCATTTTCCCAAGCTATAGATTCAGCAAAGTCTGGGATAAAACCTTGATTGAACTCCAACAAAGGCTGAATTAGCAGTAGCACTCCTGATACACAGCCAAATATTGATGTTGAAACAAAAAGGTTGCATTTCTCATTTAACCAGACCATTTATATGAAGGTCATTACAACTGTATTAGAGACATAAGTTAAAGAAGTGCCATGGCTCAAAGGCAAAACCGATATGGCAAAGTAAAAAAGTAGATTATTAATCATTGAACATACTGCAACGCTAAAGATTGGCCACACCAGGTGTGTTGGTACTTTAAGGGTAAGTCCTGAATAGCAAATGGGGAAGCTGGCAAGCAGTGCCCCACCAAAATATCGAAATAGCCCAAGTTGGAAATCTGGTACTGTTCGCTGTAGGCTCTGCACAGCTACTGACGCTAATGCATACATGAAAATGGATGCCGCTGCGATCATATAACCAAGAAGGGTCTTCTTCATAATGGCTACCATTTTTTTTGTAGTCTGTACTCCTGTGGTGTAATAAAAAGTAAAGGAGCATGTGTCAGTGGATGTGTAGCCCCAATTCTCTCAATGTTGCAGTAGTTGTTTACTTATAACATCATATTGCATCCAGTGGACTGGTGAATTAAACATAATATGTTATTTGGATCCATTGTTCGAATGGTCACCATTGGGTGCGGCAGTAAGGTTATTATATTAAAGTGAAAATTGTCTATGATATCAAAATAAAAAGATTATCATTGCAATATTTCCCAATCCTGATTTCTATTTCGAGTCCAATAGTCTGGCCTTTACTCACTGTACCAATGGTCATTGTGACATTGTTTGTCGTCAGAGTGAACCGGGAGCAAATCATCACTTACCTCTATGAACAGGCTGACCCACTGATGCTGAGAAGAAGTAATCACCTCTTCATCCACCTTAGTCTGTCTGTCCTGTCCTCCCGCCATGGAGGCGACAGTATGTATGCTTACTCAGATGTTTTTTAGGCATGCACTGGGATAGCATTGTTCAGCTTTGACGTAACGTGCGGGTCAATGCTCACTTCAACACTACAGTACTTTATATACTTTGTCCTATGAACTATGAGAACATTAGAAATGCATTTAATCAGATTGCTAATGGTATTTGTACTGCAAAATTTAGTAGGTCAACTTTTCACTACAAAAGTCTCTATCAGGTGCATTGTACTACACTCTATAAGTATTACAGTATTGAAGTTGGGTATGAAGGGGATGTTTAATCATTAGTTTTGTCAAAAAAAATGACAGGGACAGGCTCAAACTATGTATTGGGTCCCAAAACTTGGGAAATTATGAATTTTTTTTTAAACACGCCTGGCCCCTATTAAGGATGTCCAAAGAAGGGTCAAATAGTGGGGGAATAAAGGCCCAAATTGGTCTTTCACATTCCTACTCAAACCTCACCACACATTCTTGAAAATGGTCAGATAAATTAATATAGGACCCAATGACACCTTTTCAAATCATATTGTTTTTGCTATAGAAGTACTTCCCCCCTCTCTGAAGGGGAGTCATTCTTGTTAGAATACTGATTTTTAAGTGTTGTAGTGCTCAATGTCCATCCTATCTAACTATTTTGCTATTTAGCATAGTGTGTTTCTTAAATAGCGGCAGCAGGGGCTTGCAGTCAGTCAGAGTCAACGTTTCGGACATTAATATTCACACTGAAAAATCTACAGAATGAATGAACACATACTTGCCAGGGATAAGAATTGCTTTGAATCGATTTGGGTTTGGGGTATCTATAGATTCATAAAGCATAATGTGTTGTAATGTCTGTAACGTTAATAGCATTACAAGAAACTCTTTTGTACCTGTAGGCTAAAATGAAAACTGGAGCACCCTAATTTTTTCAAAGAGTCATTGTTATGGACATTGGGCGAAATAAATATTTCCGTAAATACTCATGAAACTGATAGGTAACACATATATAACAGATTGATAAGGATTGTACAGGTTTTCTTGGCCATCGGAGACCAATGAAAATGAAGAAAAGAGACTGGAACCCTGGTCGTGGTTTAGTCTTTGACTTTGGAGGTCATAAATTTTGGTCCGACAAATGAAAACATTTTTTCTGGAAGCCTGATCTACTGAGGATGAATTGGATAATAGGTTAGACTGCCAAAATTCAAATAACTCTGACAGACCGAGAAGCAGCTGTTATTCAAATCGTTCAATATATGTGATTTTCTACACACAATTTATCATTGATGTTATTTTGACCTCGCTGTAACTAGGAGGGGGGGGATGGTTTACACAAAATTTTTGGGGGGGGCCCATCCTAATATATGGTACTGATCGTCGCGAACAAGAATATCACCTTTGATTTTGAATTTGAGGACTGTGACCCCCTTTGTCACCCCCTCCGAAAATAAAAAGTCGGAAAATATTAAATTAATTCAACTTTAATTCATTTTTTTATTCTATGAGCTATTTACTCACTTGAAACATGCATGAAACCACTTTGAGATGCAATATAAACATAAAGTACACTAAACTGAGTTATTTTGAAGTCCCCGAAAAATCCAAGATGGCCGCCATGAGCCATAACGTCCCTAAAATCTAGCCACGGCGGACATGGAATCCTCTTCTATAACAAAAGATTATGAAATTTTATGTGTTGACATTGAGGTTGGAGTAATTAAATATAAAATATATGTTTGTTATAGACCTCCTGATGATGATGTAGATAAGGATGCCATTTATAAGAAATTAACTGAATTAAAACAGCCTGTGATAAAAAATAGGAAAATTGTTATGTTTGGTGATTTTAATGTAGATCTATTTAATTATAAACATGTTGAAGAGGCCGGAATAGGCAAATTCTGCACTGACTGTGAGCTCTTCCAACTTATACAAGAACCGACACGCCCTGTCTCTGGTACCTTAATTGATCACATAGACACCAATGTACATAATGTTTACGAGTCTGGTCTGATCAATTTTCACATCTCTGATCACACGCCTATCTACATGATATTAAAATGTGAGCGCACTAAAATTATAAAGAAATGTATCAAAGCAAGGTCCTATAGGAGATATGACTTTTTAACATATAAGAATAGTCTTTTACATATAAACTGGCAAGACATTGTTATCATACAAGACCCCAATGAAATGTGGCTTCGCATACTTTTTAATATCAAAAGTTGTCTAGATGGTATGTGTCCAATAAGGAAACTAGTAATTCCTGAATACACACCAAAATGGCTGACACCGCCTATCATTGATGCTATGAGAAGCAGAGATGACTTTTATAGAACTGCTCGACGTGTTAACACTGAAGACAGTTGGAATATAGCGAATTACCACAGATCAGGTGGAATCACTTATATTTAAGAGCAGAAAAAGTAAAGTGACTACACTCCTAGCCTATAGAAAAGATGATCCAGCCAAATTCTGGGAAGGTATAAGGAAACTACTGCCTATAAAACCATGTCAACTTTAATTAAGCTAAGAAATAGTATAACAGGTCAACTGATCCCACAAGAGGAATGTTCACAATTTATTAAAGAGTTCTTTGCGAAAGTAGGAAAAAATCAAGCTGACGCACTCCCAGTGCTGCCACCTGCCGATGTGGACGAGAACCAGCCATACGGTACTGCAATCCCTGATACCAACTTGCTCAAACGTGTTAGTTATACAGACTTAATTAAGCTTTTTAAGAATATAAAGGTTATGAATCCACAATCTATTAAATATATGAAGACCTATGTTCTATAAGATGCGTTTTTAGCTATATCTGATGTTATGTTATGCCTATATAATTTTTGTTTAGAGACTGGAAGGCTGCAACTGTGATACCCCTTCCTAAGAAGCCTAATAGTAAGAATGTTAGTGACTTAAGACCTATAAACCTCCTCCCTTTACCAGGAAAGATTTTAGAAAAGATTGTATGTAATAGATTGCAAGTTTACTTAGAAAATAACAAATTATTATGCCTGACACAACATGGTTATCGTAAAGCACACTCAACCCAGACGGCTATTTGTGAACACATTGAAAATGTTTCAACTAATACTATAAATAATAAACCTTCCTTGTGTATGTACCTCGACTACAAGAAGGCCTTTGACACAGTTTCCCACCTAATTATGCTGAAAAAATTAACCACTTTAGGACTTAAGGAAAATACGTGCCGCTGGTTTGAGAGCTACCTGACCTCGCGTAAACAATGTACTCTGGCTAATAATCAGTTGTCTGGCTATAATAATGATGTCTTTGGAGTCCCTCAGGGATCAGTTATGGGTCCTGTTTTATTCTCTATTTATGTTATTTCTCTAGGAAAATGTGGTAATTTTGACATAACTTTATATGCCGACAATGCAGTTATCACTTGCACTAACAAAGCTGATATGGATATAGCTCTATGTGATATTTCTGAATGGTGCATTAAGAATAGTTTAACCATTAATGAAGGCAAAAAAAATGGATGTTATTTAATGGTGAAAAGAATGATAATAGTGTTCTCATGTTAAATGGTGCTCCACTAGAAAGAGTGTATTGCTTCCCATACCTCGGACTTAACCTAGACATGGATATGAAATATGTACAGCACCGACGCACAACAATTAATAATACCAGATTCAAAATTGGTCAACTTGCCAGAATCAGACACTATTCAGAGGTTGACACTGCTTCTTGTATATATAAGACCATGGTGCTTCCATCCTTTGATTATCTTCATTTTATTTGGGATAGGGGCAATAAGGGTGAGAGTCTCGAATTACAATAGATGCAAAAAAAAAGTCTGCGAATTATTTATAAGGTTAAATTAGAAAAAGACCCTGTACATAATACAAATGAGCTGCACAATTTAACAAAATGTAAACTGTTAACTGACAGACGCAGCATCCATTTATTGTTCTATTCACATCAATTATCAACGAGAAATGACTTAATTGACAAAAGGAGTATTCCTACGAGAAGGCACACTGGGAAAAGACTGATCTTCCCTAAAACTCTGAAGCCTATTGTACTACGTAGCGCTTATTACCAGGCCATTCTAGCGTGGAACAATGTTAAGCCCTCGTATACACTCATAAAAGGCACTAACCCCTTCAAAATAGCCATTAAGAAGGACTATCCAAATTGTTTTATGTAGGATTCATCTTGGAAAAATTGTATAATATCCCATTATTCATCTCATCTCATCATTACAATGTAAACTCCTTTACACAATGTAGGAAAATCTATTACAACCATAGATACAATATATGACAAGATGTCCAAATGCACGTCATACTGTATATTTTACGACATAATTGTGAATAATGTACTCATTAGGGGTGCCAGGGGAGGGAAGGCAATGCGCCAATATGCTGGTTATTAATACATCTCATATTTACTATGTATTTTGAATGTATTATTAGACCCAATAAAAACCTTAAAAAAAAAAACCCAGTAAGTTACCGCCTGTCTCTTCCTCACACAACGCTTATGGATAGAGGGGAGGGGAAGGGTGGTTAGAAGGTTCTGATGGCTAGGAGAGGGCAGGGGACTCCCAGAAAGTTTACACAGCCTTGGCTAGGGAAAGAGGGAAGAGCCTACCCATATCCCCATCCCCTCCTCCCATCTGTGCTCATGGCAGGACATTCCCAGGTAAGATCTTACAGTAAAACAAGCACAGGACACAGACCATTTCCCCACTCCTAAAGCAGTCAGTCTGACTACTGTGATACCTTTCCTCATCTTTCACCTCCATTGCTAATAAGTATCTTCCTTTAATATGATAGCTGTGTAAGCCTCACAGCCAGGATATTTATTGTAAAATGAAAGAGTAAAAGTTATAGGTTAGACAATGCCCGAGGGGCTACACCTATCAAAAGCCTGCATATTTCAAAATACTGACCCCCCCCCTGCCTCCCTAGAGACAGCAGTCATATGCATTTATGGGGATGAGTGTAATGAAGAGGGGTATTCATGTGCCATTATATCTATCATAGACACCCAAACAACACAGTTACCGCCTCTATCTCTGAGTTACCAGCCCCTATTTTTGAATTACTGCCCCTTTTCTTTTGGCCCAGTCCCCCACCTTCCAGGGTCATTTAGGGTACTCATTTAAAAGCTGAGTGAACCTCTCCGGTATATCCCTCGATATAGCAACAGCCTGACTACACATGCTTGAAGTGGATATCCTTTGTGGGAACGCTTTCTTTTGGGTGGGGGCATTTTCTGGAGACATGTCCTTCATGGGGCCGCTGTCTCTAGTATCTGATTAATATCTTACCCTGAGCTTCTGTAGACTTGTCCTTATGGCCTTTGCTCTGCCTAACCCTACTATAGCTAGTTGGTCAGTAAATGAGCCCAATTCATTTTGCTATGCAGTGATTGCATTTCTGAAGATCACCTGGTGGTTTCAGGTACATTATGTTCTCACATAAATGCAGCAGCTTGTTTGAGAGTGAAAACCTATGTTTGCAGCTTGCAGTGTTCTCCTGATGTGAGGGGTAGCTTATGACTGATTCTCAAGAACGTGATGCAACTCAGGTGGAGGGGGGCCCAGAGCAAATTCCGGTATATGGTCAAATCCTTTTATATTTGTGTACTAGATGTGTTGGTCAACAAAACTGGATGGGTGGTTGCAGTTAAATATGTTTGCGGTAGCCATGGCAACCATTGCAATTGGACATGTTGAAATCCTAGACACATACATACCCCTTTAAGAAATCCAGGGCTATAGCACTGAAAAATGTAGTAATGCATGGACATAGGAATTTTGTCTTAATTGTGTTTTAAGAGCATATGAAGGCAGTATCAACAAGAATACCTGTTTCACCTATTGTGTATTTCCTTTCAGGATACCCGGTCCCTTTAAATTCAACATTTTCTCCATTTTCTCACTTTTTAGCAGGTCTAAATAATCATCAACTTTGCAGTTCCCTACTGCCAAACCTGTGATACATGTATTCACACTTTTTGCTTAATTCTATTAGCTTATTACATCATCTATTGAACTGTATAGAACAATAAGCCATATCTCTGCATTATACCTCTGTGTTTCCATTTTGCCAAACGGTGTTAAGGGGGTATGTATGTTGCCAATATCTAATACCCTAGGTGCACTAACATATTTAAATAAAGATAATATATGGATTTAATATACTGAATAAAACTTTATTGTTTGTTGTTTTTCAGTTAGCTGTGCTCACTGTGCAATGTCCTAATGCATTTAAGCATGTATGGGGTACAACAAATTCATGTAGTGTTACTGGAAAAATGGAACCTTTATATTTCCCTCCACCTTTCCAACCTCCATTGTCAACTTAAACCTAGATAACAGTCAATTGCAGGTTCAAATAATACCCTTATATCTTATCTAGGAGCACCATGTTGTAGCGGCCTTATATACTAGCACAAGCAGAGAAATTCAAGAAAAACTCCGTAAAAGGGGTATGTATGTGCCTTAAGTCGGTATGTATGTGGCTACAAGTGCTACAGTATGCAAAAGGCCATAGTGATCGATTTTTGGGCCATTCATGTCATGCTTTTGCATCATAGAAACAAGTTACAGTAACTTACAATATCACTCCATGCACTAAATACATCACCATGGGAACTAGACAGTATTTCCTTAAAGCGGTATGTATGTGCTTAAAGGGGTATGTATGTGTAAATCATACTGGAACAGGAAGTGACGATAATTTTCACGGGTAAATAAAGGGCAGAAAGCTCACACTTCTGTTGGATTGTATGCAACTAAATGGCAGATCACCTTAAAGGGGTATGTATGGTGAATTTTACACTTCAAATATTCAGAACGATTGTGTGAGGAGAAAGGAAGCAGATGGGAGTAAAATGTATTTTTGATAGCACATGTTATGTATTGAAATATGCCATGTAACCCAGGAAGCAGGCAGAATACTATACTTCCCTTGTGGGCAGGGCAAAACTATCCCAGAAGACATAAATACCTTAAAGGGGTATGTATGTGCCTTAAGTCCGTATGTATGTGGCAACAAGTGCTACAGTATGCAAAGAGGCCATAGTGATCAATTTTTGGGCCATTTATGTCATGATCTTGCATCATACAAATAAGTTACATTAACTTACAACATCATTCCATGCACTAAATACATCACCATGGTAACTAGACAGCATTTCCTTAAAGCTGTATGTATGTGCCTTAAGTCGGTATGTATGTGGCCACAAGTGCTACAGTATGCAAAAAGGCCACAGTGATCAATTTTTGGGCCATTCACCTAATGCTTTTGCATCATACAAACAAGTTACAGTACTTTACAACATCATTCCATGCATCAAATACATCACCATGGGAACTATACAGTATTTCCTTAAAACGGTATGTATGTGCCTTAAGCCGGTATGTATGTGGCCACAAGTGCTACAGTAGGCAAAAAGGCCATAGTATTAATTTTTGGGCTTTTCATGTCATGCTTTTGCATCATACAAAAAGTTACAGTAACTTAGAACACTACTCCATGCACTGAATACATCACCATGGGAACTAGACAGTATTTCCTTAAAGCGGTATGTATGTGATTAAAGGGGTATGTATGTGTAAATCATACTGGAACAGGAAGTGAGAATCATTGTCACGGGTAAATAAAGGGCGGAAAGCTCTCACTCCTGTTGGATTGTATGCAACTAAATGGCCTTTTTGATGGGAAAAAAGGTGAACAGTTAAATATAATTTGCCTGGATGGTACAAGCAGATCACCTTAAAGGGGTATGTATGGTGAATTTTACACTTCAAATATTCAGGACGATGGTGTGATGAGAAAGGAAGCAGATTGGAGTAAAATATCTTTTTGATAGCACATGTTATTTATTGAAATATGCCATGTAACCCAGGAAGTAGGCAGAAATACTATACTTTTCTTGTGGGCAAGGCAAAACTATCCCAGAAGAGGGAAATACCTTAAAGGGGTATGTATGTGAAATTGATTTTTTTCAGGTAATGCTCTCCCCCACCAGCTGTATGAGAAAAATACATTAAATTTTCACCCATAGAACAATATACAATAATAAGACAGAACAAAGAGTGCATTTTAGCTTAATTTCTTTTTCTTTTTCTTTTTTTTCATAATAAAAGATACAAAAAACGTCAACTTTATGGTGGTTTTTGGCCAAAAAAGACTAAAATAAGGGTTAGATAACATGTAAAGTATACATTTTCTGGTAGAACTAAACCCACTCTGAATTATAGTGACAGTAAAATACCTGTGAACATGATTGGGGTGAAAATATCCTGGAAAAACCCCAAATTAACAGTTGCATCACGTTGGTGAGAATGAGTCATATGCTTTGAATTTTTGAATTATACCATAGTACCAAAAAGGGTTGCCAAGAATCAGACTTAAGGTACAACTTATAGGATTCTCCTATATTATATTAGGGTCAGACTTCTGTGCAAGAATTTGCAGGATGTTTAGTGTGAGACAAGGCCTACGTGAGGACCTTATGTCTTAAGGCGGCCATTTTTGATTTTTCAAAAAATTCAAAAAAGCTCAGTTAATGTACCCTACTTTTATATTACATCTCAAAGTGGTTTTATACATGATTCATGTCAGGAAAGTCGTCTATAGGGGCGTTTATGGCTCATGGCAGCCATCTTGGATTTTTCGGGGACTTCAAAATAACTCAGTTTAGTGTACCATATTTTTAAAATGGCATCCCAAAGTGGTTTCATGCATGTTTCAAGTGAGTATTCAGCTCAGAATAAAAAAAATAATTAAAATTGAATTAATTTGATATTTTCCCACTTTTTATTTTCGGAGGGGGTGACGAAGGGGGTTACAGTCCTCAAATTCAAAAACGAAGGTGATATCCTTGTTTGTGATGATCAGTACCATAATTTAGGATGGGCCCCACAATCTTAACTCCAATTTCCCTACTGTAACTGCTTTATATAATGATGAACAAGAAATATAGATGTGAATAAAATGAAAGAGCCTAGAGTGTTCACTCCTGGCTAAAGCAAAAAGACCTAGTATAGTGCAGATGGTTTATGCCATTGCTCATGGGAGGTGAAAACCACTGTAAAAACACCAACTGGTACATATATATGTGGGGTCTGACTCATGAACACTTAGAGTCCTTAAAAAACAAAAGTAGTGGTGGCTGAAAAGTCGTCTGGAGGAAGAAGGACTCCAACCCACGGCCTTCAGATCCCATGACCAATGCTCTAACACTAAGCTATCCTAGGGTTGGTAGACCAGAGAATCAATGAAAATTGTGGTCTTTTCTGGTTTTGATAAAAGCCTTGAAAAGGGCGGAGGGCTATGTCTCAATTTGAATTTCAACTTATTTCATTTTTTGAAAAATTAACTCAATCTTAACGCTGATCTACAACAGGCAGTATTTTTAAAAATACTCTTCAAGATTGATAAGACCTTAGTTTGCATGACTTTTCGTTGACACTATGTTGACCTTTCTTGTTTCACTTAATCAAGTTTTCATAATCATTTCTTGACAGTGCACTTATTGTGATAGACAGAGTAATGACAAGGCACCCGACTACCTCCAGCGCATTCATCCTGCCATATAAATTCTCACTGAGCACAGTGTACTGCAGAATCATGTCAAATACACAACCAATGTTGAAAACAACCATCACTTGCATTGGACTTATCATGAGGCAGGCATGGTTCAGTGTTATCATTCCTAGTGTTGCCATTACAGCATGTGCCGCTATCAGTAATATAGAGGACCAGTTAGTGACAAGTACAGGCTGTTCTAGGTACAAACAGCACAGAGTGTGTGGTAGTATGCTTAAAGATAAAATATAGAACGCTAACATAGCTTGGTGTATCTCTTTCATATACTCACTAGTCAGAGTGACAAAGACGGCATATATTCCTCCAGCAAGGACAGTTGCAATGTATCCAAGCAGCAGCAGCAGCCCCTTGTTAAATGTTTCTCTTATTGTTGTAACTGATGCGTCAACTGAGGCATTACATGGGGTGACTGTGTGGGATACATTTTCCAAAGCTATAGATTTAGCAAAGTCTGGGATGAAACCTTGATTGAACTCCAACCAAGGCTGAATGAGCAGAAGCACTCCTACTACACAGCCAAACATTGATGTCGAGACAAGAAGCCTGCATTTCTCTTTAAACCAGACCATTGATATGATGGTCATAACAACTGTTTGGGAGACGTAAGATAAAGAAGCGCCATGGCTCAATGGTAAAACCGATATCGCAAAGTAAAACAGTACATTACAGATCATGGAACATGCTGCAATGCTGAGGAGACCAGGTGTGTTGGTACTTTCAGGCTGATCCCAGAAAAGTAGAGAGGCAAACTGGCAAGCAGTGTTCCACCAAAATATCGAAAAAAACCAAGTTGGAAATCTGGTACTGTTCGCTGTAGGCTCTGCACAGCTACTGACGATATTGCGAATATGAATACACTGGTCACCGCCATTATATGGCCAAGAAGGGTCTTCTTCCAATTGGCTACCATTTCTCTATGTAGTCTTTACTCCTGTGGTGAAATAAATAGCAAAGGAGTGTTTGTCAGTGGATGTGTAACACTAATTCTGGCAATGTTGCAGTTGTTTTTAACCTATGCCATTGTATTGGATACAGTGGACTTTGATCCATTATTAGTATGGAAACCATTGGTTTTGGCAGTAAGGTTATTATATCAAACTGAAAATTGTCAGGAGTCTCCTCACTGCAATTGCATTCATATACCATGTTAAGAAAGGGAATAGCACATTGAAAGACTATGCAGTGCTTAAATGGTTGACTCTTAACCGATGTGACATCAGAAATCATCACTTACCTCTATGGACAGACTGACCAGTGATGTGGTACAGATTTAATCAGATGTTCATCCACATTAATCTGTATGTCCTGTCCTTCTGCAGTGCATTAGTTTACTCACGTTTTTGAGACACATACTCAACATTGACACACCATGCGGGTGAATACCCACTTTAACCCTATTGTATTACATATTCTTTGTCATTAACTATGATAACATAAATAATGCATTTAATGTGATCAAGTGTATTTGTACTGCACAACTTAGTAGGTCAACTTTCCAGTACAACAGCAAGTATTGTTGTTTGATCCCCTTGGTTGGAATTCTCCAACATGTTCGTTGTACTACACTGTATTAGTATCGCAGTATGGAAGTTGTATATGAGGGGGATGTTAAATCATTAATTTTCCTGGCGTCTGTAAAGGGTGTCCAAAGATCAGCCGTATAGGGGGGGGGAGCCCAAAAATTAGGTTTTTCAGAATTCGGGTCAAACCTCACAACATATTCTTGAAAATGGTCAGAAAGCTTAATTTAATTACCCAACAGTAAGGGAGACTATCAATGAAGGATCTGAAAGGAGAACAATTCATACTAGTCTATAAATTTAAGAAAGTTATAGATTCATGGGGAATGTCGCCATATAATACTGTTACACATAATAAGGATAAGTGCATCTAATATTGTGCTATTTATATGCAACGAGTATCATAGTTTCTTTTTTATCAAGACTTTAAAGGCATTAAGGTTTCCAACTAAAGTGTATTCAGTCTTAAGCCTATTCCACACCATAATTGCTCTAAACACACAGCTTCTAATGACTATTGGTTTTAATGTCCGTGGTACATGCAGTCTTTTACCTTCATGTCTACTTGTTGGTAAAGGTCTACCATTTACATATCTAATTAAATTAATATCTCTTCTACTGTCAAGTCTATGACAGTGGCTCATGGTGTGTATCGGAGCTGTGGTATAGACAGGGTTTACTCTAGCTTTACCTGGTAAACGGTCCCTAAACACATTAGCCAAAGAGCACTAATTGACAGAAAATGCTATAAACAATGCTTCTATAAATTATCATTCAATTCCTATTCATCATAAATGATAGCTATGCCCACATGTCTGTTGTATATGTGCTATATTCATTCGACTATTATATCCAATAAATGCACTCAAAAGCCTTCCATCAATTCTACAGTCATGCATACCGAAAGGTTTTAAGTGAATCGGTTTGTTTTAAAAGAGATGCATATTTTGACAGTTCTCATCTATACTGTGCACTAAGTCAAAAAAAATATTTTGAAAAACTTAGGTAGAACCCCAATTTCTTTTTCTTGGTTGAACTATGACAATATATAGCGGCATAAGTGTAACTTCAAAACAGTTTCCATGGTAACTATACCAAAGTGGTGCATACTGCTATTTGCTTCCTGACTCCACAACAAATATGTGATCCTGGGCGGGGGGGGGGGGGGGTATGTGCCCTCATTCAAGCAAGTACTGCTTAGAGGTCTCTCTTTTTTGGGTTTCCATCAAGGAAGAATCTCGATTGGCACCGCCGAAAGGCTCTTTCAGGGCATTGCATGAAGCATTCTTTCTTTTCTTTAAAAGAGATATATGTGCTTTGTTATGAAGTGCAAAACTTAACACCACATTACAGTTTTATAATTTGTTATTATTACTTGAATTGCGTAATATTGATGCCAGCAGAAAACTTCCCCAATAGTTTTGTGGACTTGGTGAGATGAAAAATGAAAGTTGCATGCCTACAATTATTTTTTAGAAAATTGACCAGATACATTAGGCTCACTCTCACCAAATCAGTGCAACTAAAATGTGGCCGTACATGATCGGTGGCCATACATGATCCGCGGCCGTAGATGATTGGAAAACTATAAAAATCCACCATTTACCCCATGCATTCCGCTATTTAACTTATCTAACCATACCTACTGGCTGTAATGTATTTTTGGGGAGATTATTAAGAAGGAAAAACTCCCAAAATATTATATAATATGTAAAAGGGAGTGCCTCAATGTACAGCCGATCATGTACATCACATGATGTAAATTACCGGCTTAGAATGTCATGTAAAATTTTCTTATTACCCACTGCTGCATATGTCTTTGATAATACATGTTAAGACTTACATCATATGTACACCTTATTATGATTGATTTATGTTTTAAATATGGTTGGAAAGGGTAATTAAGGCAGTCAATAGATAATGGCCGATCATGTACGTCATGTGACATACATGATCGCCATTGAAATGTCATGTAAAATTCCCTTCAATGGTCGCTTCTACACATGTCTAAAATCGTACATGTCAAGACACACATCATATGTACACCTTGATAAGATTTACATATGATTTATCATGGTCAGAAAGGGTAGGGCAGCCAATAGATCACCGATCATATACGTCACTGATCATGTATGTCACATGACGTACATGATCGGTATTGAAATGTCATGTAATATCATCTTAATAGTCGCATCTACACATTTCTAACATATAACATCTCAAGACACACACCATATGTACACCTTGGTAAGATTTATTTATGATTTATCATGGTCAGAAAGGGTAGGGCAGCCAATAGATCACCGATCATGTACGTCACCGATCATGTACGTCACCGATCATGTACGTCACGGATCATGTACGGCCACTGATCATGTACAGCCACCGATCATGTACGGCCATTTTTCACTTGCATTGATTTGGTGAGAGTGAGCCATTACCACAGTGTTGTCCTATAATGAGATGCAGACCATTGCATCAAAAGGAAATATCACTTCAAACCCTGGGACTCCCTCCCCCCCCCCCCTTTCTTGAAGGCATGTATCACGGGAGCAGCCAAGGTGAGAGACCTTCACACTCGGCAGCAATGCACATGCCAGAAGTGGGTGATATACAACGGCTTAGTGTAGCAATCCCGCTCACTATAGTGACTAAATATAAATAATGTTAAGCAGATGCAAACAAGAAAACCACATCATTCTATGGCAAAATTATGAAAGCCCTTCCTTTCCACTTCTGCAAACACAACACTGCCGACCTTTTATTGCACTGGTACTGCAGTTCTGTATACTGTCATTTTGTATACAGGACCTACAGTGCCTTTATGGCCTAGGATGGCATATTTATCTTTATTTTATAGGTAAGCTATCCAGTTTCTGTACTCAGCCTGTATTTCATTTGATAAAAATCCCTGAGGGGTCCTTTCTGCCTTTGGCTAAAGCACCATGGATCAGGCTCATTGACTAGATTACTGTGTGGTTCAGTTTCAAAGGGGTATAACCAATGTGACATCAAACCATGTGAGCTGCTTGTAATATGCCTGTATACAGTGTGTACTGCTCAGAGCAGCTCCAATTACTCTGGTGTTGCCAAACAGACCCTGCACATAGAACATATTGACTCTAGGGGAACATATACGTGATATATATTATTATAGTAGAATGGATAAACAATGACTTATGACATGAGAAGGAAAAGCTGAGTGTGTTTCTCTTGCAGATTACATTTTTCATGGAATGTGAGAAGATGGCAGTGTGTACAAAACACTGTTACCCGGCAACCCTAGTGACGCTGCAGTGCAGAGGGTACAAGAATTACTCCTTCCCGCTCAATATACATATACACTGAGAGAAGAAGTAGGATCACTGTAACTCTCAAGTCCAGCCCCGATCACTGAGGTAACTCTCCCCACAACACTAGAGTGACTCCCAATCATTAGGGAGTCTTACTCTTAGAACAGAGTCATTATAGAGTCATTATAGAGTTATTTTAGAGTCCTGCTAACGTTTAGGAGTCACATGAGAGTCCTGGGGAGAGTTACCTCAGTGATCACGCCGGGAGTTACAGTGATTCTACTTCTTTTCTGTGTGTAGCCGGATAACTTATATGAAACAATAAAATGAATCCTATCCCTTACAAGCATCTTTGTATAGTTTTAAAACGGTTGGAGGTCTTTTGTAGGCTAGAAAGTATTAATATGACCTTATTCAAACAAATATTAATATATCCCATAGTACATGATGCCTCTGATTTAACTGCCGTCTTCCAGCAATGGTTCCTGTCGACAAGATAAAGGGTTAACATATTTCATTGGTTCATCTTCATATCTGACGATGCCGCTGACATCTAATGAATTAACAATGCAATCATCATGTCATCAGATATGTTTACCTGAGATAGTTGCATTAACCCCTGTTACTATGAAGCGAATTAATATTCCCCCGGCCATTGTGTGATTTATTTGTACACCCTTTTTGTGATCAAATAGGGCTGCCAGTATCTAGGGCCTAATTTTAATTTGGGACCAGGAGCAGTATGATAGATAAGGCTTCCATTCAGATTATAATTAACTTAAAATTAAAACAGATAATTAAACAGCTGCTGCGGGCTGGTGGATGATATTATATCACGAGCCGGGGGTAAAATGCTATAATGAGGTTTAAATTGAATCATTATAAATGATTACTGCCGGCTACAGAATATTAGAAGACGTTTTTGTTGTCTGCCACTATTGAACCTTAATGAACACAAGTAGCACCAACTGATGGATCATTGCTGATCCATGCATAAACTGCTAAAGCATTATCTTTCGTGTTTTTTTCACCTTTGCGGGATAGATCACAAAAATTAGAGTTTGATATCCTGTATTTTTGGCAAAAGATCCATGGATGCCATCAACAATAATCTCTCTCCTTCTACTTTAGTGGTATACTGGTAGACTGCTAAATTAGCGGAGCTGCTTGAACCCTACATGTAATAGGCTCAGTCTCACAACTTTGTAACAATTGGATTGTCTTTGACTGGGTGACGTCTTTGACCAGGTGACGTCTTTAACCGGGTGACGTCTTTGACCGGGTGACCTCTTTGACCGGGTGACGTCTTTGACCGGGTGACGTCTTTGACCGGGTGACGTCTTTGACCGGGTGACGTCTATGTCTGGAAGGCTAGAATAGGCTTTTTTTTCCATATCTCTTCCATTTGAAAAAAATATGCCAACGGTTAATGCATAATGCTTTGTACAGTGTATCTCTTAAAAATCCACATGATATAAAAAGGGACATTTTTGATTGGGCAGAGGTAAAAATAAAACATAATCTTATAATGCACGTAAAAGGGCCTTCATATAAATATAACAAAGTTTTAATAAATTTCCTTTCATATAGTGTGAAAATATCCTTTGACTTTTTCCACCCATTTCTTGCTATATATGTCTAATTTATGCTATAATAACGCTTCCCAGTCAAAGACGTCACCCGATCAAAGATGTCACCTGGTCAAAGACATCACCCGGTCAAAGATGTCACCCGGTCAAAGACAATCCAATTGTCGTGAGACTGAGCCAATAGTTAAGATAACCGTGATATGTTTCACCTACACTATGTACTGATGACTGCATAAATTCACAGGCTTTGATCTAGGTGAGAACATTCCCCCATCCACATGAGAAAAACCAAGAAAGAATTCTTGCTTCCTAAATTACATCGCAAATTTCCCTAGAGAAAACTATGTCTGGTGTAGGCATCATTATAATTTAACATATCGTCTACATTCAATGAATTGATTGCAAATGTAAGATTATTGAAGCTTTATACTGAATGCATTTCAAATATTATCAATAAGGCAAAATATATCTGGCATTTGTAACAATGGGTTTTGACAACTCATTACACAGAGTATTAGCAATGAATAATTAAAAAAAATAAAATAAACTGGAAGTAGGAAACTTGCACATACCTTTCACATAACAACGTGGGTTCAAATTGAAAGATGAAGAAGGTCTCTTCGAGTGAGCACCAGCTGTTGTAGGGGCTCCTTACCTGGTCATTTTGATTATTATTTAATTAAAGACTCATGAGTTGCAGTGGGAGCTAGGCGTTAATGCCTCCTTACATTACTATAGGGGTCTATTTGACTGTACCAGTGCATTTTCAGATGATCATTCTAAACACTCATTGACCACTGAGTTAGACGGGATGTTGGGCAGCCGATCCCAAATTATACTAAAATGTATCACATTAGACCTCCAATTAGCCAATCCAGGCCCAGTTTAACCCTTTCGTGCCCAGAACTATTTGACAAATGTCATTTATTTACATCATCAATTGTGAATTGTGTAACAGTTAAATATATTGTTTTGACATATGCTTCATATTACATTTCTTGAAAGCTATTGGAATCCCCTTTCCTTTACTGTTTAAGAGAACATTTTAATTTGGTTACTATGGCAACTAGAAACATTCTTTTCACTCATATCAATCAATATTGTAAAAACCATCAACAATTCATATTTTGGTCTCTTTTAGTTGGAAATAGGCCATTTGGGCTTGATAAACGTTCTTTTGGTGCTCAGAATTAGGACATACCTATTGAAAATAGAAGAATACCAATGCCGTGTATGGAATCCCGAGAGAAATTGATTAAAAAGTGTTTTTATCACTTTTTTGACCATTTTTATGATTATTTCTGTTATTTATCTGCCTTCCCATGGCCAGTGCGCGCATTTCATGCCATTTTGAAGCCATTTCTGACTCATTAAATTATGTATTCAAGCCTACCATCCCTAACATACATGTGCCAGCCTGGTGTATTTAGTAACGTTAAAAAGCTTTTGCATTTTTGCTTCATTTAGTACCAGAACCAACTCAATCTGAATGCTAGGGCACTCAGGGTGGTCCCCTAAAGATATATAGGTCCAAAAGCGCGCACTTTTGGAGTTCTGGGCACGAAAGGGTTAATGTTTGCAATTGTACTAATAGTGTTATTTATTAGCAACTACAAGTATTTACTAGCCCATCCAATGGCTTAGCATGGAAACCATCCTACCACTGGTCAGCTGATAAAAAAAATTGGGTTCATGGCATGAAGTCAAAGAGGGTCAATACATGAAGATAGAGAATATTCATCTTTCATATTTGATTGGCATAGTTGCTGGGTACGATAGTTTTCGAGGTGGGGCGTGAGGATTTGGAGCCCTCTTGAGATGAAATCTTACAAAACCTTTTAAACAATGAGCACTGCCATACTTCAGTCTAAATATTTAAGAGGAACTAGACAGAGCCTGCATCCACAGACCACAGCATAAGAGTACAATCAATGGTATGCTGAGAGCCCTATCAGCAGTGGTGATAGGGTCAAATGGGAGTCCATCCCCGATCACTGAGGTAACTCTCCCCACAACTCTAAAGTGACCCTCAATCATGAGGGAGTCTTAGAATAGGAGTCATTATAGAGTTAGTCATGCTACTCTTAGGGAGACACTTTAGAGTCCTGGGGAGAGTCACCTCAATGATCAAGTCGGGGGTCACAGTGAGTCTACTTCTTTTCTCTCTGTGTATTTAAAGCCCTATGTGAAGCCTTATCAAGGGGTACCAAGTTGGCAGCCTGTCTATTGTGGGCCATAATAGGTCCAGTTGATAAAGGATTTGCAGTTTCACTCTCTTATCATTGTGGAAGCATTCGGCTCTCTTTCTGAGCCCTCGACATATCTGGAGGCAGGGAAGTGCCTGGCCATACAACTAGCAGAAATCTACAGCCTTAGCCCCATACGTTCTTAATACGTAGATTACAGAGTGACTTTGAGATTCATTCTACACAGTAAGGCTTGGATGTAATTGATTCCTCAAAAATTGCAAGGGCCATTGGGCTCAATAGAAACACTCCTCCGCATTTATCCATGTACTATGAATACTAAGAGGAGAAACAGGTCGAGTTTTGCAGAATGTAGAGTCTTTACTAGCTGTTTTACTATTCCTGGTTGCTGGCTGCTTGGGACAATTTTATACCTCACTGGGCATTTGGCACAATCAGTTCTTGACCCATGTTATCTATTCTCTGATGGTTTAGTCCATTAGGGACAGTTTCCACTACACTGATTAAAATATGTACTACAAGCCAATTGTGTCTAAACTGAGATGGTATGGTTTAGAAAATGTATATAGCTAAAGTCAGTGGTATATATAATCAACTGTTTACTGTTATCATTGGTTCCGATTGGCATTTATGCTCGCCAATACAGACCTGACCTGAGAATAAAGCTTGTTTTATTTAACAACCTGCTTTAATAACAGTCTTCAATTCTGATTGTAATCTTTACATTAATATATGTCGCAGTGCAGTAGATTCAAAAAGCCATCATCCGTGGCTGCCACAATGACATCAGACATACTTAATGATGCTACGGATACAATTGTCCTACCACAATGTAATTTCAACATCATATGATATGCTTTCCAACGAAAAAACAACAACATAAAAAGCAGGACAAGGAAAAAAAATCTTTCTGCAGACACTGTCAATCTGGACACTCGTTGAGGCAGAATTTGAAAACTATAAAAACAGTTTTTCCTTTGAACAAATGACAGATCAGAAGATGAGTATGATATATCCAGAACCATATTTTAAACTTTTCTTTAAATTTTGGTAAAGGTTGAGTAGGAATCTAATTTCATATTATGCTGTTACCATATACTATTAAAAACAAGTAAACAGTGAAGGTTTCATTTAAAGGGCTTCTGTGTTCCTTGAACTAGTATATGGCTCTGGGCTCACAGCAATCAGTTTTCCCTTTTAAATTGGGCCTACCCGCGTGTCTGCTGTAACATTTCACTTTGTCAGTAGGGCTACTAGCTTTAGATGGCTCTACATTAGCTCTGGGTACCCACAATGACTCTATGCTTTAGGCCAAGAATAATTACACTGTTAGTAGGATCAGCAAAAGAGCAAACCATTCTGAAAGCCGGTTCCAATTTTACAATTCCAACCTCACTTCTTATAACCTAAAAATTTAGCCAATTCTTATGACAGATGATTTTTGGCTGTTTTAATCTGGTCTCAAACAGAAGAACAGTCACAAGCACATCTTGTCCCTCAAGGTCTTTTCATGGATATCTGCCGTAAAGCCCCTCGGTTGGGGCAGGGTATTGTAAGCCGGATAAAGCGTCTCACATACTCAGTGCCAGAGTCAAGCTCTTCCACTGTGTTCAGGGGGAAATCCCAAGTCTGAAGGAATCCAAACAAAGAGTGTTGTTGGTCATGTAAGGGACTAGGCAGTAGCATGGCCATTTTGCTGCATATTTGTCATTGAATGTTGGGTTGGTCCGGGTGGACTAGTAGACGAGGATGTGGCTTGCTTTACCGAATGTGACACAGAATGAGGGAGAGACTTTCCTCCAAATGATTTTGTTCAAGGAAAACAGTCCCCTCCCACTTTGGGCTCGATGCATAACTCCCTCGGTGGCCTTGTGACCATGGTAGAGACCATGCTACAGTAAAGTGCTGGCTTTTTCGCTAAAAAAGGGGTGTAATTTCTTTGGCCCTCCCCTGAGGAGGGGCCCAAATTAGTTTCGTGGCCCCAGATCAAGGGGTCCAAATTTTATTGGTCCCCCCCAAAAATCCCCAACCCCCATAAGAAGTTGGGAGGTGATCACATCATACTGGGTGATTTCTCGGACACTCCCTTTAGTTTGGAAATGCCTTTGGCTTCTTTCCCAGGCTTTTCCTTTAGTAAAGGCACGATCTAGGTCCATGCTCTTTTAAATTAGCTCTTCGATAGCGATGTCTTCTTCCTTAAAGGCTGTCGATGGTTTAAGCTTGAGTCCATGGGATCTTAACGTTTACTAAACAACATTGGATGATACTCATCAAACTATTCCTAACTATACCAGATGTGTTAAATAACTTTCATGAGCTGCACCCACCATATAACAAAATGATTAATACAATTATATATAACGTTTCCTTAGGGCTCTAAATCATCACAAAAAGCTATAACATTAAAAACGTTTGTGACGTTTACAAGACATACTACATTTCTTTGGTAGCTGGGTTGGTGCTAAGAACTAACGCTACACAAAGTAAAGCTGCCTAAATGAAACCACAGGCGAAAGAGAATTAGTAAATGATCCCATCATCCCAGTGGGCACAGAACATTGAATCAACATTGATAAAGGGTTGTCAATGTTGATTCACTGTTGATGCAATGTTGATTCAACATTAAACTGAATTTTGTGCCCACTGGGATGGGGCATGGAACCCCCTATGTTTATACCCCCCAACCACTACACCTTGGTAAAAAAAAAAAACAGGACTCTCATGATCACCCTTTTGTAATCTGTATTCACCCCAGAATACAGACCTGTTGGTATGGAAACCTTATCAGTGGCCACCAGGCTACATTACATGATTTGATCCAATTTCTGTAGCACTGGCCCTCTACAGTGATTCATAAGAGTATTCCCTGGGGGATCCAATTTAAAAAGCCATCACCTATGGCCACCACAGTGACACCAGGCATATTGAATGCCGCCATGGAGACAATTGTCCTGCCACAGTGTGACTTATCATCAATATATGCCTTTCATGAAAAAGGCAGAGGACTATGACAAGGACAATCTCCCATTACAAACAAAGGAAACGAGTGTCTTTGAGCAGAAAAAGTCAATCCAGAGGTGACTCATTTTAAAAGGATTGCAGATATAGGGATATCAATGAAAACATTTTATATTTGAGAGTGAGGATAGAATTTCTCCCTTACGCAGAAGAGGTTTGATAAGGCTTATGAAGCATTGATAGATATGTATTTATAATTAGACCCTTCTGAAGTTGCGTGGGAGAAGACGGTGAATAATCTTTTCACATTAGTTATGTCCTTTTACTCATTAACATATTACAACAAGTTCTCACAACTGCCAACTGGATACAGGTGTCGAAACCAACAGTAGATTTACTAGTATAATGCATGGTAACACTTTCGGGCTTTTGCTCTAAGGGCTGAAGTAGTTCTATTCCAAATTAAATGATTTGATAAAGTAAGATAACCGCAAAGATGAAATAAAAGCCCTCTGTATTAAAAAAAACAGTCTTGCAGAGTAGATATTACTGATTACTTTGAAAATGGAAGCTGATAAGAAATAGTAACCTTAATAAGCTTCTTATATTGAATCTTTTTTACATGCGGCCCTCTCAAGTGGTACTAGTTTTATCTTCTTCTGGAGGAACAATAATTGCCTTGATGGATTTTGCTGTATTTCAACTTACTGAGGAGCAATTTTCTACTTTTGCGAACGGAATCAATAAGATCCTCTCCAATTTGACTTTTTCTATCACCAATTTGAGTATATGGGGCTGCACCAGCAACAGTCAGTTGCTCTGATGAATATTGCACTGAAAAAGTAAACTTGTCTCCAGACTTGTCTAAGTGACTGTCATAAAATAAACGAGTCACAATTTCTTTAACCTATCAGGTTATCATCCAACAAATTGATTTCGGAGCTAGCAAATGTCAGGCTTTTGGGCTGGCACATGCCAAGTGGGTCTTTTATCTCGAGCTAGAAAACCCGCTTTCTGGTCACTTAGACGAGTTTTTGACTCGTTTATTTAATGACAGTCACTTGGAACAGTCTTGAGACAAGTTTACTTTTTGAGTGTGGGCATACAGCCCCAGGCTGGGTGTGGGCATTGCTATAGCCGGACAGAGCGTCTCATGTACTGAGGGCCTAAGCTGATTCTTCCTGCTGTGGTAAGGAGGAAATCCCCACACTGAGAAGAACTCCATTCAGACAACCAGTCTGTGGGTCATGTTAAGGACTAAAGAAACTACAACTCTGTCAGAATTCTCGTACCGTAGGCTTGCTATAGACGAACGCAGCCAGAAAGGGTGACTTTTTAGAAAGGTTGTTGATAATGTTTTTGAACAATTCTGAAGTTTGACTGGCAAATACATAAATATTACCTCAAAATCCTACATTTGAGTGTACAATATTTGAAGGATTATCCCACTGTGAATCTACTGATATGAGCTGTTTGCAAACATAGCCATTCCAAACAATATTATGAGGATTCTGCTAAAACCATTGTAAAAATAACTTATTTTTTAATGAGAAAAATGCCCCTTTCTTGCTGCCTCGGTCCATATTAGTCTCTGAACACATAAATGCATCTTACACTGAAAACCTCAGGGTTGTCATTTTGGCAATACCAAAATTGAAAACATTATTGTGACGGCCTGAGGTCGTCACATCTGATCAATATGGACCAAAGTGGTCATGATAACAATTCTAGGTCGTAGTATTGATTACTTTGTCAGGATTACTACCTCAAGGTTGTTGATATGTATTGTCAATTTGATGACCTAAAGGCATCAGTAATGACAGCTCTCTCAAGTCCAGATATGTCCTAGATTGTCCCAATGAGTACCCAATTTGTTGCACGTATGACTGCCATCTAGTGATAATTGAATTCTTACCCACTGACTTGGTATTGGCACTTTCTGGACCCTTCAGTCTTTTTCTGTGAAGGTTGGGTAACCCATTTGACAGGGAAGATAGTGGCCTCTTTGATCCCCTGATAAGGGGGCTCTGATGTCATGTCACCCAATCCTAAGCTGCTCACGAATACACCAAGCTGCTTTGACCTGTTAAGGACGGATGTCGCCAAAAGATGACATTTGTCATCACAGATGAGGCAGGAGCGAGTAGCTCATCAGTGCTGCATCATGCAGACCCTTTGGGAGTGTCTCGACCCTGAAGCGTTGGCATGATTCTCGAATGCAGCACTGGTGAGCTACTCAGCAAAGCTGCATTCATGCATCATGAGGACCAAGGTCATGATGCATTAAGGCATGATGCTTTCCTTAAAGGGATAACAGAGTGAGGTGGCGGGAGGTGAGCAGATCCCCCTGGGTGATAGCTGGGAAACTCTCCTCTGTGTGATTAGGACCTTTGGTGCAGTAATCCTGAGGCTGGTGCTGGCCGTCACAGCCTTTTCATTTAGGATTGGTCACTACCATTTGTGCATTTAGTTAACAGAATTCGTTTTTGCAGGCAGCCTAAATCATCTAGATTCGGAAAATAAAAGGAAAAACGTACGGATATAGAGTTTAAAAAAAGCATGTTTCTCTAAAAATGAGGGGAAAAAGCAATGTTATGCACAGAAATATAAAACATCACATGGGAAATGCCTGAATTTGTTCTCATTTACTGCAAACAGTAGTTAAATGTGATTGCATTCTGGGTAAAAATGTAATGTTTATGTTATCGGAACGTATGGTCATTATTTAAAGCCTCATGTGCTAAAGAAATACTATTCAAATTTAAATCTCTCAGAAGGTTGTTTAGGTAATGCAAAAGCAGACATAATCTCACATTGGAAGCACTGTATGAGGGTTTATTACACGACCTTACGATATTGGTACGATCCTGTATAAGAACACAGTAGGTGCATCTGCCTTATAAAGGCAGATGCACCTCGGGCTGGTACGACCCATACGTGACCTCATCATGCAATACTAGCTATTTATTGGTTAGAATCCTGACATAAAACGGTAGTGTTTTTTTTGAGTATTAGAAGATGTAAATATACCATTCCCGTTTATTTATCCTGGCAACATAAAGAACTTATACAGCTCGAAAATATATATCACCAGCATTTCATATTTAATGTACTTTGCTGATCTATTATAGCAGATGAATAAACATCAGTACGGTATAACAAAGGACATTTAGTCCAAAATTAATGTCAATATTAATATTTATATCAAAGGCCTAATAGGCACCATAATACATAATATCTTATCACCTTTGTTATAAAAAGAATGAACGCTGTGACTTAGCACTTGGTGTTGGAATTAACATTAAAAGGTTATAACCCCAGGTAGAAAAATATCATGATAAATATCATGATTTATCTTGTTTAACCATGATCTATCATGATAAATCAGGATAAATCATGTTTTCTCCTACCATGATTCATCATGATAAATCATAATTTATTACGATGTTACCTCTTGAGAGGGGAAATCATAATTAATCATGTTTTCTCCTACCCTGATTAATCATGATTAAGCATGCTACATTATGATCTTACCTTCTGAGAGACGAAATCATGATAAATCATGTTTTCTTCTATCGTGATATATCATTATAAATCATACTTTATCATGATATTACCTCTTGAGAAGGGAAATCATAATTAATCATGTTTTCTCCTACCCTGATTAATCATGACTAGACATGCTTCATTATGATCTTACCTTCTGAGAGACGAAATCATGATAAATCATGTTTTCATCTATCATGATATATCATTATAAATCGTACTTTATCATGATCTAACCTCCTGAGAGGGGAAACATGATTTATCATGATTTTACCTTACCATAATTTTGTTATAGTTAATCATGATTATCATGATCTTACCCAATGAGAAGGAATACATAATTTATCATGCTTTTACCTAGCCATATTTAAAAATAATTTATCATGATTTATCATGATTTTACCCACTGAGAGAGAAAACATGATTCATCTTGATTTCATTCGACTGTGATTAATCATAGTATATCATAATTTATTATAATCTCTCCTATAGATAGGAAAAACATGATTTATCATGTTTTTATCTAATCATGATTAATCATGGTGTATCATGATTTATCATGACCTTACCCAATGAGAGGAAACCATGATTTTTTTATTATTTTACCTTACCATTATAAATCATAATATATCATGATTTATCATGATTTTACCTTACCATAATTTATCATAGTATATCATGATTTATCATGATCTCACCCAGCAAGAGGGAATACATGATTTATCATGATTTTACCTTACCGTAATGTATCATGATATACTGTTATTTATCATGATTATACCCATTAAGAGAGAAAACATGATTTATCTTGATTTTATTTGATACGATTAATCATATTACATCATAGTTTATCATGATCTCTCCTGTAGATAGGAAAAACATGATAATCATAGTGTATCATGATTTATCATGATCTCCCCCAATGAGAGGAAAACATGATTTATCATGATTTTACCTTACCATTATTAATCATAATATCAGGGGTAGACACTAACTTTTTCAGCTGTGGGCCACCCGGACCCATAGCTCTAGAAAACTACGGGCCGGGACCAAGATCTGTGGGCCAATGGTCAATATTATGTTTTCTTTAAGAGAAAAAACATGTATATTTCTGATTGGTCCATAAAAGAGTGTAATCAATATGATAAATTCGGGCACATTTCCCTCTTTACAATGATATATTGCATGACTATAGTTGTCAGACAAACTTTCTTCAATTGTCCTCCAAATATTCCTGTGGGCCACCCGGGCCCATAGAAATGCTATTTTGCAGAAAACTACGGGCCCGGACCCAAAACTACGGGCCATTGGCTCCCGGGCCAGCGTTAGTGTCTACCCCTGTAATATACCATAATTTATTATAATTTTTAGAGTTGAGATTGAAAACATGATTCATCATGCTTTTATTTGACCATGATTAATCATGTATATCATGATTTATTATGATCTCTCCCACTTACCATATTTTATCATGATTTATCCATTGAGAGAGAAAATATGATTCATTCTGATTTTGCCAGGCCATGATATATCTTGATTTGACATGTGTGGGACCTCTCCCACTGTCTCCCCAGACCTCTGTGGGAGGTGGGAGTGACCTGGGGAGGTGTAGGGCTTCTGTAGCCGTCCTATCCCGCCTTTAAAAAGCTGTGGGAGATGGTGGGCAACTGTGGGAGGTGCAGGGCTTCTATACCCGGCCTACTCCGCCCCAAGAAAGCTGTGGGAGGTGGTGGGCGACTGTGGGAGGTGCAGGGCTTCTATACCCGGCCTACCCCGCCCCTAGAAAGCTGTGGGAGGTGGTGGGCGACTGTGGGAGGTGCAGGGCATCTCTACCCGGCCTACTCCGCCCCTAGAAAGCTGTGGGAGGTGGTGGGTGCCTGGGGGAGGTTTAGGGCTTCTATACCCGGCCTACCCCGTTCACCGGAAATGTAGGGTGACTCCTCCACCCCTTAGGAGCCTGGGACAGGTGGAAGAAAGCTGTGGGAGGTGGTGGGCGACTTCCCCACCCTCTGGGCGCCTGGGACAGGTAGAAGAAAGCTGTGGGAGGTGGTGGGCAACTCCCCCACCCTCTGGGCGCCTGGGGCAGGTAGAGGAACGCTTTCAACAGGGGAAATTGGGACCCCCTACGTGCCTCCTCCCCGCCCCCCACCTGTCCCAAGGTAGGCTGCAAACCACCCCAGTGCTTCCAACCCGCCCCTACCTGTCCCAGGGCCAACTTCAAGACACCCTAGTGGTTCCTACCCGCCCCAACCTGTCCCAGGGCCGACTTCAAGACATCCTAGTGCTTCCTACCCGGCCCTACCTGTCCAAGGGCTGGCTGCAAACCAACCCAGTGCCTCCTCCCCGCTCATACCTATCCCAGGGCCGACTTCAAGACACCCTAGTGCTTCCTACCCGCCCCAACCTGTCCCAGGGCCGGCTACAAACCACCCCAGTGCTTCCTATCCGACCCTACCTGTCCCAGGGCCTACTACAAACCAACCCAGTGCTTCCTCCCCGCCCTTACCTGTCCCAGGGCCGGCTACAAACCACCCCAGTGCTTCCTATCCGACCCTACCTGCTCCAGGGCCGGCCTCCCCGCCCCTACCTGTCCCAGGGCCGGCTACAAACCACCCCAGTGCCTCCTACCCGACCCTAACTGCCCCAGGGCCGGCTACAGGCCACCCCACTGCTTCCTACCCTGCCCTACTTGTCCCAGGGCCGGTTACAAACCACACCAGTGCTCTCCATGTGCACTCCATGGTGGTCAAGGCAATACTGAACCCTCAGCCAATCAGATACAAGTCTCATTGTAGTCACATGCACTGCACCCCCCATGGTCAGACAGCAGTGGATGCTCACAGTGCACCCCCTATATAATGGGGATGCACTGTGAGCATCCACTGCTGTCTGACCATGGGAACACACCTCCTGCCTGCACCTACCTACCTCCTGCCTCCTGCCTGCACCTACCTACTAAAGATCTGCCAGACTACCAAGTATTAAATCTGATGACTATCTTCAAATAATTCTAGTCCCTTGAATACAATAAAGTAAATCATGATTTATCATGTTAAATTAATCATAGTTTTTTCACAGAAATCATGATTTTTAAAACACGATATATCATGATATTCACCACTAAATTAAAATACATATATCATGATAAAATACAATAAAATTTGATTAAAATCATGTTAAATTTTCAAGGGAATCATGATTTTTAAAACATGATATATCATGATATATATCACAATTAAATCATAATATATATATCATGCTAAAACATGATGAATCATGATGATATCATGTTAAATAAATCATAGTTTTTTCACGGAAATCATGATTTTTAAAACCATGATATATCATGATATCTGTCATGAAAATATGATTCATTCTGATTTTGCCAGGCCATGATATATCTTGATTTGACATGTGTGGGACCTCTCCCACTGTCTCCCCAGACCTCTGTGGGAGGTGGGAGTGACCTGGGGAGGTGTAGGGCTTCTGTAGCCGTCCTATCCCGCCTTTAAAAAGACTACCAAGTATTAAATCTGATGACTATCTTCAAATAATTCTAGTCCCTTGAATACAATAAAGTAAATCATGATTTATCATGTTAAATTAATCATAGTTTTTTCACAGAAATCATGATTTTTAAAACACGATATATCATGATATTCACCACTAAATTAAAATACATATATCATGATAAAATACAATAAAATTTGATTAAAATCATGTTAAATTTTCAAGGGAATCATGATTTTTAAAACATGATATATCATGATATATATCACAATTAAATCATAATATATATATCATGCTAAAACATGATGAATCATGATGATATCATGTTAAATAAATCATAGTTTTTTCACGGAAATCATGATTTTTAAAACCATGATATATCATGATATCTGTCATGACTAGATTATGATAAATATATCATGATAAAGCATGATAAATATCATGTTGAATAAATCATAGTTTTTTCACGGAAACCATGATTTTTGAAATATGCTTCATCATGATATTTATCATGATTAAATGATGATAAACCATGATTATATCATAATGATATATTATGATAAAGCATACTAGATCATGATAAAGTATGATAAATTATGATATATTGTGCCGAATTTCCTGTGATGAATCATTTAATATCATGGTTAATCATGATCATAATCATGATATATCGTGTTAATTATCATGATATATCATGTTTTAAGAATCATGATTTCCGTGAAAAAACTATGATTATTCTAGCATGATAAATTATGATGTTTATCATGGTTTTTTTCTACCTGGGACTATACATTATAGGCCACATATCTTAGGAGACATGCACTGATGACATCTAGTGGCGTGATTAGGAACTAATATAATCAGTAGACTTAAACTAGCAGTATATACCTTTTGGACACCAGGGGGCACCACTGTAGCCAAGATTTGATAAGGCCCCGCCGCTCCTTCCCCTTTGCAATTGACTGTATGGGAGGTGAGAAAACAAAGAGGTGGGGGCCTGGGTTGGTGATAAAATGTATTTGTCTAATGGTGGTAGGCTCTATGGCGGCCTGGACTGTATAGTTGATTGGCCATAGCAAGTACTCCTCTTTTTAACAATTTATTGTGAATCAATGAATAAAAAATGTTCTTAAATAAAGTGTGTAACACAATTATTTTAGTTTATTAGGCATGGCTGTTGCTCCTACATGTACGCAGGGCAGACCTGTAATTATAAATATTATCCCTGTTGTCAAAATTATCTCCATTACTGCCAAATAAATCATCATCTTTGTTGCTGCATTATACAGGTAAATAGGGTAGTGAGCTGGCTTCTTGGCTGGGATCACTGGAGCCACCTATTGAGGTGAGTGAGGATATCAGTTTCTCTCCCCAAGAAACCACATATCTATTTCAATATAGAAATAGCAAGTGACAAAATATCATTGATTAATACCGCAAGCCTTGAACAGTTTTATAAAACAACTTAGCTAATCAAAGTTATCAATAATAGAAACACCCAGAGTCCTTAAAAAACAAAAGTAGGTGAGGTGGATATGGGACCTCAAGAAAGCAGGACTTGAACCAACAGCCTTCAAATCCCACGGCCAATGCTCTACCACTGAGCCTATCCAAGGGTTGAAAAGTAGACCAAACAAGTGTAGAAATTTGTGGTCTTTTCTAGTCTATTGAAAACAGCCCAAAAAGTAATTGGGATGCATATCAGACTGATGAACTTAAATTTCAACTTATTTTGTTGTTTAAACTGAGATAACTCTATGAAGGCCAGAATTTTCCATATTCTTTGATGGAACCTTGTTTTGGATGACTTGTGATGACACTAGCTTTATCTTTTTACATTGTTTGACAGTGCACTTATCGTGTTTGACATAATTATGACAAGGCACCCAACTACCTCCAGTGCATTCCTCCTGCCATATAAATTCTCACTGAGAACAGTGTACTGCAGAATCACATCAAACACACAAACTATGTTGAATACAAGCATTGCTTGCATTGGACTTATTATGAGGCAGGCATGGTTCAGTGTTATCATTCCTAAAGTAGACATTACAGTATGTGCCGCTATCAGTAACATAGAGGACCAGTTAGTGACAAGAACAGGCTGTTCTAGGTACAAACAGCACAGAGTGTGTGGTAGTATGTTTAAAAACAAAGTATAGAACACTAAGATAGCTTGATGTACCTCTTCCAAATACTTACTAGTAAGAGTGACAATGACTGCATATACTCCTCCAGCAAGGACAGTTGCAATATATCCCAGCAGCAGCAGCCCCTTGTTAAATGTTTCTCTTATTGTTGTAACTGATGTGTCAACTGATGCATTACATGGGGTGACTGTGTAGGAAGCATTTTCCCAAGCTATAGATTCAGCAAAGTCTGGGATAAAACCTTGATTGAACTCCAACCAAGGCTGAATTAGCAGAAGCACTCCTGATACACAGCCGAAAATTGATGTTGAAACAAAAAGGTTGCATTTCTCATTTAACCAGACCATCGACATGATGGTCATTACAACTGTATTAGAGACATAAGTTAAAGAAATGCCATGGCTCAAAGGCAAAACCGATATGGCAAAGTAAAAAAGTAGATTATTACTCATTAAACATACTGCAACGCTAAAGATTGGCCACACCAGGTGTGTTGGTACTTTAAGGGTGAGTCCTGAATAGCAAATGGGGAAGCTGGCAAGCAGTGCCCCACCAAAATATCGAAATACCCCAAGTTGGAAATCTGGTACTGTTCGCTGTAGGCTCTGCACAGCTACTGACGCTAATGCATACATGAAAATGGATACCGCTGCGATCATATAGCCAAGAAGGGTCTTCTTCATAATGGCTACCATTGTTTTTGTAGTCTGTACTCCTGTGGTGTAATAAAAAGTAAAGGAGCATGTGTCAGTGGATGTGTAGCCCCAATTCTCTCAATGTTGCAGTAGTTGTTTACTTATAACATCATATTGCATCCAGTGGACTGGTGAATTAAACATATGTAGTGGTTCGGAATCTCAGAAAGAGAACAAAAACGTCAGTTTCCAAGTGCGAAGTAGAAAGCGTGTTTTATTCAACGTATCCCTATTACAATTGAATCTAGTCTTAACCCGAAGGGTAAGACGAAGCAGTCCTGGTTCAATCTAGCGATTGGGGTAGGGTAATGCTGGGAGTCAGCCGGGCCTGCACTGACTGGCGACTATACGAGGAGGGGAGGTTTATATACCCCCTTTGGATGTGAAATGGACATGGTCACGTGGCGGTTGGCTCCCGCCTGAAACGTGGTGTGCAGTACCCGAGAGAGGACAGTCGCCCCCTCTGGGATACCGCCCACACTAACGCCAGGCGGGAACAACCCGAACTTAACCCTCCTCGGTCACCTGGATATAAATGATTACCGTAGTAAACCCCTACACTACCCCCCCTAGACAACACTAGGTGTGGTATAAACCTGAGTAGTAGACTCATAATAAAATAGTTTGACAACCAGAAGTAGTTTGTCTATACACTATACACAAAGGGTTTTACTACCATTAGTCATATGTAATATATGATGAACAATATTAATGGAATTAAGGCATTACACTGTCATAGAAACCTTATGATATGACTTTTACGTTAAGTAGTACCCGAAGTAGTTACTAACAGTTTGTAACTATCTTCTGATAGGAAACACATATATAGTCCTGATAAGGACCTTTAAAAATATGATCGGCAAGTGTACCAATGCCGAAGAATTATTACCAGTCCTAAAAAGGACTCACAAGCCTAAAAAAAAAAAATTACATAGGGATACATGATAACTTCTCTCCGCACCAGAATCAAAAATTTTATCACCTCCGTTTTCCATAACAAAATATATCTACGACTAGATATACATACTCTTATTTACATCCACCCGAAGTGGTCAACGTTTGAGCACAGTTATGGTTTATACAGATCTTTGGTAATATCCTGAGTATCATAAACTATCGTAGTGTATCAGCACCATAAATATATATATTAGAAACATGGACGAGAATGTACGTTTTAATAAATAATCTGGAACTGCAGCGGTATACTGCAGAACCTCACAAAAGTGCTATGTCGACCTAAAAAGTCGGGTACTGGGCTGATCTCCGGATCTGCTTCGGGACGAGTACGTGAGGTGCTCTCCTCTTCATCTTGGACGATTGAGTGAGGTGCTCTCCTCTTCATCCTCTTCATCCTTGCTCTCCTCTTCATCCTTACACTCCTCTCGGACTGTAGCTTCCAGCACAGCCGCTTTGTCCCGCTGTGCTTCCAAGAACCTGGTCTTGGTAACTACCTCATCGGCAGTGTCCTTCTGAAGGCTCTCCTTTTCCTTCCGGTGACACTTCCTGACCCCCTCAATGAAGTGTTGTACCACCCTCTTGTGGTAATCCTCAGCCATCACCTGCTGTTCCCTCTGGTAGTCATCCAGAATCTCCTGTCCGATCTGATTGGACAGCGGAGCATCCTTAGGAAAATAGGATGCTATTGGCGCTACACTAAGAGTGGCCGCAGGTTTCTCCTTCGTAGGTTTGACCTCCTGAGTTTTAACAGGAGGATCTACAGTTGGTTTCCCAACCTCAGTCGGCTTCCCTGGTGGTGGAACCGGCTTATGGAGTGGTGTCGCCGGAGCTGGCACTGGACCTTTCTGTGGCGGAGGAGGTGGTTTCATAGTCTCTCCATCCGGCCCAGTGATCCGGTGAGCAGGCCTAAATGCCTTGTGTGATGGCGGCTGTTGTTGGTGCCGCGAAGCATCCCTACCGGCATGCTTTAACACCTGCTGGTGTATTCCCGAAGGGGCGGCTGGTTTCGCTCGTCCCGAAGCAGATGAAGGTCTGCTTGTCGGGCCTCCTCGGTACCCGGTGTCGGGTAGGACACCCCCCTGGGTAGACGAGGTGGACGCCACATGTCGCACCAAGTCGTACCAGGACCGGGAGGGTTCCTCCCCAGGACTCCTGCGTCCCCGTCGGGCCAGCTCCCTATCAATCTCCCTCTGGTGAGCGAGTTCATTCTCGCGCCTTCGGGTATCTTGGGGGGTCTGGCCGAGCGTCTGAGACTCCTGTCCAGGCGCCAAGTCCATCTCCGGATAGTCAGTAGATCTATCCGCAGATGCCTCATAGCTACGACCACTATGAGAAGACTCCGTGTAATAACGGGAGTCAATCTCCTCAAGGCTGAGGGTCCCTCCTCTTCTTACATGAGTAGCCGGGCTGGTGGACCGAGAACGTCCCCAATCTCCTCTCGGCTGCTCTACCCGACTTCGGTAGTAGTCCCTCGGGTCGGGTTCTCTCCCACCTATCCCTAGGCCTCGATTGGCAGACCGACGGAACATCTCTGGTGGGTATTGGTCCGGATCCAAGTCAAACTTCCGTGGACCCGGGACCTTCGCAAACCTCGCTACTGTGAGCTTCGATTTGCTTTCTGCTACCTCGCACAAATACGGCTTAGAAGAATTAAGGCTCTTCGGATCCTTCTTCAGGACATCTCTGAACGCGTCTATCACGCGTTCATACAGGGCCATTACCTTGGCTCTGGCCTCTCCGCCTCCAATATTATGGAGCACGGTCATATGCTTGATTAGGCGTCCACGCCTAGGATGTAGGTGACCCGAACAGGTAGTGGTACCTGCCCCCTCCGGATCTCACTGGTACACCACATAGTGATGGGTGTGGTTCTCCACTAAGTGGCGCAGGTACCTTGCCTTAGTGGTGAAGGACACCTGTAATTCCAGAGATGACTGGCATTTCTGGAATGGACACTCCAGGTGGTCCCTGTCCCAATGTCGGACGGCCCAGCGGATCTTTGCCTTCTGATCCCTGGTATAATAGGTTTCCGGGAAGAAATCTATTTTCTTGAGCCAGTCCTCGTAGAACTCGCTCACGAGAGGATCCCTTTGGGTGGCTCTACACCAATCCTCATCGTCGGATCTCCCATTCAAATTTATGCTGGGCGGGATGGAGAAACGCCCCGATCCTTTTGCGCATTCCCCCCAGTAGGAGGGAATGAATCCCTGAAATCCACCTCTGGCGTTATTCCAGATGTGTTTTTCCAGGGCAGATCCCGACTCACTTCCCGAGCTGACGTCGGACTGATGTCCAGCACCCACCTTCGGGTCGGGCGTCGGGTCGGATTGGGTGACTGTGGTCGCCGGATCCGTCGTCTGGGAAGGAGATTTTGGAGCCGCAATGTCCATATCGTCCTCCCCTGTAGCAGACTTCCCTTGGGAAGTACTGCTCGTATCAGATTTATCTGATACTGACCCATCGGTCATAATCCGCTGGGCGTCTGGTACTCTCTTTAACCGGGCTGACTCATTCCTCAGGGCTTGGCGACCCCGAGGCTGGTCAAAAGGGGATTCACCTTTTGCAACTACCACAGTCCGGATATCCTGACTGTGGGGACTGCTAGTGCGGGTTACAGAGTCACCCCTTCTGATGTCCCTGCTGGCCTTTGCTGCAGCCTTCTCCTCTGCCTGAGTCAAACTCTTAGTCCGAGTCTTGACCATTTCCTCCACCGTCTCGACTATTGCTTCGTGACGGCTGAGGCCCTTCTCCGCCATGATTGTTTTCATGTGGTTATAGTCTATCTAATAGACCTCGTAGGATAAGTTGGACCGTATTAAGTCCCTATATCCTTCAACCGATTTCGGTTCCAACATCCCTACTGGGTTGTATCTGCGGTAGCAAGCTACAGCAAGGGTAGTGGCGCCGAATGCCCCACATGAGACATCATCCGAGATGCGTGTCATCCGAGGTACACACACCCCGACGTCGGCCATCTCGGCGTCGAACAAGCCCTTCCGAAGTGCTTTACACACCCGGAGGCCTTGCTGTAGATTCTCCCAGGTGCTAAACCACTCTGGGGGCATGATGCGGAGAGCTCCCGCATCAATAAATTCTTGCAACATATCCACTATGTCGTTCGGGATAGGTCTAGGTAGGCCTATCTCCGTGGCGGACATTACGTCCGGGTGGAGATTCATCTCCCTCCCATTGTAGCAACTCTTACCAGTTGACTTCACCAGTCTAGCTGGCTTCTCATCCTTCGGGTGGTTATCCGGGTCGATGTTCGGATTCCCACACATGTCCCACGTATCCTTTAGATGTTGTAGCAACTCTTACCAGTTGACTTCACCAGTCTAGCTGGCTTCTCATCCTTCGGGTGGTTATCCGGGTCGATGTTCGGATTCCCACACATGTCCCACGTATCCTTTAGATGTTGGGCCTCTTCCTTCTCTATTTTTAGAGCAAGAAGACGATCTTTTTCATGAAGACTCCTTCGTTCAGCCTCATTGAGGGCTGATTCAGACGTGGATACATCCATGTCTTCCTCTTCGAGGAGTTGCTCCTCGGAGAGAGTAACAGGGCTGGCGGCACCAGCACTGTCTTCGTGGGGCAGCTCGGCCATGTTGTTTGGCCGATCCCCTCCGCCCAACTCGAGCTGCTGTGAGGCCATGCTGGGTTGGGCGCTCTTATTTCTACTAAAAAAGAGTCCTATCTAATACTACAGGTCTTTGTGGAGGACCTGTTCTCCTTTTTGAAACGTATTCACCTACTTTTGACGCTTGAATTTGGTTCCTATTAGATCCTCCTCGTTGGCCAGCACACCGGGCCGGCGAAGATTCGAAATCTAATAAACCAAAACGACCCCTTTGCGCAGAGGTCACGCGCATCCACGCGCATCTCGGGCCCTCCGCGAGACTGCCCTAACTAGGTCACTCATTGACCCAGTTCTTTTCCCGCGCCCGCAGGGCGCCGGTGCTCGTATTATAAACAGGTGCTTCGGGTAGTAGCCGAACCTTTCGCAACCAACAGCTCTGCTGGAGTATTAGTGAGGTTTTTATGGGAAGCATGCATGCAAACCCACCGGATTATCCGCTCACCACCCACTGGTACCCTGCTGGGGGGTTTACACGCTCCATACCCGGTCACTCGTGTATATTCCAACATTTAACAGATGACAACACAAAACAATTTCTCGGAAAAAGAGGAAATAAATTTATAATTTTACCCGCCAGGAATTTCTTCCCTCCTTCTCCTAACATAGTACGGGACAACACGCTCGTTGTGTACCAGCTTAGGTTACCGCAGCCCTTTCTATCAGGCGGGGACTGCGTCGGGTACCTCCCATGGGTATTTTCTTTGACCTAGCTCCCGAAGGCGCCTTTTCAGAGGCAGGGTTAGCCGTCCCCTTTCTCTTCCGCCTAGGTTTGCTTACAGCTAGCGAGACTTTTTCCTTTTTCTGCACCTTCGGATCATGGACCCCTAACTTCCTAGGCCTTCCTCGGCCATGTTTCGGGGTTATTTGATCCATTTTCCTGTTCTTGACTTCTTGGAGTAATTCATCTACTCCTAACCCATACGTTTCTGTGGTCAGATCCCTCCCCTTCCAGGGACGGAGCCGAGCCACGTTGGATTTATAGATCCGCCCAATTAAGGATCTAATCATGACAGTACAGTCATTTACTACTCCAGTCACCACAAATGGACCATCCCAGTTGCTTGCCAATTTTAAATTGGATAGAGGTTCGTGTAGTCTCACTACTTGATCCCCTACCTTGAACCGACGGACTTTTAGTCCATGGTCATAACCAGTCTTCTGCCATTTCGCGTTCTTTTGTAACTCAGTTCTAACAAGTTCGTATGCGAATTTAAACTGGTCTCTTAGTGATTCTACAAACATCACGTGACAGGGTGCGTTGGGATTCAACCCGACCACCCCAAAAACAAGATCGGCTGGCATGATCATGTCCTCCCCAAACACTAATAAGTTTGGGGTGCAATTGGTGCTTTTATGAACAGTGCTGTTGTATGCATGGCATATATATTCACATTGTTCATCCCAATCCGTCATACTTTCGTTCACCAAGGGTTTCAGAACCTGAATTAGCGTTCTGTTGAACCTTTCCACCATCCCATCACTCTGGGGTCGGTAGGGATTGGTTCGGGTCTTACAGATGGCTAACCCATGGCACATTTCCTGCCATAGATCCAACTCAAATTCCCGGCCTTGGTCACTATGCATCATCAGAGGCACTCCTAGGTGTAATACCCAACCTTTCACAAAGGCCTTCGCACAGGTCGCTGCTTTGTGATCGGGTAAGGGGAACACCCTCGTGTCCTTAGTATAGTAGTCAGTGACTACCATCATACAAGTGTTACCATCAGGGGTTGTTTTAAAACCACTGATGATGTCGATTGCTATTCTCGCAAACCTAACTCCGAACAGTTCCTGGGACAAGGGCATTTTACCCATCCCAGGGCCGGGTTTATTTTTGCAGCAATCGGGACAAGTGGCGATCCAACGTAATAAGTCAGTGCTCATTCCTGGCCAGTAGTATCTTTGGGACAGGCGTTCTAGTGAACGTTTCTTCCCAAAGTGACCACTGGTCATATGACCGTGACAATAATACATCAAATCCCTCCTCATACCGGAGGGGATCACTACCTGTCTGATCCTTCTTCCCGAAGGATTGATCTTCCATCTGTATAGAACACCTTCGGATACTTCCAGCTCTGTCCATTGAGCTAAAAATCTCCTCATCTCTCTATTTTCTAGCGAGATTTCAGGTCGAACAGGTTTGATTCCCTTATGAATCAACCCGAGCAACCTCCCCACGTTCGGATCCTTCTCCTGGAACCTTCGGATAGTCTCTATAGACCATTGAAGGATGCCAGTTCCTCTGGATTCCAGTGGCAACCGGACTCCTGCTAGGACCGCCCCGTGGGCTCCACAATCGTCACATTTCTCATTTCCACAACTCCTTATGGGTCTGCGGGACAGTGCATCAGCATTTACATGCTTCACACCGGGTCGGTGTTGGATCTGCTTCTGTTCCAACCCGAACTCTGATAATTGTGCTAACCACCGGCCTATCATACCTTCAGCATCCTTAAAATTAAGTAACCACCTCAAGGAGGAATGGTCAGTCCTCAGCGTAAAATCTGAGCCCCACAAAAAATGTTTATATTTCTTTGTGTAAACAATCACTGCCAAGAGTTCCCTCTTGGTGGTACAGTAATTCCTCTGTGACTTGTTCATGGTGTTACTAGCAAAAGCAATGGGAACTTCCTTTCCGTCTTGGACCTGACTTAGAGCAGCTCCAATGCTCTCATTGCTGGCATCAGTATCCAGGATGAAATGACCGGCGGCTGTCGGATATTTCAACACTGGTGTTTTAACAAAGAGTCTTTTGATGGATTCAAAAGACTTGTCTTGTTCTTTTCCCCATGGAAAAACTTCCTTTCGCCTACCAGGTGTCCAATGAGACAGTGACTGGATAGGATAGCTCACCTGGGCATAGCCTGGTAAGAAATCTCGATAATACGAGCAGAACCCAAGGAATGAACGGACATCCTTGGGACACCTGGGTTTTTCCCACTCCGTCACACTTCCGATCTTCTCCGGGTCTGCTTTCACACCCTGTGTGGAAATGATTCTCCCCAGATAATTAATATCTTTCTTAAACAACTGACATTTCTTAGGTTTTAATTTCAACCCATTACTCTGGAGGACTTCTTCCAGGTTGTCTAGACAACCTCGGAATGTCTTTCCGAAGAAAATGACGTCATCTAGGTAAACTAGACATTTCTTCCATAGTAAATCGCTCAGTAATGTCTCCATCATGGCCTCGAAGTTGGCTGGCGCATTGCACAACCCGAAGGGCATGACATTGTACTGGAACAATCCTACATGCCTAGAGAAGGCCGTCTTCTCCATGTCGGCAGGTTTCATTCCGACCTGCCAGTACCCAGACTGTAAGTCTATGGTACAGTACCATTCATTCCCTCCTAGTGAGTCAATGGTTTCATCAATCCTCGGCAGAGGATATGAATTCTTCTTCGTCATCCCATTCAGTTTCCTGTAGTCAATACAGAACCGTATGGTCCCATATTTTTTTGTGACCATACAGACTGGACTGCTCCAGGGGCTGGAACTGGGTACAATAACATGATCCCTAATCATCTTATTGATCTCAGTTTCTGCTACCTCCTTCTTCTTCAGAGGTAGCCGACGGTAAGGAATTTTAAAGGGGGAACTTTCCCCCACGTCAATTCCGTGTAGGACTTTATCAGTTCGTCCTAAGGGTTCTCCTGGGAACGCGAAGGCCCTTCGGCAACGTTTTAACATTACCCGAAGGTCCTTCTGCTCCTTCGGATCTAGTTCCGAAGCATCTAGAATTAGCTTTTCTAATTCCTCTTCAATTACGACCGTACCCGGCGGCTCTTCGGATGGCAACCCCAGAAGGCTGCTGGTGACCGCCTCCGCGAGTACCACACTGCCTACTTTAGCGCCTTTCTGGAGATATACCATATGAACACCAGGATTGGAAATAGGGACAAGAGTCCATTGGGCATTTCCCACCAACGTATCAGCAGATTCCAACCCGAGGGATTGGAGATAAGCTACGTCGGGTTCCATGACCCCGGCCCTTCCTCTTAGTTCAGAGGAAGCGCTGATTAACACATCACATGTGGTTCCCGGTGGAAGTTTCACCGTCTGTGCGACACTTGCTACACTACTGATAACTCTCAGCACACATTGTGCTTTGATATTATAGGGACTCTGTATGGACAATTCACCTGTCTTTGGGTTCAACATCATCCCGAACAGGTCGGCAAAGTCCATCCCTATGATACCATCATCCTCGATCTCAGCAATGGTTGGGGAGAATACAAACTCCTTCCCCACCACTGAGATACACAGGAAAGTACGTCCAAACGTCCGCAATCTGCTACCGTCGGCTGTGCACACATTTACCCTCATTTTAAGGTCGTCATTTGTGCCCAGCAGAAGAGTGTAGACCTTCCGAGAGATGATGGAGTGGCTGGCTCCAGTATCTATCAGAAATTCCCCGACTCTACCCTTCACAGAAGCGGCTAAATACCACCTTTTTCCTCCATTCAATGAAGGGTTACTAGTGAACTTCTGTAAGTCACTCTCAGTACCTAGATCTAATCCACGCCCTCTTATGTATTCCAGGCAAGGGTGATCTAGGGGGAGCCTGGTTCCACAAACCATTGCACTATACTCCTCCGCATCAGCACCGGGTTTCCCCGACTCATTTCCCGAATGTATGACTGGAATGCTGATGGCCCCGGCCCCAGGGTTCTCAAGCTGCGCCTGCTTGTCCCCCTTTTGTCCGGGCGTCACTACTGAGTGTGAACTTACTCCTGTTCCGTCAGGAGTATCATGGCATATTTCCTTCGGGATCTCTGAGTCGCCTTCCTCAGGCATCCCCTTTAATTTTCCGAGTTCTTTCCGGAGAATCGCATCACAGGTTTCTCAGCTGTGCATGAGGAGGCATAATGCCCCTTCTCCTGACATCTGTAGCATGTTACAGTACTCAGTTCGGGTTTAACCTTCCGTTCCTGTTTCTTATCAAATAATGCCATCATACGCTGCATCATGGCTTCTACCAATCCGAGGGACTGGTCGGGTTCCGATTTCTTCGGAACATTGGGTTCTGGTGGACCCGAGGGAGGTTAGGAAGGGGTTTTTGAATTGTCCCCTGGAGGTTTCTCTGGCTTTTTGCTAGAGGATGATTTGTCAAAAGGTTTCCGCCTTTTGTTATCACCGGACTTTTTGTCCCGGCGCTTCCCACTGAAGGCTACAGCCCCAATGGTCTCTTCTCCTTCGGAATCCTCACCCGAGGATCCCCCGCTGCTGCTATAGTCAACTACCGCTGACATTCAGGATTGGTTGGGCACCAATCCGGCAAGAAGAATTTTCTTCTTCTCATAACCATCTATGGCTAAAAATAGATCTGCTAGGGAGGAATCGCTTTTCCAAGCTTTTCTGGTTAGTTCCTGATGATCAGGGTCACTCAGTCCGCTAATAAACCGGACAAAGAGAGTCTCGATATAGTAATCGGCGTCTCTAGCCCATTCGGGTCTTGCCTGATGCAGAATCCGTTGAAGCTCTAGACCAAATATCTTTGGGGACTCTTTTGGTTTCTGGGTTCGTCCCTTGAAGACCAACCAGTGATCCACGGTCACCAGGTTCCCAAAAATATATACAGCAGTACTTTTGAGCTGATCATATGTACCCGAAGGGCCATATGTACTTCTCCATTGGGAGACGGCTGATTTACCTGGCCCATTATTTAGCCAGATTACGAAGGCTCCTAATGAGTCTTCTTTAGACCACCCATTGTATTTGCAGTCATCCACAAATATTTGGTATTCATCTTTCCAGGGTCCTTTCCCTTTGTAGGGTTTGGTGATCCTGGCGGTGCGCTGGGCACCCCTGGTGGCCCCCTCTATCAGCTGATCTGATAGATTCCGGCTCCAGTCCATTATTTCAGTGGCATCTTGTCCCCGGCTATAGCTATCTAAGCCAAGGCTCTTGATACAAGGATCAGTATCATAAACCTGTCTCAGTCCGGGAGCCATTGAGGTTCTTCGAGTCAATGGTCGGACTGGAGAGACTGGTTCGCACCCGGCAAACCGGATGGGTTGAGGCCGAGAAGTGGTACCCGGATAAGGGGGAACACTCCCGGTGGTTGTCTGGTCATGGGTTTGGGGTCTAGGCCGACTTCCCTGACCAGTTGTAGGTCGATCAGGACTATCAGTACGGGGGTACTGTCGGTTCTGATCCCTAGACCATCCAGCAGAAGGTCCTTCCCCGGCTCTCTTGCCTCGGGTTGCATGCCCCCGGGTTTGATTTCCCGGAGTTCTCCCTTCTCTGGTCTCTGCCTTCTGGTTATGATGAAAAACCAGGTCACCCCAATTATCATAACCATACCACCCCCCCTGTTGATCCTCATGGGTGGTGGTGTTCTTGCTCGTACCCAAAGGGGGTGGAACAACTTCATACTGAGATGGACTATCCCCAGCGAAGGGGTTCAAGGTGTCATAACTATCGACTCCCGACGCACTTCCCGCGGAGTATGCCGTCGCAGCAGGGGGAGCAGATGTATAGTAGACATCTTTCTCTACCTGTCCTCCGGAAGGGTATCGGATGGTGGGTTTTAGAACTCCTTGGAGTGGAGGGTTCTCCACTCCTTCCCCAGGGGTGAGGGTCACCTCTGGGTCAGGTACCTTCTGGTTACCTAGGTAGAGTTCCAACTCTACCCGTCTGGCTTCCAGTATAGATACCGCCTGCATGCTCTCGAGCTTCTTCTGATCTAACTCTTCGTTTGCTTCTATTATAGCAGTTCTTACTGCCTCATTGTCCTCGACCTGCTGGTTGCGAGCGTCCTTGGCGGCATGCCATTCCCTAGAGTATCTTTCTAGGTCCGCCTGATACTGTTGTTGACAGGCATAAGACTTCCGGTTAGCTTGACCAAGCTCGGATAATCTTTTCTTTTCTTCTCTCAGGATTTCCTGATTTTTCTCCATCTGGTCTTGGACCAGTTGGTTGTCACGGGTCAACTGATCCGTTCTCCACTCCATATCCTGATGGACCTGCTATTCTCTAAGATGTACCTATCCCTTTCAGAGATCAACGAAACCAATTCGTCTTGCAGAGCATCGTACTGCTTGTTCATTTCTTCCTTGTTCCGGTAATCGTTGTCCCGGTCCAAAGTGTCGTCCTGATTAAGATCAAGTCTGGTCCCGACGATGGGACCTCCTTCGGGTACGACCCGAAGGGGTTGTGGCGGTATTTCTAATACCGTCGGGTCCAGAAATGAGCCTTTCTGGTTCGCTCTTTTCTTTCCTCCGGGAAAGAAAACGGAGTCAGTTGTGTTGAACAAAGAACGCCAAGTGTTCAACATGATTTGACCCTGAGTGCAAGTGGCAATGAAGTTTGGTGTGAACCCCCTCGCCTCCTCCGGATCCATCTGGTCCACCCTGGTGGACTCCAGTTCTCCTTCTTCCAAGGTCGCTCCTGGATTTAAAGCTCCTTCGGTTTCACGCATGAAACCCTCGAAGCTGGTCGGAACAACTGGGTTGTTCCGCTCCGGGACGTTACCGTCCCCATACTTCCCTACTCCGGCCAGGTTCACCTGACTGCTACTCGAAACTGATCCTGGTCACGGCACCAGTGTAGTGGTTCGGAATCTCAGAAAGAGAACAAGAACGTCAGTTTCCAAGTGCGAAGTAGAAAGCGTGTTTTATTCAACGTATCCCTATTACAATTGAATCTAGTCTTAACCCGAAGGGTAAGACGAAGCAGTCCTGGTTCAATCTAGTGATTGCGGTAGGGTAATGCTGGGAGTCAGCCGGGCCTGCACTGACTGGAGACTATACGAGGAGGGGAGGTTTATATACCCCATTTGGATGTGAAATGGACATGGTCACGTGTCGGTTGGCTCCCGCCTGAAACGTGGTGCGCAGTACCCGAGAGAGGACAGTCGCCCCCTCTGGGATACCGCCCACACTAACGCCAGGCGGGAACAACCCGAACTTAACCCTCCTCGGTCACCTGGATATTAATGATTACCGTAGGGCACCATTGGGTGCGGCAGTTAGGTTATTATATTAAAGTGAAAATTGTCTATGATCTCAAAATTTAAAAAAATTATCGTCACAATATTTCCCAATCCTGATTTCTATTTTGTGTCCAATAGTCGGGCCTTTACTCACTGCCCCAATGGCCATTCTGACATTGTTTGTCGTCAGAGTGAACCGCGAGCAAATAATCACTTACCTCTATGGATAGGCTGACCCACTGATGCTGAGAAGAAGTAATCAGCTGTTCATCCACCTTAGTCTGTCTGTCCTGTCCTCCTGCCATGGAGGCGACAGTATGTATGCTTACTCAGATGTTTTTGAGACATGCACTGGGATAGCATTGTTCAGCTTTGACGTAACGTGCGGGTCAATGCTCACTTCAACACTACAGTACTTTATATTCTTTGTCCTATGAACTATGAGAACATTAGAAATGCATTTAATCAGATTGCTAATGGTATTTGTACTGCAAAATTTAGTAGGTCAACTTTTCACTACAAAAGTCTCTATCAGGTGCATTGTACTACACTATATATGTATTACAGTATTGAAGTTGGGTATGAAGGGGATGTTAAATCATTAGTTTTGTCAAAAAAATGACAGGGACAGGCTCAAACTATGTATTTGGGTCCCAAAACTTGGGAAATTATGAATTCTTTTTTTTAAACACGCCTGGCCCCTGTTAAGGGTGCCCAAAGAAGGGCCAAATAGTGGGGGAATAAAGGCCCAAATTTGGTCTTTCACATTCCTACTCAAATCTCACCACACATTCTTGAGAATGGTCAGATAAATTAATATAGGACCCAATGACACTTTTTCAAATCATATTGTTCTTGCTATAGAAGTACTTCCCCCCTCTCTGAGGGGGAGTCATTCTTGTTAGAATACTGATTTTAAGTGTTGTAGCAATGTCCATCCTATCTAACTATTTTGCTATTTAGCATAGTGTCTGTCTTAAAAAGCAGCAGCAGGGGCTTACAGTCAGTCAGAGTCAACGTTTTGGACATTAAAATTCACATTTAAAAAATGCTAATCTACAGAATGAATGAACACGTACTTGCCAGGGATAAGAATTGCTTTGAATTGATTTGGGTTTGGGGTATGTATAGATTCATAAAGCATAATGTGTTGTAATGTCTATAAAGTTAATAGCATTACAAGAAACTGTACCTGTAGGCTAAAATGAAAACTGGAGCACCCTAATTTTTCCAAAGAGTCATTGTTATGGACATTGGGCGAGACACATTTCTTTAAAGGCTAGCTGATGTGAAAAAATGGGAATAAATATTTCCGTAAAAACTCATGAAACTGATAGGTAACACATATATAACTGATTGTTAAGCATTGTACAGGTTTTCTTGGCCATCGGAGACCAATGAAAATGAAGAAAAGAGACTGGAACCCTGGTCTTGGGTTAGTTTTTGACTTTGGAGGTCATAAATTTTGGTCCGACAAATGAAAACATTTTTTCTTGAAGCCTGATCTACTAAGGATGAATTGGATAATAGGTAAGACTGCCAAAGTTCAAATAACTCTGTCAGACCAAGAAGCAGCTGTTATTTAAATTGTTCATCTTAATGTTCAATATATGTGATTTTCTACACACAATTCATCATTGATGTTATTTTGACCTCGCTGTAACTAGGGGGGGTGGTTAACACAACATTTTTGGGGGGCCCATCCTAAAATATGGTACTGATCGTCGCGAACAAGAATATCACCTTCGTTTTTGAATTTGAGGAGGGGGTGACGAAGGGGGTTACAGTCCTCAAATTCAAAAATGAAGGTGATATTCTTGTTCGCGACGATCAGTACCATATTTTAGGATGGGCCACACAATCTTAACTCGAATTTTCCAGATTTACCACCCCCCTACTGTACCGGCTTTATATAATGATGAACATGAAATATAGATGTGAATCAAATTAAAGAGCCTAGAGTGTTCACTCTTGGCTAAAGCAAAAAGACCTAGTATGGTGCAGATGGTTTATGCCATTGCTCATGGGAGGTGAAAACCACTGGAGAACACCAACTGGTACATATATATGTGGGGTCTGACTCATGAACACTTAGAGTCCTTAAAAAACAAAAGTAGTGGTGACTGAAAGGTCATCTGGAGGAAGAAGGACTCCAACCCAAGGCCTTCAGATCCCATGACCAATGCTCTAACACTAAGCTATCCTAGGGTTGGTAGACCAGAGAATCAGTGAAAATTGTGGTCTTTTCTGGTTTTGATAACAGCCTTGAAAAGGGCGGAGGGCTATGTCTCAATTTGAATTTCAACTTATTTCATTTTTTGAAAAATTAACTCAATCTTAACAGGCAGTATTTAAAAAAATACTCTTCAAGATTGATAAGACCTTAGTTTGCATGACTTTTCGTTGACACTATGTTGACCTTTCTTGTTTCACTTAATCAAGTTTTCATAATCATTTCTTGACAGTGCACTTATTGTGATAGACAGAGTAATGACAAGGCACCCGACTACCTCCAGCGTATTCCTCCTGCCATATAAATTGTCACTGAGCACAGTGTACTGCAGAATCATGTCAAATACACAGCCAATGTTGAAAACAAGCATCACTTGCATTGGACTTATCATGAGGCAGGCATGGTTCAGTGTTATCATTCCTAGTGTTGCCATTACAGCATGTGCCGCTATCAGTAATATAGAGGACCAGTTAGTGACAAGAACAGGCTGCTCTAGGTACAAACAGCACAGAGTGTGTGGTAGTATGCTTAAAGACAAAGTATAGAACGCTAAGATACCTTGGTGTATCTCTTTCAAATACTCACTAGTCAGAGTGACAATGACTGCATATACTCCTCCAGAAAGGACAGTTGCAATGTATCCAAGCAGCAGCAGCAGCCCTTTGTTAAATGTTTCTCTTATTGTTGTAACTGATGCGTCAACTGAGGCATTACATGGGGTGACTGTGTGGGATACATTTTCCAAAGCTACAGATTTAGCAAAGTCTGGGATGAAACCTTGATTGAACTCCAACCAAGGCTGAATGAGCAGAAGCACTCCTACTACACAGCCAAACATTGATGTCGAGACAAGAAGGCTGCATTTCTCTTTAAACCAGACCATTGATATGACGGTCATAACAACTGTTTGGGAGACATAAGATAAAGAAGCGCCATGGCTCAATGGTAAAACGGATACCGCGAAGTAAAACAGTACATTATGGACCATGGAACATGCTGTAAAGCTGAGTATTGGCCAGACCAGGTGTGTTGGCACTCTCAGGCTGATCCCAGAAAAGTAGAGAGGCAAACTGGCAAGCAGTGCTCCACCAACATATCGAAAAATCCCAAGTTGGAAATCTGGTAACGTTCGCTGTAGGCTCTGCACAGCTACTGAAGATAGTGCAAACATGAATACGGAGGCTACCACCATTGTATAGCCAAGAAGGGTCTTCTTCCAATTGGCTACCATTTCTCTATGTAGTCTTTACTCCTGTGGTGAAATAAATAGCAAAGGAGTGTTTGTCAGTGGATGTGTAACACTAATTCTGGCAATGTTGCAGTATTTTTTAACCTATGCCATTGTATTGGATACAGTGGACTTTGATCCATTATTAGTATGGAAACCATTGGTTTTGGCAGTAAGGTTATTATTTCAAACTGAAAATTGTCAGGGGTCTCCTCACTGCAATTGCATTCATGTAACATGTTAAGAAAGGGAATAGCACATTGAAAGACTATGCAGTGCTTAAATGGTTGACTCTTAACCGATGTGACATCAGAAATCATCACTTACCTCTATGGACAGACTGACCAGTGATGTGGACCAGATTTAATCAGATGTTCATCCACATTAATCTGTATGTCCTGTCCTTCTGCAGTGCACTAGTTTATTCACGTTTTTGAGACACATACCCTAGTAGCAAACACACTGTGGCCCCGGACGGGGCCAGACTGTGTTTGCAAGTCTGGCCCGGAGTGGGCTAATCGACGGGCTCCCAATGGTTTAGGGCACTGGGCTTTGGTCTGGCCCCGTGCGGGCTTCCCATATTGGGCACAGATCAGGTTTTGGACGGGCTTCCAACTTTGGGCTCAGATTGGTTTTTGGACGGGCTGAAAGTGGGTTCAGATCGGTTTTTGGACAGGTTGAAAGCGGGCTTAGATCGGTTTTTGGACGGGTTGAAAGCGGGCTAAGATCGGATAATTATGGGTTTTCAGAATCTATTCAATCATTTTCCAATGATTTCTTGTATTTGTTGAACCAGATATCCTAGGTCCTGCTAATCAACCCAAGGCATAATCATACTCTTTCTACCCAATAATGGAAGTATCAAGCAGGCCTATTATCATCAGGTTTGAGCCACATGCAGCATAGACAAGTGTCTATGGTGCACATTGGCCTTCAAAGCCATAGTTCATACCTACATGGGGCACATGAGTCTTGTATTAAGATTGTAATGCCACAGAAATAGTGTTTACACTGGATAGCTGCTTAGAGAACCTCCTTTTCATCATTCAAATATATATTCTATCTTATTTCCAAACTGTGAGAACATCTATCTATTGTTTCCTATTCTACATCACTTTGACATTTTATTGTATTATTATATAATGTCAATTTCATCTGGCTTTGTTGGAAAACTCTAGATATTGTATAGTAGTGACATCTGGTGGCAATCATCAGAACTATTAGACCAGTTGCCCTGTCCAAACCCAACCTCAGCCCTCATCGGCCTGGAGTGAGCTAACCGAAGGGCGCCCGTTGGTTTAGGGCACTGGGTTTTGGTGTGGCCCCAAGTGGGCTGCCCGAATTGGGCTCAGAACGGGTTTTGGACGGGTTTCCTGTCATCTGGCCAACATGAACCCAAAGCGGGTAGCCCTCTTTGAAACTGATCTGAGCCCAAATCGGGCAGCCCGCTTTGAAACTGATCTGAGCCCAAAATGGGCAGCCCGATCGGGGCCACACTTCAGCCCAGCCATCTGCCCAACATGAAACCCAGCTCAGTTTTGCCCGACTTCAAACAGCCAATCCGAGCTAAAACCAAACTGGCCCCGTGCGGGCTTGCTACTAGGGTACTCAACATTGACACACCATGCGGGTGAATACCCACTTTAACACTATTGTATTACATATTCTTTGTCATTAACTATGATAACATAAATAATGCATTTAATGTGATCAAGTGTATTTGTACTGCACAACTTAGTAGGTCAACTTTCCAGTACAACAGCAAGTATTGTCGTTTGATCCCCTTGGTTGGAATTCTCCAACATGTTCGTTGTACTACACTGTATTAGTATTGCAGTATGGAAGTTGTATATGAGGGGGATGTTAAATCATTAATTTTCCTGGCGTCTGTAAAGGGTGTCCAAAGATCAGCTGTATAGGGGGGGGGGAAGCCCAAAAATTAGGTTTTTCAGAATTCGGGTCAAACCTCACTGCATATTCTTGAAAATGGCCAGAAAGCTTAATTTAATTACCCAACAGTAAGGGAGACTATCAATGAAGGATCTGAAAGGAGAACAATTCATACTAGTCTATAAATTTAAGAAAGTTATAGATTCATGGGGAATGTCGCCATATAATACTGTTACACATAATAAGGATAAGTGCATCTAATATTGTGCTACTTATATGCAATGAGTATCATAGTTTCTTTTTTATCAAGACTTTAAAGGCATTAAGGTTTCCAACTAAAGTGTATTCAGTCTTAAGCCTATTCCACACCATAATTGCTCTAAACACACAGCATCTAATGACTATTGGTTTTAATGTCCGTGGTACATGCAGTCTTTTACCTTCATGTCTACTTGTTGGTATAGGTCTACCATTTACATATCTAATTAAATTAATATCTCTTCTACTGTCAAGTCTATGACAGTGGCTCATGGTGTGTATCGGAGCTGTGGTATAGACATAGCTGTACCCGGTAAACGGTCCTCAAACACATTAGCCAAAGAGCACTAATTGACAGAAAATGCTATAACAATGCTTCTATAGATTATCATTCAATTTCTATTCATCATAAATGATAGCTATGCCCACATGTCTGTTGTATTTGTGCTATATTCATTCGACTATTATAATCCAATAAATGCACTCGAAAGCCTTCCATCAATTCTACAGTCATGCATACCGAAAGGTTTTAAGTGTATCGGTTTGTTTTAAAAGAGATGCATATTTTGACAGTTCTCAAGCCAAAAAAAATTGTTTGAAAACCTAAATTTATTTTTCTTGGTTGAACTATGCCAATATATAGCGGCATAAGTGTAACTTCAAAACAGTTTCCATGGTAACTATACCAAAGTGGTGCATACTGCTATTTGCTTCCTGACTCTACAACAAATATGTGATCCGGGCATGGGGGGGGGGGGGTATGTGCCCTCATTCAAGCAAGTACTGCTTAGAGGTCTCTCTTTTTTGGGGTTTCCATCAAGGAAGAATCTCGATTGGCACCGCCGAAAGGCTCTTTCAGGGCATTGCATGAAGCATTCTTTCTTTTCTTTAAAAGAGATATATGTGCTTTGTTATGAAGTGCAAAACTTAACACCACATTACAGTTCTATAATTTGTTATTATTACTTGAATTGCGTAATATTGATGCCAGCAGAAAACTTCCCCAATAGTTTTGTGGACTTGGTGAGATGAAAAATGAAAGTTGCATGCCGACAATTATTTTTTAGAAAATTGACCAGATACATTAGGCTCACTCTCACCAAATCAGTGCAACTAAAATGTGGCCGTACATGATCGGTGGCCATACATGATCGGCGGCCGTACATGATCGGAAAACTATAAAATCCACCATTTACCCCATGCATTCCGCTATTTAACTTATCTAACCATACCTACTGGCTGTAATGTATTTTTGGGGAGATTATTAAGAAGGAAAAACTCCCAAAATATTTTATAATATGTAAAAGGGAGTGCCTCAATGTACAGCCGATCATGTACATCACATGACGTAAATGACCGGCTTAGAATGTCATGTAAAATTTTCTTATTACCCACTGCTGCATATGTCTTTGATAATACATGTTAAGACTTACATCATATATACACCTTATTATGATTGATTTATGTTTTAAATATGGTTGGAAAGGGTAATTAAGGCAATCAATAGATCATGTATGTCATGTGACATACATGATCGCCATTGAAATGTCATGTAAAATTCCCTTCAATGGTCGCTTCTACACATGTCTAAAATCGTACATGTCAAGACACACATCATATGTACACCTTGATAAGATTTATATATGATTTATCATGGTCAGAAAGGGTAGGGCAGCCAATAGATCACCGATCACTTGAAGAATGCCCCCTACAATGTTATACCAACCCCACCCCCTCATCTCATCTCATCTCATTCTTTATGTTTTGTATTTTATGTAAGCAAATATACCTCAAACTACTATGTCTGAAAACCCAACTGTGATATGACTACACCTTGTCTCGCCATAACCGACTTATATATGTATGATAATTGTAATTTATTGAAATGACGGGGGACCTTGCGGAAGAAAGGCAATGCGCCTAAGCTAGGATGAATCATCTACTATTGTATTTGTTTCTTTTACCCAATAAAACACATTAAAAATATGTCACTGATCATGTACGTCACATGACGTACATGATCGGTATTGAAATGTCATGTAATATCATCTTAATAGTCGCATCTACACATTTCTAACATATTACATCTCAAGACACACACCATATGTACACCTTGGTAAGATTTATTTATGATTTATCATGGTCAGAAAGGGTAGGGCAGCCAATAGATCACCGATCATGTACGTTACCGATCATGTACGTCACCGATCATGTATGTCACCGATCATGTACGGCCACTGATCATGTACAGCCACCGATCATGTACGGTCATTTTTCACTTGCATTGATTTGGTGAGAGTGAGCCATTACCACAGTGTTGTCCTATAATGAGATGCAGACCATTGCATCAAAAGAAAATATCACTTCAAACCCTGGGACTCCCTCCCCACCCCCTTTCTTGAAGGCATGTATCGCGGGAGCAGCCAAGGTGAGAGACCTTCACACTCGGCAGCAATGCACATGCCAGAAGTGGGTGATATACAACGGCTTAGTGTAGCAATCCCGCTCACTATAGTGACTAAATATAAATAATGTTAAGCAGATGCAAACAAGAAAACCACATCATTCTATGGCAAAATTATGAAAGCCCTTCCTTTCCACTTCTGCAAACACAACACTGCCGACCTTTTATTGCACTGGTACTGCAGTTCTGTATACTGTCATTTTGTATACAGTAACTACAGTGCCTTTATGGCCTAGGATGGCATATTTATCTTTATTTTATAGGTAAGCTATCCAGTTTCTGTACTCAGCCTGTATTTCATTTGATAAAAATCCCTGAGGGGTCCTTTCTGCCTTTGGCTAAAGCACCATGGATCAGGCCCATTGACTAGATTACTGTGTGGTTCAGTTTCAAAGGGGTATAACCAATGTGACATCAAACCATGTGAGCTGCTGGTAATATGCCTGCATACAGTGTGTACTGCTCAGAGCAGCTCCAATTACTCTGGTGTTGCCAAACAGACCCTGCACATAGAACATATTGACTCTAGGGGAACATATACGTGATATATATTATGATAGTAGAATGGATAAACAATGACTTATGACATGAGAAGGAAAAGCTGAGTGTGTTTCTCTAGCAGATTACATTTTTCATGGAATGTGAGAAGATGGCAGTGTGTACAAAACACTGTTACCCGGCAACCCTAGTGACGCCGCAGTGCAGAGGGTACAAGATTTACTCCTTCCCGCTCAATAAACATATACACTGAGAGAAGAAGTAGGATCACTGTAACTCTCAAATGGGAGTCCAGCCCCGATCACTGAGGTAACTCTCCCCACAACACTAGAGTGACTCCCAATCATTAGGGAGTCTTACTCTTAGAACAGAGTCATTATAGAGTCATTATAGAGTTATTTTAGAGTCCTGCTAACGTTTAGGAGTCACATGAGAGTCCTGGGGAGAGTTACCTCAGTGATCACGCCGGGAGTTACAGTGATTCTACTTCTTTTCTGTGTGTAGCCGGATAACTTATATGAAACAATAAAATGAATCCTATCCCTTACAAGCATCTTTGTATAGTTTTAAAACGGTTGGAGGTCTTTTGTAGGCTAGAAAGTATTAATATGACCTTATTCAAACAAATATTAATATATCCCATAGTACATGATGCCTCTGATTTAACTGCCGTCTTCCAGCAATGGTTCCTGTCGACAAGATAAAGGGTTAACATATTTCATTGGTTCATCTTCATATCTGACAATGCCGCTGACATCTAATGAATTAACAATGCAATCATCATGTCATCAGATATGTTTACCTGAGATAGTTGCATTAACCCCTGTTACTATGAAGCGAATTAATATTCCCGCCGGCCATTGTGTGATCTATTTGTACACCCTTTTTGTGATCAAATAGGGCTGCCAGTATCTAGGGCCTAGTTTTAATTTGGGACCAGGAGCAGTATGATAGATAAGGCTTCCATTCAGATTATAATTAACTTAAAATTAAAACAGATAATTAAACAGCTGCTGCGGGCTGGTGGATGATATTATATCACGAGCCGGGGGTAAAATGCTGTAATGAGGTTTAAATTGAATCATTTTAAATGATTACTGCCGGCTACGGAATATTAGAAGACGTTTTTGTTGTCTGCCACTATTGAACCTTAATGAACACAAGTAGCACCAACTGATGGATCATTACTGATCCATGCATAAACTGCTACAGCATTATCTTTCGTGTTTTTTTCACCTTTGCGGGATAGATCACAAAAATTAGAGTTTGATATCCTGTATTTTTGGCAAAAGATCCATGGATGCCATCAACAATAATCTCTCTCCTTCTACTTTAGTGGTATACTGGTAGACTGCTAAATTAGCGGAGCTGCTTGAACCCTACATGTAATAGGCTCAGTCTCACAACTTTGTAACAATTGGATTGTCTTTGACTGGGTGACGTCTTTGACCAGGTGACGTCTTTGACCGGGTGACGTCTTTGACCGGGTGACCTCTTTGACCGGGTGACCTCTTTGACCGGGTGACGTCTTTGACTGGGTGACGTCTATGTCTGGAAGGCTAGAAAAGGCTTTTTTTTCCATATCTCTTCCATTTGAAAAAAATATGCCAACGGTTAATGCATAATGCTTTGTACAGTGTATCTCTTAAAAATCCACATGATATAAAAAGGGACATTTTTGATTGGGCAGAGGTAAAAATAAAACATAATCTTATAATGCACGTAAAAGGGCCTTCATATAAATATAACAAAGTTTTAATAAATTTCCTTTCATATAGTGTGAAAATATCCTTTGACTTTTTCCACCCATTTCTTGCTATATATGTCTAATTTATGCTATAATAACGCTTCCCAGTCAAAGACGTCACCCGATCAAAGATGTCACCTGGTCAAAGACATCACCCGGTCAAAGACGTCACCCAGCCAAAGACAATCCAAATGTCGTGAGACTGAGCCAATAGTTAAGATAACCGTGATATGTTTCACCTACACTATGTACTGATGACTGCATAAATTCACAGGCTTTGATCTAGGTGAGAACATTCCCCCATCCACATGAGAAAAACCAAGAAAGAATTCTTGCTTCCTAAATTACATCGCGAATTTCCCTAGAGAAAACTATGTCTGGTGTAGGCATCATTATAATTCAACATATCGTCTACATTCAATAAACTGATTGCAAATGTAAGATTATTGAAGCTTTATATATAAATACTGAATGCATTTCAAATATTATCAATAAGGCAAAATATATCTGGCATTTGTAACAATGGATTTTGACAACTCATTACACAGAGTATTAGCAATGAATAATTAAAAAAAAATATATAAACTGGAAGTAGGAAACTTGCACATACCTTTCACATAACAACGTGGGTTCAAATTGAAAGATGAAGAAGGTCTCTTCGAGTGAGCACCAGCTGTTGTAGGGGCTCCTTACCTGGTCATTTTGATTATTATTTAATTAAAGACTCATGAGTTGCAGTGGGAGCTAGGCGTTAATGCCTCCTTACATTACTATAGGGGTCTATTTGACTGTACCAGTGCATTTTCAGATGATCATTCTAAACACTCATTGACCACTGAGTTAGACGGGATGTTGGGCAGCCGATCCCAAATTATACTAAAATGTATCACATTAGACCTCCAATTAGCCAATCCAGGCCCAGTTTAATGTTTGCAATTGTACTAATAGTGTTATTTATTAGCAACTACAAGTATTTACTAGCCCATCCAATGGCTTAGCATGGAAACCATCCTACCACTGGTCAGCTGATAAAAACAATTGGGTTCATGGCATGAAGTCAAAGAGGGTCAATACATGAAGATAGAGAATATTCATCTTTCATATTTGATTGGCATAGTTGCTGGGTACGATAGTTTTCGAGGTGGGGGGTGAGGATTTGGAGCCCTCTTGAGATGAAATCTTACAAAACCTTTTAAACAATGAGCACTTCCATACTTCAGTCTAAATATTTAAGAGGAACTAGACAGAGCCTGCATCCACAGACCACAGCATAAGAGTACAATCAATGGTATGCTGAGAGCCCTATCAGCAGTGGTGATAGGGTCAAATGGGAGTCCATCCCCGATCACTGAGGTAATTCTCCCCACAACTCTAAAGTGACCCTCAATCATGAGGGAGTCTTAGAATAGGAGTCATTATAGAGTTAGTCATGCTACTCTTAGGGAGACACTTTAGAGTCCTGGGGAGAGTCACCTCAATGATCAAGTCGGGAGTCACAGTGAGTCTACTTCTTTTCTCTTTGTGTATTTAAAGCCCTATGTGAAGCCTTATCAAGGGGTACCAAGTTGGCAGCCTGTCTATTGTGGGCCATAATAGGTCCAGTCGATAAAGGATTTGCAGTTTCACTCTCTTATCATTGTGGAAGCATTCGGCTCTCTTTCTGAGCCCTCGACATATCTGGAGGCAGGGAAGTGCCTGGCCATACAACTAGCAGAAATCTACAGCCTTAGCCCCATACGTTCTTAATACGTAGATTACAGAGTGACTTTGAGATTCATTCTACACAGTAAGGCTTGGATGTAATTGATTCCTCAAAAATTGCATGGGCCATTGGGCTCAATAGAAACACTCCTCTGCATTTATCCATGTACTTTGAATACTAAGAGGAGAAACAGGTCGAGTTTTGCAGAATGTAGAGTCTTTACTAGCTGTTTTACTATTCCTGGTTGCTGGCTGCTTGGGACAATTATATACCTCACTAGGCATTTGGCACAATCAGTTCTTGACCAATGTTATCTATTCTCTGATGGTTTAGTCCATTAGGGACAGTTTCCACTACACTGATTAAAATATGTACTACAAGCCAATTGTGTCTAAACTGAGATGGTATGGTTTAGAAAATGTATATAGCTAAAGTCAGTGGTATATATAATCAACTGTTTACTGTTATCATTGGTTCCGATTGGCATTTATGCTCGCCAATACAGACCTGACCTGAGAATAAAGCTTGTTTTATTTAACAACCTGCTTTAATAACAGTCTTCAATTCTGATTGTAATCTTTACATTAATATATGTCGCAGTGCAGTAGATTCAAAAAGCCATCATCCGTGGCTGCCACAATGACATCAGACATACTTAATGATGCTACGGAGACAATTGTCCTACCACAATGTAATTTCAACATCATATGATATGCTTTCCAACAAAAAAACAACAACATAAAAAGCAGGACAAGGAAAAAAAATCTTTCTGCAGACACTGTCAATCTGGACACTCGTTGAGGCAGAATTTGAAAACTATAAAAACAGTTTTTCCTTTGAACAAATGACAGATCAGAATATGAGTATGATATATCCAGAACCATTTTTCAAACTTTTCTTTAAATTTTGGTAAAGGTTGAGTAGGAATCTAATTTCATATTATGCTGTTACCATATACTATTAAAAACAAGTAAACAGTGAAGGTTACATTTAAAGGGCTTCTGTGTTCCTTGAACTAGTATATGGCTCTGGGCTCACAGCAATCAGTTTTCCCTTTTAAATTGGGCCTACCCGCGTGTCTGCTGTAACATTTCACTTTGTCAGTAGGGCTACTAGCTTTAGATGGCTCTACATTAGCTCTGGGTACCCACAATGACTCTAGGCTTTAGGCCAAGAATAATTACACCGTTAGTAGGATCAGCAAAAGAGCAAACCATTCTGAAAGCCGGTTCCAATTTTACAATTCCAACCTCACTTCTTATAACCTAAAAATTTAGCCAATTCTTATGACAGATGATTTTTGGCTGTTTTAATCTGGTCTCAAACAGAAGAACAGTCACAAGCACTTCTTGTCCCTCAAGGTCTTTTCATGGATATCTGCCGTAAAGCCCCTCGGTTGGGGCAGGGTATTGTAAGCCGGATAAAGCGTCTCACATACTCAGTGCCAGAGTCAAGCTCTTCCACTGTGTTCAGGGGGAAATCCCAAGTCTGAAGGAATCCAAACAAAGAGTGTTGTTGGTCATGTAAGGGACTAGGGAATAGCATGGCCATTTTGCTGCATATTTGTCATTGAATGTTGGGTTGGTCCGGGTGGACTAGTAGACGAGGATGTGGCTTGCTTTACCGAATGTGACACAGAATGAGGGAGAGACTTTCCTCCAAATGATTTTGTTCAAGGAAAACAGTCCCCTCCCACTTTGGGCTCGATGCATAACTCCCTCGGTGGCCTTGTGACCATGGTAGAGAGTTAGACACATGGCTAGCAATACCGGGCATATTTTTCATTGAGTATCTTATGAACACATAACGTTTGTTCAGTAACCCAAGCTACCAGTTTTGCAACACTTATAGTGAGTCTAGTCCCTAAAAGAACATCGAATCCAAGTTGTGCAAACAGAAAAAGATCAAGAAAAGGACTCTTTTGCTGATAGCACTTGTAGGACCCTCACTGTCTGTGGAGGAGGTGAGGGGAACCATTTGACAGGAAAGATAGTGGCCCCTCTGGACCCGTTGATAAGGCGGCTCTGTTGTCATGTCAGCCAGGGATGCCTCAACCCTGAGCTTCCCACAGACAGACACAGCTGCTCAGAGTTAGGGAGTGGTCATTTTTTAAACAAAGGCGGGGGAAGGGGGGTTGGTGGATTTTCACGCAAGTGGGTCAGAATTCTTTTGGTCCCCCCAAGGGGAGGGATCAAAATGTTTTCAGTCCCCCAAGGCAGGTTGAAATTGAGCGAGGCCGACCCCTTTGAGCTACAGTAAAGTGCTGGCTTTTTCGCTAAAAAAGGGGTGTAATTTCTTTGGCCCTCCCCTGAGGAGGGGCCCAAATTAGTTTCGTGGCCCCAGATCAAGGGGTCCAAATTTTATTGGTCCCCCCCAAAATCCCCAACCCCCATAAGAAGTTGGGAGGTGGTCACATCATACTGGGTGATTTCTCGGACACTCCCTTTAGTTACGAAATGCCTTTGGCTTCTTTCCCAGGCTTTTCCTTTAGTAAAGGCACGATCTAGGTCCATGCTCTTTTAAATTAGCTCTTCGATAGCGATGTCTTCTTCCTTAAAGGCTGTCGATGGTTTAAGCTTGAATCCATGGGATCTTAACGTTTATTAAACAACATTGGATGATACTCATCAAACTATTCCTAACTATACCAGTTGTGTTAAATAACTTTCATGAGCTGCAACCACCATATAACAAAATGATTAATACAATAATAGATAACGTTTCCTTAGGGCTCTAAATCATCACAAAAAGCTATAACATTAAAAACGTTTGTGACGTTTACAAGACATACTACATTTCTTTGGTAGCTGGGTTGGTGCTAAGAACTAACGCTACACAAAGTAAAGCTGCCTAAATGAAACCACAGGCGAAAGAGAATTAGTAAATGATCCCATCATCCCAGTGGGCACAGAACATTGAATCAACATTGATAAAGGGTTGTCAATGTTGATTCACTGTTGATGCAATGTTGATTCAACATTAAACTGAATTTTGTGCCCACTGGGATGGGGCATGGAACCCCCTATGTTTATACCCCCCAACCACTACACCTTGGTAAAAAAAAAAAAACAGGACTCTCATGATCACCCTTTTGTAATCTGTATTCACCCCAGAATACAGACCTGTTGGTATGGAAACCTTATCAGTGGCCACCAGGCTACATTACATGATTTGATCCAATTTCTGTAGCACTGGCCCTCTACAGTGATTCATAAGAGTATTCCCTGGGGGATCCAATTTAAAAAGCCATCACCTATGGCCACCACAGTGACACCAGGCATATTGAATGCCGCCATGGAGACAATTGTCCTGCCACAGTGTGACTTATCATCAATATATGCCTTTCATGAAAAAGGCAGAGGACTATGACAAGGACAATCTCCCATTACAAACAAAGGAAACGAGTGTCTTTGAGTAGAAAAAGTCAATCCAGAGGTGACTCGTTTTAAAAGGATTGCAGATATAGGGATATCAATGAAAACATTTTATACTTGAGAGTGAGGATAGAATTTCTCCCTTACGCAGAAGAGGTTTGATAAGGCTTATGAAGCATTGATAGATATGTATTTATAATTAGACCCTTCTGAAGTTGCGTGGGAGAAGACGGTGAATAATCTTTTCACATTAGTTATGTCCTTTTACTCATTAACATATTACAACAAGTTCTCACAACTGCCAACTGGATACAGGTGTCGAAACCAACAGTAGATTTACTAGTATAATGCATGGTAACACTTTCGGGCTTTTGCTCTAAGGGCTGAAGTAGTTCTATTCCAAATTAAATGATTTGATAAAGTAAGATAACCGCAAAGATGAAATAAAAGCCCTCTGTATTAAAAAAAACAGTCTTGCAGAGTAGATATTACTGATTACTTTGAAAATGGAAGCTGATAAGAAATAGTAACCTTAATAAGCTTCTCATATTGAATCTTTTTTACATGCGGCCCTCTCAAGTGGTACTAGTTTTATCTTCTTCTGGAGGAACAATAATTGCCTTAATGGATTTTGCTGTATTTCAACTTACTGAGGAGCAATTTTCTACTTTTGCGAACGGAATCAATAAGATCCTCTCCAATTTGACTTTTTCTATTACCAATTTGAGTATATGGGGCTGCACCAGCAACAGTCAGTTGCTCTGATGAATATTGCACTGAAAAAGTAAACTTGTCTCCACACTTGTCTAAGTGACTGTCATAAAATAAACGAGTCACAATTTCTTTAACCTATCAGGTTATCATCCAACAAATTGATTTTGGAGCTAGCAAATGTCAGGCTTTTGGGCTGGCACATGCCAAGTGGGTCTTTTATCTCGAGCTAGAAAACCCGCTTTCTGGTCACTTAGACGAGTTTTTGACTCGTTTATTTAATGACAGTCACTTGGAACAGTCTTGAGACAAGTTTACTTTTTGAGTGTGGGCATACAGCCCCAGGCTGGGTGTGGGCATTGCTATAGCCGGACAGAGCGTCTCATGTACTGAGGGCCTAAGCTGCTTCTTCCTGCTGTGGTAAGGAGGAAATCCCCACACTGAGAAGAACTCCATTCAGACAACCAGTCTGTGGGTCATGTTAAGGACTAAAGAAACTACAACTCTGTCAGAATTCTCGTACCGTAGGGTTGCTATAGACGAATGCAGCCAGAAAGGGTGACTTTTTAGAAAGGTTGTTGATAATGTTTTTGAACAATTCTGAAGTTTGACTGGCAAATAAATAAATATTACCTCAAAATCCTGCATTTGAGTGTACAATATTTGAAGGATTATCCCACTGTGAATCTACTGATATGAGCTGTTTGCAAACATAGCCATTCCAAACAATATTATGAGGATTCTGCTAAAACCATTGTAAAAATAACTTATTTTTTAATGAGAAAAATGCCCCTTTCTTGCTGCCTCGGTCCATATTAGTCTCTGAACACATAAATGCATCTTACACTGAAAACCTCAGGGTTGTCATTTTGGCAATACCAAAATTGAAAACATTATTGTGACGGCCTGAGGTCGTCACATCTGATCAATATGGACCAAAGTGGTCATGATAACAATTCTAGGTCGTAGTATTGATTACTTTGTCAGGATTACTACCTCAAGGTTGTTGATATGTATTGTCAATTTGATGACCTAAAGGCATCAGTAATGACAGCTCTCTCAAGTCCAGATATGTCCTAGATTGTCCCAATGAGTACCCAATTTGTTGCACGTATGACTGCCATCTAGTGATAATTGAATTCTTACCCACTGACTTGGTATTGGCACTTTCTGGACCCTTCAGTCTTTTTCTGTGAAGGTTGGGTAACCCATTTGACAGGGAAGATAGTGGCCTCTTTGATCCCCTGATAAGGGGGCTCTGATGTCATGTCACCTAATCCTAAGCTGCTCACGAATACACCAAGCTGCTTTGACCTGTTAAGGACGGATGTCGCCAAAAGATGACATTTGTCATCACAGATGAGGCAGGAGCGAGTAGCTCATCAGTGCTGCATCATGCAGACCCTTTGGGAGTGTCTCGACCCTGAAGCGTTGGCATGATTCTCGAATGCAGCACTGGTGAGCTACTCAGCAAAGCTGCATTCATGCATCATGAGGACCAAGGTGATGATGCATTAAGGCATGATGCTTTCCTTAAAGGGATAACAGAGTGAGGTGGCGGGAGGTGAGCAGATCCCCCTGGGTGATAGCTGGGAAACTCTCCTCTGTGTGATTGGGACTCCTTTGGTGCAGTAATCCTGAGGCTGGTGCTGGCCGTCACAGCCTTTTCATTTAGGATTGGTCACTACCATTTGTGCATTTAGTTAACAGAATTCGTTTTTGCGGGCAGCCTAAATCATCTAGATTCGGAAAATAAAAGGAAAAACGTACGGATATAGAGTTTAAAAAAATCATGTTTCTCTAAAAATGAGGGGAAAAAGCAATGTTATGCACAGAAATATAAAACATCACATGGGAAATGCCTGGATTTGTTCTCATTTACTGCAAACAGTAGTTAAATGTGATTGCATTCTGGGTAAAAATGTAATGTTTATGTTATCGGAACGTATGGTCATTATTTAAAGCCTCATGTGCTAAAGAAATACTATTCAAATTTAAATCTCTCAGAAGATTGTTTAGGTAATGCAAAAGCAGACATAATCTCACATTGGAAGCACTGTATGAGGGTTTATTACACGACCTTACGATATTGGTACGATCCTGTATAAGAACAGAGTAGGTGTAGGCCTTTATAAGGCAGATGCACCTCGGGCTGGTACGACCCATACGTGACCTCATCATGCAATACTAGCTATTTATTGGTCAGAATCCTGACATAAAACGGTAGTGTTTTTTTTGAGTATTAGAAGATGTAAATATACCATTCCCGTTTATTTATCCTGGATGGTGTTTCTCCACAAATTTGCGGAGCTCCGCAAATTTGTGGAGCTCCGCAAATTTGCTTCCATAAATTTGCGGACTCCGCAAATATATATGGAGCTCCGTATTTGTATGCTTAAGTACTAAAAAAACAATTTCCATATATATTTGCGGACCTCCATAAATATATGGAGAGTGTATTTACGGACCTCCGCAAATTTGCGGACCTCCGCAAATTTGTGGAGAAACACCATCCTGGCAACATAAAGAACTTATACAGCTCGAAAATATATATCACCAGCATTTCATATTTAATGTACTTTGCTGATCTATTATAGTAGATGAATAAACATCAGTACGGTATAACAAAGGACATTTAGTCCAAAATTAATGTCAATATTAATATTTATATCAAAGGCCTAATAGGCACCATAATACATAATATCTTATCACCTTTGTTATAAAAAGAATGAACGCTGTGACTTAGCACTTGGTGTTGGAATTAACATTAAAAGGTTATGACTATACATTATAGGCCACATATCTTAGGAGACATGCACTGATGACATCTAGTGGCGTGATTAGGAACTAATATAATCAGTAGACTTAAACTAGCAGTATATACCTTTTGGACACCAGGGGGCACCACTGTAGCCAAGATTTGATAAGGCCCCGCCGCCCCTTCCCCTTTGCAATTGACTGTATGGGAGGTGAGAAAACAAAGAGGTGGGGGCCTGGGTTGGTGATAAAATGTATTTGTCTAATGGTGGTAGGCTCTATGGCGGCCTGGACTGTATAGTTGATTGGCCATAGCAAGTACTCCTCTTTTTAACAATTTATTGTGAATCAATGAATAAAAAATGTTCTTAAATAAAGTGTGTAACACAATCATTTTAGTTTATTAGGCATGGCTGTTGCTCCTACGTGTACGCAGGGCAGACCTGTAATTATAAATATTATCCCTGTTGTCAAAATTATCTCCATTACTGCCAAATAAATCATCATCTTTGTTGCTGCATTATACAGGTAAATAGGGTAGTGAGCTGGCTTCTTGGCTGGGATCACTGGAGCCACCTCTTGAGGTGAGTGAGGATATCAGTTTCTCTCCCCAAGAAACCACATATCTATTTCAATATAGAAATAGCAAGTGACAAAATATCATTGATTAATACCGCAAGCCTTGAACAGTTTTATAAAACAACTTAGCTAATCAAAGTTATCAATAATAGAAACACCCAGAGTCCTTAAAAAACAAAAGTAGGTGAGGTGGATATGGGACCTCAAGAAAGCAGGACTTGAACCAACAGCCTTCAAATCCCACGGCCAATGCTCTACCACTGAGCCTATCCAAGGGTTGAAAAGTAGACCAAACAAGTGTAGAAATTTGTGGTCTTTTCTAGTCTTGAAAACAGCCCAAAAAGTAATTGGGATGCATATCAGACTGATGAACTTAAATTTCAACTTTTTTTGTTTTTTAAACTGAGATAACTCTATGAAGGCCAGAATTTTCCATATTCTTTGATGGAACCTTGTTTTGGATGACTTGTGATGACACTAGCTTTATCTTTTTACATTGTTTGACAGTGCACTTATCGTGATTGACATAATAGTGACAAGGCACCCAACTACCTCCAGTGCATTCCTCCTGCCATATAAATTCTCACTGAGAACAGTGTACTGCAGAACCACATCAAACACACAACCAATGTTGAATACAAGCATTGCTTGCATTGGATTTATTTTGAGGCAGGCATGGTTCAGTGTTATCATTCCTAAAGTAGACATTACAGTATGTGCCGCTATCAGTAACATAGAGGACCAGTTAGTGACAAGAACAGGCTGTTCTAGGTACAAACAGCACAGAGTGTGTGGTAGTATGTTTAAAAACAAAGTATAGAACACTAAGATAGCTTGATGTACCTCTTCCAAATACTTACTAGTAAGAGTGACAATGACTGCATATACTCCTCCAGCAAGGACAGTTGCAATATATCCCATCAGCAGCAGCCGCTTGTTAAATGTTTCTCTTATTGTTGTAACTGATGTGTCAACTGATGCATTAGATGGGTTGACTGTGTAGGAAGCATTTTCCCAAGCTATAGATTCAGCAAAGTCTGGGATAAAACCTTGATTGAACTCCAACCAAGGCTGAATTAGCAGAAGCACTCCTGATACACAGCCGAAAATTGATGTTGAAACAAAAAGGTTGCATTTCTCATTTAACCAGACCATCGATATGATGGTCATTACAACTGTATTAGAGACATAAGTTAAAGAAATGCCATGGCTCAAAGGCAAAACCGATATGGCAAAGTAAAAAAGTAGATTATTAATCATTAAACATACTGCAACGCTAAAGATTGGCCACACCAGGTGTGTTGGTACTTTAAGGGTGAGTCCTAAATAGCAAATGGGGAAGCTGGCAAGCAGTGCCCCACCAAAATATCGAAATACCCCAAGTTGGAAATCTGGTACTGTTCGCTGTAGGCTCTGCACAGCTACTGACACTAATGCATACATGAAAATGGATGCCGCTGCGATCATATAGCCAAGAAGGGTCTTCCTCATAATGGCTACCATTGTTTTTGTAGTCTGTACTCCTGTGGTGTAATAAAAAGTAAAGGAGCATGTGTCAGTGGATGTGTAGCCCCAATTCTCTCAATGTTGCAGTAGTTGTTTACTTATAACATCATATTGCATCCAGTGGACTGGTGAATTGAACATATGTAGTGGTTCGGAATCTCAGAAAGAGAACAAAAACGTCAGTTTCCAAGTGCGAAGTAGAAAGCGTGTTTTATTCAACGTATCCCTATTACAATTGAATCTAGTCTTAACCCGAAGGGTAAGACGAAGCAGTCCTGGTTCAATCTAGCGATTGGGGTAGGGTAATGCTGGGAGTCAGCCGGGCCTGCACTCACTGGCGACTATACGAGGAGGGGAGGTTTATATACCCCCTTTGGATGTGAAATGGACATGGTCACGTGGCGGTTGGCTCCCGCCTGAAACGTGGTGTGCAGTACCCGAGAGAGGACAGTCGCCCCCTCTGGGATACCGCCCACACTAACGCCAGGCGGGAACAACCCGAACTTAACCCTCCTCGGTCACCTGGATATAAATGATTATCGTAGTAAACCCCTACACTACCCCCCCTAGACAACACTAGGTGTGGTAAAAACCTGAGTAGTAGACTCATAATAAAATAGTTTGACAACCAGAAGTAGTTTGTCTATACACTATACACAAAGGGTTTTACTACCATTAGTCATATGTAATATATGATGAACAATATTAATGGAATTAAGGCATTACACTGTCATAGAAACCTTATGATATGACTTTTACGTTAAGTAGTACCCGAAGTAGTTACTAACAGTTTGTAACTATCTTCTGATAGGAAATACATATATAGTCCTGATAAGGACCTTTAAAAATATGATCGACAAGTGTACCAATGCCGAAGAATTATTACCAGTCCTAAAAAGGACTCACAAGCCTAAAAAAAAAAAATTACATAGGGATACATGATAACTTCTCTCCGCACCAGAATCAAAAATTTTATCACCTCCGTTTTCCATAACAAAATATATCTACGACTAGATATACATACTCTTATTTACATCCACCCGAAGTGGTCAACGTTTGAGCACAGTTATGGTTTATACAGATCTTTGGTAATATCCTGAGTATCATAAACTATCGTAGTGTATCAGCACCATAAATATATATATTAGAAACATGGACGAGAATGTACATTTTAATAAATAATCTGGAACTGCAGCGGTATACTGCAGAACCTCACAAAAGTGCTATGTCGACCTAAAAAGTCGGGTACTGAGCTGATCTCCGGATCTGCTTCGGGACGAGTACGTGAGGTGCTCTCCTCTTCATCTTGGATGATTGAGTGAGGTGCTCTCCTCTTCATCTTGGACGACTGAGTGAGGTGCTCTCCTCTTCGGGTCTACCAGCAAAGGGTAGACTCCTGTAGGTGCAATGTTTGTTTAAACGTTTACATATGTGGAAATATTATTAACACTTGGTATGTATATCATTACCTCAGAACCTAAGGGTTCTTTTAATATAAAGGGATAGTCCCTTCATATTTACCTTCGGCTTCCATAGCCGAAGAGTTCCTGAAACAGCTACAGCTGTATTCAGTTAACCTGAAGGAGATTTGTTTCAGCCTTCGGGTACCCCCTTCTTTTGGATGGCCTCTTTCAGCTGATCCAGGCTCCCATCCCAGTCCGAGAATTTTATCCCGAGGCAAACTTTAAATTTGGCCTTCATCTCCCGAATTTCTTCTTGGAGATCCTTACACTCCTCTCGGACTGTAGCTTCCAGCACAGCAGCTTTGTCCCGCTGTGCTTCCAAGAACCTGGTCTTGGTAACTACCTCATCGGCAGTGTCCTTCTGAAGGCTCTCCTTTTCCTTCCGGTGACACTTCCTGACCCCCTCAATGAAGTGTTGTACCACCCTCTTGTGGTAATCCTCAGCCATCACCTGCTGTTCCCTCTGGAAGTCATCCAGAATCTCCTGTCCGATCTGATTGGACAGCGGAGCATCCTTAGGAAAATAGGATGCTATTGGCGCTACACTAAGAGTGGCCGCAGGTTTCTCCTTCTTAGGTTTGACCTCCTGAGTTTTAACAGGAGGATCTACGGTTGGTTTCCCAACCTCAGTCGGCTTCCCTGGTGGTGGAACCGGCTTATGGGGTGGTGTCGCCGGAGCTGGCACTGGACCTTTCTGTGGCGGAGGAGGTGGTTTCATAGTCTCTCCATCCGGCCCAGTGATCCGTTGAGCAGGCCTAAATGCCTTGTGTGATGGCGGCTGTTGTTGGTGCCGCGAAGCATCCCTACCGGCATGCTTTAACACCTGCTGGTGTATTCCCGAAGGGGCGGCTGGTTCCGCTCGTCCCGAAGCAGATGAAGGTCTGCTTGTCGGGCCTCCTCGGTACCCGGTGTCGGGTAGGACACCCCCCTGGGTAGACGAGGTGGACGCCACATGTCGCACCAAGTCGTACCAGGACCGGGAGGGTTCCTCCCCAGGACTCCTGCGTCCCCGTCGGGCCAGCTCCCTATCAATCTCCCTCTGGTGAGCGAGTTCATTCTCACGCCTTCGGGTATCTTGGGGGGTCTGGCCGAGCGTCTGAGACTCCTGTCCAGGCGCGAAGTCCATCTCCGGATAGTCAGTAGATCTATCCGCAGATGCCTCATAGCTACGACCACTATGAGAAGACTCCGTGTAATAACGGGAGTCAATCTCCTCAAGGCTGAGGGTCCCTCCTCTTCTTACATGAGTAGCCGGGCTGGTGGACCGAGAACGTCCCCAATCTCCTCTCGGCTGCTCTACCCGACTTCGGTAGTAGTCCCTCGGGTCGGGTTCTCTCCCACCTCTCCCCCGGCCTCGATTGGCAGACCGACGGAACATCTCTGGTGGGTATTGGTCCGGATCCAAGTCAAACTTCCGTGGACCCGGGACCTTCGCAAACCTCGCTACTGTGAGCTTCGATTTGCTTTCTGCTACCTCGCAGAAATACGCCTTAGAAGAATTAAGGCTCTTCGGATCCTTCTTCAGGACATCTCTGAACGCGTCTATCACGCGTTCATGCAGGGCCATTACCTTGGCTCTGGCCTCTCCGCCTCCAATATTATGGAGCACGGTCATATGCTTGATTAGGCGTCCACGCCTAGGATGTAGGTGACCCGAACAGGTAGTGGTACCTGCCCCCTCCGGATCGCACTGGTACACCACATAGTGATGGGTGTGGTTCTCCACTAAGTGGCGCAGGTACCTTGCCTTAGTGGTGAAGGACACCTGTAATTCCAGAGATGACTGGCATTTCTGGAATGGACACTCCAGGTGGTCCCTGTCCCAATGTCGGACGGCCCAGCGGATCTTTGCCTTCTGATCCCTGGTATAATAGGTTTCCGGGAAGAAATCTATTTTCTTGAGCCAGTCCTCGTAGAACTCACTCACGAGAGGATCCCTTTGGGTGGCTCTACACCAATCCTCATCGTCGGATCTCCCATTCAAATTTATGCTGGGCGGGATGGAGAAACGCCCCGATCCTTTTGCGCATTCCCCCCAGTAGGAGGGAATGAATCCCTGAAATCCACCTCTGGCGTTATTCCAGATGTGTTTTTCCAGGGCAGATCCCGACTCACTTCCCGAGCTGACGTCGGACTGATGTCCAGCACCCACCTTCGGGTCGGGCGTCGGGTCGGATTGGGTGACTGTGGTCGCCGGATCCGTCGTCTGGGAAGGAGATTTTGGAGCCGCAATGTCCATATCGTCCTCCCCTGTAGCAGACTTCCCTTGGGAAGTACTGCTCGTATCAGATTTATCTGATACTGACCCATCGGTCATAATCCGCTGGGCGTCTGGTACTCTCTTTAACCGGGCTGACTCATTCCTCAGGGCTTGGCGACCCCGAGGCTGGACAAAAGGGGATTCACCTTTTGCAACTACCACAGTCCGGATATCCTGACTGTGGGGACTGCTAGTGCGGGTTACAGAGTCACCCCTTCTGATGTCCCTGCTGGCCTTTGCTGCAGCCTTCTCCTCTGCCTGAGTCAAACTCTTAGTCCGAGTCTTGACCATTTCCTCCACCGTCTCGACTATTGCTTCGTGACGGCTGAGGCCCTTCTCCGCCATGGTTGTTTTCATGTGGTTATAGTCTATCTGATAGACCTCGTAGGATAAGTTGGACCCTATTAAGTCCCTATATCCTTCAACCGATTTCGGTTCCAACATCCCTACTGGGTTGTATCTGCGGTAGCAAGCTACAGCAAGGGTAGTGGCGCCGAATGCCCCACACGAGACGTCATCCGAGATGCGTGTCATCCGAGGTACACACACCCCGACGTCGGCCATCTCAGCGTCGAACAAGCCCTTCCGAAGTGCTTTACACACCCGGAGGCCTTGCTGTAGATTCTCCCAGGTGCTAAACCACTCTGGGGGCATGATGCGGAGAGCTCCCGCATCAATAAATTCTTGCAACATATCCACTATGTCGTTCGGGATAGGTCTAGGTAGGCCTATCTCCGTGGCGGACATTACGTCCGGGTGGAGATTCATCTCCCTCCCATTTTAGCAACTCTTACCAGTTGACTTCACCAGTCTAGCTGGCTTCTCATCCTTTGGGTGGTTATCCGGGTCGATGTTTGGATTCCCACACATGTCCCACGTATCCTTTAGATGTTGGGCCTCTTCCTTCTCTATTTTTAGAGCAAGAAGACGATCTTTTTCATGAAGACTCCTTCGTTCAGCCTCATTGAGGGCTGATTCAGACGTGGATACATCCATGTCTTCCTCTTCGAGGAGTTGCTCCTCGGAGAGAGTAACAGGGCTGGCGGCACCAGCACAGTCTTCATGGGGCAGCTCGGCCATGTTGTTTGGCCGGTCCCCTCCGCCCAACTCGAGCTGCCATGAGGCCATGCTTGGTTGGGCGCTCTTATTTCTACTAAATAAGAGTCCTATCTAATACTACAGGTCTTTGTGGAGGACCTGTTCTCCTTTTTGAAACGTATTCAACTACTTTTGACGCTTGAATTCGGTTCCTATTAGATCCTCCTCGTTGGCCAGCACACCGTGCCGGCGAAGATTCGAAATCTAATGAACCAAAACGACCCCTTTGCGCAGAGGTCACGCGCATTCACGCGCATCTCGGGCCCTCCGCGAGACTGCCCTAACTAGGTCACTCATTGACCCAGTTCTTTTCCCGCGCCCGCAGGGCGCCGGTGCTCGTATTATAAACAGGTGCTTCGGGTAGTAGCCGAACCTTTCGCAACCAACAGCTCTGCTGGAGTATTAGTGAGGTTTTTATGGGAAGCATGCCCGCAAGCCCACCGGATTATCCGCTCACCACCCACTGGTACCCTGCTGGGGGGTTTACACGCTCCATACCCGGTCACTCGTGTATATTCCATCATTTAACAGATGACAACACAAAACAATTTCTCGGAAAAAGAGGAAATAAATTTATAATTTTTCCCGCCAGGAATTTCTTCCCTCCTTCTCCTAACATAGTACGGGACAACACGCTCGTTGTGTACCAGCTTAGGTTACCGCAGCCCTTTCTATCAGGCGGGGACTGCGTCGGGTACCTCCCATGGGTATTTTCTTTGACCTAGCTCCCGAAGGCGCCTTTTCAGAGGCAGGGTTAGCCGTCCCCTTTCTCTTCCGCCTAGGTTTGCTTACAGCTAGCGAGACTTTTTCCTTCTTCTGCACCTTCGGATCATGGACCCCTAACTTCCTAGGCCTTCCTCGGCCACGTTTCGGGGTTATTTGATCCATTTTCCTGTTCTTGACTTCTTGGAGTAATTCATCTACTCCTAACCCATACGTTTCTGTGGTCAGATCCCTCCCCTTCCAGGGACGGAGCCGAGCCACGTTGGATTTATAGATCCGCCCAATTAAGGATCTAATCATGACAGTACAGTCACTTACTACTCTAGTCACCACAAATGGACCATCCCAGTTGCTTGCCAATTTTAAATTGGATAGAGGTTCGTGTAGTCTCACTACTTGATCCCCTACCTTGAACCGACAGACTTTTAGTCCATGGTCATAACCAGTCTTCTGCCATTTCGCGTTCTTTTGTAACTCAGTTATAACAAGTTCGTATGCGAATTTAAACTGGTCTCTTAGTGATTCTACAAACATCACGTGACAGGGTGCGTTGGGATTCAACCCGACCACCCCAAAAACAAGATCGGCTGGCATGATCATGTCCTCCCCAAACACTAATAAGTTTGGGGTGCAATTGGTGCTTTTATGAACAGTGCTGTTGTATGCATGGCATATATATTCACATTGTTCATCCCAATCCGTCATACTTTCGTTCACCAAGGGTTTCAGAACCTGAATTAGCGTTCTGTTGAACCTTTCCACCATCCCATCACTCTGGGGTCGGTAGGGATTGGTTCGGGTCTTACAGATGGCTAACCCATGGCACATCTCCTGCCATAGATCCGACTCAAATTCCCGGCCTTGGTCACTATGCATCATCAGAGGCACTCCTAGGTTTAATACCCAACCTTTCACAAAGGCCTTCGCACAGGTCGCTGCTTTGTGATCGGGTAAGGGGAACACCCTCGTGTACTTAGTATAGTAGTCAGTGACTACCATCATACAAGTGTTACCATCAGGGGTTGTTTTAAAACCACTGATGATGTCGATTGCTATTCTCGCAAACCTAACTCCGAACAGTTCCTGGGACAAGGGCATTTTACCCATCCCAGGGCCGGGTTTATTTTTGCAGCAATCGGGACAAGTGGGGATCCAACGTAATAAGTCAGTGCTCATTCCTGGCCAGTAGTATCTTTGGGACAGGCGTTCTAGTGAACGTTTCTTCCCAAAGTGACCACTGGTCATATGACCGTGACAATAATACATCAAATCCCTCCTCATACCGGAGGTGATCACTACCTGTCTAATCCTTCTTCCCGAAGGATTGATCTTCCATCTGTATAGAACACCTTCGGATACTTCCAGCTCTGTCCATTGAGCTAAAAATCTCCTCATCTCTCTATTTTCTAGCGAGATTTCAGGTCGAACAGGTTTGATTCCCTTATGAATCAACCCGAGCAACCTCCCCACGTTCGGATCCTTCTCCTGGAACCTTCGGATAGTCTCCATAGACCATTGAAGGATGCCAGTTCCTCTGGATTCCAGTGGCAACCGGACTCCTGCTAGGACGGCCCCGTGGGCTCCACAATCGTCACATTTCTCATTTCCACAACTCCTTATGGGTCTGCGGGACAGTGCATCAGCATTTACATGCTTCACACCGGGTCGGTGTTGGATCTGCTTCTGTTCCAACCCGAACTCTGATAAGTGTGCTAAACACCGGCCTATCATACCTTCAGCATCCTTAAAATTAAGTAACCACCTCAAGGAGGAATGGTCAGTCCTCAGCGTAAAATCTGAGCCCCACAAAAAATGTTTATATTTCTTTGTGTAAACAATCACTGCCAAGAGTTCCCTCTTGGTGGTACAGTAATTCCTCTGTGACTTGTTCATGGTGTTGCTAGCAAAAGCAATGGGAACTTCCTTTCCGTCTTGGACCTGACTTAGAGCAGCTCCAATGCTCTCATTGCTGGCATCAGTATCCAGGATGAAATGACCGGCGGCTGTCGGATATTTCAACACTGGTGTTTCAACAAAGAGTCTTTTGATGGATTCAAAAGACTCGTCTTGTTCTTTTCCCCATGGAAAAACTTCCTTCCGCCTACCAGGTGTCCAATGAGACAGTGACTGGATAGGATAGCTCACCTGGGCATAGCCTGGTAAGAAATCTCGATAATACGAGCAAAACCCAAGGAATGAACGGACATCCTTGGGACACCTGGGTTTTTCCCACTCCGTCACACTTCGGATCTTCTCCGGGTCTGCTTTCACACCCTGTGAGGAAATGATTCTCCCCAGATAATTAATATCTTTCTTAAACAACTGACATTTCTTAGGTTTTAATTTCAACCCATTACTCATTATTCTCTGGAGGACTTCTTCCAGGTTGTCTAGACAACCTCGGAATGTCTTTCCGAAGATAATGACGTCATCTAGGTAAACTAGACATTTCTTCCATAGTAAATCGCTCAGTAATGTCTCCATCATGGCCTCGAAGTTGGCTGGCGCATTGCACAACCCGAAGGGCATGACATTGTACTGGAACAATCCTACATGGCTAGAGAAGGCCCTCTTCTCCATGTCGGCAGGTTTCATTCCGACCTGCCAGTACCCAGACTGTAAGTCTATGGTACAGTACCATTCATTCCCTCCTAGTGAGGCAATGGTTTCATCAATCCTCGGCAGAGGATATGAATTCTTCTTCGTCATCCCATTCAGTTTCCTGTAGTCAATACAGAACCGTATGGTCCCATCTTTTTTTGTGACCATACAGACTGGACTGCTCCAGGGGCTGGAACTGGGTACAATAACATGATCCCTAATCATCTTATTGATCTCAGTTTCTGCTACCTCCTTCTTCTTCAGAGGTAGCCGACGGTAAGGAATTTTAAAGGGGGAACTTTCCCCCACGTCAATTCCGTGTAGGACTTTATCAGTTCGTCCTAAGGGTTCTCCTGGGAACGCGAAGGCCCTTCCGCAACGTTTTAACATTACCCTAAGGTCCTTCTGCTCCTTCGGATCTAGTTCCGAAGCATCTAGAATTAGCTTTTCTAATTCCTCTTCAATTACGACCGTACCCGGCGGCTCTTCGGATGGCAACCCCAGAAGGCTGCTGGTGACCGCCTCCGCGAGTACCACACTGCCTATTTTAGCGCCTTTCTGGAGATATACCATATGAACACCAGGATTGGAAATGGGGACAAGAGTCCATTGGGCATTTCCCACCAACGTATCAGCAGATTCCAACCCGAGGGATTGGAGATAAGCTACGTCGGGTTCCATGACCCCGGCCCTTCCTCTTAGTTCAGAGGAAGCGCTGATTAACACATCACATGTGGTTCCCGGTGGAAGTTTCACCGTCTGTGCGACACTTGCTACACTACTGATAACTCTCAGCACACATTGTGCTTTGATATTATAGGGACTCTGTATGGACTATTCACCTGTCTTCGGGTTCAACATCATCCCGAACAGGTCGGCAAAGTCCATCCCTATGATACCATCATCCTCGATCTCAGCAATGGTTGGGGAGAATACAAACTCCTTCCCCACCACTGAGATACACAGGAAAGTACGTCCAAACGTCCGCAATCTGCTACCGTCGGCTGGGCACGCATTTACCCTCATTTTAAGGTTGTCATTTGTGCCCAGCAGAAGAGTGTAGACCTTCCGAGAGATGATGGAGTGGCTGGCTCCAGTATCTATCAGAAATTCCCCGACTCTACCCTTCACAGAAGCGGCTAAATACCACCTTTTTCCTCCATTCAATGGAGGGTTACTAGTGAACTTCTGTAAGTCACTCTCAGTACCTAGATCTAATCCACGCCCTCTTATGTATTCCAGGCAAGGGTGATCTAGGGGGAGCCTGGTTCCACAAACCATTGCACTATACTCCTCCGCATCAGCACCGGGTTTCCCCGACTGTATGACTGGAATGCTGATGGCCCCGGCCCCAGGGTTCTCAAGCTGCGCCTGCTTGTCCCCCTTTTGTCCGGGCGTCACTACTGAGTGTGAACTTACTCCTGTTCCGTCAGGAGTATCATGGCATATTTCCTTCGGGATCTCTGAGTCGCCTTCCTCAGGGATCCCCTTTAATTTTCCGAGTTCTTTCCGGAGAATCGCATCACAGGTTTCTCAGCTGTGCATGAGGAGGCATAATGCCCCTTCTCCTGACATCTGTAGCATGTTACAGTACTCAGTTCGGGTTTAACCTTCCGTTCCTGTTTCTTATCAAATAATGCCATCATACGCTGCATCATGGCTTCTACCAATCCGAGGGACTGGTCGGGTTCCGATTTCTTCGGAACATTGGGTTCTGGTGGACCCGAGGGAGGTTTGGAAGGGGTTTTTGAATTGTCCCCTGGAGGTTTCTCTGGCTTTTTGCTAGAGGATGATTTGTCAAAAGGTTTCCGCCTTTTGTTATCACCGGACTTTTTGTCCCGGCGCTTCCCACTGAAGGCTACAGCCCCAATGGTCTCTTCTCCTTCGGAATCCTCACCCGAGGATCCCCCGCTGCTGCTATAGTCAACTACTGCTGACATTCGGGATTGGTTGGGCACCAATCCGGCAAGAAGAATTTTCTTCTTCTCATAACCATCTATGGCTAAAAATAGATCTGCTAGGGAGGAATCGCTTTTCCAAGCTTTTCTGGTTAGTTCCTGATGATCAGGGTCACTCAGTCCGCTAATAAACCGGACAAAGAGAGTCTCAATATAGTAATCGGCGTCTCTAGCCCATTCGGGTCTTGCCTGATGCAGAATCCGTTGAAGCTCTAGACCATATATCTTTGGGGACTCTTTTGGTTTCTGGGTTCGTCCCTTGAAGACCAACCAGTGATCCACGGTCACCAGGTTCCCAAAAATATATACAGCAGTACTTTCGAGCTGATCATATGTACCTGAAGGGCCATATGTACTTCTCCATTGGGAGACGGCTGATTTACCTGGCCCATTATTTAGCCAGATTACGAAGGCTCCTAATGAGTCTTCTTTAGACCACCCATTGTATTTGCAGTCATCCACAAATATTTGGTATTCATCTTTCCAGGGTCCTTTCCCTTTGTAGGGTTTGGTGATCCTGGCGGTGCGCTGGGCACCCCTGGTGGCCCCCTCTATCAGCTGATCTGATAGATTCCGGCTCCAGTCCATTATTTCAGTGGCATCTTGTCCCCGGCTATAGCTATCTAAGCCAAGGCTCTTGATACAAGGATCAGTATCATAAACCTGTCTCAGTCCGGGAGCCATTGAGGTACTTCGAGTCAATGGTCGGACTGGAGAGACTGGTTCGCACCCGGCAAACCGGATGGGTCGAGGCCGAGAAGTGGTACCCGGATAAGGGGGAACACTCCCGGTGGTTGTCTGGTCATGGGTTTGGGGTCTAGGCCGACTTCCCTGACCAGTTGTAGGTCGATCAGGACTATCAGTACGGGGGTACTGTCGGTTCTGATCCCTAGACCATCCAGCAGAAGGTCCTTCCCCGGCTCTCTTGCCTCGGGTTGCATGCCCCCGGGTTTGATTTCCCGAGTTCTTTCCGGAGAATCGCATCACAGGTTTCTCAGCTGTGCATGAGGAGGCATAATGCCCCTTCTCCTGACATCTGTAGCATGTTACAGTACTCAGTTCGGGTTTAACCTTCCGTTCCTGTTTCTTATCAAATAATGCCATCATACGCTGCATCATGGCTTCTACCAATCCGAGGGACTGGTCGGGTTCCGATTTCTTCGGAACATTGGGTTCTGGTGGACCCGAGGGAGGTTTGGAAGGGGTTTTTGAATTGTCCCCTGGAGGTTTCTCTGGCTTTTTGCTAGAGGATGATTTGTCAAAAGGTTTCCGCCTTTTGTTATCACCGGACTTTTTGTCCCGGCGCTTCCCACTGAAGGCTACAGCCCCAATGGTCTCTTCTCCTTCGGAATCCTCACCCGAGGATCCCCCGCTGCTGCTATAGTCAACTACCGCTGACATTCGGGATTGGTTGGGCACCAATCCGGCAAGAAGAATTTTCTTCTTCTCATAACCATCTATGGCTAAAAATAGATCTGCTAGGGAGGAATCGCTTTTCCAAGCTTTTCTGGTTAGTTCCTGATGATCAGGGTCACTCAGTCCGCTAATAAACCGGACAAAGAGAGTCTCAATATAGTAATCGGCGTCTCTAGCCCATTCGGGTCTTGCCTGATGCAGAATCCGTGGAAGCTCTAGACCATATATCTTTGGGGACTCTTTTGGTTTCTGGGTTCGTCCCTTGAAGACCAACCAGTGATCCACGGTCACCAGGTTCCCAAAAATATATACAGCAGTACTTTCGAGCTGATCATATGTACCCGAAGGGCCATATGTACTTCTCCATTGGGAGACGGCTGATTTACCTGGCCCATTATTTAGCCAGATTACGAAGGCTCCTAATGAGTCTTCTTTAGACCACCCATTGTATTTGCAGTCATCCACAAATATTTGGTATTCATCTTTCCAGGGTCCTTTCCCTCTGTAGGGTTTGGTGATCCTGGCGGTGCGCTGGGCACCCCTGGTGGCCCCCTCTATCAGCTGATCTGATAGATTCCGGCTCCAGTCCATTATTTCAGTGGCATCTTGTCCCCGGCTATAGCTATCTAAGCCAAGGCTCTTGATACAAGGATCAGTATCATAAACCTGTCTCAGTCCGGGAGCCATTGAGGTACTTCGAGTCAATGGTCGGACTGGAGAGACTGGTTCGCACCCGGCAAACCGGATGGGTCGAGGCCGAGAAGTGGTACCCGGATAAGGGGGAACACTCCCGGTGGTTGTCTGGTCATGGGTTTGGGGTCTAGGCCGACTTCCCTGACCAGTTGTAGGTGGATCAGGACTATCAGTACGGGGGTACTGTCGGTTCTGATCCCTAGACCATCCAGCAGAAGGTCCTTCCCCGGCTCTCTTGCCTCGGGTTGCATGCCCCCGGGTTTGATTTCCCGGAGTTCTCCCTTCTCTGGTCTCTGCCTTCTGGTTATGATGAAAAATCAGGTCACCCCAATTATCATAACCATACCACCCCCCCTGTTGATCCTCATGGGTGGTGGTGTTCTTGCTCGTAACTGAAGGGGGTGGAACAACTCCATACTGAGATGGACTATCCCCAGCGAAGGGGTTCAAGGTGTCATAACTATCGACTCCCGACGCACTTCCCGCGGAGTATGCCGTCGGAGCAGGGGGAGCAGATGTATAGTAGACATCTTTCTCTACCTGTCCTCCGGAAGGGTATCGGATGGTGGGTTTTAGAACTCCTTGGAGTGGAGGGTTCTCCACTCCTTCCCCAGGGGTGAGGGTCACCTCTGGGTCAGGTACCTTCTGGTTACCTAGGTAGAGTTCCAACTCTACCCGTCTAGCTTCCAGTATAGATACCGCATGCATGCTCTCGAGCTTCTTCTGATCTAACTCTTCGTTTGCTTCTATTATAGCGGTTCTTACTGCCTCATTGTCCTCGACCTGCTGGTTGCGAGCGTCCTTGGCGGCATGCCATTCCCTAGAGTATCTTTCTAGGTCCGCCTGATACTGTTGTTGACAGGCATAAGACTTCCTGTTAGCTTGACCTAGCTCGGATAATCTTTTCTTTTCTTCTCTCAGGATTTCCTGATTTTTCTCCATCTGGTCTTGGACCAGTTGGTTGTCACGGGTCAACTGATCCGTTCTCCACTCCATATCCTGATGGACCTGCCTATTCTCTAAGATGTACCTATCCCTTTCAGAGATCAACGAAACCAATTCGTCGTGCAGAGCATCGTACTGCTTGTTCATTTCTTCCTTGTTCCGGTAATCGTTGTCCCGGTCCAAAGTGTCGTCCTGATTAAGATCAAGTCTGGTCCCGACGATGGGACCTCCTTCGGGTACGACCCGAAGGGGTTGTGGCGGTATTTCTAATACCGTCGGGTCAAGAAATGAGCCTTTCTGGTTCGCTCTTTTCTTTCCTCCGGGAAAGAAAACGGAGTCAGTTGTGTTGAACAAAGAACGCCAAGTGTTCAACATGATTTGACCCTGAGTGGCAATGAAGTTTGGTGTGAACCCCCTCGCCTCCTCCGGATCCATCTGGTCCACCCTGGTGGACTCCAGTTCTCCTTCTTCCAAGGTCGCTCCTGGATTTAAAGCTCCTTCGGTTTCACGCATGAAACCCTCGAAGCTGGTCGGAACAACTGGGTTGTTCCGCTCCGGACCGTTACCGTCCCCATACTTCCCTACTCCGGCCAGGTTCACCTGACTGCTACTCGAAACTGATCCTGGTCACGGCACCAGTGTAGTGGTTCGGAATCTCAGAAAGAGAACAAGAACGTCAGTTTCCAAGTGCGAAGTAGAAAGCGTGTTTTATTCAACGTATCCCTATTACAATTGAATCCAGTCTTAACCCGAAGGGTAAGATGAAGCAGTCCTGGTTCAATCTAGTGATTGGGGTAGGGTAATGCTGGGAGTCAGCCGGGCCTGCACTGACTGGCGACTATACGAGGAGGGGAGGTTTATATACCCCCTTTGGATGTGAAATGGACATGGTCACGTGTCGGTTGGCTCCCGCCTGAAACGTGGTGCGCAGTACCCGAGAGAGGACAGTCGCCCCCTCTGGGATACCGCCCACACTAACGCCAGGCGGGAACAACCCGAACTTAACCCTCCTCGGTCACCTGGATATTAATGATTACCGTAGTAAACCCCTACACATATTTGGATCCATTGTTGGAATGGGCACCATTGGGTGCGGCAGTTAGGTTATTATATTAAGGTGAAAATTGTCTATGATCTCAAAATTTAAAAAAATTATCGTCACAATATTTCCCAATCCTGATTTCTATTTTGTGTCCAATAGTCGGGCCTTTACTCACTGCCCCAATGGCCATTCTGACATTGTTTGTCGTCAGAGTGAACCGCGAGCAAATAATCACTTACCTCTATGGACAGGCTGACCCACTGATGCTGAGAAGAAGTAATCAGCTGTTCATCCACCTTAGTCTGTCTGTCCTGTCCTCCTGCCATGGAGGCGACAGTATGTATGCTTACTCAGATGTTTTTGAGACATGCACTGGGATAGCATTGTTCAGCTTTGACGTAACGTGCGGGTCAATGCTCACTTCAACACTACAGTACTTTATATTCTTTGTCCTATGAGCTATGAGAACATTAGAAATGCATTTAATCAGATTGCTAATGGTATTTGTACTGCAAAATTTAGTAGGTCAACTTTTCACTACAAAAGTCTCTATCAGGTGCATTGTACTACACTATATATGTATTACAGTATTGAAGTTGGGTATGAAGGGGATGTTAAATCATTAGTTTTGTTAAAAAAATGACAGGGACAGGCTCAAACTATGTATTTGGGTCCCAAAACTTGGGAAATTATTAATTCTTTTTTTTAAACACGCCTGGCCCCTGTTAAGGGTGCCCAAAGAAGGGCCAAATAGTGGGGGAATAAAGGCCCAAATTTGGTCTTTCACATTCCTACTCAAATCTCACCACACATTCTTGAGAATGGTCAGATAAATTAATATAGGACCCAATGACACTTTTTCAAATCATATTGTTCTTGCTATAGAAGTACTTCCCCCCTCTCTGAGGGGGAGTCATTCTTGTTAGAATACTGATTTTAAGTGTTGTAGCAATGTCCATCCTATCTAACTATTTTGCTATTTAGCAAAGTGTCTGTCTTAAAAAGCAGCAACAGGGGCTTACAGTCAGTCAGAGTCAACGTTTTGGACATTAAAATTCACATTTAAAAAATGCTAATCTACAGAATGAATGAACACGTACTTGCCAGGGATAAGAATTGCTTTGAATTGATTTGGGTTTGGGGTATGTATAGATTCATAAAGCATAATGTGTTGTAATGTCTATAAAGTTAATAGCATTACAAGAAACTGTACCTGTAGGCTAAAATGAAAACTGGAGCACCCTAATTTTTCCAAAGAGTCATTGTTATGGACATTGGGCGAGACACATTTCTTTAAAGGCTAGCTGATGTGAAAAAATGGGAATAAATATTTCCGTAAAAACTCATGAAACTGATAGGTAACACATATATATAACTGATTGTTAAGCATTGTACAGGTTTTCTTGGCCATCGGAGACCAATGAAAATGAAGAAAAGAGACTGGAACCCTGGTCTTGGGTTAGTTTTTGACTTTGGAGGTCATAAATTTTGGTCCGACAAATGAAAACATTTTTTCTTGAAGCCTGATCTACTAAGGATGAATTGGATAATAGGTAAGACTGCCAAAATTCAAATAACTCTGTCAGACCAAGAAGCAGCTGTTATTTAAATTGTTCATCTTAATGTTCAATATATGTGATTTTCTACACACAATTCATCATTGATGTTATTTTGACCTCGCTGTAACTAGGGGGGGTGGTTAACACAAAATTTTTGGGGGGCCCATCCTAAAATATGGTACTGATCGTCGCGAACAAGAATATCACCTTCGTTTTTGAATTTGAGGAGGGGGTGACGAAGGGGGTTACAGTCCTCAAATTCAAAAATGAAGGTGATATTCTTGTTCGCGACGATCAGTACCATATTTCAGGATGGGCCACACAATCTTAACTCGAATTTTCCAGATTTACCACCCCCCTACTGTACCGGCTTTATATAATGATGAACATGAAATATAGATGTGAATCAAATTAAAGAGCCTAGAGTGTTCACTCTTGGCTAAAGCAAAAAGACCTAGTATGGTGCAGATGGTTTATGCCATTGCTCATGGGAGGTGAAAACCACTGGAGAACACCAACTGGTACATATATATGTGGGGTCTGACTCATGAACACTTAGAGTCCTTAAAAAACAGAAGTAGTGGTGACTAAAAAGTCATCTGGAGGAAGAAGGACTCCAACCGACGGCCTTCAGATCGCATGTCTAATGCTCTAACACTAAGCTATCCTAGGGTTGGTAGACCAGAGAATCAGTGAAAATTGTGGTCTTTTCCCTGAAAGGGGCGGAGGGCTGTGCCTCAGGCTGATCGATTTGAATTTCAACTTATTTCATTTTTTGGAAAATTAACTCAATCTTAACGCTGATCTACGGAGGGCAGTATTTTAAAAATACTCTTCAAGATTGATAAGACCTTAGTTTGCATGACTTTTCGTTGACACTATGTTGACCTTTCTTGTTTCACTTAATCAAGTTTTCATAATCATTTCTTGACAGTGCACTTATTGTTATAGACAGAGTAATGACAAGGCACCCGACTACCTCCAGCGTATTCCTCCTGCCATATAAATTGTCACTGAGCACAGTGTACTGCAGAATCATGTCAAATACACAGCCAATGTTGAAAACAAGCATCACTTGCATTGGACTTATCATGAGGCAGGCATGGTTCAGTGTTATCATTCCTAGTGTTGCCATTACAGCATGTGCCGCTATCAGTAATATAGAGTACCAGTTAGTGACAAGTACAGGCTGCTCTAGGTACAAAAAGCAAAGAGTGTGTGGTAGTATGCTTAAAGACAAAGTATAGAACACTAAGATGGCTTGGTGTATCTCTTTCAAATACTCACTAGTCAGAGTGACAATGACTGCATATACTCCTCCAGAAAGGACAGTTGCAATGTATCCAAGCAGCAGCAGCAGCCCCTTGTTAAATGTTTCTCTTATTGTTGTAACTGATGCGTCAACTGAGGCATTACATGGGGTGACTGTGTGGGATACATTTTCCAAAGCTACAGATTTAGCAAAGTCTGGGATGAAACCTTGATTGAACTCCAACCAAGGCTGAATGAGCAGAAGCACTCCTACTACACAGCCAAACATTGATGTCGAGACAAGAAGGCTGCATTTCTCTTTAAACCAGACCATTGATATGACAGTCATAACAACTGTTTGGGAGACATAAGATAAAGAAGCGCCATGGCTCAATGGTAAAACTGATACCGCGAAGTAAAACAGTACATTATGGACCATGGAACATGCTGTAAAGCTGAGTATTGGCCAGACCAGGTGTGTTGGCACTCTCAGGCTGATCCCAGAAAAGTAGAGAGGCAAACTGGCAAGCAGTGCTCCACCAACATATCGAAAAATCCCAAGTTGGAAATCTGGTAACGTTCGCTGTAGGCTCTGCACAGCTACTGAAGATAGTGCAAACATGAATACGGAGGCTACCACCATTGTATAGCCAAGAAGGGTCTTCTTCCAATTGGCTACCATTTCTCTATGTAGTCTTTACTCCTGTGGTGAAATAAATAGCAAAGGAGTGTTTGTCAGTGGATGTGTAACACTAATTCTGGCAATGTTGCAGTATTTTTTAACCTATGCCATTGTATTGGATACAGTGGACTTTGATCCATTATTAGTATGGAAACCATTGGTTTTGGCAGTAAGGTTATTATATCAAACTGAAAATTGTCAGGGGTCTCCTCACTGCAATTGCATTCATGTACCATGTTAAGAAAGGGAATAGCACATTGAAAGACTATGCAGTGCTTAAATGGTTGACTCTTAACCCATGTGACATCAGAAATCATCACTTACCTCTATGGACAGACTGACCAGTGATGTGGAACAGATTTAATCAGATGTTCATCCACATTAATCTGTATGTCCTGTCCTTCTGCAGTGCACTAGTTTACTCACGTTTTTGAGACACATACCCTAGTAGCAAACACACTGTGGCCCCGGACGGGGCCAGACTGTGTTTGCAAGTCTGGCCCGGAGTGGGCTAATCGACGGGCTCCCAATGGTTTAGGGCACTGGGCTTTGGTCTGGCCCCGTGCGGGCTTCCCATATTGGGCACAGATCAGGTTTTGGACGGGCTTCCCACTTTGGGCTCAGATTGGTTTTTGGACGGGCTGAAAGTGGGTTCAGATCGGTTTTTGGACAGGTTGAAAGCGGGCTTAGATCAGTTTTTGGACGGGTTGAAAGCGGGCTAAGATCGGATAATTATGGGTTTTCAGAATCTATTCAATCATTTTCCAATGATTTCTTGTATTTGTTGAACCAGATATCCTAGGTCCTGCTAATCAACCCAAGGCATAATCATACTCTTTCTACCCAATAATGGAAGTATCAAGCAGGCCTATTATCATCAGGTTTGAGCCACATGCAGCATAGACAAGTGTCTATGGTGCACATTGGCCTTCAAAGCCATAGTTCATACCTACATGGGGCACATGAGTCTTGTATTAAGATTGTAATGCCACAGAAATAGTGTTTACACTGGATAGCTGCTTAGAGAACCGCCTTTTTATCATTCAAATATATATTCTATCTTATTTCCAAACTGTGAGAACATCTATCTATTGTTTCCTATTCTACATCACTTTGACATTTTATTGTATTATTATATAATGTCAATTTCATCTGGCTTTGTTGGAAAACTCTAGATATTGTATAGTAGTGACATCTGGTGGCAATCATCAGAACTATTAGACCAGTTGCCCTGTCCAAACCCAACCTCAGCCCTCATCGGCCCGGAGTGGGCTAACCGAAGGGCGCCCGTTGGTTTAGGGCACTGGGTTTTGGTGTGGCCCCAAGTGGGCTGCCCGAATTGGGCTCAGAACGGGTTTTGGACGGGTTTCCTGTCATCTGGCCAACATGAACCCAAAGCGGGTAGCCCTCTTTGAAACTGATCTGAGCCCAAATCGGGCAGCCCGCTTTGAAACTGATCTGAGCCCAAAATGGGCAGCCCGATCGGGGCCACACTTCAGCCCAGCCATCTGCCCAACATGAAACCCAGCTCAGTTTTGCCTGACTTCAAACAGCCAATCCGAGCTAAAACCAAACTGGCCCCGTGCGGGCTTGCTACTAGGGTACTCAACATTGACACACCATGCGGGTGAATACCCACTTTAACACTATTGTATTACATATTCTTTGTCATTAACTATGATAACATAAATAATGCATTTAATGTGATCAAGTGTATTTGTACTGCACAACTTAGTAGGTCAAATTTCCAGCACAACAGCAAGTATTGTCGTTTGATCCCCTTGGTTGGAATTCTCCAACATGTTCGTTGTACTACACTGTATTAGTATTGCGGTATGGAAGTTGTATATGAGGGGGATGTTAAATCATTAATTTTCCTGGCGTCTGTAAAGGGTGTCCAAAGATCAGCCGTATAGGGGGGGGGGAAGCCCAAAAATTATGTTTTTCAGAATTCGGGTCAAACCTCACTGCATATTCTTGAAAATGGTCAGAAAGCTTAATTTAATTACCCAACAGTAAGGGAGACTATCAATGAAGGATCTGAAAGGAGAACAATTCATACTAGTCTATAAATTTAAGAAAGTTATAGATTCATGGGGAATGTTGCCATATAATACTGTTACACATAATAAGGATAAGTGCATCTAATATTGTGCTACTTATATGCAACGAGTATCATAGTTTCTTTTTTATCAAGACTTTAAAGGCATTAAGGTTTCCAACTAAAGTGTATTCAGTCTTAAGCCTATTCCACACCATAATTGCTCTGAACACACAGCTTCTAATGACTATTGGTTTTAATGTCCGTGGTACATGCAGTCTTTTACCTTCATGTCTACTTGTTGGTATAGGTCTACCATTTACATATCTAATTAAATTAATATCTCTTCTACTGTCAAGTCTATGACAGTGGCTCATGGTGTGTATCGGAGCTGTGGTATAGACAGGGTTTACTCTAGCTGTACCCGGTAAACAGTCCTCAAACACATTAGCCAAAGAGCACTAATTGACAGAAAATGCTATAACAATGCTTCTATAGATTATCATTCAATTTCTATTCATCATAAATGATAGCTATGCCCACATGTCTGTTGTATTTGTGCTATATTCATTCGACTATTATAATCCAATAAATGCACTCGAAAGCCTTCCATCAATTCTACAGTCATGCATACCGAAAGGTTTTAAGTGTATCGGTTTGTTTTAAAAGAGATGCATATTTTGACAGTTCTCAAGCCAAAAAAAATTGTTTGAAAACCTAAATTTATTTTTCTTGGTTGAACTATGACAATATATAGCGGCATAAGTGTAACTTCAAAACAGTTTCCATGGTAACTATACCAAAGTGGTGCATACTGCTATTTGCTTCCTGACTCCACAACAAATATATGTGATCCGGGGCGGGGGTAGGGGGTATGTGCCCTCATTCAAGCAAGTACTGCTTAGAGGTCTCTCTTTTTTGGGGTTTCCATCAAGGAAGAATCTCGATTGGCACCGCCGAAAGGCTCTTTCAGGGCATTGCATGAAGCATTCTTTCTTTTCTTTAAAAGAGATATATGTGCTTTGTTATGAAGTGCAAAACTTAACACCACATTACAGTTTTATAATTTGTTATTATTACTTGAATTGCGTAATATTGATGCCAGCAGAAAACTTCCCCAATAGTTTTGTGGACTTGGTGAGATGAAAAATGAAAGTTGCATGCCGACAATTATTTTTTAGAAAATTGACCAGATACATTAGGCTCACTCTCACCAAATCAGTGCAACTAAAATGTGGCCGTACATGATCGGTGGCCATACATGATCGGCGGCCGTACATGATCGGAAAACTATAAAATCCACCATTTACCCCATGCATTCCGCTATTTAACTTATCTAACCATACCTACTGGCTGTAATGTATTTTTGGGGAGATTATTAAGAAGGAAAAACTCCCAAAATATTTTATAATATGTAAAAGGGAGTGCCTCAATGTACAGCCGATCATGTACATCACATGACGTAAATGACCGGCTTAGAATGTCATGTAAAATTTTCTTATTACCCACTGCTGCATATGTCTTTGATAATACATTTTAAGACTTACATCATATATACACCTTATTATGATTGATTTATGTTTTAAATATGGTTGGAAAGGGTAATTAAGGCAGTCAATAGATAATGGCCGATCATGTATGTCATGTGACATACATGATCGCCATTAAAATGTCATGTTAAATTCCCTTCTATGGTCGCTTCTACACATGTCTAAAATTGTACATGTCAAGACACACATCATATGTACACCTTTTAAGATTTATATATGATTTATCATGGTCAGAAAGGGTAGGGCAGCCAATAGATCACCGATCACTTGAAGAATGCCCCCTACAATGTTATACCAACCCCACCCCCTCATCTCATCTCATCTCATGCTTTATGTTTTGTATTTTATGTAAGCAAATATACCTCAAACTACTATGTCTGAAAACCCAACTGTGATATGACTACACCTTGTCTCGCCATAACCGACTTATATATGTATGAGAATTGTAATTTATTGAAATGACAGGGGACCTTGCGGAAGAAAGGCAATGCGCCTAAGCTAGGATGAATCATCTACTATTGTATTTGTTTCTTTTACCCAATAAAACACATTAAAAATACGTCACTGATCATGTACGTCACATGACGTACATGATCGGTATTGAAATGTAATGTAATATCATCTTAATAGTCGCATCTACACATTTCTAACACATTACATCTCAAGACACACACCATATGTACACCTTGGTAAGATTTATTTATGATTTATCATGGTCAGAAAGGGTAGGGCAGCCAATAGATCACCGATCATGTACGTTACCGATCATGTACGTACCCGATCATGTATGTCACCGATCATGTACGGCCACTGATCATGTACAGCCACCGATCATGTACGGTCATTTTTCACTTGCATTGATTTGGTGAGAGTAAGCCATTACCACAGTGTTGTCCTATAATGAGATGCAGACCATTGCATCAAAAGAAAATATCACTTCAAACCCTGGGACTCCCTCCCCACCCCCTTTCTTGAAGGCATGTATCGCGGGAGCAGCCAAGGTGAGAGACCTTCACACTCGGCAGCAATGCACACGCCAGAAGTGGGTGATATACAACGGCTTAGTGTAGCAATCCCGCTCACTATAGTGACTAAATATAAATAATGTTAAGCAGATGCAAACAAGAAAACCACATCATTCTATGGCAAAATTATGAAAGCCCTTCCTGTCCACTTCTGCAGACACAACACTGCCGACCTTTTATTGCACTGGTACTGCAGTTCTGTATACTGTCATTTTATATACAGTACCCACAGTGCCTTTATGGCCTAGGATGGCATATTTATCTTTATTTCATGGCGGATACAATGATCACTATGCTTAAGTACTAGAAATCCCGTATCCCATGCCCCCCATGGGATACAATGCTCCTGTATCACATGGCCTATGACATCATCATTTGTTCAAATTCTTATGGCCATTTATATGCAATTTAACATATTTTTAAGGTTAAAAACCATGAAATAAAGGCAAAGGCCCATGGTCAGAGAATTTTTGGTATTGTTCCCCCCTCGGTGGGGCTGGGGCGCATCCCACTCAGCCTGCGGCTTCGTGGGATACTGCCCCAGCCCCACCTCGGGGGGAACGATACCAAAATATCCTCTGGCCATGGGCCTTTGTCTATTTATTTTATAGGTAAGCTATCCAGTTTCTGTACTCAGCCTGTATTTCATTTGATAAAAATCCCTGAGGGGTCCTTTCTGCCTTTGGCTAAAGCACCATGGATCAGGCTTATTGACTAGATTACTGTGTGGTTCAGTTTCAAAGGGGTATAACCAATGTGACATGAAACCATGTGAGCTGCTTGTAATATGCCTGTATACAGTGTGTACTGCTCAGAGCAACTCCAGTTACTCTGGTGTTGCCAAACAGACCCTGCACATAGAACATATTGACTCTAGGGGAACATATACGTGATATATATTATTATAGTAGAATGGATAAACAATGACTTATGACATGAGAAGGAAAAGCTGAGTGTGTTTCTGGATGCCATCAACAATAATCTCTCTCCTTCTACTTTAGTGGTATACTGGTAGACTGCTAAATTAGCGGAGCTGCTTGAACCCTACATGTAATAGGCTCAGTCTCACAACTTTGTAACAATTGGATTGTCTTTGACTGGGTGACGTCTTTGACCAGGTGACGTCTTTGACCGGGTGACGTCTTTGACCGGGTGACGTCTTTGACCGGGTGACGTCTTTGACCGGGTGACCTCTTTGACCGGGTGACGTCTATGTCTGGAAGGCTAGAAAAGGCTTTTTTTTCCATATCTCTTCCATTTGAAAAAAATATGCCAACGGTTAATGCATAATGCTTTGTACAGTGTATCTCTTAAAAATCCACATGATATAAAAAGGGACATTTTTGATTGGGCAGAGGTAAAAATAAAACATAATCTTATAATGCACGTAAAAGGGCCTTCATATAAATATAACAAAGTTTTAATAAATTTCCTTTCATATAGTGTGAAAATATCCTTTGACTTTTTCCACCCATTTCTTGCTATATATGTCTAATTTATGTTATAATAACGCTTCCCAGTCAAAGACGTCACCCGATCAAAGATGTCACCTAGTCAAAGACATCACCCGGTCAAAAACGTCACCCGGTCAAAGACAATCCAATTGTCGTGAGACTGAGCCAATAGTTAAGATAACCGTGATATGTTTCACCTACACTATGTACTGATGACTGCATAAATTCACAGGCTTTGATCTAGGTGAGAACATTCCCCCATCCACATGAGAAAAACCAAGAAAGAATTCTTGCTTCCTAAATTACATCGCGAATTTCCCTAGAGAAAACTATGTCTGGTGTAGGCATCATTATAATTCAACATATCGTCTACATTCAATGAACTGATTGCAAATGTAAGATTATTGAAGCTTTATACTGAATGCATTTCAAATATTATCAATAAGGCAAAATATATCTGGCATTTGTAACAATGGATTTTGACAACTCATTACACAGAGTATTAGCAATGAATAATTAAAAAAAAAAAAATAAACTGGAAGTAGGAAACTTGCACATACCTTTCACATAACAACGTGGGTTCAAATTGAAAGATGAAGAAGGTCTCTTCGAGTGAGCACCAGCTGTTGTAGGGGCTCCTTACCTGGTCATTTTGATTATTATTTAATTAAAGACTCATGAGTTGCAGTGGGAGCTAGGCGTTAATGCCTCCTTACATTACTATAGGGGTCTATTTGACTGTACCAGTGCATTTTCAGATGATCATTCTAAACACTCATTGACCACTGAGTTAGACGGGATGTTGGGCAGCCGATCCCAAATTATACTAAAATGTATCACATTAGACCTCCAATTAGCTAATCCAGGCCCAGTTTAATGTTTGCAATTGTACTAATAGTGTTATTTATTAGCAACTACAAGTATTTACTAGCCCATCCAATGGCTTAGCATGGAAACCATCCTACCACTGGTCAGCTGATAAAAAAAATTGGGTTCATGGCATGAAGTCAAAGAGGGTCAATACATGAAGATAGAGAATATTCATCTTTCATATTTGATTGGCATAGTTGCTGGGTACGATAGTTTTCGAGGTGGGGGGTGAGGATTTGGAGCCCTCTTGAGATGAAATCTTACAAAACCTTTTAAACAATGAGCACTTCCATACTTCAGTCTAAATATTTAAGAGGAACTAGACAGAGCCTGCATCCACAGACCACAGCATAAGAGTACAATCAATGGTATGCTGAGAGCCCTATCAGCAGTGGTGATAGGGTCAAGTGGGAGTCCATCCCCGATCACTGAGGTAACTCTCCCCACAACTCTAAAGTGACCCTCAATCATGAGGGAGTCTTAGAATAGGAGTCATTATAGAGTTAGTCATGCTACTCTTAGGGAGACACTTTAGAGTCCTGGGGAGAGTCACCTCAATGATCAAGTCGGGAGTCACAGTGAGTCTACTTCTTTTCTCTCTGTGTATTTAAAGCCCTATGTGAAGCCTTATCAAGGGGTGCCAAGTTGGCAGCCTGTCTATTGTGGGCCATAATAGGTCCAGTCGATAAAGGATTTGCAGTTTCACTCTCTTATCATTGTGGAAGCATTCGGCTCTCTTTCTGAGCCCTCGACATATCTGGAGGCAGGGAAGTGCCTGGCCATACAACTAGCAGAAATCTACAGCCTTAGCCCCATACGTTCTTAATACGTAGATTACAGAGTGACTTTGAGATTCATTCTACACAGTAAGGCTTGGATGTAATTGATTCCTCAAAAATTGCATGGGCCATTGGGCTTGTAGGGGCTAGGGTTATACGGGTATGTTATATGACGAGTGCTGTTGGATGTTGTGTTGCGAGCTCAGTCCGAACCCTTCAGTCCGACGGTAGGTGGCAGCACCTACCCCGGGCTTGGGGTATGGACAGAGGTCGCTATAGGCTTCCGGTCTGCGTGTGCGCGCGCAGGCTGGCTGCCTATATATACCCAGCATCTGACGGTACTCGTCGGTTACTCTGAGCCACGCTGGCAAGGAGACCCTGTGATCAATACGGCTGATTAGCCTACTGACCCGTTCCGAACTCTATAGGGAGTTCGCACACATAGATACTGCTTGTCTAGGTTTTCTGAATAAACCCGATTTGCAACCTGTAACACTTGATCCGAACTGTGTCAACTTTGTTCTTTAATTGATACTCTACCAATATCATAAAGAGACAAAGTATCGTTTATTACACTGGTGCCGTGACCAGTTCTGAGTGAAACGCAGGTTAGCCTGTGCAGTAGCGCAGACCTCCTGCTCTGGACGGAGCAGCGAGGTCTCCCGATGAGGCGTCAGCCTTATCACCGGAGGGGTTAGATGCCGTCAAGGAGGCAGATACCCGCAGGAGTGCGAATGTTCCATCCAGGACAAGCGCATTTTTGGGATACAAAGGTCCCGAAATAATGAATTGCTCATTAGATGAAATGAGCCTGTCAATGTTCAACGTTGGTGGGTCAAGATCAGCCGCTCCGAATCCACGGAGGGCTACCATCTTGGAGGAACGTCGTTTCGACGACATGAGAGAGGCCAGAATACAGGAGCGTGTGCAAATGGCCCAAATGGAGTTGTTGACCATTCAGAAACAGTCGAATGAATGGAAAAGCAGTCTGATTGCATTGGAAGGTGCAGTCACACATAGAGCTTCCAAAATCAAGGAGAAAGACGCAAGGCTTTCAACTTTGTTGGAGGAGAACGAGAAGCTGGTGCAATCCCTTAGCAGGGTTCGAGTGGAGTTCGATCAGAAACAGGCTGATCTACAGGGACTCCGTTCCGACTTTGTTCAGGCAAACACTGATCTGAATCAGATTTGTGCGGCCCGAGATGCCGTTATCCATGAAGCAGAGGAGACCCGATCAAAACTTGTTCGGGACACTGAAGACTTACGGGAGGCTCGCCGAAGTCTACTGTCAGAATGTGACATTCTGAAGGCAAAAAGAACTTCTTTGGAGAAATTTTTGTCAGAGACCAGGGAGAGTATACAGGATAGCAGTACCTCGTACGCTTCCGCTGATAATGACAGTCCGAAAGGTCCTCATTACAGGAGTTTTACAGACACCCCAAATCTTCCTATGGGACGTGGGATGACTGTAGAAGGTGCCTTGTCTACTTCAACGCCAGGACGACCACTAAAGGTTGGCCGAGCAAGGGGTAGAGGTAGGGCGAGTGATTACTCACCTAGGGTGGGTATCAGTGGTATCCGTCCAATTCCGAAGCAGGTCTTTTCGGCTCCGACAGGTGTAAACACGGCGGGCAGGGGAAGGTCATTATCGGAGTTGGTGCGGAGTGCACGTTCTCAGTTGAAACTGGATGAGCAGCAACTGGATTCGGAACGCTTGAAGAAAGCATCCGAACAAGATAAGGCGGCCAAGACCGACTTAACTCCCTCGAGTTTGTCGCAATGGCGAGAATGCCAAGCAAACATACTGTTCAATGAACAGAAAAACTTGGAATTGGAGAGGCGAGATGTGTATCGCAAGCAGCAGGCTGCTCTTGAGCAGCAACAGGAACGCATGAAGGAAAATGCAGCCCTCGCTGAGGAATTAGCAGAGCAGGAGGCGGCGGTTTTGAGAGCTCGACAAGAAGGGCTCCGAGCGGCCGGTGAAGCTGCGAAAGCTAAATTGGCGGAGGCACAGCAAGAGGAGGAGGCTGAGAGACAGGCCAAGGAACTGGAAAAAGAGAAAGCGGCGCATCAGCGATTGCTTGCTCTGGCCCAGCAGTGTCAGTATATGACTGACCAGGAGAAAAATTGGTGGTTCAGTCAAGGTGTGGACCCCACTAAGGATTTGGTGTCGTATGGTACCTACCAGACCTATCTGGAGAGGCAGAATAACGTGCCTACCAGAGGCGCTACTCCGGGGATCACTCCGGGCGCAAAGAGTCCGAGGAGGGCTCCAAGGAGAACAATTCTGAGTACAGAATTGCAAGAGTTGTACGATACAAACCCAGCAATAGCTGGGATCGGATTGCACAACGTGGGTACAGAAAAGGACGCCTCGGCTTCCATTTCTAAATGCCTGGCGATAACCTCTAAAATTAGGGGGTCATCCAACGCTGCTAGACGCATTGCTAGCGAGCCTTTTCCCTACTGGCAGAAAAACTCTTGGGAAGAGTGGTTGGGAGCCACCGTTGAGGACATCAACCTCAGTGGGTGGGATCAACAGGATGCAATTCCGTATGTCTGTAAGGGATTGCGCTTGGGAGATGGCCTGATGGCCGTGGAGCAGTGGAAAGATGAATGCGGACCCCGCGGCACTTTCAAACAACTGGTAGAGATCGGAACTATCCTATACGGAGACTCCGCTCGGATTGACCCGATGGTCGCTTTTAAGAAGCGAGTGCAAGGCAAGCACGAGGCCCCGAGGGTTTTCGGACTTGCACTGATGAGACTCCTGAAGAAGGTACATCCAGCTTCAGGAATCCATGATGCCTTATTCTCTAAGGAATTGTTCTCTCAGTTTGTTGCTGGACTGAGGGACCCAGAAATACAACATGTGGTGTATGATACCTGGAGAGCAGATACGTCATTAGATGACCTTTTTAAGGCCATCGACATACATGCTCTCAAGAAGTCGCTGTTAGGGGACCGGGTGCCCACCCGGGCCTCGGCCATTATAGAGTGTTCTCCGGAGCAGTCTGATGGTTCGGGCAGTGAGGAAGAGGGAGCGATAGCTTCTGCAGCTCAGTTTAAGAGGAATGGGAATTCCTCTAAAACGCCGTGGAAAAATAGGAAGCCGGAAGGGGGTGGAAACCCTCCTCCAAAGAAGGAATCATCGGACCCGAAAGCTCCGATAATGGACGCAGCGTTTTTCACATCGCTGTTTGAGAAGATGACGACTTCCATTCAGGGGGCTACACAGCCTAACCGGAGGAAGATCAATCGGCGGACCGCCAAGTGCTATAGGTGCCTGGAGATCGGTCACTTTGCTGCGGAGTGTACGGCTCCGACTCCGAAAGTTCCCGGGAAGGAGGGAAACTAGAGGGGGTGGTCCGAGAAGGCGAGCGGACGACCCCTGCATATGATGTACGCCAACATACCAGAGAGGTAGAGCCTAGTGAAATTCCGAAGGCAGGAAGGGAATCAGGGGTGGCTTCGAGCTTGAGGGGCTCGGATGCCGGCCTGGTTAACATTCCAGTCCAACAGTTGCCCGGCAATGAGGCAGGGAGGCCCATTACGGATCGGAACGAGGAAGTTGCGGCTGTCACAGACACCACGTGGGTAGGGAGTACCCAGCTTTCCCCGGATCATCCATGTTTCGACCATTTGAAGAAACATGGCCTTGATTTGGCTGCTCCGAAGGATTTTAAACGCTTTACTGTAAACCCGTCTCCGCTGGGGGGGAGGCGGTGGTATGTGTCTGTTACTGTGGCCGGTAGAGCGGGCGAATTTTTAGTAGATACGGGAGCTAGCCACTCCTTTATCTCCTCTAACTTCTATGCTCTTATGCCGGATAGTCGTGATAACTTCAAAACGAGGGTAAACGCCTGTTCGGCCGATGGGTCAAGTATGCAGACGTATGGGCGCGCGTTCATACCGCTCCGAATTGGAGGGAAGGAGTATGTGGCTTCTCCCACCATTGCGGATATTGCAGACGACGGTATACTCGGATTGGATTTTTCGGCGTTGTATGACGCGGTCCTGAATCCGGGTACAGGGGTACTCCTGATAGAGCACCCGTACCGTGCGGTAGAGCAATGTGTGCTCCGACAAGTGTCGACAGTGGCAACGGTGGTCCAAACTGTAAAGATTCCTCCCGGACAGACGTGTGACATGCTGGTCCGAAGCAAGGGGCTTAGGAGAGAGGAAGAGGCAGTTGTGGAGCCGGATGTGGCCATGTTGGGTAGTATCGGTTTGACGGGCATGGACACCCTAGTGGGTGATGGTGCTTGGACCGTAGTGCCGGTTTCTAACCCCGGGTTGGAACCGAAGTATCTAAGGAAAGATACAATACTGGGGAAGGTGTTCACCAGTGAGGCAGTGATGCCTGCTGGACAGGTGAGCATGAAGGGTGACCCTTCTCCGACCGTTCTGAGTGAGGGACTTGAGAAAATGATCTCCGAAACGGATTTGACGGATCGGAGGGATCTCGATTCCCTAAGGAGGCTGGTAGTGAAGTATCAGGATGCATGGCAGGTGGAGGGGGAGCCTTTGGGCCGAACCGACAAAGTGTTGCATTCTATCAATACGGGTGATGCACAGCCTTTCAAGATGCCTTACCGACGCTTGCCTTTGGGTAAGAAAGCGGTGGTAGAGGAACAAGTGAAGACCATGTTGGAACAGAAGGTGATCGTGCCTAGCACTAGCCCCTGGTCCAGCCCGGTCCAGATGGTTACTAAGAAGGACGGGTCTATCCAATTTTGTATCGACTATAGGCGCCTGAATGGGGTAACCAAGAAAAATGCATATCCTCTCCCCCGGATTGATGAGACTCTGGACTCTTTGGGTGGGAACCAATGGTTCTGCACCCTCGATTTGCAGTCCGGATATTGGCAGATCGGGATGAAGGAGGAGGATAAGGAGAAAACGGCTTTTACAAGTCACATTGGACTGTATCAGTTTGAGCTGATGCCCTTCGGGTTGTGCAACGCCCCGGCCACTTTTGAGGCTATGATGGAAACTCTTCTGAGTGATCTGTTGTGGCGCAAATGTTTGGTATACTTGGATGATGTCATTGTCTTTGGCAAGACTTTTGAAGAGTGTGCGTTGAACCTCGGAGAGGTTTTGGAACGAATTCGGTCCAATGGCTTGACATTAAAGCCGAAGAAATGTGAACTTTTTCGGAAGTCCATGGTCTATTTGGGCCGGATCATCTCCACCGAAGGTGTGCAGGCTGATCCGGCTAAGTTGGAGACTGTGGAGACTTGGGAAGTTCCAAAAGGACCAAAGGATATCAGATCCTTTTTAGGGTTCTGTTCCTATTACAGGGACTTCATCCCCGGATTCTCTAGGGTGTCTCAGCCATTACAACGGTTGAGCCATTGGACTCCGGGGAGAAAAAAAGAACCCTTCCCATGGGGGATGGAACAGAATGAAGCCTTCAAAGAGATTAAGGCATTGTTCCGAACCACCCCGGTGCTGAGATACCCTACGGAGAAGGGGCATTTCATCCTTGACACTGATGCGAGCAATGAGAGCATCGGGGCCGCATTGTCCCAAATCCAGGACGGAGTAGAGGTCCCGCTGGCGTTCGCTAGTAACAGTATGAACAAGGCACAGAGAAATTATTGTACTACCAAGCGAGAGCTGCTCGCAGTAGTGGTGTACACGAAGAAGTTTCGGCACTTCTTATATGGAGGAAATTTCACACTCCGTACCGATCATTCGGCCTTGAGGTGGCTCCTTAATTTTAAGGACGCCGAGGGAATGATTGGTCGGTGGTTGAATCACCTCAGCGAGTTCGGACTGGAAAACTCTCATATCCAGCACCGAGCAGGCACGAAGCATATTAATGCTGACTGTCTGAGTAGACGTCCGGTACGCCGTTGTGTGCGTCCGGAGTGTGGGGATTGTGGTGCTCACAATGCTGTGGTAGCGAGTGTGCGTTTGCCTTATGATGGGTTGTTGCAAAACCTGTTGGATTGGTCCACCGACACTATAAGGACGTACCAGATGGCTGATCCTACCATAGCACGACTGAGGGAGCTTGTCCCTACTGGGGTCTGTCCAGTGAGACCCGAAATATCACTGGAAAACCGTGAAATGCGACGTTTCTTGGCTCAGTTCCACGAACTGGAGGTCCGAGACTCGTTGTTGTGCAGGTGGAAGACTTGTCCCGGAAAGCGGAGGGTGTTACAAATGGTAATCCCTGCTGCTATGAGGAAAGACATCCTGTACTACTGCCACGGCCATTCCACTAGTGGGCATTTCGGAAAGAAACGCTCGTTGGAAAGGCTGAGTCGGAGATACTACTGGCCCGGCAAGTCAGGCGACCTTTTAAGGTGGATCGAGACCTGTCCGGCCTGTTGTTTAGGCAAACCTGGTCCTGGATTAGGAAAATTGCCACTGCAACAAGAGCTATTCGGAGTGAGATTTGCTCGAATAGCTGTGGACATTATCAGTGGAGTTAAACCAACTCCAAAAGGTAATACGTGTATGATGGTGGTCTCGGACTACTATACGAAGTACACCCGAGTGTACCCACTCGAGGATCATACCGCTGCTACTTGTGCGGAAGCATTGGTGAAGGGGTGGATCCTCCATTTGGGGGCTCCTTTGATGTTACATAGCGATCAAGGGAGAGAATTTGAGTCCAAACTATGGACAGCTATGTGCCATCAGTTGGCTATATGCAAAACTCGGACCAATCCGTACCGACCACAGTCCGACGGGCAGGTGGAGCGGTTCAATCGGACCTTGATCCAGGTTTTGAAGCCATTAGTGAACTCCCATATGGATGATTGGGATGATCAATGCGAATTTGTGGTGCATGCGTATAACAATACGGTCCACACTTCGACAAATTGCACACCGAACCTCTTGGTGTTCGGAGAGGACTTGATCATGCCGGCGGATTTGGTATTCGGGGTGGTAGGGATCAGTCCGGAAGCACCATGTACGGTGCTATTTGTGGAATCTCTACGAGAGAGGTTCAAATTTGCCTACGAAACAGTTAGGGCTCATTTGCTCAAAGCTGCAAATTGGCAGAAGGTGGGTTACGACACCGGATTGAAGTTGCGACGATTCGTAGTGGGGGATAGAGTGATCCGCCTACACGAACTGCTCTGCAACGTCAAGCTGGCGAATAACTGGGATGGACCACACACTGTGGTTAAATGTATCAGTCAAACGACTGTGTTGATTCAGTCCGAAGCAGGACGCATCCGGACGAGCCATGTGGCTCGGTTGCGTGCTTGGGCTGGAAATCGCCCACCCCGGAAACGGAGGTGGAGAAGGGAACTTCGGAGGCTAAATTTGTACCTTTGGAAGGGGTGTCAGTGGATACCCCTAAGAGAGTGGTACAAAAGAAGCTCCGGAAGACCGTGAAAAAGAAAGTCTCGGCAGGCGAAGGAAGAAGGGCACGGAAAACTAAAATCAAGGCTGGAGTTTTAGTTAAGAACGAGTGTCCTTCGGCCAGGTTACGAGAGGTGGACGGGAAACCCGTTCGGCGAAGCCCAAGGCTGGTGGCTAGAGGGGCTGTAACCTAGCTTGTTTACACAACGAGTGTGGTGTCCTGTGTTGTCCTATATGTTATATGTATGTTACCAACAGGGGCGCTCAGAGTCAAGATGAAAAGAATGTAAGAGTGCTCCCCGAGGGTGGTGGACGGATAATCCGGTGGGGTAATCTTCGATTTCCCATAAATATCCACTAATACTCCTGATGAGCTCTTTATTCGAAGTATATTTTGACTTTTGTGAGCCGCCAACGTAGCAGTGTGATCCCCCGAGCCCGAGCTGCGGGCGGGAAAGGTCGTGACCTGATTAAACAGTAATTGGGTCACACCGGGTAACGGGATCGCGTCCAATCACGCGAGACGCTGCGCATGCGCTTTGTTTTAAAAACAAAAGCGAGGGAACGCCATATTGATTTTGGGCTCGTCCCGGTCAATAGCGGTGTTGGTCGGCAGCGTGGAAGTTGGTGTTTTGGACGGCTAGAAGAGGAGAAAAGTCAGTAAAAGAGTTGTAAGCAGTGAGTACTCTTTCCTGGTGCGTCTGAGACAAAGAGGGAGACGGGGAACTAGTGTTTTCCCCGTCAAAACTCCCGTCGAAAGACACTTTGCCGAAGTGAGGATGGCCGAGCAACAGCTCCGTCAATCCGAACTCACCGGACACTCCGAGGTGGCATCCGCCACCGAGGAGGCAATGGATGCTCAGAGCCCTAGTGGTGATGAGTTGAGCCAGACACTAGCGGATCTCCGTGTAGATCCGGCCGTGTCCCCGATCCGAAAGTCCCCGTCGCCGGACGGCAGCGAGGACTCCGGAGTGCTGCAAGGACTCGCCTACACCCAGGTAGCGGTGGATCCTTCCGAGACGACTGCACGTCCCTCCCGGATATGCAGTCTCAGCATATCACCAAACCTCCAGAAGACGGTTGCTCGCAAACTGTCTATGGGGAGTGGGAGTGATTCCGACACTTCACGTCCGAGGACGCGCGGTGGGAAGGGTGCTACCCGAGATCGGTCCAAGTCGGCCGATACTAAGGCTAGCACTAAGGCTATCAAACACACTGGTGTGGGGAAGAAGCCTCCGGGAAAGGACGAGCCTAAAAAGCCCGCTCCGAAGAAGGAAAGTACTGCGAGTACGAATAAGCCGGGTTCCAAGGCTGCCACTGCAGCGGCCTCCAAGGATCCGAAGACGGTGGACCCCAAGGCTCCTGCTACGAAGGCGCCTAAGGGTCAAAAGAAAGCTGATCCGAAGCCTGGTGCTAAGGACCAGCCGGGGAAGGGGCCGACGTCCGACAGCACTAAAACTGTCAAGACTCCGGGTCCCAGTAAGTCCAACCTACCGATCCCTGCCAAGGGGAAAGGTAGTGGGAAGGCAGTTGTAACCACAGCTGCTCCGACCCCAGCCGTTGACGTGTTGTCCTTCTCGCGAGGGCTGGACAACAGCTCAGCGGTAGCTGCTACAGCCGCTGCGATGGCTGGTACGAAGGGACATGGGGGAGCCCGTCCGAAAACGGTAGTTCCTCCCGAGGCACCTCGGACCGAGGAAGCTATGGATACAGCATCCGCAGCCCATACGGTCCAGGTAGTGCAGGATGTGCTGTCTGGCATCACATTCAACCTCCCGACTCCCCTGGAGCCAAGGAAGGAGGTACCCGTTCGGGTGGAGTTACCTCCTCCAAAAGAGGTACCCGTCCGAGTGGATACTCCTCCACAGTCTACCGAGCCTGCTCTGGAACCATCCAATACCATGGATATTTCGGAGGAAGCCGGGAAACTGGACCAGGCTGCAGGTGGTGGTCCAACTGGATCGGGGGTGCAAATTCTCGCTCCACATCAGCATGACGCATGGGAGAAGGAGGACGCCGACGTCCCATCCCTGCTCCGAGGTGCTATCATCGATCAGATGAGCGCCACAGAGGTCAGATCCTTCGATCTGATCCAAATGCGAACCTTCCGGGGGCTGGACGAGTTGTCTGCCAGGTTCCCGGCTTGGTTCCCAGATCGCCTAACGGCGGCCATGAACGATCTTAGCAAACAGTCAGAGACAGCTCGCTTAGTTGCTGAGACCGAGGGACGTCCCGAACTTATCGCGGCCTTGGAGTACGACCTGCAAACTGCAGCGGAATTCAAGACCGTGCATAGCCGGCGGGAGAAGAGGAGACTTCTGACGCCAGCAATGAAGCTGGCTCGGAGTATGGAACAGAAGACCAAAGAGTCCATTCTGGATGCCACTCTGGAGGATGAAATGATCCAACAGAACACGGCCGCGGCTAGGTCTGCAGACACTAGTCAAATGGAAAAGGCCAATCGGAGGGACCAATACCTACGAGAGACCATCAAGGTAACCTCTCGGAAGGGGGGTCGATCCGACGAGGAGGTAGAAGCGGTTCTGAAGGGATTGGATGAAAATACAATCCCGGACGACGAACTTCAGGTTCTGGTCCGGAATGCACTCCGAGCCAATGCTGCAAGTGGGTTTAAGTATTTTAAACCCATGTGTGTGAACGACTGCGTCAAGGACAAGCGGGCCTCACACATTCCGGAGGAGGTGGGTCCTGACGGTCTCTCTGATGACGAGGAGTGGATTAAGACGGATCCCCTCGAGAAGTCGGTACAGTTGTACCACTTTGAGCTTCTGGACAAGGTCCGAAATGGTAGTACCAAATACCATTCGCCTTTCCAGAAAGCTAAGTTAGCATGGGCTATGGCTAGATGGCATCCATTTAGCAAGTGCCCCTTTGAGCCTTGTCTGAACGTCGACGAGACACTGGAAACGCCCCGAACTTGGCCTAGCAAGGTTCGGTACGCAAGGCATATTACCCGCTTTCATTTGCGTCACTACATGCGGTATGACTGCTTGAGTGTGGGTACAAAGCAGAGCAAGGGTTGTCCGAATGGTGGCTGGTTCTACACTAGAGCCGATATCATCAGGCATCTTGCTAAGCAGCACGGGTTGGCTCTGGATGTCGCAGCGGAACGCATCCAGACAGCCCATCAGGAAGTCTACTCCCACTTCCCTCCAGTAGTGGGCCGAAATGAGAATCTCGAGGTGGATTTTGGCACCAACGAGAGAGGAAAGGTCCGGGTCTTTTACAAGGTAAACCCGGACGGCAACTACAACCGGGTTCCGGAAGGTGAGCTCTTCGATGAATTCGAGGAGTACCAGAAGCGTACCAGCACGCGAAAGGTGCGGCGCGCTCAGAAGAGACCTAGTGGGTCTTCGGAGCAGGCCGACTCTAAGAAGGCCAAAACGGATGAAAGGAAATCCGTTATGGAGAAGAGGGATCCGGGCTATAAAGGGCCGGCATTCACCTCTCACACGACTGACTGGAAGAAGGGTCCCCAGGGCAGGCCACCTCGGTCTGTTCCGGAGGATCCGAACTCCAGCACGATGGGGTCCTTCGCAGAGGAGTTCCCCGAAAATGAGATGGTTCTGGGTGATGAGTCGCAGACTCTAACCCAGACCGGTAAGACGAAGGCTCCAGCAAAGAAAACGCCGAAGCCAGTTCAGACCCCGGATCTCCCACCCGAGACCGCAGAGGAGGGGCGTCTAGTCTTGCGACTGAAGAGCCCTCCTTCGTTCCCTCCCGCCGACTTCACTTCCTATGAAGCCGGACAGGAGGCCTTCGGTCAATGGCAAGACAACTTTCATCGGTTGCTTGCTGGCCTGAGTCAGGAGGTGGCGATGTTGTCCTTAAACACGGTGCATCATCTCCATCAGAGGGAGGTCGCTACCCAGAAGGCAGCGGCTACGGAGTCCGTACAGGAAGAGCGTGAAAACGCTCGGACTGAACGATGTGCTGCTAAAACCGAAAGGAAGAAGCAGAAGTTGGCAGTTAAGAACGCCGAGGAAAAGCTGGACCACGAACGTCGTCGGTTTCGGGACTGCTTCGCGCATGAAATGCACGAGTGGGATGGAACTCGGGCTCAAATCGAGCTCTGGCTCCAGGAGCTGACTCTGGCGGAAGCGGCGTCGGACTCTGAGGAGGAAGAGGAGCCGGCTCAACCCGGTTCCGGAGACGAGTCGGACTCCGGATAGGATTATCCTATTCTAGGAGCCGATTAGGAGAAAGGGGGGGTATCCTAAGTATACCAACCCTACAAGCAAAACCCTTAGAAAGGGTTTAGGAGTGTCCGGACAGAGGAACGCGGCAGGCTGGCTACGCAAGGATCCAGTCTGCCAGGTGGTACTGACGGAGGAGGACAAGGAGATCCGGAGGGGACGCTGAACTCGGGACTGGAGCACTTTACCAACATGGATCCGATACAGGATGTGTTTTTTTATATAAACTATGGATATCAGGACCGAGTGCTCCTAATTATAAGTCCGAAGATCGCCTGGAGGCAGGACTTTTTTTTTTTCTCTATTTATCACCTAAAAAGCTCCCGAGCATGAGCTATGAACTTTCTCGTTCCGGTGAGTAAGAGCTGAACGAAGTAGGTTCTGAAAGCCGGGCGGAATGCAACACCATCAACAGAGGATCCGGATCTTCACTACAAAACCACGTATGATGTCTTTTTGTAATAATACTTTAATATGTCTTTAAAACTTTAAAAGAAGTGATATTGTTTATCACTTATAAGTATTATTCGTTACGAGTTTAATTAGCTCGGGGTCCTGAAGGGACGAAATTTTTTTTTACTGTGATATTGTACTTTTTCAAGTGTTTGTATACTATATGTATAGATTAACTCCATCTATCCTAGGGAATGGGGCGTAATTGTCATTAGGGTCTATATATGTAGAAATGTGTGTAATTAATACCTTTTTGTGTTCAACAGTATACGTCATATTGTTTGTAAGGTATAACTTTAATAAACCCCTAAGGTGGTATTTATAAGATAATGCCAGTCCGAAGTGTTTTCGGACTTTAACCTTAATTAATTTTTTACCTCCCGGTTATTATCTGGTAGGGGGTAGTGTAGGGGCTAGGGTTATACGGGTATGTTATATGACGAGTGCTGTTGGATGTTGTGTTGCGAGCTCAGTCCGAACCCTTCAGTCCGACGGTAGGTGGCAGCACCTACCCCGGGCTTGGGGTATGGACAGAGGTCGCTATAGGCTTCCGGTCTGCGTGTGCGCGCGCAGGCTGGCTGCCTATATATACCCAGCATCTGACGGTACTCGTCGGTTACTCTGAGCCACGCTGGCAAGGAGACCCTGTGATCAATACGGCTGATTAGCCTACTGACCCGTTCCGAACTCTATAGGGAGTTCGCACACATAGATACTGCTTGTCTAGGTTTTCTGAATAAACCCGATTTGCAACCTGTAACACTTGATCCGAACTGTGTCGACTTTGTTCTTTAATTGATACTCTACCAATATCATAAAGAGACAAAGTATCGTTTATTACAGGCTCAATAGAAACACTCCTCCGCATTTATCCATGTACTATGAATACTAAGAGGAGAAACAGGTCGAGTTTTGCAGAATGTAGAGTCTTTACTAGCTGTTTTACTATTCCTGGTTGCTGGCTGCTTGGGACAATTATATACCTCACTGGGCATTTGGCACAATCAGTTCTTGACCAATGTTATCTATTCTCTGATGGTTTAGTCCATTAGGGACAGTTTCAACTACACTGATTAAAATATGTACTACAAGCCAATTGTGTCTAAACTGAGATGGTATGGTTTAGAAAATGTATATAGCTAAAGTCAGTGGTATATATAATCAACTGTTTACTGTTATCATTGGTTCCGATTGGCATTTATGCTCGCCAATACAGACCTGACCTGAGAATAAAGCTTGTTTTATTTAACAACCTGCTTTAATAACAGTCTTCAATTCTGATTGTAATCTTTACATTAATATATGTCGCAGTGCAGTAGATTAAAAAAGCCATCATCCGTGGCTGCCACAATGACATCAGACATACTTAATGATGCTACGGAGACAATTGTCCTACCACAATGTAATTTCAACATCATATGATATGCTTTCCAACGAAAAAACAACAACATAAAAAGCAGGACAAGGAAAAAAAATCTTTCTGCACACACTGTCAATCTGGACACTCGTTGAGGCAGAATTTGAAAACTATAAAAACAGTTTTTCCTTTGAACAAATGACAGATCAGAAGATGAGTATGATATATCCAGAACCATATTTCAAACTTTTCTTTAAATTTTGGTAAAGGTTGAGTAGGAATCTAATTTCATATCATACTGTTACCATATACTATTAAAAACAAGTAAACAGTGAAGGTTTCATTTAAAGGGCTTCTGTGTTCCTTGAACTAGTATATGGCTCTGGGCTCACAGCAATCAGTTTTCCCTTTTAAATTGGGCCTACCCGCGTGTCTGCTGTAACATTTCACTTTGTCAGTAGGGCTACTAGCTTTAGATGGCTCTACATTAGCTCTGGGTACCCACAATGACTCTAGGCTTTAGGCCAAGAATAATTACACCGTTAGTAGGATCAGCAAAAGAGCAAACCATTCTGAAAGCCGGTTCCAATTTTACAATTCCAACCTCACTTCTTATAACCTAAAAATTTAGCCAATTCTTATGACAGATGATTTTTGGCTGTTTTAATCTGGTCTCAAACAGAAGAACAGTCACAAGCACATCTTGTCCCTCAAGGTCTTTTCATGGATATCTGCCGTAAAGCCCCTCGGTTGGGGCAGGGTATTGTAAGCCGGATAAAGCGTCTCACATACTCAGTGCCAGAGTCAAGCTCTTCCACTGTGTTCAGGGGGAAATCCCAAGTCTGAAGGAATCCAAACAAAGAGTGTTGTTGGTCATGTAAGGGACTAGGGAATAGCATGGCCATTTTGCTGCATATTTGTCATTGAATGTTGGGTTGGTCCGGGTGGACTAGTAGACGAGGATGTGGCTTGCTTTACCGAATGTGACACAGAATGAGGGAGAGACTTTCCTCCAAATGATTTTGTTCAAGGAAAACAGTCCCCTCCCACTTTGGGCTCGATGCATAACTCCCTCGGTGGCCTTGTAACCATGGTAGAGAGTTAGACACATGGCTAGCAATACCCGGCATATTTTTCATTGAGTATCTTATGAACACATAACGTTTGTTCAGTAACCCAAGCTACCAGTTTTGCAACACTTATAGTGAGTCTAGTCCCTAAAAGAACATCGAATCCAAGTTGTGCAAACAGAAAAAGATCAAGAAAAGGACTCTTTTGCTGATAGCACTTGTAGGACCCTCACTGTCTGTGGAGGAGGTGAGGGGAACCATTTGACAGGAAAGATAGTGGCCCCTCTGGACCCGTTGATAAGGTGGCTCTGATGTCATGTCAGCCAGTGATGCCTCAACCCTGAGCTTCCCACAGGGCTCGTTCTCATGAATGTGATGCAACTCACTGAAACCTAGTATTTTCTATATATTTCCAACCCATATACTTTTTTGCTCATTTCTTTTAGCCTATATGTTGCAAAGTATTTAGTTCTACCAGAATATATATAGTCTACCATACCCCTGTATCTTATTATGCCCATAATTTGCCCAAAAGTGACCCAAAGTTGACGTTTTCTGACCATAAATGGGCGTAATTATGAATTTTTTTAAATCTAACAGGTGTATTGGGGTTATTCATGTCTTGAATCATTGCACAATATTACTTGGCATCATTCTAAGTCAAAATCACATACATACACTTTATAAAGGTGGTACAGTTCACTAATAAGTGCCTTTGACCTATATTCGCCTTTCTGACCTTTTTTTTGTATATTTTACTATCTTTAAATAGTTTCCCACCCCCCCTGCACATTATGATTTTTAAACATGTTATACATGTTCCCTTACAAAGTCTAGCCCATGAGGCATTAGGTAGAAAAAGTAGCCTACTTATATCTGTCTTAAGTCCACGCACAGTGGGGCTGCAAAGATTTGTAACATATCTTTTTTTCACAAGGATCCTTTCTGACCACTTTTTGTACCTGTAGTTGTACCATGCAGAGTTCTAGTACTTAACTAAGTATTATATCTGCATTTTGTGGGACCCTAGGGCCCTCAAATATAATCCAAAAATCAGGCCTCCCCAACCTGCACAAGGAACCCTCCTGGGGCCTTTCTGACCACTTTTCAGCCTTTCTAATCCGAAAATCGCCTTTCTGACCAGTTAGAAAGGCAGTCAGAAAGGCGATTTTTCTGACCATTTTTTTTACTAGAAAAGTAGACAGGGGTAAAGTTTGTGTTTTACTAAGAAGCATATTGATATGGCCTCCCGTTGGCATATATGGAAAAGAAAAAAAATTCATAAAAATAGTATTAACCACCTGTATAACCTAAAAAACAAAATCGCCTTTCTGACCAGTTAGAAAGGCAGTGAGAAAGGCGATTTTTCTGACCATTTATGTTACTAGGAAAGTAGAATGGGGATGCATCAGGGGTAAAGTTTATGTTTTACTAAAAAAGCATATTGATAAAGCCTCCTCTTAGCATATATGGAAAAGAAAAAATATTCATAAAAATAGTATTAACCACCTGTATAACCTAAAAAACAAAATCGCCTTTCTGACCAGTTAGAAAGGCAGTCAGAAAGGCGATTTTTCTGACCATTTATTTTACTAGGAAAGTAGAATGGGGATGCATCAGGGGTAAAGTTTATGTTTTACTAAAAAAACATATTGATAAAGCCTCTCTTAGCATAGATGGAAAAGAAAAAAAATTCATAAAAATAGTATTAACCACCTGTATAACCTTAAAAACAAAATCGCCTTTCTGACCAGTTAGAAAGGCAGTCAGAAAGGCGATTTTATTTTATTTCAATGGTTTTATATAGTGTCAAAATAAGTTGGAATACTTTGATTCAGCAGCACAGTTACTTGACTAGTTAATAGGAACAAAAAATTAAAGTTATTACATTTAAAACTTACATATTATTGTATTTATTCTACATATGTGATATATAGACATAATAGAACAGTATTTTCGCCTTTCTGACCACTTTTTTACATATGGGTCAGATGAGAAAAACTTAATGGATTAAACTGCTATAGATTAAGGTTTTAATTGGATGATCAGATGACACAATTTGGTAATAGAATATTTTAAAAAGTCTGATTACATATATGACAGGTTTTACAGGAGAAAACTACAAAGTTTGGCAATATTTCAAATGGTTTAAAAAGGGGAAAAAAGAAGAAAATTCCATATTTAAAGGTGAGTGAGAAGAGATAATGGGATGCATGATATATAAAGTTTGGTGTTTCCTAGATTGGATAGTGGTATGGCTTATAATTGACTGTTAAAGAAATCAAAATAGGTTATGATTGATTGCCAGGAGGGTCAATAATTGATTAGGTACAAAGCATGGTCAGAAAGGCGAATTTGAATCATGGTAGTCCATTTGGAATGGTTGCCATGGTTACTGTATACATATTTAACAAAAACCACCTATTCAGTAGTGTCAACCCACACCTGAAAATGACCCATACTGAAGGAATTGACCATATTCTATATTTACTCTGACCACCCCCTCCTACATGAGTTGCATCACACTGGTGAGACTGAGCCACAGACAGACACAGCTGCTCAGAGTTAGGGAGTGGTCATTTTTTAAACAAAGGCGGGGGAAGGGGGGTTGGTGGATTTTCACGCAAGTGGGTCAGAATTCTTTTGGTCCCCCCAAGGGGAGGGATCAAAATGTTTTCAGTCCCCCAAGGCAGGTTGAAATTGAGCGAGGCCGACCCCTTTGAGCTACAGTAAAGTGCTGGCTTTTTCGCTAAAAAAGGGGTGTAATTTCTTTGGCCCTCCCCTGAGGAGGGGCCCAAATTAGTTTCGTGGCCCCAGATCAAGGGGTCCAAATTTTATTGGTCCCCCCCAAAAATCCCCAACCCCCATAAGAAGTTGGGAGGTGATCACATCATACTGGGTGATTTCTCGGACACTCCCTTTAGTTACGAAATGCCTTTGGCTTCTTTCCCAGGCTTTTCCTTTAGTAAAGGCACGATCTAGGTCCATGCTCTTTTAAATTAGCTCTTCGATAGCGATGTCTTCTTCCTTAAAGGCTGTCGATGGTTTAAGCTTGAATCCATGGGATCTTAACGTTTATTAAACAACATTGGATGATACTCATCAAACTATTCCTAACTATACCAGTTGTGTTAAATAACTTTCATGAGCTGCACCCACCATATAACAAAATGATTAATACAATAATATATAACGTTTCCTTAGGGCTCTAAATCATCACAAAAAGCTATAACATTAAAAACGTTTGTGACGTTTACAAGACATACTACATTTCTTTGGTAGCTGGGTTGGTGCTAAGAACTAACGCTACACAAAGTAAAGCTGCCTAAATGAAACCACAGGCGAAAGAGAATTAGTAAATGATCCCATCATCCCAGTGGGCACAGAACATTGAATCAACATTGATAAAGGGTTGTCAATGTTGATTCACTGTTGATGCAATGTTGATTCAACATTAAACTGAATTTTGTGCCCACTGGGATGGGGCATGGGACCCCCTATGTTTATACCCCCCAACCACTACACCTTGGTAAAAAAAAAAACCAGGACTCTCATGATCACCCTTTTGTAATCTGTATTCACCCCAGAATACAGACCTGTTGGTATGGAAACCTTATCAGTGGCCACCAGGCTACATTACATGATTTGATTCAATTTCTGTAGCACTGGCCCTCTGTAGTGATTCATAAGAGTATTCCCTGGGGGATCCAATTTAAAAAGCCATCACCTATGGCCACCACAGTGACACCAGGCATATTGAATGCCGCCATGGAGACAATTGTCCTGCCACAGTGTGACTTATCATCAATATATGCCTTTCATGAAAAAGGCAGAGGACTATGACAAGGACAATCTTCCATTACAAACAAAGGAAACGAGTGTCTTTGAGTAGAAAAAGTCAATCCAGAGGTGACTCATTTTAAAAGGATTGCAGATATAGGGATATCAATGAAAACATTTTATACTTGAGAGTGAGGATAGAATTTCTCCCTTACGCAGAAGAGGTTTGATAAGGCTTATGAAGCATTGATAGATATGTATTTATAATTAGACCCTTCTGAAGTTGCGTGGGAGAAGACGGTGAATAATCTTTTCACATTAGTTATGTCCTTTTACTCATTAACATATTACAACAAGTTCTCACAACTGCCAACTTGATACAGGTGTCGAAACCAACAGTAGATTTACTAGTATAATGCATGGTAACACTTTCGGGCTTTTGCTCTAAGGGCTGAAGTAGTTCTATTCCAAATTAAATGATTTGATAAAGTAAGATAACCGCAAAGATGAAATAAAAGCCCTCTGTATTAAAAAAAACAGTCTTGCAGAGTAGATATTACTGATTACTTTGAAAATAGAAGCTGATAAGAAATAGTAACCTTAATAAGCTTCTCATATTGAATCTTTTTTACATGCGGCCCTCTCAAGTGGTACTAGTTTTATCTTCTTCTGGAGGAACAATAATTGCCTTAATGGATTTTGCTGTATTTCAACTTACTGAGGAGCAATTTTCTACTTTTGCGAACGGAATCAATAAGATCCTCTCCAATTTGACTTTTTCTATCACCAATTTGAGTATATGGGGCTGCACCAGCAACAGTCAGTTGCTCTGATGAATATTGCACTGAAAAAGTAAACTTGTCTCCACACTTGTCTAAGTGACTGTCATAAAATAAACGAGTCACAATTTCTTTAACCTATCAGGTTATCATCCAACAAATTGATTTTGGAGCTAGCAAATGTCAGGCTTTTGGGCTGGCACATGCCAAGTGGGTCTTTTATCTCGAGCTAGAAAACCCGCTTTCTGGTCACTTAGACGAGTTTTTGACTCGTTTATTTAATGACAGTCACTTGGAACAGTCTTGAGACAAGTTTACTTTTTGAGTGTGGGCATACAGCCCCAGGCTGGGTGTGGGCATTGCTATAGCCGGACAGAGCGTCTCATGTACTGAGGGCCTAAGCTGCTTCTTCCTGCTGTGGTAAGGAGGAAATCCCCACACTGAGAAGAACTCCATTCAGACAACCAGTCTGTGGGTCATGTTAAGGACTAAAGAAACTACAACTCTGTCAGAATTCTCGTACCGTAGGGTTGCTATAGACGAATGCAGCCAGAAAGGGTGACTTTTTAGAAAGGTTGTTGATAATGTTTTTGAACAATTCTGAAGTTTGACTGGCAAATAAATAAATATTACCTCAAAATCCTGCATTTGAGTGTACAATATTTGAAGGATTATCCCACTGTGAATCTACTGATATGAGCTGTTTGCAAACATAGCCATTCCAAACAATATTATGAGGATTCTGCTAAAACCATTGTAAAAATAACTTATTTTTTAATGAGAAAAATGCCCCTTTCTTGCTGCCTCGGTCCATATTAGTCTGTGAACACATAAATGCATCTTACACTGAAAACCTCAGGGTTGTCATTTTGGCAATACCAAAATTGAAAACATTATTGTGACGGCCTGAGGTCGTCACATCTGATCAATATGGACCAAAGTGGTCATGATAACAATTCTAGGTCGTAGTATTGATTACTTTGTCAGGATTACTACCTCAAGGTTGTTGATATGTATTGTCAATTTGATGACCTAAAGGCATCAGTAATGACAGCTCTCTCAAGTCCAGATATGTCCTAGATTGTCCCAATGAGTACCCAATTTGTTGCACGTATGACTGCCATCTAGTGATAATTGAATTCTTACCCACTGACTTGGTATTGGCACTTTCTGGACCCTTCAGTCTTTTTCTGTGAAGGTTGGGTAACCCATTTGACAGGGAAGATAGTGGCCTCTTTGATCCCCTGATAAGGGGGCTCTGATGTCATGTCACCTAATCCTAAGCTGCTCACGAATACACCAATTTGCTTTGACCTGTTAAGGACGGATGTCGCCAAAAGATGACATTTGTCATCACAGATGAGGCAGGAGCGAGTAGCTCATCAGTGCTGCATCATGCAGACCCTTTGGGAGTGTCTCGACCCTGAAGCGTTGGCATGATTCTCGAATGCAGCACTGGTGAGCTACTCAGCAAAGCTGCATTCATGCATCATGAGGACCAAGGTCATGATGCATTAAGGCATGATGCTTTCCTTAAAGGGATAACAGAGTGAGGTGGCGGGAGGTGAGCAGATCCCCCTGGGTGATAGCTGGGAAACTCTCCTCTGTGTGATTAGGACTCCTTTGGTGCAGTAATCCTGAGGCTGGTGCTGGCCGTCACAGCCTTTTCATTTAGGATTGGTCACTACCATTTGTGCATTTAGTTAACAGAATTCGTTTTTGCGGGCAGCCTAAATCATCTTGATTCGGAAAATAAAAGGAAAAACGTACGGATATAGAGTTTAAAAAAATCATGTTTCTCTAAAAATGAGGGGAAAAAGCAATGTTATGCACAGAAATATAAAACATCACATGGGAAATGCCTGGATTTGTTCTCATTTACTGCAAACAGTAGTTAAATGTGATTGCATTCTGGGTAAAAATGTAATGTTTATGTTATCGGAACGTATGGTCATTATTTAAAGCCTCATGTGCTAAAGAAATACTATTCAAATTTAAATCTCTCAGAAGATTGTTTAGGTAATGCAAAAGCAGACATAATCTCACATTGGAAGCACTGTATGAGGGTTTATTACACGACCTTACGATATTGGTACGATCCTGTATAAGAACACAGTAGGTGCATCTGCCTTATAAAGGCAGATGCACCTCGGGCTGGTACGACCCATACGTGACCTCATCATGCAATACTATAGATGTTCCCACTATATATGGGACTCAAACTTAAAGTTTCCCCTGTATGTTTTAAAGAGTCATTGATAACTTTGCAACCCCTCAACCTACAATAGTGATCAAGGTATCAGGTTAAAGCTAAGGTGAAAAGCTAAATAATTAAGGCATTGCCACTCCCATATTTTGAAAATCATGTGACCGGTTGCCATGGTAACCATGACAATTTTTTCTAAAATTTGGATTTTTTATCTACCTTTCATCACTCTGACTGCCATTACAAGATAACTTAACACCGTGTGCACATGGGAAGTTCACAGATTGGGTAAAACTAAATTCCACTTCTTTCGAGCCTATTTTGATAACTCTAGCACCTTTGCTTTGGAAATTACGAACCTCTAAACAGATTCTCAGAATGAGGCAAAACAAGCTTTATGCCTGCCATTAGACAGAATATGTGAGGATCTCTTGAACTGTTATGCTCAGAGACCTGATATTAGGTGCAAACCCAACCTTATAATTGGAGCTACAATCCTAAAGGGGGTGGGGGGACTAATGGGGAGGCTAGTAGGGCCTTGTAAAGGCAGCCAAAATTAAGTTTTTGTCATCCCACTGTGTTCTACTATAGGGAATCTGACCATTGGGTCTATGAAACAGGCTTTCAAGAGTTAAGTGGTGCCTTCTTGCAAAAAGTGCTAAAAGATGGGTAACTAATTGTCACATTTTGCCTCCTAACTCAAGCAATAATAGCTTGTTTTCTCAACTTGAAACAGTTTTGGAAAGCCAAGACAGTCTTCTATATATAGTTGAAAGCTCTATGTCTGATGCTAATAGTCTTAATAGTCTGTCTGGGGTACATATGATGCTTCAGAAAGTTACAAATCTGACAGCATATAGGCCTGTGCAGGTCAAAATAAACCCTATTTTAGGCTGTTCCACCCCCATTTTAGGATGTTCCAATCACCCATTCAGCTATAAAAATCAGAATTTGTCCACATTTTTAATCAATTATGCTTAGGAATGATGTGCAGGGCTTCTACTGTATGATCAAAAAATAAATGACTGGCAAAAACTCATCCAAACTGATAATTCCCTTCAGTGAATACACCTTGATTGTTGAGTCCCATATATGGTGGGAACATCTATAGCTATTTATTGGTCAGAATCCTGACATAAAACGGTAGTGTTTTTTTTGAGTATTAGAAGATGTAAATATACCATTCCCGTTTATTTATCCTGGCAACATAAAGAACTTATACAGCTCGAAAATATATATCACCAGCATTTCATATTTAATGTACTTTGCTGATCTATTATAGTAGATGAATAAACATCAGTACGGTATAACAAAGGACATTTAGTCCAAAATTAATGTCAATATCAATATTTATATCAAAGGCCTAATAGGCACCATAATACATAATATCTTATCACCTTTGTTATAAAAAGAATGAACGCTGTGACTTAGCACTTGGTGTTGGAATTAACATTAAAGGTTATGACTATACATTATAGGCCACATATCTTAGGAGACATGCACTGATGACATCTAGTGGCGTGATTAGGAACTAATATAATCAGTAGACTTAAACTAGCAGTATATACCTTTTGGACACCAGGGGGCACCACTGTAGCCAAGATTTGAGAAGGCCCCGCCGCCCCTTCCCCTTTGCAATTGACTGTATGGGAGGTGAGAAAACAAAGAGGTGGGGGCCTGGGTTGGTGATAAAATGTATTTGTCTAATGGTGTTAGGCTCTATGGCGGCCTGGACTGTATAGTTGATTGGCCATAGCAAGTACTCCTCTTTTTAACAATTTATTGTGAATCAATGAATAAAAAATGTTCTTAAATAAAGTGTGTAACACAATTATTTTAGTTTATTAGGCATGGCTGTTGCTCCTACGTGTACGCAGGGCAGACCTGTAATTATAAATATTATCCCTGTTGTCAAAATTATCTCCATTACTGCCAAATAAATCATCATCTTTGTTGCTGCATTATACAGGTAAATAGGGTAGTGAGCTGGCTTCTTGGCTGGGATCACTGGAGCCACCTCTTGAGGTGAGTGAGGATATCAGTTTCTCTCCCCAAGAAACCACATATCTATTTCAATATAGAAATAGCAAGTGACAAAATATCATTGATTAATACCGCAAGCCTTGAACAGTTTTATAAAACAACTTAGCTAATCAAAGTTATCAATAATAGAAACACCCAGAGTCCTTAAAAAACAAAAGTAGGTGAGGTGGATATGGGACCTCAAGAAAGCAGGACTTGAATCAACAGCCTTCAAATCCCATGGCCAATGCTCTACCACTGAGCCTATCCAAGGGTTGAAAAGTAGACCAAACAAGTGTAGAAATTTGTGGTCTTTTCTAGTCTTGAAAACAGCCCAAAATGTAATTGGGATGCATATCAGACTGATGAACTTAAATTTCAACTTATTTTGTTTTTTAAACTGAGATAACTCTATGAAGGCCAGAATTTTCCATATTCTTTGATGGAACCTTGTTTTGGATGACTTGTGATGACACTAGCTTTATCTTTTTACATTGTTTGACAGTGCACTTATCGTGATTGACATAATAGTGACAAGGCACCCAACTACCTCCAGTGCATTCCTCCTGCCATATAAATTCTCACTGAGAACAGTGTACTGCAGAATCACATCAAACACACAACCAATGTTGAATACAAGCATTGCTTGCATTGGATTTATTATGAGGCAGGCATGGTTCAGTGTTATCATTCCTAAAGTAGACATTACAGTATGTGCCGCTATCAGTAACATAGAGGACCAGTTAGTGACAAGAACAGGCTGTTCTAGGTACAAACAGCACAGAGTGTGTGGTAGTATGTTTAAAAACAAAGTATAGAACACTAAGATAGCTTGATGTACCTCTTCCAAATACTTACTAGTAAGAGTGACAATGACTGCATATACTCCTCCAGCAAGGACAGTTGCAATTTATCCCAGCAGCAGCAGCCCCTTGTTAAATATTTCTCTTATTGTTGTAACTGATGTGTCAACTGATGCATTAGATGGGTTGACTGTGTAGGAAGCATTTTCCCAAGCTATAGATTCAGCAAAGTCTGGGATAAAACCTTGATTGAACTCCAACCAAGGCTGAATTAGCAGAAGCACTCCTGATACACAGCCGAAAATTGATGTTGAAACAAAAAGGTTGCATTTCTCATTTAACCAGACCATCGATATGATGGTCATTACAACTGTATTAGAGACATAAGTTAAAGAAATGCCATGGCTCAAAGGCAAAACCGATATGGCAAAGTAAAAAAGTAGATTATTAATCATTAAACATACTGCAACGCTAAAGATTGGCCACACCAGGTGTGTTGGTACTTTAAGGGTGAGTCCTGAATAGCAAATGGGGAAGCTGGCAAGCAGTGCCCCACCAAATTATCGAAATACCCCAAGTTGGAAATCTGGTACTGTTCGCTGTAGGCTCTGCACAGCTACTGACGCTAATGCATACATGAAAATGGATGCCGCTGCGATCATATAGCCAAGAAGGGTCTTCTTCATAATGGCTACCATTTTTTTTGTAGTCTGTACTCCTGTGGTGTAATAAAAAGTAAAGGAGCATGTGTCAGTGGATGTGTAGCCCCAATTCTCTCAATGTTGCAGTAGTTGTTTACTTATAACATCATATTGCATCCAGTGGACTGGTGAATTAAACATATTTGGATCCATTGTTGGAATGGGCACCATTGGGTGCGGCAGTAAGGTTATTATATTAAAGTGAAAATTGTCTATGATCTCAAAATTTAAAAAAATTATCGTCACAATATTTCCCAATCCTGATTTCTATTTTGTGTCCAATAGTCGGGCCTTTACTCACTGCCCCAATGGCCATTCTGACATTGTTTGTCGTCAGAGTGAACCGCGAGCAAATCATCACTTACCTCTATGGACAGGCTGACCCACTGATGCTGAGAAGAAGTAATCAGCTGTTCATCCACCTTAGTCTGTCTGTCCTGTCCTCCTGCCATGGAGGCGACAGTATGTATGCTTACTCAGATGTTTTTGAGACATGCACTGGGATAGCATTGTTCAGCTTTGACGTAACGTGCGGGTCAATGCTCACTTCAACACTACAGTACTTTATATTCTTTGTCCCATGAGCTATGAGAACATTAGAAATGCATTTAATCAGATTGCTTATGGTATTTGTACTGCAAAATTTAGTAGGTCAACTTTTCACTACAAAAGTCTCTATCAGGTGCATTGTACTACACTATATATGTATTACAGTATTGAAGTTGGGTATGAAGGGGATGTTAAATCATTAGTTTTGTCAAAAAAATGACAGGGACAGGCTCAAACTATGTATTTGGGTCCCAAAACTTGGGAAATTATGAATTCTTTTTTTTAAACACGCCTGGCCCCTGTTAAGGGTGCCCAAAAAGGGCCAAATAGTGGGGGAATAAAGGCCCAAATTTGGTCTTTCACATTCCTACTCAAATCTCACCACACATTCTTGAGAATGGTCAGATAAATTAATATAGGACCCAATGACACTTTTTCAAATCATATTGTTCTTGCTATTGAAGTACTTCCCCCCTCTCTGAGGGGGAGTCATTCTTGTTAGAATACTGATTTTAATGGTTGTAGCAATGTCCATCCTATCTAACTATTTTGCTATTTAGCATAGTGTCTGTCTTAAAAAGCAGCAGCAGGGGCTTACAGTCAGTCAGAGTCAACGTTTCGGACATTAAAATTCACATTTAAAAAACGCTAATCTACAGAATGAATGAACACATACTTGCCAGGGATAAGAATTGCTTTGAATTGCTTTGGGTTTGGGGTATGTATAGATTCATAAAGCATAATGTGTTGTAATGTCTATAACGTTAATAGCATTACAAGAAACTCTTCTGTACCTGTAGGCTAAAATGAAAACTGGAGCACCCTAATTTTTCCAAAGAGTCATTGTTATGGACATTGGGCGAGACACATTTCTTTAAAGGCTAGCTGATGTGAAAAAATGGGAATAAATATTTCCGTAAAAACTCATGAAACTGATAGGTAACACATATATAACTGATTGTTAAGCATTGTACAGGTTTTCTTGGCCATCGGAGACCAATGAAAATGAAGAAAAAAAACTGGAACCCTGGTCTTGGGTTAGTTTTGACTTTGGAGGTCATAAATTTTGGTCCGACAAATGAAAACATTTTTTCTTGAAGCCTGATCTACTAACGATGAATTGGATAATAGGTAAGACTGCCAAAATTCAAATAACTCTGACAGACCAAGAAGCAGCTGTTATTTAAATTGTTCATCTTAATGTTCAATATATGTGATTTTCTACACACAATTCATCATTGATGTTATTTTGACCTCGCTGTAACTAGGGGGGGTGGTTAACACAAAATTTTTGGGGGGCCCATCCCAAAATATGGTACTGATCGTCGCGAACAAGAATATCACCTTCGTTTTTGAATTTGAGGAGGGGGTGACGAAGGGGGTTACAGTTCTCAAATTCAAAAATGAAGGTGATATTCTTGTTCGCGACGATCAGTACCATATTTTAGGATGGGCCACACAATCTTAACTCGAATTTTCCAGATTTACCACCCCCTTCTGTACCGGCTTTATAAAATGATGAACATGAAATATAGATGTGAATCAAATTAAAGAGCCTAGAGTGTTCACTCTTGGCTAAAGCAAAAAGACCTAGTATGGTGCAGATGGTTTATGCCATTGCTCATGGGAGGTGAAAACCACTGGAGAAGACCAACTGGTACATATATATGTGGGGTCTGACTCATGAACACTTAGAGTCCTTAAAAAACAGAAGTAGTGGTGACTGATAAGTCATCCGGAGGAAGAAGGACTCAAACCCACGGCCTTCAGATCGCATGACTAATGCTCTAACACTAAGCTATCCTAGGGTTGGTAGACCAGAGAATCAGTGAAAATTGTGGTCTTTTCTGGTTTTGATAACAGCCTTGAAAGGGGCGGAGGGCTGTGCCTCAGGCTGAATTTCAACTTATTTCATTTTCTGGAAAATTAACTCAATCTTAACGCTGATCTACGGAGGGCAGTATTTTAAAAATACTCTTCAAGATTGATAATACCTTAGTTTGCATGACTTTTCGTTGACACTATGTTGACCTTTCTTGTTTCACTTAATCAAGTTTTCATAATCATTTCTTGACAGTGCACTTATTGTGATAGACAGAGTAATGACAAGGCACCCGACTACCTCCAGTGTATTCCTCCTGCCATATAAATTGTCACTGAGCACAGTGTACTGCAGAATCATGTCAAATACACAGCCAATGTTGAAAACAAGCATCACTTGCATTGGACTTATCATGAGGCAGGCATGGTTCAGTGTTATCATTCCTAGTGTTGCCATTACAGCATGTGCCGCTATCAGTAATATAGAGGACCAGTTAGTGACAAGTACAGGCTGCTCTAGGTACAAAAAGCACAGAGTGTGTGGTAGTATGCTTAAAGATAAAGTATAGAACGCTAAGATACCTTGGTGTATCTCTTTCAAATACTCACTAGTCAGAGTGACAATGACTGCATATACTCCTCCAGAAAGGACAGTTGCAATGTATCCAAGCAGCAGCAGCAGCCCCTTGTTAAATGTTTCTCTTATTGTTGTAACTGATGGGTCAACTGAGGCATTACATGGGGTGACTGTGTGAGATACATTTTCCAAAGCTACAGATTTAGCAAAGTCTGGGATGAAACCTTGATTGAACTCCAACCAAGGCTGAATGAGCAGAAGCACTCCTACTACACAGCCAAACATTGATGTCGAGACAAGAAGGCTGCATTTCTCTTTAAACCAGACCATTGATATGACGGTCATAACAACTGTTTGGGAGACATAAGATAAAGAAGCGCCATGGCTCAATGGTAAAACCGATACCGCAAAGTAAAACAGTACATTATGGACCATGGAACATGCTGTAAAGCTGAGTATTGGCCAGACCAGGTGTGTTGGCACTCTCAGGCTGATCCCAGAAAAGTAGAGAGGCAAACTGGCAAGCAGTGCTCCACCAACATATCGAAAAATCCCAAGTTGGAAATCTGGTAACGTTCGCTGTAGGCTCTGCACAGCTACTGAAGATAGTGCAAACATGAATACGGAGGCTACCACCATTGTATAGCCAAGAAGGGTCTTCTTCCAATTGGCTACCATTTCTCTATGTAGTCTTTACTCCTGTGGTGAAATAAATAGCAAAGGAGTGTTTGTCAGTGGATGTGTAACACTAATTCTGGCAATGTTGCAGTATTTTTTAACCTATGCCATTGTATTGGATACAGTGGACTTTGATCCATTATTAGTATGGAAACCATTGGTTTTGGCAGTAAGGTTATTATATCAAACTGAAAATTGTCAGGGGTCTCCTCACTGCAATTGCATTCATGTACCATGTTAAGAAAGGGAATAGCACATTGAAAGACTATGCAGTGCTTAAATGGTTGACTCTTAACCGATGTGACATCAGAAATCATCACTTACCTCTATGGACAGACTGACCAGTGATGTGGAACAGATTTAATCAGATGTTCATCCACATTAATCTGTATGTCCTGTCCTTCTGCAGTGCACTAGTTTACTCACGTTTTTGAGACACATACCCTAGTAGCAAACACACTGTGGCCCCGGACGGGGCCAGACTGTGTTTGCAAGTCTGGCCCGGAGTGGGCTAATCAACGGGCTCCCAATGGTTTAGGGCACTGGGCTTTGGTCTGGCCCCGTGCGGGCTTCCCATATTGGGCACAGATCAGGTTTTGGACGGGCTTCCCACTTTGGGCTCAGATTGGTTTTTGGACGGGCTGAAAGTGGGTTCAGATCGGTTTTTGGACAGGTTGAAAGCCGGCTTAGATCGGTTTTTGGACGGGTTGAAAGCGGGCTAAGATCGGATAATTATGGGTTTTCAGAATCTATTCAATCATTTTCCGATGATTTCTTGTATTTGTTGAACCAGATATCCTAGGTCCTGCTAATCAACCCAAGGCATAATCATACTCTTTCTACCCAATAATGGAAGTATCAAGCAGGCCTATTATCATCAGGTTTGAGCCACATGCAGCATAGACAAGTGTCTATGGTGCACATTGGCCTTCAAAGCCATAGTTCATACCTACATGGGGCACATGAGTCTTGTATTAAGATTGTAACGCCACAGAAATAGTGTTTACACTGGATAGCTGCTTAGAGAACCTCCTTTTCATCATTCAAATACATATTCTATCTTATTTCCAAACTGTGAGAACATCTATCTATTGTTTCCTATTCTACATCACTTTGACATTTTATTGTATTATTATATAATGTCAATTTCATCTGGCTTTGTTGGAAAACTCTAGATATTGTATAGTAGTGACATCTGGTGGCAATCATCAGAACTATTAGACCAGTTGCCCTGTCCAAACCCAACCTCAGCCCTCATCGGCCCGGAGTGGGCTAACCGAAGGGCGCCCGTTGGTTTAGGGCACTGGGTTTTGGTGTGGCCCCAAGTGGGCTGCCCGAATTGGGCTCAGAACGGGTTTTGGACGGGTTTCCTGTCACCTGGCCAACATGAACCAAAAGTGGGTAGCCCTCTTTGAAACTGATCTGAGCCCAAATCGGGCAGCCCGCTTTGAAACTGATCTGAGCCCAAAATGGGCAGCCCGATCGGGGCCACACTTCAGCCCAGCCATCTGCCCAACATGAAACCCAGCTCAGTTTTGCCCGACTTCAAACAGCCAATCCTAGCTAAAACCAAACTGGCCCCGTGCGGGCTTGCTACTAGGGTACTCAACATTGACACACCATGCGGGTGAATACCCACTTTAACACTATTGTATTACATATTCTTTGTCATTAACTATGATAACATAAATAATGCATTTAATGTGATCAAGTGTATTTGTACTGCACAACTTAGTAGGTCAACTTTCCAGTACAACAGCAAGTATTGTCGTTTGATCCCCTTGGTTGGAATTCTCCAACATGTTCGTTGTACTACACTGTATTAGTATTGCAGTATGGAAGTTGTATATGAGGGGGATGTTAAATCATTAATTTTCCTGGCGTCTGTAAAGGGTGTCCAAAGATCAGCCGTATAGGGGGGGGGGAAGCCCAAAAATTAGGTTTTTCAGAATTCGGGTCAAACCTCACGGCATATTCTTGAAAATGGTCAGAAAGCTTAATTTAATTACCCAACAGTAAGGGAAACTATCAATGAAGGATCTGAAAGGAGAACAATTCATACTAGTCTATAAATTTAAGAAAGTTATAGATTCATGGGGAATGTCGCCATATAATACTGTTACACATAATAAGGATAAGTGCATCTAATATTGTGCCACTTATATGCAACGAGTATCATAGTTTCTTTTTTATCAAGACTTTAAAGGCATTAAGGTTTCCAACTAAAGTGTATTCAGTCTTAAGCCTATAGTTGGGTAGGAAGCAGGGGGTCCCATGCACCCGAAGACTATATTTTTTTAACTTACATTTTTGGAATCCTGAATATCTCTAGTTACGGAATATCTTCGTACCCAAGGTGAAATCGTGTCCCATCAGGGTCATTGGCGGCCATCTTGTCGGCCATCTTGGCTTTTTCATGAATTATTAGTAAAACCTAAATTTCTCTATAGATTTCCAACCGTTTGAGCTACATGCATGAAATTTTTATACGAGGCACATAACTAATCGCACTATGTACACAAACAACCATTTTGACCTTGACCAAGGTCAAGGACACGAGAATTGACCTTGAACTTGAAAATTGACCAAATTACGTCATTTGACCATGTATCAACTGCTGTCAACACTTTATTAATGGCAATTTCTCCATCATAGGATTCTTGTATGAAGAAGACATCAATATCAAGCTATTCAGCTCATTGGAATTGAGATAAGATGAGATTTTGCCATAGTAACAATGCATTTTCAATTATCGGTATATTTCAGGATTTAGCCCTAGAAAATATGTGATTGCCTCTGGTATGTCAGCTACTCATGTTTCATAGATTATTTTGGGCACACATATCCATCTCAATAGTAACTGTGAGAATTAGCTGCAACTATGACCTTGACCAAGGTCAAGGTCACTTACCTGACCTAGAATTTGGACAAATCTTCAAATGAGCACCTAAAGAACTCTCAAAGCAGTGCTAGAGTGTTGAATACATCAAAATATGTCCTTTTATTCATTTCTTTTCATTAGACACATTTCATGAATACATATATGCCATTAAAACATAGTTTTTATACACTTTTGCCATGACAACCATTTGTTCCCATGTTTTCAGCAGTTTCTCAAAGATTCTCATTGTTTATCATTGTTTATCTATTTGGATAATAAATGCTGATATATATGACCTTTATCAAGGTCAAGGTCACTTGAAATGACAGTAAAGGTTGGGAAATCAATAGTTGAGTGCTTATCGCCATGTGAGAAGGAGCCAAAACATGAATCTACCAGTGTCCATCACTGCTGCAAGTAAGACACAGACTGCACCACTCCAACAGGTGCTCTACTGCACTCACAGCACATGGTATAATGATGCCATTTGAAGCCTTCAGTCACTGTGTGTCCTTTTTCAATTATGTGTCCATTTTCAATTATCGGTATATTTCAGGATTTAGCCGTAGAAAATATGTGATTGCCTCTGGTATGCCAGCTACTCATGTTTCATAGATTATTTTGGGCACACATATCCATCTCAATAGTAACTGTGAGAATAAGCTGCAACTATGACCAAGGTCAAGGTCACTTACTTGACCTAGAATTTGGATAAATCTTCAAATGAGCACCTAAAGAACTCTCAAAGCAATGTTAGAGTGTTGAATATATCACATATGTTCTTTTATTCATTTCTTTTCATTAGACACATTTCATGAACATATCTATGTCATTAAAACATAGTTTATATACATTTTTGCCATGACAACCATCTGTTCCCATCATAATTCTGCGTGGTAACAACCACTTTCCATTATTGGACATGTTGCAATTTTCCCACAATATAACATGTTTTCAGCAATTTCTCAAAGATAGTGGATTCCCATTGCTTATCATTGTTTATCTATTTGGGTAATGAATGATCTGATATATATGACCTTCATCAAGGTCAAGGACACTTGAAATGACAATAAAGGTTGGGAAATCAATAAATGGGTGCTTATCGCCCTGTGAGAAGGAGCCAAAACGTAGCCTGCTAAGTTAAGAACATTGAACTATTCACCTTAAATGAGCTCCATAAAGAGATAAATCCACCTGTATGCCTCTTTGCTGCAAGTATACGTTGTGGTTTTTTGGCCTGTGTGTATATCCTCAGCACTCCCAAGAAGCAAGTTGCCGCTGCCGGTGGAGCCTTGGTGTCTGGTAGGGCTCTGGTGGCGGGGACGCCGCCTGGTGGAAACCCCTCGAGGACCGGTGTGGAGTCAGTGTCACCTGTGGTCACGGCCACCGTTCCAGCACAACCACAACTGACGGGCCCCGGCATGGCCCCCAGGTCGCAGGAGAGGCAGAAGAAGAAGAAGTCCCCCTCATCGGATGAGAACGAGCGTAGGGACGTGCGGGCGTTCACGGTGAACCCCCCCTCCCTTGCAGGTCCATCCTCTTGACCAGCACAGCCTCCCGTAACTGATGGTGGCACCAGCTCCATGCCCCTGCCCCCTTCTATCCAGCAGCATCTACAGGAGGGCCCTCAGGAATTTATTGCACACCCTTTGGTGACTGGAGTCCTGAACCAAACACATGTCCTCTACCTGAACAACCGGAGGATAATCGGTGGTCGTGTCACCCGACTCCTCTGAGTGTAACACTAACAAAGTGGACCTATCCCTCTCAGAGGGCGATACGGATCCCGCCGACAGGGAGACAGGGACTCTGATCTCCGACCCACACATAGAAGAAGGGGAGGGACAGTCCACCGCGGAACAGTCTGCTGCCGTCCGACCCTTAGGCATTGAGTCCCTGACGACAGTGGGGATGGGCTGCAGTGGCAGTTGTCTCCCACTACCCCTGCAATGTGGTGTGGGGAGTGGGGGAAACTGCCATCTGGCCCCCAGCGCGATCCCACGTCTTCCTTTCCCCCGCGAAGCTGTAAGTGGTTGCTCACACCTCTCTGGTGAAGGAGGAGAGGACAACTCCCCTTAGCCCCCGTGCTGTACTAGTGGCCGTCCCTGAAAGGGGAGTTCTTCCCGCATCGCCACCTTGAGCAGTGATTCCGGTGGGAAAAGACAAGGGTGACTTCCATGCTCTTTGCAGAGGGAGAAGGTGGCTCACAGGGGGACAAGGAGCCTGAGGTCCAAGTGTTCTTGGATAAGGAACAGGTATCTTCCTTTGGGGACCACACTACTGCACTGCTGGGACAGGTCATGGTGCGTCACGACAGCCTCTCGGAAGCGCCTGGCGACACACAGCCGGTGGTCCAGGTGTGCGAGGAGTCACACAGCGCCCAAGAGAGGAAGTAGGCCGTTGTCTTCCTCGATATGAGGAAGGCGTTCGACACGGTCGACCACCTGATCCTCCTGGATAAACTAGGAGCCTACAACTTAGACGATCGCTTCATGCTATGGCTAAGTACTTACCTACATGGAAGAAAACAACAAACTAGGGCCAACGATGTCACGTCCAATGCCACTGAGGTGGATAGAGGGGTGCCCCAGGGCTCGGTAGTCGGCCCCCTACTCTTCACCACATACGTGAACGATGTCACCAGGATCATAAACAACGCCAGTTGTTTCCTCTATGCTGATGACATTGCCTTGGTAGTATCGGGCAAGGACGTAGAGCGGATCCGTGTTCTAGTACAAGAGGATTTAGACAGCATCAGTGAATGGTGCTATGAGAACAAGCTAACCGTGAACACGGCCAAGACCCAAGTGTTATGGTCATACTCACAACGCTCCATCCCCAATCTAGATGGAATAGACCTCTACTTGAACCGCGCCAAATTGGACGTGGTCCCTGTCTTCAATTACTTGGGAGTAAAAATAGACAGGTTCCTCTGCATGTCCCATCACTTAAAAAAGGTGATCAGCATGGTGCAATCAAAACTACCAGGATTGCGTCGGATACGAGCTGGCACCAATCAGCAAACTGCTGTGCTAGTCTACACCACAATGATCAAAGCCACCATGGAATATTGCAGCTTCTCGTATGGTGGCGGTCCAGTCTGGGCTATACGAAAGTTGCAAACTCTTCAAAACGACGCCCTCAGGATCTGCGAGAGGATACAAGATCCTCGCGGTGTCAACATCGATCAACTTCACACTCGCAACGGTGTACCAATGCTGGAAATCGCTAGACGTAAACAGCTACTGAGCTATCTCCACAAGGCCTCCAAGGATGTTGTTTATGATCCTGGTGACATCGTTCCCGTATGTGGTGAAGAGTAGGGGGCCGACTACCCAGCCCTGGGGCACCCCTCTATCCACCTCAGTGGCATTGGACGTGACATCGTTGGCCCTAGTTTGTTGTTTTCTTCCATGTAGGTTAGTATTTAGCCATAGCACGAGCCAATGCTAAAGTGAAACTGAAATGCTTGAGATCCCGAAGTGATGTCTACGACAAGAGCTCACTGCTACGCGGGATGGAGGACTGGAACAGACTGCCCTCAGAGACTCAGAAACTGAAAGACAGTCGGAAATTTCTTAGTGCCTTATAGTGTAGTAGATGTACCAAATGCTGAAACTCTTATGATATTAATGACAAAGAACTTGTGAATAACTCTAGACATAACATGAACTCTTTTCTATCCGACCCTTCCTTTGTAGGAGGTGACTTGGCTGCTAAATGAAAAACTCAATGTATTTTATGTAGATTTTTCAGCCAATAAATATAATTCAAATTCAAATTCAGGCAGGGGACATCCTCCTTTATCCCCCAGGCCATCCTGGTTGAGGGACAGGAACCTGGCGGCGGCCAGTTCCCCTGTTCACCTATGGCAACGGGTGTCCCCAGTTCATCACACCAGGAGTCAGAGGTGCCCGCGAACCTGGTTGAGGCACAGGGGGCTGGCCCTGGCCTGCTGGCCTGCTCTCCAGTTTGACAGGCTACCAGTGGGGAATCCAAGCAGCAAATGGACCCCTCTCTACTCAGGTCGAGGCATGAGGGATTGGCAACAGCCCTGCTAGAGGCGTCCGAGGGACACTGGTCCCCTCAGGGTTGAGGTACAGGGGAGAATCGCCTTGCTCCCCACTGCAGCGTCCATGGGACGTGTGACAACACAAACAAACAGATGTGTAGTCATAGGGGGAGTGGGAAGCCCCGACCCAACAAAGGGGGTAACTCAGCCACCTCACTCTCAGGGGGGCCTGATGGAGGATCTAACGGGCACACAGGGCCCCATGGCCAGACGGATACCCAACTCCATAGGGGTGGATCAGGGCGACCTAAAAAAGTGGTAGGCTGGCTACCCCTTACACAGGGGGTCCTGGTTGCAGAAGGGAAGACAACACTCGGGCTGTCTCCGGCCACCTCCCATTGGGGGAGGCCAGCCGCAAGTCCTAGGGCAGTGGTTGACCAACCGTCCCACTCCCAGAAGTGCAGTATTTATAGTTTTACATCATCCTTAATTATTGGCTGGGAAAATGAAAGATATATATCCTGTAGGTATGGTTGTCTAAACAGGGATTCTCCTATGCAAAAACCTTGGGTGTTTAATGCATTATTCCCTTTGTCAACATAATGCATAATTCCAGCTTTGGGGAGTAACTCGCCAGTGCTGCATTCAAGCATCATGCCAACCCTACAGGGTCATCAACTCCTAAAGGGTTGTCTATGAATGCAGCCCTAGCAACATTGCCAGGGCTTCATTCATGCATTATGACAACTAAGGGTATAGCACATTAAAGCACTTACATATTTGGTAATGAATGTATTCTCTAACATTTCAGGTGAAGTCCTTATTGTAGACCAATCTATAATAGTGCCTTGGTGATAGTCAAGATAATTGACAAATTTTAACATAGCAATATTGACGTGGTGGTTAGTCATGCAGAATTCAAAGAGATTCAAGAGTGACAATGGCGGTTGGTCAAAAGGACTATAGTCAAAGAAGCTTCCACCTAGAAATTGCATTTTACACATGAAAGGCATTGAACATGGGGATTTCATACCACTCAGCAATGTCAATACTGTAAAACTATGCATACTCCTTTTTGTATCTGTAGCCCATCACAACACTCCTCCACAGAATGCACCCCCACCCACAGTCTGTGTAGATACAGGGGAGCACCCCTCACCCATCCAGGGACCAATGGATCCCTAATGAGGACACACAGTGACTGAAGGCTTCAAATGGCATCATTATACCATGTGCTGTGAGTGCAGTAGAGCACCTGTTGGAGTGGTGCAGTCTGTGTCTTACTTGCAGCAGTGATGGACACTGGTAGATTCATGTTTTGGCTCCTTCTCACATGGCGATAAGCACTCAACTATTGATTTCCCAACCTTTACTGTCATTTCAAGTGACCTTGACCTTGATAAAGGTCATATATATCAGCATTTATTATCCAAATAGATAAACAATGATAAACAATGAGAATCTTTGAGAAACTGCTGAAAACATGGGAACAAATGGTTGTCATGGCAAAAGTGTATAAAAACTATGTTTTAATGGCATATATGTATTCATGAAATGTGTCTAATGAAAAGAAATGAATAAAAGGACATATTTTGATATATTCAACACTCTAACATTGCTTTGAGAGTTCTTTAGGTGCTCATTTGAAGATTTGTCCAAATTCTAGGTCAGGTAAGTGACCTTGACCTTGGTCAAGGTCATAGTTGCAGCTAATTCTCACAGTTACTATTGAGATGGATATGTGTGCCCAAAATAATCTATGAAACATGAGTAGCTGGCATACCAGAGGCAATCACATATTTTCTACGGCTAAATCCTGAAATATACCGATAATTGAAAATGCATTGTTACTATGGCAAAATCTCATCTTATCTCAATTCCAATGAGCTGAATAGCTTGATATTGATGTCTTCTTCATACAAGAATCCTATGATGGAGAAATTGCCATTAATAAAGTGTTGACAGCAGTTGATACATGGTCAAATGACGTAATTTGGTCAATTTTCAAGTTCAAGGTCAATTCTCGTGACCTTGACCTTGGTCAAGGTCATAATGGTTGTTTGTGTACATAGTGCGATTAGTTATGTGCCTCGTATAAAAATTTCATGCATGTAGCTCAAACGGTTGGAAATCTATAGAGAAATTTAGGTTTTACTAATAATTCATGAAAAAGCCAAGATGGCCGACAAGATGGCCGCCAATGACCCTGATGGGACACGATTTCACCTTGGGTACGAAGATATTCCGTAACTAGAGATATTCAGGATTCCAAAAATGTAAGTTTAAAAAATATAGTCTTCGGGTGCATGGGACCCCCTGCTTCCTACTATACTACTATTCCACACCATAATTGCTCTGAACACACAGCTTCTAATGACTATTGGTTTTAATGTCCGTGGTACATGCAGTCTTTTACCTTCATGTCTACTTGTTGGTATAGGTCTACCATTTACATATCTAATTAAATTAATATCTCTTCTACTGTCAAGTCTATGACAGTGGCTCATGGTGTGTATCGGAGCTGTGGTATAGACATAGTGGGGTACCTTAGCAAAACCATCGTTCATTTTGTGATAGAAGCATAGAAATTGGGTCAGACATGCTTTATATGATACTTTATCAGATTAAGATGGGAGGCACCTGGAATTATTTATTTAAATGTCATTTTTGGTGGCGCAAAGTAGGTCAAATAAAATAGACCAACATTTTGCAAAATTCTTTAAAGGAGCCTAATCGTTGCCAAATTATATCAATGTATACAGTAGCATGTAGCCCCAAACATGCCTGACATTATCCAATTACCAGTTTAACATATTCTGACCAATATGATACTCATTAGCATAATTTCAATATTTGTGCTCCTAATCTAGGTCACATGTTAAAATTCAATTTAAAGTCACAAAATTTAGTTGACATATACTTTGAGATGTAGCATTTTGGGAAAAAAATAAGAACCTGGTGAAATTTTGATTTTTCATGTTAGTTTTAATGACACTAATTTGATATAATTTAAAATCTGAAAACATTCACATGTGTATTTGAAATAGGTTATTCTCCTTTTCCTGACATTCGCTTAGGCATTAAAATATGTTCCATGTATGGTTATCAAGCTTCTCCTGTCTATTTTTTATTATTTTTGACCTATCTATACCTAATTTGCATATTTTCATTTAGAATATTGCAATTTAGAATAAAACTTCATCAAAACTACAAGCAAAATAAAACTCAAAAAGATAGTGCATTTTTATATATATTTTCTCATTGGTACCTGTAATTGGTATGATTGTATAATAATATATTCTACGCTACTGTTCTACTGTTCATCTCCTTCATTAAGCCTTGACAGCTTTATTTTCAGAGGTAATGAGTCTATCTTCACAAAGTTTACTAGTTTTTTGCTGATTGATGCATAACCACATTTTCCCTTTGGCATTTGCAGGACAGACACGTTTCTCAGCAGGTTGATATTTTTGACATAGGAAACATAAGTCCCAATTGGTTTGACAGGCAGAGGGTTCAATTGGATTTAGTTTCCCAGGTGAAATTAACTTGCATTTCTAAGAGGACATTTTTGTTGATGTTTCTACTGCTACATGTTTCAACTGCTACATCTACAATACATTGATGTCTTCATTTCAGCTGCCATCGATGGACCTGGGAATAAATCAAACATGTATATATGAGTGTATGTAAAGGCTCATACACTCTTTGATTATCATTACTCACAATACTCTTGCCTACATCTTTTAATGCAAAGCCAACAAGTTCGTGGTATCATTTTTGATATTTCTATTATGACCACAAAGGCTTGCCATAGGTTGCTACAAAACTGCGTGACCCCTCCCCCTCCTACCCAGGCAAGCAGTACAATAAAGTGTGACTAGCTACAATTAGCAGTATAACCCTTTAGTGCCAAGCATTGACTATAGTAGATCCCATGGCTGGCCAAGCATCGACTATAGTCAACATAACTCTATGGGAAACAGCAAAGGCTTGGCCCTGGGAAGGTATCTGTGAAAACGTCTCGCCCCCATCACCAGCAAATTATCTTTTTGGTCAGCCTTAAAGGGAGAAATAGGCCCTGCTACAGTGTTTATATTTTTTCAGTAGAATCAGCAATACAGGTTATTCACATGGAGAAAGAGGTTATCCCTCTACATAAACAGAACATGTTGTCCATCATTCTATCAGGGCAGGTTTTGTATTATGAGGTTTTGTATTATAAGGTGTTGCTGTGTTTTTTCTCCCACTCTCTACCAACACATACAGGATATCTGTACATGTTTTCCATTATATCACATTTCCTATTGGTGACTTATGCTTAGTAGCCATTACCATACCAAAGTCATCTTACAGAGGACTACACTGCTAGGCTGGGCATTTCATGTCATCGGAGTTCACTAAACTAATAACAGTTACTCCATTTTTTTATGTTTTACCACAATTATCATATTGTTCAGAAGCAAAGGTTGAGGATGACATTCTCCATGTACTCATGAGGACTAATATCAGATTTCCTGGTCACAAAAGGTTATATTCTGAAGACATTATTGCAATAGCAAACATTTTCCGAAAGTGTGACCTTGAAAATTGAACATGACCTTCAGTAATGTACATAAGCATGGATCAGTGCATTCCTCTTTATGTTATCAAAATGTATGTGAACTTATAGACGCACATACTGCCTATTCATAGTAATAACACTTGTCATAACACGTTCTGCCTTATTCATGAGAAATTTGAGTTTGTAAGGGGCCATTTGGCCCCCTGGTCATAGTTGGTGTGACAACCCCTTCCAATCATTTAAGTTATGTATGTTTCTATCTATAAACAAAGTTTAGACTAATTTACACAACTTTTACCATGTAATCTAGACTTGGAGGACAAATATGCAAATTATGTAAATGAGGTTGAAATAGGTCACTATGTCAGAATTTGCTAATGTGGGCATGGAGGGTATGGATGGGGATATATTTTAAATAGGAGATGACTATTATACAACAAAGGATAATATGGTTTAAACATTGGTTTAGAATTTAAAGATGTTGAAATTGACCTTTTAATATAGGTCAAAATTGACCTTGATATTCAGAATTCCAGGTGCCTCCCATCCTAAAATGAAAAAGTACACTATGAAGTATATTGGGACCAAATTATATGCTTCTATCACAAAATGAACGATCATCTTCCTATTGGAAGCTAAGGTACCCCACTAACAGGGTTTACTCTAGCTGTACCCGGTAAACGGTCCTCAAACACATTAGCCAAAGAGCACTAATTGACAGAAAATGCTATAACAATGCTTCTATAGATTATCATTCAATTTCTATTCATCATAAATGATAGCTATGCCCACATGTCTGTTGTATTTGTGCTATATTCATTCGACTATTATAATCCAATAAATGCACTCGAAAGCCTTCCATCAATTCTACAGTCATGCATACCGAAAGGTTTTAAGTGTATCGGTTTGTTTTAAAAGAGATGCATATTTTGACAGTTCTCAAGCCAAAAAAAATTGTTTGAAAACCAAAATTTATTTTTCTTGGTTGAACTATGACAATATATAGCGGCATAAGTGTAACTTCAAAACAGTTTCCATGGTAACTATACCAAAGTGGTGCATACTGCTATTTGCTTCCTGACTCCACAACAAATATGTGATCCGGGGCGGGGGGGGGGGGGGGTATGTGCCCTCATTTAAGCAAGTACTGCTTAGAGGTCTCTCTTTTTTGGGGTTTCCATCAAGGAAGAATCTCGATTGGCACCGCCGAAAGGCTCTTTCAGGGCATTGCATGAAGCATTCTTTCTTTTCTTTAAAAGAGATATATGTGCTTTGTTATGAAGTGCAAAACTTAACACCACATTACAGTTCTATAATTTGTTATTATTACTTGAATTGCGTAATATTGATGCCAGCAGAAAACTTCCCCAAAAGTTTTGTGGACTTGGTGAGATGAAAAATGAAAGTTGCATGCCAACAATTATTTTTTAGAAAATTGACCAGATACATTAGGCTCACTCTCACCAAATCAGTGCAACTAAAATGTGGCCGTACATGATTGGTGGCCATACATGATCGGCGGCCGTACATGCTCGGAAAACTATAAAATCCACCATTTACCCCATGCATTCCGCTATTTAACTTATCTAACCATACCTACTGGCTGTAATGTATTTTTGGGGAGATTATTAAGAAGGAAAAACTCCCAAAATATTTTATAATATGTAAAAGGGAGTGCCTCAATGTACAGCCGATCATGTACATCACATGACGTAAATGACCGGCTTAGAATGTCATGTAAAATGTTCTTATTACCCACTGCTGCATATGTCTTTGATAATACATGTTAAGACTTACATCATATATACACCTTATTATGATTGATTTATGTTTTAAATATGGTTGGAAAGGGTAATTAAGGCAGTCAATAGATAATGGCCGATCATGTATGTCATGTGACATACATGATCGCCATTGAAATGTCATGTAAAATTCCCTTCTATGGTCGCTTCTACACATGTCTAAAATTGTACATGTCAAGACACACATCATATGTACACCTTGATAAGATTTATATATGATTTATCATGGTCAGAAAGGGTAGGGCAGCCAATAGATCACCGATCACTTGAAGAATGCCCCCTACAATGTTATACCAACCCCACCCCCTCATCTCATCTCATCTCATTCTTTATGTTTTGTATTTTATGTAAGCAAATATACCTCAAACTACTATGTCTGAAAACCCAACTGTGATATGACTACACCTTGTCTCGCCATAACCGACTTATATATGTATGAGAATTGTAATTTATTGAAATGACAGGGGACCTTGCGGAAGAAAGGCAATGCGCCTAAGCTAGGATGAAATATCTACTATTGTATTTGTTTCTTTTACCCAATAAAACACATTAAAAATACGTCACTGATCATGTACGTCACATGACGTACATGATCGGTATTGAAATGTCATGTAATATCATCTTAATAGTCGCATCTACACATTTCTAACACATTACATCTCAAGACACACACCATATGTACACCTTGGTAAGATTTATTTATGATTTATCATGGTCAGAAAGGGTAGGGCAGCCAATAGATCACCGATCATGTACGTGTCCGATCATGTACGTCACCGATCATGTATGTCACCGATCATGTACGGCCACTGATCATGTACAGCCACCGATCATGTACGGTCATTTTTCACTTGCATTGATTTGGTGAGAGTGAGCCATTACCACAGTGTTGTCCTATTATGAGATGCAGACCATTGCATCAAAAGAAAATATCACTTCAAACCCTGGGACTCCCTCCCCACCCCCTTTCTTGAAGGCATGTATCGCGGGAGCAGCCAAGGTGAGAGACCTTCACACTCGGCAGCAATGCACATGCCAGAAGTGGGTGATATACAACGGCTTAGTGTAGCAATCCCGCTCACTATAGTGACTAAATATAAATAATGTTAAGCAGATGCAAACAAGAAAACCACATCATTCTATGGCAAAATTATGAAAGCCCTTCCTTTCCACTTCTGCAAACACAACACTGCCGACCTTTTATTGCACTGGTACTGCAGTTCTGTATACTGTCATTTTATATACAGTACCCACAGTGCCTTTATGGCCTAGGATGGCATATTTATCTTTATTTTATAGGTAAGCTATCCAGTTTCTGTACTCAGCCTGTATTTCATTTGATAAAAATCCCTGTGGGGTCCTTTCTGCCTTTGGCTAAAGCACCATGGATCAGGCTCATTGACTAGATTACTGTGTGGTTCAGTTTCAAAGGGGTATAACCAATGTGACATCAAACCATGTGAGCTGCTTGTAATATGCCTGTATACAGTGTGTACTGCTCAGAGCAGCTCCAATTACTCTGGTGTTGCCAAACAGACCCTGCACATAGAACATATTGACTCTAGGGGAACATATACGTGATATATATTATTATAGTAGAATGGATAAACAATGACTTATGACATGAGAAGGAAAAGCTGAGTGTGTTTCTCTAGCAGATTACATTTTTCATGGAATGTGAGAAGATGGCAGTGTGTACAAAACACTGTTACCCGGCAACCCTAGTGACGCCGCAGTGCAGAGGGTACAAGAATTACTCCTTCCCGCTCAATATACATATACACTGAGAGAAGAAGTAGGATCACTGTAACTCTCAAATGGGAGTCCAGCCCCGATCACTGAGGTAATTCTCCCCACAACACTAGAGTGACTCCCAATCATTAGGGAGTCTTACTCTTAGAACAGAGTCATTATAGAGTCATTATAGAGTTATTTTAGAGTCCTGCTAACGTTTAGGAGTCACATGAGAGTCCTGGGGAGAGTTACCTCAGTGATCACGCCGGGAGTTACAGTGATTCTACTTCTTTTCTGTGTGTAGCCGGATAACTTATATGAAACAATAAAATGAATCCTATCCCTTACAAGCATCTTTGTATAGTTTTAAAACGGTTGGAGGTCTTTTGTAGGCTAGAAAGTATTAATATGACCTTATTCAAACAAATATTAATATATCCCATAGTACATGATGCCTCTGATTTAACTACCGTCTTCCAGCAATGGTTCCTGTCGACAAGATAAAGGGTTAACATATTTCATTGGTTCATCTTCATATCTGATGATGCCGCTGACATCTAATGAATTAACAATGCAATCATCATGTCATCAGATATGTTTACCTGAGATAGTTGCATTAACCCCTGTTACTATGAAGCAAATTAATATTACCCCGGCCATTGTGTGATTTATTTGTACACCCTTTTTGTGATCAAATAGGGCTGCCAGTATCTAGGGCCTAGTTTTAATTTGGGACCAGGAGCAGTATGATAGATAAGGCTTCCATTCAGATTATAATTAACTTAAAATGAAAACAGATAATTAAACAGCTGCTGCGGGCTGGTGGATGATATTATATCACGAGCCGGGGGTAAAATGCTGTAATGAGGTTTAAATTGAATCATTATAAATGATTACTGCCGGCTACGGAATATTAGAAGACGTTTTTGTTGTCTGCCACTATTGAACCTTAATGAACACAAGTAGCACCAACTGATGGATCATTGCTGATCCATGCATAAACTGCTAAAGCATTATCTTTCGTGTTTTTTTCACCTTTGCGGGATAGATCACAAAAATTAGAGTTTGATATCCTGTATTTTTGGCAAAAGATCCATGGATGCCATCAACAATAATCTCTCTCCTTCTACTTTAGTGGTATACTGGTAGACTGCTAAATTAGCGGAGCTGCTTGAACCCTACATGTAATAGGCTCAGTCTCACAACTTTGTAACAATTGGATTGTCTTTGACTGGGTGACGTCTTTGACCAGGTGACGTCTTTGACCGGGTGACGTCTTTGACCGGGTGACCTCTTTGACCGGGTGACGTCTTTGACCGGGTGACGTCTTTGACCGGGTGACGTCTATGTCTGGAAGGCTAGAAAAGGTTTTTTTTTCCATATCTCTAAAAATAAAACATAATCTTATAATGCACGTAAAAGGGCCTTCATATAAATATAACAAAGTTTTAATAAATTTCCTTTCATATAGTGTGAAAATATCCTTTGACTTTTTCCACCCATTTCTTGCTATATATGTCTAATTTATGCTATAATAACGCTTCCCAGTCAAAGACGTCACCCGATCAAAGATGTCACCTGGTCAAAGACATCACCCGGTCAAAGACGTCACCCGGTCAAAGACAATCCAATTGTCGTGAGACTGAGCCAATAGTTAAGATAACCGTGATATGTTTCACCTACACTATGTACTGATGACTGCATAAATTCACAGGCTTTGATCTAGGTGAGAACATTCCCCCATCCACATGAGAAAAACCAAGAAAGAATTCTTGCTTCCTAAATTACATCGCGAATTTCCCTAGAGAAAACTATGTCTGGTGTAGGCATCATTATAATTCAACATATCGTCTACATTCAATGAACTGATTGCAAATGTAAGATTATTGAAGCTTTATACTGAATGCATTTCAAATATTATCAATAAGGCAAAATATATCTGGCATTTGTAACAATGGATTTTGACAACTCATTACACAGAGTATTAGCAATGAATAATTAAAAAAATATATATAAACTGGAAGTAGGAAACTTGCACATACCTTTCACATAACAACGTGGGTTCAAATTGAAAGATGAAGAAGGTCTCTTTGAGTGAGCACCAGCTGTTGTAGGGGCTCCTTACCTGGTCATTTTGATTATTATTTAATTAAAGACTCATGAGTTGCAGTGGGAGCTAGGCGTTAATGCCTCCTTACATTACTATAGGGGTCTATTTGACTGTACCAGTGCATTTTCAGATGATCATTCTAAACACTCATTGACCACTGAGTTAGACGGGATGTTGGGCAGCCGATCCCAAACTATACTAAAATGTATCACATTAGACCTCCAATTAGCCAATCCAGGCCCAGTTTAATGTTTGCAATTGTACTAATAGTGTTATTTATTAGCAACTACAAGTATTTACTAGCCCATCCAATGGCTTAGCATGGAAACCATCCTACCACTGGTCAGCTGATAAAAAAAATTGGGTTCATGGCATGAAGTCAAAGAGGGTCAATACATGAAGATAGAGAATATTCATCTTTCATATTTGATTGGCATAGTTGCTGGGTACGATAGTTTTCGAGGTGGGGGGTGAGGATTTGGAGCCCTCTTGAGATGAAATCTTACAAAACCTTTTAAACAATGAGCACTTCCATACTTCAGTCTAAATATTTAAGAGGAACTAGACAGAGCCTGCATCCACAGACCACAGCATAAGAGTACAATCAATGGTATGCTGAGAGCCCTATCAGCAGTGGTGATAGGGTCAAATGGGAGTCCATCCCCGATCACTGAGGTAACTCTCCCCACAACTCTAAAGTGACCCTCAATCATGAGGGAGTCTTAGAATAGGAGTCATTATAGAGTTAGTCATGCTATTCTTAGGGAGACACTTTAGAGTCCTGGGGAGAGTCACCTCAATGATCAAGTCGGGAGTCACAGTGAGTCTACTTCTTTTCTCTCTGTGTATTTAAAGCCCTATGTGAAGCCTTATCAAGGGGTACCAAGTTGGCAGCCTGTCTATTGTGGGCCATAATAGGTCCAGTCGATAAAGGATTTGCAGTTTCACTCTCTTATCATTGTGGAAGTATTCGGCTCTCTTTCTGAGCCCTCGACATATCTGGAGGCAGGGAAGTGCCTGGCCATACAACTAGCAGAAATCTACAGCCTTAGCCCCATACGTTCTTAATACGTAGATTACAGAGTGACTTTGAGATTCATTCTACACAGTAAGGCTTGGATGTAATTGATTCCTCAAAAATTGCATGGGCCATTGGGCTCAATAGAAACACTCCTCCGCATTTATCCATGTACTATGAATACTAAGAGGAGAAACAGGTCGAGTTTTGCAGAATGTAGAGTCTTTACTAGCTGTTTTACTATTCCTGGTTGCTGGCTGCTTGGGACAATTATATACCTCACTGGGCATTTGGCACAATCAGTTCTTGACCAATGTTATCTATTCTCTGATGGTTTAGTCCATTAGGGACAGTTTCCACTACACTGATTAAAATATGTACTACAAGCCAATTGTGTCTAAACTGAGATGGTATGGTTTAGAAAATGTATATAGCTAAAGTCAGTGGTATATATAATCAACTGTTTACTGTTATCATTGGTTCCGATTGGCATTTATGCTCGCCAATACAGACCTGACCTGAGAATAAAGCTTGTTTTATTTAACAACCTGCTTTAATAACAGTCTTCAATTCTGATTGTAATCTTTACATTAATATATGTCGCAGTGCAGTAGATTCAAAAAGCCATCATCCGTGGCTGCCACAATGACATCAGACATACTTAATGATGCTACGGAGACAATTGTCCTACCACAATGTAATTTCAACATCATATGATATGCTTTCCAACGAAAAAACAACAACATAAAAAGCAGGACAAGGAAAAAAAATCTTTCTGCAGACACTGTCAATCTGGACACTCGTTGAGGCAGAATTTGAAAACTATAAAAACAGTTTTTCCTTTGAACAAATGACAGATCAGAAGATGAGTATGATATATCCAGAACCATATTTCAAACTTTTCTTTAAATTTTGGTAAAGGTTGAGTAGGAATCTAATTTCATATTATGCTGTTACCATATGGCTCACTCTCACCAAATTAGTGCAACTAAAAAAGTGACGTACATGATCGGCGGACGTACATGATCGGCGGACGTACATGATCGGCAGAGTACAAAACCCATCTTTTACCCCCTGCACTACGATGTTTAATTCTCCCAACCATACCTACAGGCTGTAATGTATCTTTGGGGAGTTTATTAGAAAAAAAAACCTCCCAAAATATTTATAGGGGCTGGAGGGGGGGGCTCAATGTGTAACCGATCATGTACGTCACATGACGTACATGATCGGCTTGGAATGTCATGTAACATTTCCTCATTACCCACTGCTTCACATGTCTATGATTATACATATTTAGACCTACAACATATGTACACCTTGCTATGATTGATTTATGTTTTATATATGGTCAGAAAGGGTAATTAAGACAGTCAATAAATAATGGCCGATCATGTACGTCACATGACGTACATGATCGGGATCGAAATGTCATGTAAAATGATTTTAATAGTCTCATCTATACATTTCTAACACATAACATTTCAATACACACATCATATGTACACGTTGGTAAGGTTTATTCATGTTTTATCATGTTCATAAAGGGTAGGGCAGTCAATAAATCACCGATCATGTACGTCACCGATCATGTACGTCACATGACGTACATGATCAGTATTAAAATGCCATGAAAAATGACCTTAATAGTCGCATCTATACATTGCTAACATATTACATTTCAAGAGACACATCGTATGTACAACTTGGTAAGGTTTATTTATGTTTTATTATCTTCAGAAAGGGTAGGGCAGTCAATAGATCACCGATCATGTACGTCACCGATCATGTACGTCACCGATCATGTACGTCACCGATCATGTACGTCCGCCGATCATGTACGTCCGCCGATCATGTACGTCCGCCGATCATGTACGTCACTTTTTTAGTTGCACTGGTTTGGTGAGAGTGAGCCATATACTATTAAAAACAAGTAAACAGTGAAGGTTTCATTTAAAGGGCTTCTGTGTTCCTTGAACTAGTATATGGCTCACAGCAATCAGTTTTCCCTTTTAAATTGGGCCTACCCGCGTGTCTGCTGTAACATTTCACTTTGTCAGTAGGGCTACTAGCTTTAGATGGCTCTACATTAGCTCTGGGTACCCACAATGACTCTAGGCTTTAGGCCAAGAATAATTACACCGTTAGTAGGATCAGCAAAAGAGCAAACCATTCTGAAAGCCAGTTCCAATTTTACAATTCCAACCTCACTTCTTATAACCTAAAAATTTAGCCAATTCTTATGACAGATGATTTTTGGCTGTTTTAATCTGGTCTCAAACAGAAGAACAGTCACAAGCACATCTTGTCCCTCAAAGTCTTTTCATGGATATCTGCCGTAAAGCCCCTCGGTTGGGGCAGGGTATTGTAAGCCGGATAAAGCGTCTCACATACTCAGTGCCAGAGTCAAGCTCTTCCACTGTGTTCAGGGGGAAATCCCAAGTCTGAAGGAATCCAAACAAAGAGTGTTGTTGGTCATGTAAGGGACTAGGGAATAGCATGGCCATTTTGCTGCATATTTGTCATTGAATGTTGGGTTGGTCCGGGTGGACTAGTAGACGAGGATGTGGCTTGCTTTACGGAATGTGACACAGAATGAGGGAGAGACTTTCCTCCAATTGATTTTGTTCAAGGAAAACAGTCCCCTCCCACTTTGGGCTCGATGCATAACTCCCTCGGTGGCCTTGTGACCATGGTAGAGAGTTAGACACATGGCTAGCAATACCCGGCATATTTTTCATTGAGTATCTTATGAACACATAACGTTTGTTCAGTAACCCAAGCTACCAGTTTTGCAACACTTATAGTGAGTCTAGTCCCTAAAAGAACATCGAATCCAAGTTGTGCAAACAGAAAAAGATCAAGAAAAGGACTCTTTTGCTGATAGCACTTGTAGGACCCTCACTGTCTGTGGAGGAGGTGAGGGGAGCCATTTGACAGGAAAGATAGTGGCCCCTCTGGACCCGTTGATAAGGTGGCTCTGATGTCATGTCAGCCAGTGATGCCTCAACCCTGAACTTCCCACAGACAGACACAGCTGCTCAGAGTTAGGGAGTGGTCATTTTTTAAACAAAGGCGGGGGAAGGGGGGTTGGTGGATTTTCACGCAAGTGGGTCAGAATTCTTTTGGTCCCCCCAAGGGGAGGGATCAAAATGTTTTCAGTCCCCCAAGGCCGGTTGAAATTGAGCGAGGCCGACCCCTTTGAGCTACAGTAAAGTGCTGGCTTTTTCACTAAAAAAGGGGTGTAATTTCTTTGGCCCTCCCCTGAGGAGGGGCCCAAATTAGTTTCGTGGCCCCAGATCAAGGGGTCCAAATTTTATTGGTCCCCCCCAAAAATCCCCAACCCCCATAAGAAGTTGGGAGGTGATCACATCATACTGGGTGATTTCTCGGACACTCCCTTTAGTTTGGAAATGCCTTTGGCTTCTTTCCCAGGCTTTTCCTTTAGTAAAGGCATGATCTAGGTCCATGCTCTTTTAAATTAGCTCTTCGATAGCGATGTCTTCTTCCTTAAAGGCTGTCGATGGTTTAAGCTTGAATCCATGGGATCTTAACGTTTACTAAACAACATTGGATGATACTCATCAAACTATTCCTAACTATACCAGTTGTGTTAAATAACTTTCATGAGCTGCACCCACCATATAACAAAATGATTAATACAATAATATATAACGTTTCCTTAGGGCTCTAAATCATCACAAAAAGCTATAACATTAAAAACGTTTGTGACGTTTACAAGACATACTACATTTCTTTGGTAGCTGGGTTGGTGCTAAGAACTAACGCTACACAAAGTAAAGCTGCCTAAATGAAACCACAGGCGAAAGAGAATTAGTAAATGATCCCATCATCCCAGTGGGCACAGAACATTGAATCAACATTGATAAAGGGTTGTCAATGTTGATTCACTGTTGATGCAATGTTGATTCAACATTAAACTGAATTTTGTGCCCACTGGGATGGGGCATGGAACCCCCTATGTTTATACCCCCCAACCACTACACCTTGGTAAAAAAAAAAAACAGGACTCTCATGATCACCCTTTTGTAATCTGTATTCACCCCAGAATACAGACCTGTTGGTATGGAAACCTTATCAGTGGCCACCAGGCTACATTACATGATTTGATCCAATTTCTGTAGCACTGGCCCTCTACAGTGATTCATAAGAGTATTCCCTGGGGGATCCAATTTAAAAAGCCATCACCTATGGCCACCACAGTGACACCAGGCATATTGAATGCCGCCATGGAGACAATTGTCCTGCCACAGTGTGACTTATCATCAATATATGCCTTTCATGAAAAAGGCAGAGGTCTATGACAAGGACAATCTCCCATTACAAATAAAGGAAACGAGTGTCTTTGAGCAGAAAAAGTCAATCCAGAGGTGACTCATTTTAAAAGGATTGCAGATATAGGGATATCAATGAAAACATTTTATACTTGAGAGTGAGGATAGAATTTCTCCCTTACGCAGAAGAGGTTTGATAAGGCTTATGAAGTATTGATAGATATGTATTTATAATTAGACCCTTCTGAAGTTGCGTGGGAGAAGACGGTGAATAATCTTTTCACATTAGTTATGTCCTTTTACTCATTAACATATTACAACAAGTTCTCACAACTGCCAACTGGATACAGGTGTCGAAACCAACAGTAGATTTACTAGTATAATGCATGGTAACACTTTCGGGCTTTTGCTCTAAGGGCTGAAGTAGTTCTATTCCAAATTAAATGATTTGATAAAGTAAGATAACTGCAAAGATGAAATAAAAGCCCTCTGTATTAAAAAAAACAGTCTTGCAGAGTAGATATTACTGATTACTTTGAAAATGGAAGCTGATAAGAAATAGTAACCTTAATAAGCTTCTTATATTGAATCTTTTTTACATGCGGCCCTCTCAAGTGGTACTAGTTTTATCTTCTTCTGGAGGAACAATAATTGCCTTAATGGATTCTGCTGTATTTCAACTTACTGAGGAGCAATTTTCTACTTTTGCGAACGGAATCAATAAGATCCTCTCCAATTTGACTTTTTCTATCACCAATTTGAGTATATGGGGCTGCACCAGCAACAGTCAGTTGCTCTGATGAATATTGCACTGAAAAAGTAAACTTGTCTCCAGACTTGTCTAAGTGACTGTCATAAAATAAATGAGTCACAATTTCTTTAACCTATCAGGTTATCATCCAACAAATTGATTTTGGAGCTAGCAAATGTCAGGCTTTTGGGCTGGCACATGCCAAGTGGGTCTTTTATCTCGAGCTAGAAAACCCGCTTTCTGGTCACTTAGACGAGTTTTTGACTCGTTTATTTAATGACAGTCACTTGGAACAGTCTTGAGACAAGTTTACTTTTTGAGTGTGGGCATACAGCCCCAGGCTGGGTGTGGGCATTGCTATAGCCGGACAGAGCGTCTCATGTACTGAGGGCCTAAGCTGCTTCTTCCTGCTATGGTCAGGAGGAAATCCCCACACTGAGAAGAACTCCATTCAGACAACCAGTCTGTGGGTCATGTTAAGGACTAAAGAAACTACAACTCTGTCAGAATTCTCGTACCGTAGGGTTGCTATAGACGAATGCAGCCAGAAAGGGTGACTTTTTAGAAAGGTTGTTGATAATGTTTTTGAACAATTCTGAAGTTTGACTGGCAAATACATAAATATTACCTCAAAATCCTGCATTTGAGTGTACAATATTTGAAGGATTATCCCACTGTGAATCTACTGATATGAGCTGTTTGCAAACATAGCCATTCCAAACAATATTATGAGGATTCTGCTAAAACCATTGTAAAAATAACTTATTTTTTAATGAGAAAAATGCCCCTTTCTTGCTGCCTCGGTCCATATTAGTCTCTGAACACATAAATGCATCTTACACTGAAAACCTCAGGGTTGTCATTTTGGCAATACCAAAATTGAAAACATTATTGTGACGGCCTGAGGTCGTCACATCTGATCAATATGGACCAAAGTGGTCATGATAACAATTCTAGGTCGTAGTATTGATTACTTTGTCAGGATTACTACCTCAAGGTTGTTGATATGTATTGTCAATTTGATGACCTAAAGGCATCAGTAATGACAGCTCTCTGAAGTCCAGATATGTCCTAGATTGTCCCAATGAGTACCCAATTTGTTGCACGTATGACTGCCATCTAGTGATAATTGAATTCTTACCCACTGACTTGGTATTGGCACTTTCTGGACCCTTCAGTCTTTTTCTGTGAAGGTTGGGTAACCCATTTGACAGGGAAGATAGTGGCCTCTTTGATCCCCTGATAAGGGGGCTCTGATGTCATGTCACCTAATCCTAAGCTGCTCACGAATACACCAAGCTGCTTTGACCTGTTAAGGACGGATGTCGCCAAAAGATGACATTTGTCATCACAGATGAGGCAGGAGCGAGTAGCTCATCAGTGCTGCATCATGCAGACCCTTTGGGAGTGTCTCGACCCTGAAGCGTTGGCATGATTCTCGAATGCAGCACTGGTGAGCTACTCAGCAAAGCTGCATTCATGCATCATGAGGACCAAGGTCATGATGCATTAAGGCATGATGCTTTCCTTAAAGGGATAACAGAGTGAGGTGGCGGGAGGTGAGCAGATCCCCCTGGGTGATAGCTGGGAAACTCTCCTCTGTGTGATTAGGACTCCTTTGGTGCAGTAATCCTGAGGCTGGTGCTGGCCGTCACAGCCTTTTCATTTAGGATTGGTCACTACCATTTGTGCATTTAGTTAACAGAATTCGTTTTTGCGGGCAGCCTAAATCATCTAGATTCGGAAAATAAAAGGAAAAACGTACGGATATAGAGTTTGAAAAAATGTTTCTCTAAAAATGAGGGGAAAAAGCAATGTTATGCACAGAAATATAAAACATCACATGGGAAATGCCTGGATTTGTTCTCATTTACTGCAAACAGTAGTTAAATATGATTGCATTCTGGGTAAAAATGTAATGTTTATGTTATCGGAACGTATGGTCATTATTTAAAGCCTCATGTGCTAAAGAAATACTATTCAAATTTAAATCTCTCAGAAGATTGTTTAGGTAATGCAAAAGCAGACATAATCTCACATTGGAAGCACTGTATGAGGGTTTATTACACGACCTTACGATATTGGTACGATCCTGTATAAGAACAGAGTAGGTGCATCTGCCTTATGAAGGCCCATACGTGACCTCATCATGCAATACTAGCTATTTATTGGTCAGAATCCTGACATAAAACAGTAGTGTTTTTTTTGAGTATTAGAAGATGTAAATATACCATTCCCGTTTATTTATCCTGGCAACATAAAGAACTTATACAGCTCGAAAATATATATCACCAGCATTTCATATTTAATGTACTTTGCTGATCTATTATAGTAGATGAATAAACATCAGTACGGTATAACAAAGGACATTTAGTCCAAAATTAATGTCAATATTAATATTTATATCAAAGGCCTAATAGGCACCATAATACATAATATCTTATCACCATTGTTATAAAAAGAATGAACGCTGTGACTTAGCACTTGGTGTTGGAATTAACATTAAAAGGTTATGACTATACATTATAGGCCACATATCTTAGGAGACATGCACTGATGACATCTAGTGGCGTGATTAGGAACTAATATAATCAGTAGACTTAAACTAGCAGTATATACCTTTTGGACACCAGGGGGCACCACTGTAGCCAAGATTTGATAAGGCCCCGCTGCCCCTTCCCCTTTGCAATTGACTGTATGGGAGGTGAGAAAACAAAGAGGTGGGGGCCTGGGTTGGTGATAAAATGTATTTGTCTAATGGTGGTAGGCTCTATGGCGGCCTGGACTGTATAGTTGATTGGCCATAGCAAGTACTCCTCTTTTTAACAATTTATTGTGAATCAATGAATAAAAAATGTTCTTAAATAAAGTGTGTAACACAATTATTTTAGTTTATTAGGCATGGCTGTTGCTCCTACGTGTACGCAGGGCAGACCTGTAATTATAAATATTATCCCTGTTGTCAAAATTATCTCCATTACTGCCAAATAAATCATCATCTTTGTTGCTGCATTATACAGGTAAATAGGGTAGTGAGCTGGCTTCTTGGCTGGGATCACTGGAGCCACCTCTTGAGGTGAGTGAGGATATCAGTTTCTCTCCCCAAGAAACCACATATCTATTTCAATATAGAAATAGCAAGTGACAAAATATCATTGATTAATACCGCAAGCCTTGAACAGTTTTATAAAACAACTTAGCTAATCAAAGTTATCAATAATAGAAACACCCAGAGTCCTTAAAAAACAAAAGTAGGTGAGGTGGATATGGGACCTCAAGAAAGCAGGACTTGAACCAACAGCCTTTAAATCCCACGGCCAATGCTCTACCACTGAGCCTATCCAAGGGTAGAAAAGTAGACCAAACAAGTGTAGAAATTTGTGGTCTTTTCTAGTCTTGAAAACAGCCCAAAAAGTAATTGGGATGCATATCAGACTGATGAACTTAAATTTCAACTTATTTTGTTTTTTAAACTGAGATAACTCTATGAAGGCCAGAATTTTCCATATTCTTTGATGGAACCTTGTTTTGGATGACTTGTGATGACACTAGCTTTATCTTTTTACATTGTTTGACAGTGCACTTATCGTGATTGACATAATAGTGACAAGGCACCCAACTACCTCCAGTGCATTCCTCCTGCCATATAAATTCTCACTGAGAACAGTGTACTGCAGAACCACATCAAACACACAACCAATGTTGAATACAAGCATTGCTTGCATTGGACTTATTATGAGGCAGGCATGGTTCAGTGTTATCATTCCTAAAGTAGACATTACAGTATGTGCCGCTATCAGTAACATAGAGGACCAGTTAGTGACAAGAACAGGCTGTTCTAGGTACAAACAGCACAGAGTGTGTGGTAGTATGTTTAAAAATAAAGTATAGAACACTAAGATAGCTTGATGTACCTCTTCCAAATACTTACTAGTAAGAGTGACAATGACTGCATATACTCCTCCAGCAAGGACAGTTGCAATATATCCCAGCAGCAGCAGCCCCTTGTTAAATGTTTCTCTTATTGTTGTAACTGATGTGTCAACTGATGCATTAGATGGGTTGACTGTGTAGGAAGCATTTTCCCAAGCTATAGATTCAGCAAAGTCTGGGATAAAACCTTGATTGAACTCCAACCAAGGCTGAATTAGCAGAAGCACTCCTGATACACAGCCGAAAATTGATGTTGAAACAAAAAGGTTGCATTTCTCATTTAACCAGACCATCGATATGATGGTCATTACAACTGTATTAGAGACATAAGTTAAAGAAATGCCATGGCTCAAAGGCAAAACCGATATGGCAAAGTAAAAAAGTAGATTATTAATCATTAAACATACTGCAACGCTAAAGATTGGCCACACCAGGTGTGTTGGTACTTTAAGGGTGAGTCCTGAATAGCAAATGGGGAAGCTGGCAAGCAGTGCCCCACCAAAATATCGAAATACCCCAAGTTGGAAATCTGGTACTGTTCGCTGTAGGCTCTGCACAGCTACTGACGCTAATGCATACATGAAAATGGATGCCGCTGCGATCATATAGCTAAGAAGGGTCTTCTTCATAATGGCTACCATTGTTTTTGTAGTCTGTACTCCTGTGGTGTAATAAAAAGTAAAGGAGCATGTGTCAGTGGATGTGTAGCCCCAATTCTCTCAATGTTGCAGTAGTTGTTTACTTATAACATCATATTGCATCCACCAGTGGACTGGTGAATTAAACATATGTAGTGGTTCGGAATCTCAGAAAGAGAACAAAAACGTCAGTTTCCAAGTGCGAAGTAGAAAGCGTGTTTTATTCAACGTATCCCTATTACAATTGAATCTAGTCTTAACCCGAAGGGTAAGACGAAGCAGTCCTGGTTCAATCTAGCGATTGGGGAAGGGTAATGCTGGGAGTCAGCCGGGCCTGCACTGACTGGCGACTATACGAGGAGGGGAGGTTTATATACCTCCTTTGGATGTGAAATGGACATGGTCACGTGGCGGTTGGCTCCCGCCTGAAACGTGGTGTGCAGTACCCGAGAGAGGACAGTCGCCCCCTCTGGGATACCGCCCACACTAACGCCAGGCGGGAACAACCCGAACTTAACCCTCCTCGGTCACCTGGATATAAATGATTACCGTAGTAAACCCCTACACTACCCCCCCTAGACAACACTAGGTGTGGTAAAAACCTGAGTAATAGACTCATAATAAAATAGTTTGACAACCAGAAGTAGTTTGTCTATACACTATACACAAAGGGTTTTACTACCATTAGTCATATGTAATATATGATGAACAATATGAATGGAATTAAGGCATTACACTGTCATTGAAACCTTATGATATGACTTTTACGTTAAGTAGTACCCGAAGTAGTTACTAACAGTTTGTAACTATCTTCTGATAGGAAATACATATATAGTCCTGATAAGGACCTTTAAAAATATGATCGGCAAGTGTACCAATGCCGAAGAATTATTACCAGTCCTAAAAAGGACTCACAAGCCTAAAAAAAAAAATTACATAGGGATACATGATAACTTCTCTCCGCACCAGAATCAAAAATTTTATCACCTCCGTTTTCCATAACAAAATATATCTACGACTAGATATACATACTCTTATTTACATCCACCCGAAGTGGTCAACGTTTGAGCACAGTTATGGTTTATACAGATCTTTGGTAATATCCTGAGTATCATAAACTATCGTAGTGTATCAGCACCATAAATAAATATATTAGAAACATGGACGAGAATGTACGTTTTAATAAATAATCTGGAACTGCAGCGGTATACTGCAGAACCTCACAAAAGTGCTATGTCGACCTAAAAAGTCGGGTACTGGGCTGATCTCCGGATCTGGTTCGGGACGAGTACGTGAGGTGCTCTCCTCTTCATCTTGGACGATTGAGTGAGGTGCTCTCCTCTTCATCCTCTTCATCCTTGCTCTCCTCTTCATCCTTACACTCCTCTCGGACTGTAGCTTCCAGCACAGCCGCTTTGTCCCGCTGTGCTTCCAAGAACCTGGTCTTGGTAACTACCTCATCGGCAGTGTCCTTCTGAAGGCTCTCCTTTTCCTTCCAGTGACACTTCCTGACCCCCTCAATGAAGTGTTGTACCACCCTCTTGTGGTAATCCTCAGCCATCACCTGCTGTTCCCTCTGGTAGTCATCCAGAATCTCCTGTCCGATCTGATTGGACAGCGGAGCATCCTTAGGAAAATAGGATGCTATTGGCGCTACACTAAGAGTGGCCGCAGGTTTCTCCTTCTTAGGTTTGACCTCCTGAGTTTTAACAGGAGGATCTACGGTTGGTTTCCCAACCTCAGTCGGCTTCCCTGGTGGTGGAACCGGCTTATGGAGTGGTGTCGCCGGAGCTGGCACTGGACCTTTCTGTGGCGGAGGAGGTGGTTTCATAGTCTCTCCATCCGGCCCAGTGATCCGGTGAGCAGGCCTAAATGCCTTGTGTGATGGCGGCTGTTGTTGGTGCCACGAAGCATCCCTACCGGCATGCTTTAACACCTGCTGGTGTATTCCCGAAGGGGCGGCTGGTTCCGCTCGTCCCGAAGCAGATGAAGGTCTGCTTGTCGGGCCTCCTCGGTACCCGGTGTCGGGTAGGACACCCCCCTGGGTAGACGAGGTGGACGCCACATGTCGCACCAAGTCGTACCAGGACCGGGAGGGTTCCTCCCCAGGACTCCTGCGTCCCCGTCGGGCCAGCTCCCTATCAATCTCCCTCTGGTGAGCGAGTTCATTCTCGCGCCTTCGGATATCTTGGGGGGTCTGGCCGAGCGTCTGAGACTCCTGTCCAGGCGCCAAGTCCATCTCCGGATAGTCAGTAGATCTATCCGCAGATGCCTCATAGCTACGACCACTATGAGAAGACTCCGTGTAATAACGGGAGTCAATCTCCTCAAGGCTGAGGGTCCCTCCTCTTCTTACATGAGTAGCCGGGCTGGTGGACCGAGAACTTCCCCAATCTCCTCTCGGCTGCTCTACCCGACTTCGGTAGTAGTCCCTCGGGTCGGGTTCTCTCCCACCTCTCCCCCGGCCTCGATTGGCAGACGGAACATCTCTGGTGGGTATTGGTCCGGATCCAAGTCAAACTTCCGTGGACCCGGGACCTTTGCAAACCTCGCTACTGTGAGCTTCGATTTGCTTTCTGCTACCTCGCAGAAATACGCCTTAGAAGAATTAAGGCTCTTCGGATCCTTCTTCAGGACATCTCTGAACGCGTCTATCACGCGTTCATGCAGGGCCATTACCTTGGCTCTGGCCTCTCCGCCTCCAATATTATGGAGCATGGTCATATGCTTGATTAGGCGTCCACGCCTAGGATGTAGGTGACCCGAACAGGTAGTGGTACCTGCCCCCTCCGGATCGCACTGGTACACCACATAGTGATGGGTGTGGTTCTCCACTAAGTGGCGCAGGTACCTTGCCTTAGTGGTGAAGGACACCTGTAATTCCAGAGATGACTGGCATTTCTGGAATGGACACTCCAGGTGGTCCCTGTCCCAATGTCGGACGGCCCAGCGGATCTTTGCCTTCTGATCCCTGGTATAATAGGTTTCCGGGAAGAAATCTATTTTCTTGAGCCAGTCCTCGTAGAACTCGCTCACGAGAGGATCCCTTTGGGTGGCTCTACACCAATCCTCATCGTCAGATCTCCCATTCAAATTTATGCTGGGCGGGATGGAGAAACGCCCCGATCCTTTTGCGCATTCCCCCCAGTAGGAGGGAATGAATCCCTGAAATTCACCTCTGGCGTTATTCCAGATGTGTTTTTCCAGGGCAGATCCCGACTCACTTCCGAGCTGACGTCGGACTGATGTCCAGCACCCACCTTCGGGTCGGGCGTCGGGTTGGATTGGGTGACTGTGGTCGCCGGATCCGTCGTCTGGGAAGGAGATTTTGGAGCCGAAATGTCCATATCGTCCTCCCCTGTAGCAGACTTCCCTTGGGAAGTACTGCTCGTATCAGATTTATCTGATACTGACCCATCGGTCATAATCCGCTAGGCGTCTGGTACTCTCTTTAACCGGGCTGACTCATTCCTCAGGGCTTGGCGACCCCGAGGCTGGACAAAAGGGGATTCACCTTTTGCAACTACCACAGTCCGGATATCCTGACTGTGGGGACTGCTAGTGCGGGTTACAGAGTCACCCCTTCTGATGTCCCTGCTGGCCTTTGCTGCAGCCTTCTCCTCTGCCTGAGTCAAACTCTTAGTCCGAGTCTTGACCATTTCCTCCACCGTCTCGACTATTGCTTCGTGACGGCTGAGGCCCTTCTCCGCCATGATTGTTTTCATGTGGTTATAGTCTATCTGATAGACCTCGTAGGATAAGTTGGACCGTATTAAGTCCCTATATCCTTCAACCGATTTCGGTTCCAACATCCCTACTGGGTTGTATCTGCGGTAGCAAGCTACAGCAAGGGTAGTGGCGCCGAATGCCCCACACGAGACGTCATCCGAGATGTGTGTCATCCGAGGTACACACACCCCGACGTCGGCCATCTCGGCGTCGAACAAGCCCTTCCGAAGTGCTTTACACACCCGGAGGCCTTGCTGTAGATTCTCCCAGGTGCTAAACCACTCTGGGGGCATGATGCGGAGAGCTCCCGCATCAATAAATTCTTGCAACATATCCACTATGTCGTTCGGGATAGGTCTAGGTAGGCCTATCTCCATGGCGGACATTACGTCCGGGTGGAGATTCATCTCCCTCCCATTGTAGCAACTCTTACCAGTTGACTTCACCAGTCTAGCTGGCTTCTCATCCTTCGGGTGGTTATCCGGGTCGATGTTCGGATTCCCACACATGTCCCACGTATCCTTTAGATGTTGGGCCTCTTCCTTCTCTATTTTTAGAGCAAGAAGACGATCTTTTTCATGAAGACTCCTTCGTTCAGCCTCATTGAGGGCTGATTCAGACGTGGATACATCCATGTCTTCCTCTTCGAGGAGTTGCTCCTCGGAGAGAGTAACAGGGCTGGCGGCACCAGCACTGTCTTCGTGGGGCAGCTCGGCCATGTTGTTTGGCCGGTCCCCTCCGCCCAACTCGAGCTGCCGTGAGGCCATGCTGGGTTGGGCGCTCTTATTTCTACTAAATAAGAGTCCTATCTAATACTACAGGTCTTTGTGGAGGACCTGTTCTCCTTTTTGAAACGTATTCACCTACTTTTGACGCTTGAATTCGGTTCCTATTAGATCCTCCTCGTTGGCCAGCACACCGTGCTGGCGAAGATTCGAAATCTAATGAACCAAAACGACCCCTTTGCGCAGAGGTCACGCGCATCCACGCGCATCTCGGGCCCTCCGCGAGACTGCCCTAACTAGGTCACTCATTGACCCAGTTCTTTTCCCGCGCCCGCAGGGCGCCGGTGCTCGTATTATTAACAGGTGCTTCGGGTAGTAGCCGAACCTTTCGCAACCAACAGCTCTGCTGGAGTATTAGTGAGGTTTTTATGGGAAGTATGCCCGCAAACCCACCGGATTATCCGCTCACCACCCACTGGTACCCTGCTGGGGGGTTTACACGCTCCATACCCGGTCACTCGTGTATATTCCAACATTTAACAGATGACAACACAAAACAATTTCTCGGAAAAAGAGGAAATAAATTTATAATTTTTCCCGCCAGGAATTTCTTCCCTCCTTCTCCTAACATAGTACGGGACAACACGCTCATTGTGTACCAGCTTAGGTTACCGCAGCCCTTTCTATCAGGCGGGGACTGCGTCGGGTACCTCCCATGGGTATTTTCTTTGACCTAGCTCCCGAAGGCGCCTTTTCAGAGGCAGGGTTAGCCGTCCCCTTTCTCTTCCGCCTAGGTTTGCTTACAGCTAGCGAGACTTTTTCCTTCTTCTGCACCTTCGGATCATGGACCCCTAACTTCCTAGGCCTTCCTCGGCCACGTTTCGGGGTTATTTGATCCATTTTCCTGTTCTTGACTTCTTGGAGTAATTCATCTACTCCTAACCCATACGTTTCTGTGGTCAGATCCCTCCCCTTCCAGGGACGGAGCCGAGCCACGTTGGATTTATAGATCCGCCCAATTAAGGATCTAATCATGACAGTACAGTCACTTACTACTAGACACCACAAATGGACCATCCCAGTTGCTTGCCAATTTTAAATTGGATAGAGGTTCGTGTAGTCTCACTACTTGATCCCCTACCTTGAACCGACGGACTTTTAGTCCATGGTCATAACCAGTCTTCTGCCATTTCGCGTTCTTTTGTAACTCAGTTCTAACAAGTTCGTATGCGAATTTAAACTGGTCTCTTAGTGATTCTACAAACATCACGTGACAGGGTGCGTTGGGATTCAACCCGACCACCCCAAAAACAAGATCGGCTGACATGATCATGTCCTCCCCAAACACTAATAAGTTTGGGGTGCAATTGGTGCTTTTATGAACAGTGCTGTTGTATGCATGGCATATATATTCACATTGTTCATCCCAATCCGTCATACTTTCGTTCACCAAGGGTTTCAGAACCTGAATTAGCGTTCTGTTGAACCTTTCCACCATCCCATCACTCTGGGGTCGGTAGGGATTGGTTCGGGTCTTACAGATGGCTAACCCATGGCACATTTCCTGCCATAGATCCGACTCAAATTCCCGGCCTTGGTCACTATGCATCATCAGAGGCACTCCTAGGTGTAATACCCAACCTTTCACAAAGGCCTTCGCACAGGTCGCTGCTTTGTGATCGGGTAAGGGGAACACCCTCGTGTACTTAGTATAGTAGTCAGTGACTACCATCATACAAGTGTTACCATCAGGGGTTGTTTTAAAACCACTGATGATGTCGATTGCTATTCTCGCAAACCTAACTCCGAACAGTTCCTGGAACAAGGGCATTTTACCCATCCCAGGGCCGGGTTTATTTTTGCAGCAATCGGGACAAGTGGCGATCCAACGTAATAAGTCAGTGCTCATTCCTGGCCAGTAGTATCTTTGGGACAGGCGTTCTAGTGAACGTTTCTTCCCAAAGTGACCACTGGTCATATGACCGTGACAATAATACATCAAATCCCTCCTCATACCGGAGGGGATCACTACCTGTCTAATCCTTCTTCCCGAAGGATTGATCTTCCATCTGTATAGAACACCTTCGGATACTTCCAGCTCTGTCCATTGAGCTAAAAATCTCCTCATCTCTCTATTTTCTAGCAAGATTTCAGGTCCCACAGGTTTGATTCCCTTATGAATCAACCCGAGCAACCTCCCCACGTTCGGATCCTTCTCCTGGAACCTTCGGATAGTCTCCATAGACCATTGAAGGATGCCAGTTCCTCTGGATTCCAGTGGCAACCGGACTCCTGCTAGGACCGCCCCGTGGGCTCCACAATCGTCACATTTTTTCATTTCCACAACTCCTTATGGGTCTGCGAGACAGTGCATCAGCATTTACATGCTTCACACCGGGTCGGTGTTGGATCTGCTTCTGTTCCAACCCGAACTCTGATAAGTGTGCTAACCACCGGCCTATCATACCTTCAGCATCCTTAAAATTAAGTAACCACCTCAAGGAGGAATGGTCAGTCCTCAGCGTAAAATCTGAGCCCCACAAAAAATGTTTATATTTCTTTGTGTAAACAATCACTGCCAAGAGTTCCCTCTTGGTGGTACAGTAATTCCTCTGTGACTTGTTCATGGTGTTGCTAGCAAAAGCAATGGGAACTTCCTTTCCGTCTTGGACCTGACTTAGAGCAGCTCCAATGCTCTCATTGCTGGCATCAGTATCCAGGATGAAATGACCGGCGGCTGTCGGATATTTCAACACTGGTGTTTCAACAAAGAGTCTTTTGATGGATTCAAAAGACTCGTCTTGTTCTTTTCCCCATGGAAAAACTTCCTTCCGCCTACCAGGTGTCCAATGAGACAGTGACTGGATAGGATAGCTCACCTGGGCATAGCCTGGTAAGAAATCTCGATTATACGAGCAGAACCCAAGGAATGAATGGACATCCTTGGGACACCTGGGTTTTTCCCACTCCGTCACACTTCGGATCTTCTCCGGGTCTGCTTTCACACCCTGTGTGGAAATGATTCTCCCCAGATAATTAATATCTTTCTTAAACAACTGACATTTCTTAGGTTTTAATTTCAACCCATTACTCATTATTCTCTGGAGGACTTCTTCCAGGTTGTCTAGACAACCTCGGAATGTCTTTCCGAAGATAATGACGTCATCTAGGTAAACTAGACATTTCTTCCATAGTAAATCGCTCAGTAATGTCTCCATCATAGCCTCGAAGTTGGCTGGCGCATTGCACAACCCGAAGGGCATGACATTGTACTGGAACAATCCTACATGGCTAGAGAAGGCCGTCTTCTCCATGTCGGCAGGTTTCATTCCGACCTGCCAGTACCCAGACTGTAAGTCTATGGTACAGTACCATTCATTCCCTCCTAGTGAGTCAATGGTTTCATCAATCCTCGGCAGAGGATATGAATTCTTCTTCGTCATCCCATTCAGTTTCCTGTAGTCAATACAGAACCGTATGGTCCCATCTTTTTTTGTGACCATACAGACTGGACTGCTCCAGGGGCTGGAACTGGGTACAATAACATGATCCCTAATCATCTTATTGATCTCAGTTTCTGCTACCTCGGTACGACGGTAAGGAATTTTAAAGGGGGAACTTTCCCCCACGTCAATTCCGTGTAGGACTTTATCAGTTCGTCCTAAGGGTTCTCCTGGGAACGCGAAGGCCCTTCGGCAACGTTTTAACATTACCCGAAGGTCCTTCTGCTCCTTCGGATCTAGTTCCGAAGCATCTAGAATTAGCTTTTCTAATTCCTCTTCAATTACGACCGTACCCGGCGGCTCTTCGGATGGCAACCCCAGAAGGCTGCTGGTGACCGCCTCCGCGAGTACCACACTGCCTACTTTAGCGCCTTTCTGGAGATATACCATATGAACACCAGGATTGGAAATGGGGACAAGAGTCCATTGGGCATTTCCCACCAACGTATCAGCAGATTCCAGACCCGAGGGATTGGAGATAAGCTACGTCGGGTTCCATGACCCCGGCCCTTCCTCTTAGTTCAGAGGAAGCGCTGATTAACACATCACATGTGGTTCCCGGAGGAAGTTTCACCGTCTGTGCGACACTTGCTACACTACTGATAACTCTCAGCACACATTGTGCTTTGATATTATAGGGACTCTGTATGGACAATTCACCTGTCTTCGGGTTCAACATCATCCCGAACAGGTCGGCAAAGTCCATCCCTATGATACCATCATCCTCGATCTCAGAAATGGTTGGGGAGAATACAAACTCCTTCCCCACCACTGAGATACACAGGAAAGTACGTCCAAACGTCCGCAATCTGCTACCGTCGGCTGTGCACGCATTTACCCTCATTTTAAGGTCGTCATTTGTGCCCAGCAGAAGAGTGTAGACCTTCCGAGAGATGATGGAGTGGCTGGCTCCAGTATCTATCAGAAATTCCCTGACTCTACCCTTCACAGAAGCGGCTAAATACCACCTTTATCCTCCATTCAATGAAGGGTTACTAGTGAACTTCTGTAAGTCACTCTCAGTACCTAGATCTAATCTACGCCCTCTTATGTATTCCAGGCAAGGGTGATCTTGGGGGAGCCTGGTTCCACAAACCATTGCACTATACTCCTCCGCATCAGCACCGGGTTTCCCCGACTCATTTCCCGAATGTATGACTGGAATGCTGATGGCCCCGGCCCAAGGGTTCTCAAGCTGCGCCTGCTTGTCCCCCTTTTGTCCGGGCGTCACTACTGAGTGTGAACTTACTCCTGTTCCGTCAGGAGTATCATGGCATATTTCCTTCGGGATCTCTGAGTCGCCTTCCTCAGGGATCCCCTTTAATTTTCCGAGTTCTTTCCGGAGAATCGCATCACAGGTTTCTCAGCTGTGCATGAGGAGGCATAATGCCCCTTCTCCTGACATCTGTAGCATGTTACAGTACTCAGTTCGGGTTTAATCTTCCGTTCCTGTTTCTTATCAAATAATGCCATCATACGCTGCATCATGGCTTCTACCAATCCGAGGGACTGGTCGGGTTCCGATTTCTTCGGAACATTGGGTTCTGGTGGACCCGAGGGAGGTTTGGAAGGGGTTTTTGAATTGTCCCCTGGAGGTTTCTCTGGCTTTTTGCTAGAGGATGATTTGTCAAAAGGTTTCCGCCTTTTGTTATCACCGGACTTTTTGTCCCGGCGCTTCCCACTGAAGGCTACAGCCCCAATGGTCTCTTCTCCTTCGGAATCCTCACCCGAGGATCCCCCGCTGCTGCTATAGTCAACTACCGCTGACATTCGGGATTGGTTGGGCACCAATCCGGCAAGAAGAATTTTCTTCTTCTCATAACCATCTATGGCTAAAAATAGATCTGCTAGGGAGGAATCGCTTTTCCAAGCTTTTCTGGTTAGTTCCTGATGATCAGGGTCACTCAGTCCGCTAATAAACCGGACAAAGAGAGTCTCGATATAGTAATCGGCGTCTCTAGCCCATTCGGGTCTTGCCTGATGCAGAATCCGTTGAAGCTCTAGACCATATATCTTTGGGGACTCTTTTGGTTTCTGGGTTCGTCCCTTGAAGACCAACCAGTGATCCACGGTCACCAGGTTCCCAAAAATATATACAGCAGTACTTTCGAGCTGATCATATGTACCCGAAGGGCCATATGTACTTCTCCATTGGGAGACGGCTGATTTACCTGGCCCATTATTTAGCCAGATTACGAAGGCTCCTAATGAGTCTTCTTTAGACCACCCATTGTATTTGCAGTCATCCACAAATATTTGGTATTCATCTTTCCAGGGTCCTTTCCCTTTGTAGGGTTTGGTGATCCTGGCGGTGCGCTGGGCACCCCTGGTGGCCCCCTCTATCAGCTGATCTGATAGATTCCGGCTCCAGTCCATTATTTCAGTGGCATCTTGTCCCCGGCTATAGCTATCTAAGCCAAGGCTCTTGATACAAGGATCAGTATCATAAACCTGTCTCAGTCCGGGAGCCATTGAGGTTCTTCGAGTCAATGGTCGGACTGGAGAGACTGGTTCGCACCCGGCAAACCGGATGGGTCGAGGCCGAGAAGTGGTACCCGGATAAGGGGGAACACTCCCGGTGGTTGTCTGGTCATGGGTTTGGGGTCTAGGCCGACTTCCCTGACCAGTTGTAGGTCGATCAGGACTATCAGTACGGGGGTACTGTCGGTTCTGATCCCTAGACCATCCAGCAGAAGGTCCTTCCCCGGCTCTCTTGCCTCGGGTTGCATGCCCCCGGGTTTGATTTCCCGGAGTTCTCCCTTCTCTGGTCTCTGGTCTTCTGGTTATGATGAAAAATCAGGTCACCCCAATTATCATAACCATACCACCCCCCCTGTTGATCCTCATGGGTGGTGGTGTTCTTGCTCGTACCCGAAGGGGGTGGAACAACTCCATACTGAGATGGACTATCCCCAGCGAAGGGGTTCAAGGTGTCATAACTATCGACTCCCGACGCACTTCCCGCGGAGTATGCCGTCGGAGCAGGGGGAGCAGATGTATAGTAGACATCTTTCTCTACCTGTCCTCCGGAAGGGTATCGGATGGTGGGTTTTAGAACTCCTTGGAGTGGAGGGTTCTCCACTCCTTCCCCAGGGGTGAGGGTCACCTCTGGGTCAGGTACCTTCTGGTTACCTAGGTAGAGTTCCAACTCTACCCGTCTAGCTTCCAGTATAGATACCGCATGCATGCTCTCGAGCTTCTTCTGATCTAACTCTTCGTTTGCTTCTATTATAGCAGTTCTTACTGCCTCATTGTCCTCGACCTGCTGGTTGCGAGCGTCCTTGGCGGCATGCCATTCCCTAGAGTATCTTTCTAGGTCCGCCTGATACTGTTGTTGACAGGCATAAGACTTCCGGTTAGCTTGACCTAGCTCGGATAATCTTTTCTTTTCTTCTCTCAGGATTTCCTGATTTTTCTCCATCTGGTCTTGGACCAGTTGGTTGTCACGGGTCAACTGATCCGTTCTCCACTCCATATCCTGATGGACCTGCCTATTCTCTAAGATGTACCTATCCCTTTCAGAGATCAACGAAACCAATTCGTCGTGCAGAGCATCATACTGCTTGTTCATTTCTTCCTTGTTCCGGTAATCGTTGTCCCGGTCCAAAGTGTCGTCCTGATTAAGATCAAGTCTGGTCCCGACGATGGGACCTCCTTCGGGTACGACCCGAAGGGGTTGTGGCGGTATTTCTAATACCGTCGGGTCCAGAAATGAGCCTTTCTGGTTCGCTCTTTTCTTTCCTCCGGGAAAGAAAACGGAGTCAGTTGTGTTGAACAAAGAACGCCAAGTGTTCAACATGATTTGACCCTGAGTGGCAATGAAGTTTGGTGTGAACCCCCTCGCCTCCTCCGGATCCATCTGGTCCACCCTGGTGGACTCCAGTTCTCCTTCTTCCAAGGTCGCTCCTGGATTTAAAGCTCCTTCGGTTTCACGCATGAAACCCTCGAAGCTGGTCGGAACAACTGGGTTGTTCCGCTCCGGGACGTTACCGTCCCCATACTTCCCTACTCCGGCCAGGTTCACCTGACTGCTACTCGAAACTGATCCTGGTCACGGCACCAGTGTAGTGGTTCGGAATCTCAGAAAGAGAACAAGAACGTCAGTTTCCAAGTGCGAAGTAGAAAGCGTGTTTTATTCAACGTATCCCTATTACAATTGAATCTAGTCTTAACCCGAAGGGTAAGACGAAGCAGTCCTGGTTCAATCTAGTGATTGGGGTAGGGTAATGCTGGGAGTCAGCCGGGCCTGCACTGACTGGCGACTATACGAGGAGGGGAGGTTTATATACCCCCTTTGGATGTGAAATGGACATGGTCACGTGTCGGTTGGCTCCCGCCTGAAACGTGGTGCGCAGTACCCGAGAGAGGACAGTCGCCCCCTCTGGGATACCGCCCACACTAACGCCAGGCGGGAACAACCCGAACTTAACCCTCCTCGGTCACCTGGATATAAATGATTACCGTAGTAAACCCCTACACATATTTGGATCCATTGTTGGAATGGGCACCATTGGGTGCGGCAGTTAGGTTATTATATTAAGGTGAAAATTGTCTATGATCTCAAAATTTAAAAAAATTATCGTCACAATATTTCCCAATCCTGATTTCTATTTTGTGTCCAATAGTCGGGCCTTTACTCACTGCCCCAATGGCCATTCTGACATTGTTTGTCGTCAGAGTGAACCGCGAGCAAATAATAACTTACCTCTATGGACAGGCTGACCCACTGATGCTGAGAAGAAGTAATCAGCTGTTCATCCACCTTAGTCTGTCTGTCCTGTCCTCCTGCCATGGAGGCGATAGTATGTATGCTTACTCAGATGTTTTTGAGACATGCACTGGGATAGCATTGTTCAGCTTTGACGTAACGTGCCGGTCAATGCTCACTTCAACACTACAGTACTTTATATTCTTTGTCCTATGAGCTATGAGAACATTAGAAATGCATTTAATCAGATTGCTAATGGTATTTGTACTGCAAAATTTAGTAGGTCAACTTTTCACTACAAAAGTCTCTATCAGGTGCATTGTACTACACTATATATGTATTACAGTATTGAAGTTGGGTATGAAGGGGATGTTAAATCATTAGTTTTGTCAAAAAAATGACAGGGACAGGCTCAAACTATGTATTTGGGTCCCAAAACTTGGGAAATTATGAATTCTTTTTTTTAAACACGCCTGGCCCCTGTTAAGGGTGCCCAAAGAAGGGCCAAATAGTGGGGGAATAAAGGCCCAAATTTGGTCTTTCACATTCCTACTCAAATCTCACCACACATTCTTGAGAATGGTCAGATAAATTAATATAGGACCCAATGACACTTTTTCAAATCATATTGTTCTTGCTATAGAAGTACTTCCCCCCTCTCTGAGGGGGAGTCATTCTTGTTAGAATACTGATTTTAAGTGTTGTAGCAATGTCCATCCTATCTAACGATTTTGCTATTTAGCATAGTGTCTGTCTTAAAAAGCAGCAGCAGGGGCTTACAGTCAGTCAGAGTCAACGTTTTGGACATTAAAATTCACATTTAAAAAATGCTAATCTACAGAATGAATGAACACGTACTTGCCAGGGATAAGAATTGCTTTGAATTGATTTGGGTTTGGGGTATGTATAGATTCATAAAGCATAATGTGTTGTAATGTCTATAAAGTTAATAGCATTACAAGAAACTGTACCTGTAGGCTAAAATGAAAACTGGAGCACCCTAATTTTTCCAAAGAGTCATTGTTATGGACATTGGGCGAGACACATTTCTTTAAAGGCTAGCTGATGTGAAAAAATGGGAATAAATATTTCCGTAAAAACTCATGAAACTGATAGGTAACACATATATAACTGATTGTGAAGCATTGTACAGGTTTTCTTGGCCATCGGAGACCAATGAAAATGAAGAAAAGAGACTGGAACCCTGGTCTTGGGTTAGTTTTTGACTTTGGAGGTCATAAATTTTGGTCCGACAAATGAAAACATTTTTTCTTGAAGCCTGATCTACTAAGGATGAATTGGATAATAGGTAAGACTGCCAAAATTCAAATAACTCTGTCAGACCAAGAAGCAGCTGTTATTTAAATTGTTCATCTTAATGTTCAATATATGTGATTTTCTACACAGAATTCATCATTGATGTTATTTTGACCTCGCTGTAACTAGGGGGGGTGGTTAACACAAAATTTTTGGGGGGCCCATCCTAAAATATGGTACTGATCGTTGCGAACAAGAATATCACCTTTGTTTTTGAATTTGAGGAGGGGGTGACGAAGGGGGTTACAGTCCTCAAATTCAAAAATGAAGGTGATATTCTTGTTCGCGACGATCAGTACCATATTTTAGGATGGGCCACACAATCTTAACTCGAATTTTCCAGATTTACCACCCCCCTACTGTACCGGCTTTATATAATGATGAACATGAAATATAGATGTGAATCAAATTAAAGAGCCTAGAGTGTTCACTCTTGGCTAAAGCAAAAAGACCTAGTATGGTGCAGATGGTTTATGCCATTGCTCATGGGAGGTGAAAACCACTGGAGAACACCAACTGGTACATATATATGTGGGGTCTGACTCATGAACACTTAGAGTCCTTAAAAAACAGAAGTAGTGGTGACTAAAAAGTCATCTGGAGGAAGAAGGACTCCAACCAACGGCCTTCAGATCGCATGTCTAATGCTCTAACACTAAGCTATCCTAGGGTTGGTAGACCAGAGAATCAGTGAAAATTGTGGTCTTTTCCCTGAAAGGGGCGGAGGGCTGTGCCTCAGGCTGATCGATTTGAATTTCAACTTATTTCATTTTTTGGAAAATTAACTCAATCTTAACGCTGATCTACGGAGGGCAGTATTTTAAAAATACTCTTCAAGATTGATAAGACCTTAGTTTGCATGACTTTTCGTTGACACTATGTTGACCTTTCTTGTTTCACTTAATCAAGTTTTCATAATCATTTCTTGACAGTGCACTTATTGTTATAGACAGAGTAATGACAAGGCACCCGACTACCTCCAGCGTATTCCTCCTGCCATATAAATTGTCACTGAGCACAGTGTACTGCAGAATCATGTCAAATACACAGCCAATGTTGAAAACAAGCATCACTTGCATTGGACTTATCATGAGGCAGGCATGGTTCAGTGTTATCATTCCTAGTGTTGCCATTACAGCATGTGCCGCTATCAGTAATATAGAGGACCAGTTAGTGACAAGTACAGGCTGCTCTAGGTACAAAAAGCACAGAGTGTGTGGTAGTATGCTTAAAGATAAAGTATAGAACGCTAAGATACCTTGGTGTATCTCTTTCAAATACTCACTAGTCAGAGTGACAATGACTGCATATACTCCTCCAGAAAGGACAGTTGCAATGTATCCAAGCAGCAGCAGCAGCCCCTTGTTAAATGTTTCTCTTATTGTTGTAACTGATGCGTCAACTGAGGCATTACATGGGGTGACTGTGTGGGATACATTTTCCAAAGCTACAGATTTAGCAAAGTCTGGGATGAAACCTTGATTGAACTCCAACCAAGGCTGAATGAGCAGAAGCACTCCTACTACACAGCCAAACATTGATGTCGAGACAAGAAGGCTGCATTTCTCTTTAAACCAGACCATTGATATGACAGTCATAACAACTGTTTGGGAGACATAAGATAAAGAAGCGCCATGGCTCAATGGTAAAACTGATACCGCGAAGTAAAACAGTACATTATGGACCATGGAACATGCTGTAAAGCTGAGTATTGGCCAGACCAGGTGTGTTGGCACTCTCAGGCTGATCCCAGAAAAGTAGAGAGGCAAACTGGCAAGCAGTGCTCCACCAACATATCGAAAAATCCCAAGTTGGAAATCTGGTAACGTTCGCTGTAGGCTCTGCACAGCTACTGAAGATAGTGCAAACATGAATACGGAGGCTACCACCATTGTATAGCCAAGAAGGGTCTTCTTCCAATTGGCTACCATTTCTCTATGTAGTCTTTACTCCTGTGGTGAAATAAATAGCAAAGGAGTGTTTGTCAGTGGATGTGTAACACTAATTCTGGCAATGTTGCAGTATTTTTTAACCTATGCCATTGTATTGGATACAGTGGACTTTGATCCATTATTAGTATGGAAACCATTGGTTTTGGCAGTAAGGTTATTATATCAAACTGAAAATTGTCAGGGGTCTCCTCACTGCAATTGCATTCATGTACCATGTTAAGAACGGGAATAGCACATTGAAAGACTATGCAGTGCTTAAATGGTTGACTCTTAACCGATGTGACATCAGAAATCATCACTTACCTCTATGGACAGACTGACCAGTGATGTGGAACAGATTTAATCAGATGTTCATCCACATTAATCTGTATGTCCTGTCCTTCTGCAGTGCACTAGTTTACTCACGTTTTTGAGACACATACCCTAGTAGCAAACACACTGTGGCCCCGGACGGGGCCAGACTGTGTTTGCAAGTCTGGCCCGGAGTGGGCTAATCGACGGGCTCCCAATGGTTTAGGGCACTGGGCTTTGGTCTGGCCCCGTGCGGGCTTCCCATATTGGGCACAGATCAGGTTTTGGACGGGCTTCCCACTTTGGGCTCAGATTGGTTTTTGGACGGGCTGAAAGTGGGTTCAGATCGGTTTTTGGACAGGTTGAAAGCGGGCTTAGATCGGTTTTTGGACGGGTTGAAAGCGGGCTAAGATCGGATAATCATGGGTTTTCAGAATCTATTCAATCATTTTCCAATGATTTCTTGTATTTGTTGAACCAGAAATCCTAGGTCCTGCTAATCAACCCAAGGCATAATCATACTCTTTCTACCCAATAATGGAAGTATCAAGCAGGCCTATTATCATCAGGTTTGAGCCACATGCAGCATAGACAAGTGTCTATGGTGCACATTGGCCTTCAAAGCCATAGTTCATACCTACATGGGGCACATGAGTCTTGTATTAAGATTGTAATGCCACAGAAATAGTGTTTACACTGGATAGCTGCTTAGAGAACCTCCTTTTCATCATTCAAATATATATTCTATCTTATTTCCAAACTGTGAGAACATCTATCTATTGTTTCCTATTCTACATCACTTTGACATTTTATTGTATTATTATATAATGTCAATTTCATCTGGCTTTGTTGGAAAACTCTAGATATTGTATAGTAGTGACATCTGGTGGCAATCATCAGAACTATTAGACCAGTTGCCCTGTCCAAACCCAACCTCAGCCCTCATCGGCCTGGAGTGGGCTAACCGAAGGGCGCCCGTTGGTTTAGGGCACTTGGTTTTGGTGTGGCCCCAAGTGGGCTGCCCGAATTGGGCCCAGAACGGGTTTTGGACGGGTTTCCTGTCATCTGGCCAACATGAACCCAAAGCGGGTAGCCCTCTTTGAAACTGATCTGAGCCCAAATCGGGCAGCCCGCTTTGAAACTGATCTGAGCCCAAAATGGGCAGCCCGATCGGGGCCACACTTCAGCCCAGCCATCTGCCCAACATGAAACCCAGCTCAGTTTTGCCTGACTTCAAACAGCCAATCCGAGCTAAAACCAAACTGGCCCCGTGCTGGCTTGCTACTAGGGTACTCAACATTGACACACCATGCGGGTGAATACCCACTTTAACACTATTGTATTACATATTCTTTGTCATTAACTATGATAACATAAATAATGCATTTAATGTGATCAAGTGTATTTGTACTGCACAACTAAGTAGGTCAACTTTCCAGTACAACAGCAAGTATTGTCGTTTGATCCCCTTGGTTGGAATTCTCCAACATGTTCGTTGTACTACACTGTATTAGTATTGCAGTATGGAAGTTGTATATGAGGGGGATGTTAAATCATTAATTTTCCTGGCGTCTGTAAAGGGTGTCCAAAGATCAGCCGTATAGGGGGGGGGGGGAAGCCCAAAAATTAGGTTTTTCAGAATTCGGGTCAAACCTCACTGCATATTCTTGAAAATGGTCAGAAAGCTTAATTTAATTACCCAACAGTAAGGGAGACTATCAATGAAGGATCTGAAAGGAGAACAATTCATACTAGTCTATAAATTTAAGAAAGTTATAGATTCATGGGGAATGTCGCCATATAATACTGTTACACATAATAAGGATAAGTGCATCTAATATTGTGCTACTTATATGCAACGAGTATCATAGTTTCTTTTTTATCAAGACTTTAAAGGCATTAAGGTTTCCAACTAAAGTGTATTCAGTCTTAAGCCTATTCCACACCATAATTGCTCTGAACACACAGCTTCTAATGACTATTGGTTTCAATGTCCGTGGTACATGCAGTCTTTTACCTTCATGTCTACTTGTTGGTATAGGTCTACCATTTACATATCTAATTAAATTAATATCTCTTCTACTGTCAAGTCTATGACAGTGGCTCATGGTGTGTATCGGAGCTGTGGTATAGACATAGTGGGGTACCTTAGCAAAACCATCGTTCATTTTGTGATAGAAGCATAGAAATTGGGTCAGACATGCTTTATATGATACTTTATCAGATTAAGATGGGAGGCACCTGGAATTATTTATTTAAATGTCATTTTTGGTGGCGCAAAGTAGGTCAAATGAAATAGACCAACATTTTGCAAAATTCTTTAAAGGTGCCTAATCGTTGCCAAATTATATCAATGTATACAGTAGCATGTAGCCCCAATCATGCCTGACATTATCCAATTACCAGTTTAACATATTCTGACCAATATGATACTCATTAGCATAATTTCAATATTTGTGCTCCTAATCTAGGTCACATGTTAAAATTCAATTTAAAGTCACAAAATTTAGTTGACATATACTTTGAGATGTAGCATTTTGGGGAAAAATAAGAACCTGGTGAAATTTTGATTTTTCATGTGAGTTTTAATGACACTAATTTGATATAATTTAAAATCTGAAAACATTCACATGTGTATTTGAAATAGGTTATTCTCCTTTTCCTGACATTCGCTTAGGCATTAAAATATGTTCCATGTATGGTTGTCAAGCTTCTCCTGTCTATTTTTTATTATTTTTGACCTATCTATACCTAATTTGCATATTTTCATTTAGAATATTGCAATTTAAAATAAAACTTCATCAAAACTACAAGCAAAATAAAACTCAAATAGATAGTGCATTTTTATATATATTTTCTCATTGGTACCTGTAATTGGTATGATTGTATAATAATATATTCTACACTACTGTTCTACTGTTCATCTCCTTCATTAAGCCTTGACAGCTTTATTTTCAGAGGTAATGAGTCTATCTTCACAAAGTTTACTAGTTTTTTGCTGATTAATGCATAACCACATTTTTCCCTTTGGCATTTGCAGGACAGACACGTTTCTCAGCAGGTTGATATTTTTGACATAGGAAACATAAGTCCCAATTGGTTTGACAGGCAGAGGGTTCAATTGGATTTAGTTTCCCAGGTGAAATTAACTTGCATTTCTAAGAGGACATTTTTGTTGATGTTTCTACTGCTACATGTTTCAACTGCTACATCTACAATACATTGATGTCTTCATTTCAGCTGCCATCGATGGACCTGGGAATAAATCAAACATATGTATATATGAGTGTATGTAAAGGCTCATACACTCTTTGATTATCATTACTCACAATACTCTTGCCTACATCTTTTAATGCAAAGCCAACAAGTTCGTGGTATCATTTTTGATATTTCTATTATGACCACAAAGGCTTGCCATAGGTTGCTACAAAACTGCGTGACCCCTCCCCCTCCTACCCAGGCAAGCAGTACAATAAAGTGTGACTAGCTACAATTAGCAGTATAACCCTTTAGTGCCGAGCATTGACTATAGTAGATCCCATGGCTGGCCAAGCATCGACTATAGTCAACATAACTCTATGGGAAACAGCAAAGGCTTGGCCCTGGGAAGGTATCTGTGAAAACGTCTCGCCCCCATCACCAGCAAATTATCTTTTAGGTCAGCCTTAAAGGGAGAAATAGGCCCTGCTACAGTGTTTATATTTTTTCAGTAGAATCAGCAATACAGGTTATTCACATGGAGAAAGAGGTTATCCCTCTACATAAACAGAACATGTTGTCCATCATTCTATCAGGGCAGGTTTTGTATTATGAGGTTTTGTATTATAAGGTGTTGCTGTGTTTTTTCTCCCACTCTCTACCAACACATACAGGATATCTGTACATGTTTTCCATTATATCACATTTCCTATTGGTGACTTATGCTTAGTAGCCATTACCATACCAAAGTCATCTTACAGAGGACTACACTGCTAGGCTGGGCATTTCATGTCATCGGAGTTCACTAAACTAATAACAGTTACTCCATTTTTTTATGTTTTACCACAATTATCATATTGTTCAGAAGCAAAGGTTGAGGATGACATTCTCCATGTACTCATGAGGACTAATATCAGATTTCCTGGTCACAAAAGGTTATATTCTGAAGACATTATTGCAATAGCAAACATTTTCCGAAAGTGTGACCTTGAAAATTGAACATGACCTTCAGTAATGTACATAAGCATGGATCAGTGCATTCCTCTTTATGTTATCAAATTGTATGTGAACTTATAGACGCACATACTGCCTATTCATAGTAATAACACTTGTCATAACACGTTCTGCCTTATTCATGAGAAATTTGAGTTTGTAAGGGGCCATTTGGCCCCCTGGTCATAGTTGGTGTGACAACCCCTTCCAATCATTTAAGTTATATATGTTTCTATCTATAAACAAAGTTTAGACTAATTTACACAACTTTTACCATGTAATCTAGACTTGGAGGACAAATATGCAAATTATGTAAATGAGGTTGAAATAGGTCACTATGTTAGAATTTGCTAATGTGGGCATGGAGGGTATGGATGGGGATATATTTTAAATAGGAGATGACTATTATACAACAAAGGATAATATGGTTTAAACATTGGTTTAGAATTTAAAGATGTTGAAATTGACCTTTTAATATAGGTCAAAATTGACCTTGATATTCAGAATTCCAGGTGCCTCCCATCCTAAAATGAAAAAGTACACTATAAAGTATATTGGGACCAAATTATATGCTTCTATCACAAAATGAACGATCATCTTCCTATTGGAAGCTAAGGTACCCCACTAACAGGGTTTACTCTAGCTGTACCCGGTAAACAGTCCTCAAACACATTAGCCAAAGAGCACTAATTGACAGAAAATGCTATAACAATGCTTCTATAGATTATCATTCAATTTCTATTCATCATAAATGATAGCTATGCCCACATGTCTGTTGTATTTGTGCTATATTCATTCGACTATTATAATCCAATAAATGCACTCGAAAGCCTTCCATCAATTCTACAGTCATGCATACCGAAAGGTTTTAAGTGTATCGGTTTGTTTTAAAAGAGATGCATATTTTGACAGTTCTCAAGCCAAAAAAAAATGTTTGAAAACCTAAATTTATTTTTCTTGGTTGAACTATGACAATATATAGCGGCATAAGTGTAACTTCAAAACAGTTTCCATGGTAACTATACCAAAGTGGTGCATACTGCTATTTGCTTCCTGACTCCACAACAAATATGTGATCCGGGGCGGGGGGGGGGATGTGCCCTCATTCAAGCAAGTACTGCTTAGAGGTCTCTCTTTTTTGGGGTTTCCATCAAGGAAGAATCTCGATTGGCACCGCCGAAAGGCTCTTTCAGGGCATTGCATGAAGCATTCTTTCTTTTCTTTAAAAGAGATATATGTGCTTTGTTATGAAGTGCAAAACTTAACACCACATTACAGTTCTATAATTTGTTATTATTACTTGAATTGCGTAATATTGATGCCAGCAGAAAACTTCCCCAATAGTTTTGTGGACTTGGTGAGATGAAAAATGAAAGTTGCATGCCGACAATTATTTTTTAGAAAATTGACCATATACATTAGGCTCACTCTCACCAAATCAGTGCAACTAAAATGTGGCCGTACATCAGGTCCGGTAAATGGAGGAAAACCCTCCCCAGAGCTGTTATTTACACCAGTGTCAATTTTCACAACGCAGGTAGGTGTGAAAACACTGCATGGCTAGAATTAGCAATGGTTTTGCTTGTAGCATAAACACTACAGGGCTAAAGTTAGCAACGGTTTTCTTATAACCCATTTGCTGAATTTTCTATCAATTTGCTGTTAAATGTATATATCCCATAAGATAGATTAGTGTATGCTCTTGAATCATACATGACCAATAGTGAATCATACAGGTGATTGCCATGAAATCACATATAAATAAGCTTTTCCTATAGACTTTCCCTCTGTGCTCCTCCACCTCACCCAGTAGGCAGTGAGCCCTGCAGTGTTTTCACACCTACCTGCGTTGTGAAAATTGACACTGGTGTAAATAACAGCTCTGGGGAGGTTTTTCCTCCATTTCCCGGACCTGTACATGATCAGTGGCCATACATGATCGGCGGCCGTACATGATCGGAAAACTATAAAATCCACCATTTACCCCATGCATTCCGCTATTTAACTTATCTAACCATACCTACTGGCTGTAATGTATTTTTGGGGAGATATTTAAGAAGGAAAAACTCCCGAAATATTTTATAATATGTAAAAGGGAGTGCCTCAATGTACAGCCGATCATGTACATCACATGACATAAATGACCGGCTTAGAATGTCATGTAAAATTTTCTTATTACCCACTGCTGCATATGTCTTTGATAATACATGTTAAGACTTACATCATATATACACCTTATTATGATTGATTTATGTTTTAAATATGGTTGGAAAGGGTAATTAAGGCAGTCAATAGATAATGGCCGATCATGTATGTCATGTGACATACATGATCGCCATTGAAATGTCATGTAAAATTCCCTTCAATGGTCGCTTCTACACATGTCTAAAATCGTTCATGTCAAGACACACATCATATGTACACCTTGATAAGATTTATATATGATTTATCATGGTCAGAAAGGGTAGGGCAGCCAATAGATCACCGATCACTTGAAGAATGCCCCCTACAATGTTATACCAACCCCACCCCCTCATCTCATCTCATCTCATTCTTTATGTTTTGTATTTTATGTAAGCAAATATACCTCAAACTACTATGTCTGAAAACCCAACTGTGATATGACTACACCTTGTCTCGCCATAACCGACTTATATATGTATGAGAATTGTAATTTATTGAAATGACAGGGGACCTTGCAGAAGAAAGGCAATGCGCCTAAGCTAGGATGAATCATCTACTATTGTATTTGTTTCTTTTACCCAATAAAACACATTAAAAATACGTCACTGATCATGTACGTCACATGACGTACATGATCGGTATTGAAATGTCATGTAATATCATCTTAATAGTCGCATCTACACATTTCTAACATATTACATCTCAAGACACACACCATATGTACACCTTGGTAAGATTTATTTATGATTTATCATGGTCAGAAAGGGTAGGGCAGCCAATAGATCACCGATCATGTACGTTACCGATCATGTACGTCACCGATCATGTATGTCACCGATCATGTACGGCCACTGATCATGTACAGCCACCGATCATGTACGGTCATTTTTCACTTGCATTGATTTGGTGAGAGTGAGCCATTACCACAGTGTTGTCCTATAATGAGATGCAGACCATTGCATCAAAAGGAAATATCACTTCAAACCCTGGGACTCCCTCCCCCCCCCTTTCTTGAAGGCATGTATCGCGGGAGCAGCCAAGGTGAGAGACCTTCACACTCGGCAGCAATGCACATGCCAGAAGTGAGTGATATACAACGGCTTAGTGTAGCAATCCCGCTCACTATAGTGACTAAATATAAATAATGTTAAGCAGATGCAAACAAGAAAACCACATCATTCTATGGCAAAATTATGAAAGCCCTTCCTTTCCACTTCTGCAAACACAACACTGCCGACCTTTTATTGCACTGGTACTGCAGTTCTGTATACTGTCATTTTATATACAGTACCCACAGTGCCTTTATGGCCTAGGATGGCATATTTATCTTTATTTTATAGGTAAGCTATCCAGTTTCTGTACTCAGCCTGTATTTCATTTGATAAAAATCCCTGAGGGGTCCTTTCTGCCTTTGGCTAAAGCACCATGGATCAGGCTTATTGACTAGATTACTGTGTGGTTCAGTTTCAAAGGGGTATAACCAATGTGACATCAAACCATGTGAGCTGCTTGTAATATGCCTGCATTCTGTGTGTACTGCTCAGAGCAGCTCCAATTACTCTGGTGTTGCCAAACAGACCCTGCACATAGAACATATTGACTCTAGGGGAACATATACGTGATATATATTATTATAGTAGAATGGATAAACAATGACTTATGACATGAGAAGGAAAAGCTGAGTGTGTTTCTCTAGCAGATTACATTTTTCATGGAATGTGAGAAGATGGCAGTGTGTACAAAACACTGTTACCCGGCAACCCTAGTGACGCCGCAGTGCAGAGGGTACAAGAATTACTCCTTCCCGCTCAATATACATATACACTGAGAGAAGAAGTAGGATCACTGTAACTCTCAAATGGGAGTCCATCCCCGATCACTGAGATAACTCTCCCCACAACACTAGAGTGACTCCCAATCATTAGGGAGTCTTACTCTTAGAACAGAGTCATTATAGAGTCATTATAGAGTTATTTTAGAGTCCTGCTAACGTTTAGGAGTCACATGAGAGTCCTGGGGAGAGTTACCTCAGTGATCACGCCGGGAGTTACAGTGATTCTACTTCTTTTCTGTGTGTAGCCGGATAACTTATATGAAACAATTAAATGAATCCTATCCCTTACAAGCATCTTTGTATAGTTTTAAAACGGTTGGAGGTCTTTTGTAGGCTAGAAAGTATTAATATGACCTTATTCAAACAAATATTAATATATCCCATAGTACATGATGCCTCTGATTTAACTGCCGTCTTCCAGCAATGGTTCCTGTCGACAAGATAAAGGGTTAACATATTTCATTGGTTCATCTTCATATCTGACGATGCCGCTGACATCTAATGAATTAACAATGCAATCATCATGTCATCAGATATGTTTACCTGAGATAGTTGCATTAGCCCCTGTTACTATGAAGCGAATTAATATTCCCCCGGCCATTGTGTGATTTATTTGTACACCCTTTTTGTGATCAAATAGGGCTGCCAGTATCTAGGGCCTAGTTTTAATTTGGGACCAGGAGCAGTATGATAGATAAGGCTTCCATTCAGATTATAATTAACTTAAAATTAAAACAGATAATTAAACAGCTGCTGCGGGCTGGTGGATGATATTATATCACGAGCCGGGGGTAAAATGCTGTAATGAGGTTTAAATTGAATCATTATAAATGATTACTGCCGGCTACGGAATATTAGAAGATGTTTTTGTTGTCTGCCACTATTTAACCTTAATGAACACAAGTAGCACCAACTGATGGATCATTGCTGATCCATGCATAAACTGCTAAAGCATTATCTTTCGTGTTTTGTTCACCTTTGCGGGATAGATCACAAAAATTAGAGTTTGATATCCTGTATTTTTGGCAAAAGATCCATGGATGCCATCAACAATAATCTCTCTCCTTCTACTTTAGTGGTATACTGGTAGACTGCTAAATTAGCGGAGCTGCTTGAACCCTACATGTAATAGGCTCAGTCTCACAACTTTGTAACAATTGGATTGTCTTTGACTGGGTGACGTCTTTGACCAGGTGACGTCTTTGACCGGGTGACGTCTTTGACCGGGTGACCTCTTTGACCGGGTGACGTCTTTGACCGGGTGACGTCTTTGACCGGGTGACGTCTATGTCTGGAAGGCTAGAAAAGGCTTTTTTTTCCATATCTCTTCCATTTGAAAAAAATATGCCAACGGTTAATGCATAATGCTTTGTACAGTGTATCTCTTAAAAATCCACATGATATAAAAAGGGACATTTTTGATTGGGCAGAGGTAAAAATAAAACATAATCTTATAATGCACGTAAAAGGGCCTTCATATAAATATAACAAAGTTTTAATAAATTTCCTTTCATATAGTGTGAAAATATCCTTTGACTTTTTCCACCCATTTCTTGCTATATATGTCTAATTTATGCTATAATAACGCTTCCCAGTCAAAGACGTCACCCGATCAAAGATGTCACCTGGTCAAAGACATCACCCGGTCAAAAACGTCACCCGGTCAAAGACAATCCAATTGTCGTGAGACTGAGCCAATAGTTAAGATAACCGTGATATGTTTCACCTACACTATGTACTGATGACTGCATAAATTCACAGGCTTTGATCTAGGTGAGAACATTCCCCCATCCACATGAGAAAAACCAAGAAAGAATTCTTGCTTCCTAAATTACATCGCGAATTTCCCTAGAGAAAACTATGTCTGGTGTAGGCATCATTATAATTCAACATATCGTCTACATTCAATGAACTGATTGCAAATGTAAGATTATTGAAGCTTTATACTGAATGCATTTCAAATATTATCAATAAGGCAAAATATATCTGGCATTTGTAACAATGGATTTTGACAACTCATTACACAGAGTATTAGCAATGAATAATTTAAAAAAAAACAAAAAAACTGGAAGTAGGAAACTTGCACATACCTTTCACATAACAACGTGGGTTCAAATTGAAAGATGAAGAAGGTCTCTTCGAGTGAGCACCAGCTGTTGTAGGGGCTCCTTACCTGGTCATTTTGATTATTATTTAATTAAAGACTCATGAGTTGCAGTGGGAGCTAGGCGTTAATGCCTCCTTACATTACTATAGGGGTCTATTTGACTGTACCAGTGCATTTTCAGATGATCATTCTAAACACTCATTGACCACTGAGTTAGACGGGATGTTGGGCAGCCGATCCCAAATTATACTAAAATGTATCACATTAGACCTCCAATTAGCCAATCCAGGCCCAGTTTAATGTTTGCAATTGTACTAATAGTGTTATTTATTAGCAACTACAAGTATTTACTAGCCCATCCAATGGCTTAGCATGGAAACCATCCTACCACTGGTCAGCTGATAAAAAAAAATTGGTTCATGGCATGAAGTCAAAGAGGGTCAATACATGAAGATAGAGAATATTCATCTTTCATATTTGATTGGCATAGTTGCTGGGTACGATAGTTTTCGAGGTGGGGGGTGAGGATTTGGAGCCCTCTTGAGATGAAATCTTACAAAACCTTTTAAACAATGAGCACTTCCATACTTCAGTCTAAATATTTAAGAGGAACTAGACAGAGCCTGCATCCACAGACCACAGCATAAGAGTACAATCAATGGTATGCTGAGAGCCCTATCAGCAGTGGTGATAGGGTCAAATGGGAGTCCATCCCCGATCACTGAGGTAACTCTCCCCACAACTCTAAAGTGACCCTCAATCATGAGGGAGTCTTAGAATAGGAGTCATTATAGAGTTAGTCATGCTACTCTTAGGGAGACACTTTAGAGTCCTGGGGAGAGTCACCTCAATGATCAAGTCGGGAGTCACAGTGAGTCTACTTCTTTTCTCTCTGTGTATTTAAAGCCCTATGTGAAGCCTTATCAAGGGGTACCAAGTTGGCAGCCTGTCTATTGTGGGCCATAATAGGTCCAGTCGATAAAGGATTTGCAGTTTCACTCTCTTATCATTGTGGAAGCATTCGGCTCTCTTTCTGAGCCCTCGACATATCTGGAGGCAGGGAAGTGCCTGGCCATACAACTAGCAGAAATCTACAGCCTTAGCCCCATACGTTCTTGATACGTAGATCACAGAGTGACTTTGAGATTCATTCTACACAGTAAGGCTTGGATGTAATTGATTCCTCAAAAATTGCATGGGCCATTGGGCTCAATAGAAACACTCCTCCGCATTTATCCATGTACTATGAATACTAAGAGGAGAAACAGGTCGAGTTTTGCAGAATGTAGAGTCTTTACTAGCTGTTTTACTATTCCTGGTTGCTGGCTGCTTGGGACAATTATATACCTCACTGGGCATTTGGCACAATCAGTTCTTGACCAATGTTATCTATTCTCTGATGGTTTAGTCCATTAGGGACAGTTTCCACTACACTGATTAAAATATGTACTACAAGCCAATTGTGTCTAAACTGAGATGGTATGGTTTAGAAAATGTATATAGCTAAAGTCAGTGGTATATATAATCAACTGTTTACTGTTATCATTGGTTCCGATTGGCATTTATGCTCGCCAATACAGACCTGACCTGAGAATAAAGCTTGTTTTATTTAACAACCTGCTTTAATAACAGTCTTCAATTCTGATTGTAATCTTTACATTAATATATGTCGCAGTGCAGTAGATTCAAAAAGCCATCATCCGTGGCTGCCACAATGACATCAGACATACTTAATGATGCTACGGAGACAATTGTCCTACCACAATGTAATTTCAACATCATATGATATGCTTTCCAACGAAAAAACAACAACATAAAAAGCAGGACAAGGAAAAAAAATCTTTCTGCAGACACTGTCAATCTGGACACTCGTTGAGGCAGAATTTGAAAACTATAAAAACAGTCTTTCCTTTGAACAAATGACAGATCAGAAGATGAGTATGATATATCCAGAACCATATTTCAAACTTTTCTTTAAATTTTGGTAAAGGTTGAGTAGGAATCTAATTTCATATTATGCTGTTACCATATACTATTAAAAACAAGTAAACAGTGAAGGTTTCATTTAAAGGGCTTCTGTGTTCCTTGAACTAGTATATGGCTCTGGGCTCACAGCAATCAGTTTTCCCTTTTAAATTGGGCCTACCCGCGTGTCTGCTGTAACATTTCACTTTGTCAGTAGGGCTACTAGCTTTAGATGGCTCTACATTAGCTCTGGGTACCCACAATGACTCTAGGCTTTAGGCCAAGAATAATTACACCGTTAGTAGGATCAGCAAAAGAGCAAACCATTCTGAAAGCCGGTTCCAATTTTACAATTCCAACCTCACTTCTTATAACCTAAAAATTTAGCCAATTCTTATGACAGATGATTTTTGGCTGTTTTAATCTGGTCTCAAACAGAAGAACAGTCACAAGCACATCTTGTCCCTCAAGGTCTTTTCATGGATATCTGCCGTAAAGCCCCTCGGTTGGGGCAGGGTATTGTAAGCCGGATAAAGCGTCTCACATACTCAGTGCCAGAGTCAAGCTCTTCCACTGTGTTCAGGGGGAAATCCCAAGTCTGAAGGAATCCAAACAAAGAGTGTTGTTGGTCATGTAAGGGACTAGGGAATAGCATGGCCATTTTGCTGCATATTTGTCATTGAATGTTGGGTTGGTCCGGGTGGACTAGTAGACGAGGATGTGGCTTGCTTTACCAAATGTGACACAGAATGAGGGAGAGACTTTCCTCCAAATGATTTTGTTCAAGGAAAACAGTCCCCTCCCACTTTGGGCTCGATGCATAACTCCCTCGGTGGCCTTGTGACCATGGTAGAGAGTTAGACACATGGCTAGCAATACCCGGCATATTTTTCATTGAGTATCTTATGAACACATAACGTTTGTTCAGTAACCCAAGCTACCAGTTTTGCAACACTTATAGTGAGTCTAGTCCCTAAAAGAACATCGAATCCAAGTTGTGCAAACAGAAAAAGATCAAGAAAAGGACTCTTTTGCTGATAGCACTTGTAGGACCCTCACTGTCTGTGGAGGAGGTGAGGGGAACCATTTGACAGGAAAGATAGTGGCCCCTCTGGACCCGTTGAGAAGGTGGCTCTGATGTCATGTCAGCCAGGGATGCCTCAACCCTGAGCTTCCCACAGACAGACACAGCTGCTCAGAGTTAGGGAGTGGTCATTTTTTAAACAAAGGCGGGGGAAGGGGGGTTGGTGGATTTTCACGCAAGTGGGTCAGAATTCTTTTGGTCCCCCCAAGGGGAGGGATCAAAATGTTTTCAGTCCCCCAAGGCAGGTTGAAATTGAGCAAGGCCGACCCCTTTGAGCTACAGTAAAGTGCTGGCTTTTTCGCTAAAAAAGGGGTGTAATTTCTTTGGCCCTCCCCTGAGGAGGGGCCCAAATTAGTTTCGTGGCCCCAGATCAAGGGGTCCAAATTTTATTGGTCCCCCCCAAAAATCCCCAACCCCCATAAGAAGTTGGGAGGTGATCACATCATACTGGGTGATTTCTCGGACACTCCCTTTAGTTACGAAATGCCTTTGGCTTCTTTCCCAGGCTTTTCCTTTAGTAAAGGCACGATCTAGGTCCATACTCTTTTAAATTAGCTCTTCGATAGCGATGTTTTCTTCCTTAAAGGCTGTCGATGGTTTAAGCTTGAATCCATGGGATCTTAACGTTTATTAAACAACATTGGATGATACTCATCAAACTATTCCTAACTATACCAGTTGTGTTAAATAACTTTCATGAGCTGCACCCACCATATAACAAAATGATTAATATAATAATATATAACGTTTCCTTAGGGCTCTAAATCATCACAAAAAGCTATAACATTAAAAACGTTTGTGACGTTTACAAGACATACTACATTTCTTTGGTAGCTGGGTGGGTGCTAAGAACTAACGCTACACAAAGTAAAGCTGCCTAAATGAAACCACAGGCGAAAGAGAATTAGTAAATGATCCCATCATCCCAGTGGGCACAGAACATTGAATCAACATTGATAAAGGGTTGTCAATGTTGATTCACTGTTGATGCAATGTTGATTCAACATTAAACTGAATTTTGTGCCCACTGGGATGGGGCATGGAACCCCCTATGTTTATACCCCCCAAGCACTACACCTTGGTAAAAAAAAAAAAACAGGACTCTCATGATCACCCTTTTGTAATCTGTATTCACCCCAGAATACAGACCTGTTGGTATGGAAACCTTATCAGTGGCCACCAGGCTACATTACATGATTTGATCCAATTTCTGTAGCACTGTCCCTCTACAGTGATTCATAAGAGTATTCCCTGGGGGATCCAATTTAAAAAGCCATCACCTATGGCCACCACAGTGACACCAGGCATATTGAATGCCGCCATGGAGACAATTGTCCTGCCACAGTGTGACTTATCATCAATATATGCCTTTCATGAAAAAGGCAGAGGACTATGACAAGGACAATCTCCCATTACAAACAAAGGAAACGAGTGTCTTTGAGCAGAAAAAGTCAATCCAGAGGTGACTCATTTTAAAAGGATTGCAGATATAGGGATATCAATGAAAACATTTTATACTTGAGAGTGAGGATAGAATTTCTCCCTTACGCAGAAGAGGTTTGATAAGGCTTATGAAGCATTGATAGATATGTATTTATAATTAGACCCTTCTGAAGTTGCGTGGGAGAAGACGGTGAATAATCTTTTCACATTAGTTATGTCCTTTTACTCATTAACATATTACAACAAGTTCTCACAACTGCCAACTGGATACAGGTGTCGAAACCAACAGTAGATTTACTAGTATAATGCATGGTAACACTTTCGGGCTTTTGCTCTAAGGGCTGAAGTAGTTCTATTCCAAATTAAATGATTTGATAAAGTAAGATAACCGCAAAGATGAAATAAAAGCCCTCTGTATTAAAAAAAACAGTCTTGCAGAGTAGATATTACTGATTACTTTGAAAATGGAAGCTGATAAGAAATAGTAACCTTAATAAGCTTCTTATATTGAATCTTTTTTACATGCGGCCCTCTCAAGTGGTACTAGTTTTATCTTCTTCTGGAGGAACAATAATTGCCTTAATGGATTTTGCTGTATTTCAACTTACTGAGGAGCAATTTTCTACTTTTGCGAACGGAATCGATAAGATCCTCTCCAATTTGACTTTTTCTATCACCAATTTCAGTATATGGGGCTGCACCAGCAACAGTCAGTTGCTCTGATGAATATTGCACTGAAAAAGTAAACTTGTCTCCAGACTTGTCTAAGTGACTGTCATAAAATAAACGAGTCACAATTTCTTTAACCTATCAGGTTATCATCCAACAAATTGATTTTGGAGCTAGCAAATGTCAGGCTTTTGGGCTGGCACATGCCAAGTGGGTCTTTTATCTCGAGCTAGAAAACCCGCTTTCTGGTCACTTAGACAAGTTTTTGACTCGTTTATTTAATGACAGTCACTTGGAACAGTCTTGAGACAAGTTTACTTTTTGAGTGTGGGCATACAGCCCCAGGCTGGGTGTGGGCATTGCTATAGCCGGACAGAGCGTCTCATGTACTGAGGGCCTAAGCTGCTTCTTCCTGCTGTGGTAAGGAGGAAATCCCCACACTGAGAAGAACTCCATTCAAACAACCAGTCTGTGGGTCATGTTAAGGACTAAAGAAACTACAACTCTGTCAGAATTCTCGTACCGTAGGGTTGCTATAGACCAATGCAGCCAGAAAGGGTGACTTTTTAGAAAGATTGTTGATAATGTTTTTGAACAATTCTGAAGTTTGACTGGCAAATACATAAATATTACCTCAAAATCCTGCATTTGAGTGTACAATATTTGAAGGATTATCCCACTGTGAATCTACTGATATGAGCTGTTTGCAAACATAGCCATTCCAAACAATATTATGAGGATTCTGCTAAAACCATTGTAAAAATAACTTATTTTTTAATGAGAAAAATGCCCCTTTCTTGCTGCCTCGGTCCATATTAGTCTCTGAACACATAAATGCATCTTACACTGAAAACCTCAGGGTTGTCATTTTGGCAATACCAAAATTGAAAACATTATTGTGACGGCCTGAGGTCGTCACATCTGATCAATATGGACCAAAGTGGTCATGATAACAATTCTAGGTCGTAGTATTGATTACTTTGTCAGGATTACTACCTCAAGGTTGTTGATATGTATTGTCAATTTGATGACCTAAAGGCATCAGTAATGACAGCTCTCTCAAGTCCAGATATGTCCTAGATTGTCCCAATGAGTACCCAATATGTTGCACGTATGACTGCCATCTAGTGATAATTGAATTCTTACCCACTGACTTGGTATTGGCACTTTCTGGACCCTTCAGTCTTTTTCTGTGAAGGTTGGGTAACCCATTTGACAGGGAAGATAGTGGCCTCTTTGATCCCCTGATAAGGGGGCTCTGATGTCATGTCACCTAATCCTAAGCTGCTCACGAATACACCAAGCTGCTTTGACCTGTTAAGGACGGATGTCGCCAAAAGATGACATTTGTCATCACAGATGAGGCAGGAGCGAGTAGCTCATCAGTGCTGCATCATGCAGACCCTTTGGGAGTGTCTCGACCCTGAAGCGTTGGCATGATTCTCGAATGCAGCACTGGTGAGCTACTCAGCAAAGCTGCATTCATGCATCATGAGGACCAAGGTCATGATGCATTAAGGCATGATGCTTTCCTTAAAGGGATAACAGAGTGAGGTGGCGGGAGGTGAGCAGATCCCCCTGGGTGATAGCTGGGAAACTCTCCTCTGTGTGATTAGGACTCCTTTGGTGCAGTAATCCTGAGGCTGGTGCTGGCCGTCACAGCCTTTTCATTTAGGATTACTACCATTTGTGCATTTAGTTAACAGAATTCGTTTTTGCGGGCAGCCTAAATCATCTAGATTCGGAAAATAAAAGGAAAAACGTACGGATATAGAGTTTAAAAAAATCATGTTTCTCTAAAAATGAGGGGAAAAAGCAATGTTATGCACAGAAATATAAAACATCACATGGGAAATGCCTGGATTTGTTCTCATTTACTGCAAACAGTAGTTAAATGTGATTGCATTCTGGGTAAAAATGTAATGTTTATGTTATCGGAACGTATGGTCATTATTTAAAGCCTCATGTGCTAAAGAAATACTATTCAAATTTAAATCTCTCAGAAGATTGTTTAGGTAATGCAAAAGCAGACATAATCTCACATTGGAAGCACTGTATGAGGGTTTATTACACGACCTTACGATATTGGTACGATCCTGTATAAGAACAGAGTAGGTGTAGGCCTTTATAAGGCAGATGCACCTCGGGCTGGTACGACCCATACGTGACCTCATCATGCAATACTAGCTATTTATTGGTCAGAATCCTGACATAAAACGGTAGTGTTTTTTTTGAGTATTAGAAGATGTAAATATACCATTCCCGTTTATTTATCCTGGCAACATAAAGAACTTATACAGCTCAAAAATATATATCACCAGCATTTCATATTTAATGTACTTTGCTGATCTTTTATAGTAGATGAATAAACATCAGTACGGTATAACAAAGGACATTTAGTCCAAAATTAATGTCAATATTAATATTTATATCAAAGGCCTAATAGGCACCATAATACATAATATCTTATCACCTTTGTTATAAAAAGAATGAACGCTGTGACTTAGCACTTGGTGTTGGAATTAACATTAAAAGGTTATGACTATACATTATAGGCCACATATCTTAGGAGACATGCACTGATGACATCTAGTGGCGTGATTAGGAACTAATATAATCAGTCGACTTAAACTAGCAGTATATACCTTTTGGACACCAGGGGGCACCACTGTAGCCAAGATTTGATAAGGCCCCGCCGCCCCTTACCCTTTGCAATTGACTGTATGGGAGGTGAGAAAACAAAGAAGTGGGGGCCTGGGTTGGTGATAAAATGTATTTGTCTAATGGTGGTAGGCTCTATGGCGGCCTGGACTGTATAGTTGATTGGCCATAGCAAGTACTCCTCTTTTTAACAATTTATTGTGAATCAATGAATAAAAAATGTTCTTAAATAAAGTGTGTAACACAATTATTTTAGTTTATTAGGCATGGCTGTTGCTCCTACGTGTACGCAGGGCAGACCTGTAATTATAAATATTATCCCTGTTGTCAAAATTATCTCCATTACTGCCAAATAAATCATCATCTTTGTTGCTGCATTATACAGGTAAATAGGGTAGTGAGCTGGCTTCTTGGCTGGGATCACTGGAGCCACCTCTTGAGGTGAGTGAGGATATCAGTTTATCTCCCCAAGAAACCACATATCTATTTCAATATAGAAATAGCAAGTGACAAAATATCATTGATTAATACCGCAAGCCTTGAACAGTTTTATAATACAACTTAGCTAATCAAAGTTATCAATAATAGAAACACCCAGAGTCCTTAAAAAACAAAAGTAGGTGAGGTGGATATGGGACCTCAAGAAAGCAGGACTTGAACCAACAGCCTTCAAATCCCACGGCCAATGCTCTACCACTGAGCCTATCCAAGGGTTGAAAAGTAGACCAAACAAGTGTAGAAATTTGTGGTCTTTTCTAGTCTTGAAAACAGCCCAAAAGTAATTGGGGTGCATATCAGACTGATGAACTTAAATTTCAACTTATTTTGTTTTTTAAACTGAGATAACTCTATGAAGGCCAGAATTTTCCATATTCTTTGATGGAACCTTGTTTTGGATGACTTGTGATGACACTAGCTTTATCTTTTTACATTGTTTGACAGTGCACTTATCGTGATTGACATAATAGTGACAAGGCACCCAACTACCTCCAGTGCATTCCTCCTGCCATATAAATTCTCACTGAGAACAGTGTACTGCAGAACCACATCAAACACACAACCAATGTTGAGTACAAGCATTGCTTGCATTGGACTTATTATGAGGCAGGCATGGTTCAGTGTTATCATTCCTAAAGTAGACATTACAGTATGTGCCGCTATCAGTAACATAGAGGACCAGTTAGTGACAAGAACAGGCTGTTCTAGGTACAAACAGCACAGAGTGTGTGGTAGTATGTTTAAAAACAAAGTATAGAACACTAAGATAGCTTGATGTACCTCTTCCAAATACTTACTAGTAAGAGTGACAATGACTGCATATACTCCTCCAGCAAGGACAGTTGCAATATATCCCAGCAGCAGCAGCCCCTTGTTAAATGTTTCTCTTATTGTTGTAACTGATGTGTCAACTGATGCATTAGATGGGTTGACTGTGTAGGAAGCATTTTCCCAAGCTATAGATTCAGCAAAGTCTGGGATAAAACCTTGATTGAACTCCAACCAAGGCTGAATTAGCAGAAGCACTCCTGATACACGCCGAAAATTGATGTTGAAACAAAAAGGTTGCATTTCTCATTTAACCAGACCATCGATATGATGGTCATTACAACTGTATTAGAGACATAAGTTAAAGAAATGCCATGGCTCAAAGGCAAAACCGATATGGCAAAGTAAAAAAGTAGATTATTAATCATTAAACATACTGCAACGCTAAAGATTGGCCACACCAGGTGTGTTGGTACTTTAAGGGTGAGTCCTGAATAGCAAATGGGGAAGCTGGCAAGCAGTGCCCCACCAAAATATCGAAATACCCCAAGTTGGAAATCTGGTACTGTTCGCTGTAGGCTCTGCACAGCTACTGACGCTAATGCATACATGAAAATGGATGCCGCTGCGATCATATAGCCAAGAAGGGTCTTCTTCATAATGGCTACCATTGTTTTTGTAGTCTGTACTCCTGTGGTGTAATAAAAAGTAAAGGAGCATGTGTCAGTGGATGTGTAGCCCCAATTCTCTCAATGTTGCAGTAGTTGTTTACTTATAACATCATATTGCATCCAGTTGACTGGTGAATTAAACATATGTAGTGGTTCGGAATCTCAGAAAGAGAACAAAAACGTCAGTTTCCAAGTGCGAAGTAGAAAGCGTGTTTTATTCAACGTATCCCTATTACAATTGAATCTAGTCTTAACCCGAAGGGTAAGACGAAGCAGTCCTGGTTCAATCTAGCGATTGGGGTAGGGTAATGCTGGGAGTCAGCCGGGCCTGCACTGACTGGCGACTATACGAGGAGGGGAGGTTTATATACCCCCTTTGGATGTGAAATGGACATGGTCACGTGGCGGTTGGCTCCCGCCTGAAACGTGGTGTGCAGTACCCGAGAGAGGACAGTCGCCCCCTCTGGGATACCGCCCACACTAACGCCAGGCGGGAACAACCCGAACTTAACCCTCCTCGGTCACCTGGATATAAATGATTACCGTAGTAAACCCCTACACTACCCCCCTAGACATCACTAGGTGTGGTAAAAACCTGAGTAGTAGACTCATAATAAAATAGTTTGACAACCAGAAGTAGTTTGTCTATACACTATACACAAAGGGTTTTACTACCATTAGTCATATGTAATATATGATGAACAATATTAATGGAATTAAGGCATTACACTGTCATAGAAACCTTATGATATGACTTTTACGTTAAGTAGTACCCGAAGTAGTTACTAACAGTTTGTAACTATCTTCTGATAGGAAATACATATATAGTCCTGATAAGGACCTTTAAAAATATGATCGGCAAGTGTACCAATGCCGAAGAATTATTACCAGTCCTAAAAAGGACTCACAAGCCTAAAAAAAAAAAATTGCATAGGGATACATGATAACTTCTCTCCGCACCAGAATCAAAAATTTTATCACCTCCGTTTTCCATAACAAAATATATCTACGACTAGATATACATACTCTTATTTACATCCACCCGAAGTGGTCAACGTTTGAGCACAGTTATGGTTTATACAGATCTTTGGTAATATCCTGAGTATCATAAACTATCGTAGTGTATCAGCACCATAAATATATATATTAGAAACATGGACGAGAATGTACGTTTTAATAAATAATCTGGAACTGCAGCGGTATACTGCAGAACCTCACAAAAGTGCTATGTCGACCTGAAAAGTCGGGTACTGGGCTGATCTCCGGATCTGCTTCGGGACGAGTACGTGAGGTGCTCTCCTCTTCATCTTGGATGATTGAGTGAGGTGCTCTCCTCTTCATCTTGGACGACTGAGTGAGGTGCTCTCCTCTTCATCTTGGACGACTGAGTGAGGTGCTCTCCTCTTCGGGTCTACCAGCAAAGGGTAGACTCCTGTAGGTGCAATGTTTGTTTAAACGTTTACATATGTGGATATATTATTAACACTTGGTATGTATATCATTACCTCAGAACCTAAGGGTTCTTTTAATATAAAGGGGTAGTCCCTTCATATTTACCTTCGGCTTCCATAGCCGAAGAGTTCCTGAAACAGCTACAGCTGTATTCAGTTAACCCGAAGGAGATTTGTTTCAGCCTTCGGGTACCCCCTTCTTTTGGATGGCCTCTTTCAGCTGATCCAGGCTCCCATCCCAGTCCGAGAATTTTATCCCGAGGCAAACTTTAAATTTGGCCTTCATCTCCCGAATTTCTTCCTGGAGATCCTTACACTCCTCTCGGACTGTAGCTTCCAGCACAGCGGCTTTGTCCCGCTGTGCTTCCAAGAACCTGGTCTTGGTAACTACCTCATCGGCAGTGTCCTTCTGAAGGCTCTCCTTTTCCTTCCGGTGACACTTCCTGACCCCCTCAATGAAGTGTTGTACCACCCTCTTGTGGTAATCCTCAGCCATCACCTGCTGTTCCCTCTGGAAGTCATCCAGAATCTCCTGTCCGATCTGATTGGACAGCGGAGCATCCTTAGGAAAATAGGATGCTATTGGCGCTACACTAAGAGTGGCCGCAGGTTTCTCCTTCTTAGGTTTGACCTCCTGAGTTTTAACAGGAGGATCTACGGTTGGTTTCCCAACCTCAGTCGGCTTCCCTGGTAGTGGAACCGGCTTATGGGGTGGTGTCGCCGGAGCTGGCACTGGACCTTTCTGTGGCGGAGGAGGTGGTTTCATAGTCTCTCCATCCGGCCCAGTGATCCGGTGAGCAGGCCTAAATGCCTTGTGTGATGGCGGCTGTTGTTGGTGCCGCGAAGCATCCCTACCGGCATGCTTTAACACCTGCTGGTGTATTCCCGAAGGGGCGGCTGGTTCCGCTCGTCCCGAAGCAGATGAAGGTCTGCTTGTCGGGCCTCCTCGGTACCCGGTGTCGGGTAGGACACCCCCCTGGGTAGACGAGATGGACGCCACATGTCGCACCAAGTCGTACCAGGACCGGGAGGGTTCCTCCCCAGGACTCCTGCGTCCCCGTCGGGCCAGCTCCCTATCAATCTCCCTCTGGTGAGCGAGTTCATTCTCGCGCCTTCGGATATCTTGGGGGGTCTGGCCGAGCGTCTGAGACTCCTGTCCAGGCGCCAAGTCCATCTCCGGATAGTCAGTAGATCTATCCGCAGATGCCTCATAGCTACGACCACTATGAGAAGACTCCGTGTAATAACGGGAGTCAATCTCCTCAAGGCTGAGGGTCCCTCCTCTTCTTACATGAGTAGCCCGGCTGGTGGACCGAGAACGTCCCCAATCTCCTCTCGGCTGCTCTACCCGACTTCGGTAGTAGTCCCTCGGGTCGGGTTCTCTCCCACCTCTTTCCCGGCCTCGATTGGCAGACCGACGGAACATCTCTGGTGGGTATTGGTCCGGATCCAAGTCAAACTTCCGTGGACCCGGGACCTTCGCAAACCTCGCTACTGTGAGCTTCGATTTGCTTTCTGCTACCTCGCAGAAATACGCCTTAGAAGAATTAAGGCTCTTCGGATCCTTCTTCAGGACATCTCTGAACGGGTCTATCACGCGTTCATGCAGGGCCATTACCTTGGCTCTGGCCTCTCCGCCTCCAATATTATGGAGCACGGTCATATGCTTGATTAGGCGTCCACGCCTAGGATGTAGGTGACCCGAACAGGTAGTGGTACCTGCCCCCTCCGGATCGCACTGGTACACCACATAGTGATGGGTGTGGTTCTCCACTAAGTGGCGCAGGTACCTTGCCTTAGTGGTGAAGGACACCTGTAATTCCAGAGATGACTGGCATTTCTGGAATGGACACTCCAGGTTGTCCCTGTCCCAATGTCGGACGGCCCAGCGGATCTTTGCCTTCTGATCCCTGGTATAATAGGTTTCCGGGAAGAAATCTATTTTCTTGAGCCAGTCCTCCTAGAACTCGCTCACGAGAGGATCCCTTTGGGTGGCTCTACACCAATCCTCATCGTCGGATCTCCCATTCAAATTTATGCTGGGCGGGATGGAGAAACGCCCCGATCCTTTTGCGCATTCCCCCCAGTAGGAGGGAATGAATCCCTGAAATCCACCTCTGGCGTTATTCCAGATGTGTTTTTCCAGGGCAGATCCCGACTCACTTCCCGAGCTGACGTCGGACTGATGTCCAGCACCCACCTTCGGGTCGGGCGTCGGGTCGGATTGGGTGACTGTGGTCGCCGGATCTGTCGTCTGGGAAGGAGATTTTGGAGCCGCAATGTCCATATCGTCCTCCCCTGTAGCAGACTTCCCTTGGGAAGTACTGCTCGTATCAGATTTATCTGATACTGACCCATCGATCATAATCCGCTGGGCGTCTGGTACTCTCTTTAACCGGGCTGACTCATTCCTCAGGGCTTGGCGACCCCGAGGCTGGACAAAAGGGGATTCACCTTTTGCAACTACCACAGTCCGGATATCCTGACTGTGGGGACTGCTAGTGCGGGTTACAGAGTCACCCCTTTTGATGTCCGTGCTGGCCTTTGCTGCAGCCTTCTCCTCTGCCTGAGTCAAACTCTTAGTCCGAGTCTTGACCATTTCCTGCACCGTCTCGACTATTGCTTCGTGATGGCTGAGGCCCTTCTCCGCCATGATTGTTTTCATGTGGTTATAGTCTATCTGATAGACCTCGTAGGATAAGTTGGACCGTATTAAGTCCCTATATCCTTCAACCGATTTCGGTTCCAACATCCCTACTGGGTTGTATCTGCGGTAGCAAGCTACAGCAAGGGTAGTGGCGCCGAATGCCCCACACGAGACGTCATCCGAGATGCGTGTCATCCGAGGTACACACACCCCGACGTCGGCCATCTCGGCGTCGAACAAGCCCTTCCGAAGTGCTTTACACACCCGGAGGCCTTGCTGTAGATTCTCCCAGGTGCTAAACCACTCTGGGGGCATGATGCGGAGAGCTCCCGCATCAATAAATTCTTGCAACATATCCACTATGTCGTTCGGGATAGGTCTAGGTAGGCCTATCTCCGTGGCGGACATTACGTCCGGGTGGAGATTCATCTCCCTCCCATTGTAGCAACTCTTACCAGTTGACTTCACCAGTCTAGCTGGCTTCTCATCCTTCGGGTGGTTATCCGGGTCGATGTTCGGATTCCCACACATGTCCCACGTATCCTTTAGATGTTGGGCCTCTTCCTTCTCTATTTTTAGAGCAAGAAGACGATCTTTTTCATGAAGACTCCTTCGTTCAGCCTCATTGAGGGCTGATTCAGACGTGGATACATCCATGTCTTCCTCTTCGAGGAGTTGCTCCTCGGAGAGAGTAACAGGGCTGGCGGCACCAGCACTGTCTTCGTGGGGCAGCTCGGCCATGTTGTTTGGCCGGTCCCCTCCGCCCAACTCGAGCTGCCGTGAGGCCATGCTTGGTTGGGCGCTCTTATTTCTACTAAATAAGAGTCCTATCTAATACTACAGGTCTTTGTGGAGGACCTGTTCTCCTTTTTGAAACGTATTCACCTACTTTTGACGCTTGAATTCGGTTCCTATTAGATCCTCCTCGTTGGCCAGCACACCGTGCCGGCGAAGATTCGAAATCTAATGAACTAAAACGACCCCTTTGCGCAGAGGTCACGCGCATCCACGCGCATCTCGGGCCCTCCGCGAGACTGCCCTAACTAGGTCACTCATTGACCCAGTTCTTTTCCCGCGCCCGCAGGGCGCCGGTGCTCGTATTATAAACAGGTGCTTCGGGTAGTAGCCGAACCTTTCGCAACCAACAGCTCTGCTGGAGTATTAGTGAGGTTTTTATGGGAAGCATGCCCGCAAACCCACCGGATTATCCGCTCACCACTCACTGGTACCCTGCTGGGGGGTTTACACGCTCCATACCCGGTCACTCGTGTATATTCCATCATTTAACAGATGACACCACAAAACAATTTCTCGGAAAAAGAGGAAATAAATTTATAATTTTTCCCGCCAGGAATTTCTTCCCTCCTTCTCCTAACATAGTACGGGACAACACGCTCGTTGTGTACCAGCTTAGGTTACCGCAGCCCTTTCTATCAGGCGGGGACTGCGTCGGGTACCTCCCATGGGTATTTTCTTTGACCTAGCTCCCGAAGGGGCCTTTTCAGAGGCAGGGTTAGCCGTCCCCTTTCCCTTCCGCCTAGGTTTGCTTACAGCTAGCGAGACTTTTTCCTTCTTCTGCACCTTCGGATCATGGACCCCTAACTTCCTAGGCCTTCCTCGGCCACGTTTCGGGGTTATTTGATCCATTTTCCTGTTCTTGACTTCTTGGAGTAATTCATCTACTCCTAACCCATACGTTTCTGTGGTCAGATCCCTCCCCTTCCAGGGACGGAGCCGAGCCACGTTGGATTTATAGATCCGCCCAATTAAGGATCTAATCATGACAGTACAGTCACTTACTACTCTAGTCACCACAAATGGACCATCCCAGTTGCTTGCCAATTTTAAATTGGATAGAGGTTCGTGTAGTCTCACTACTTGATCCCCTACCTTGAACCAACGGACTTTTAGTCCATGGTCATAACCAGTCTTCTGCCATTTCGCGTTCTTTTGTAACTCAGTTCTAACAAGTTCGTATGCGAATTTAAACTGGTCTCTTAGTGATTCTACAAACATCACGTGACAGGGTGCGTTGGGATTCAACCCGACCACCCCAAAAACAAGATCGGCTGGCATGATCATGTCCTCCCCAAACACTAATAAGTTTGGGATGCAATTGGTGCTTTTATGAACAGTGCTGTTGTATGCATGGCATATATATTCACATTGTTCATCCCAATCCGTCATACTTTCGTTCACCAAGGGTTTCAGAACCTGAATTAGCGTTCTGTTGAACCTTTCCACCATCCCATCACTCTGGGGTCGGTAGGGATTGGTTCGGGTCTTACAGATGGCTAACCCATGGCACATTTCCTGCCATAGATCCGACTCAAATTCCCGGCCTTGGTCACTATGCATCATCAGAGGCACTCCTAGGTGTAATACCCAACCTTTCACAAAGGCCTTCGCACAGGTCGCTGCTTTGTGATCGGGTAAGGGGAACACCCTCGTGTACTTAGTATAGTAGTCAGTGACTACCATCATACAAGTGTTACCATCAGGGGTTGTTTTAAAACCACTGATGATGTCGATTGCTATTCTCGCAAACCTAACTCCGAACAGTCCCTGGGACAAGGGCATTTTACCCATCCCAGGGCCGGGTTTATTTTTGCAGCAATCGGGACAAGTGGCGATCCAACGTAATAAGTCAGTGCTCATTCCTGGCCAGTAGTATCTTTGGGACAGGCGTTCTAGTGAACGTTTCTTCCCAAAGTGACCACTGGTCATATGACCGTGACAATAATACATCAAATCCCTCCTCATACCGGAGGGGATCACTACCTGTCTAATCCTTCTTCCCGAAGGATTGATCTTCCATCTGTATAGAACACCTTCGGATACTTCCAGCTCTGTCCATTGAGCTAAAAATCTCCTCATCTCTCTATTTTCTAGCGAGATTTCAGGTCGAACAGGTTTGATTCCCTTATGAATCAACCCGAGCAACCTCCCCACGTTCGGATCCTTCTCCTGGAACCTTTGGATAGTCTCCATAGACCATTGAAGGATGCCAGTTCCTCTGGATTCCAGTGGCAACCGGACTCCTGCTAGGACCGCCCCGTGGGCTCCACAATCGTCACATTTCTCATTTCCACAACTCCTTATGGGTCTGCGGGACAGTGCATCAGCATTTACATGCTTCACACCGGGTCGATGTTGGATCTGCTTCTGTTCCAACCCGAACTCTGATAAGTGTGCTAACCACCGGCCTAACATACCTTCAGCATCCTTAAAATTAAGTAACCACCTCAAGGAGGAATGGTCAGTCCTCAGCGTAAAATCTGAGCCCCACAAAAAATGTTTATATTTCTTTGTGTAAACAATCACTGCCAAGAGTTCCCTCTTGGTGGTACAGTAATTCCTCTGTGACTTGTTCATGGTGTTGCTAGCAAAAGCAATGGGAACTTCCTTTCCGTCTTGGACCTGACTTAGAGCAGCTCCAATGCTCTCATTGCTGGCATCAGTATCCAGGATGAAATGACCGGCGGCTGTCGGATATTTCAACACTGGTGTTTCAACAAAGAGTCTTTTGATGGATTCAAAAGACTCGTCTTGTTCTTTTCCCCATGGAAAAACTTCCTTCCGCCTACCAGGTGTCCAATGAGACAGTGACTGGATAGGATAGCTCACCTGGGCATAGCCTGGTAAGAAATCTCGATAATACGAGCAGAACCCAAGGAATGAACGGACATCCTTGGGACACCTGGGTTTTTCCCACTCCGTCACACTTCGGATCTTCTCCGGGTCTGCTTTCACACCCTGTGTGGAAATGATTCTCCCCAGATAATTAATATCTTTCTTAAACAACTGACATTTCTTAGGTTTTAATTTCAACCCATTACTCATTATTCTCTGGAGGACTTCTTCCAGGTTGTCTAGACAACCTCGGAATGTCTTTCCGAAGATAATGACGTCATCTAGGTAAACTAGACGTTTCTTCCATAGTAAATCGCTCAGTAATGTCTCCATCATGGCCTCGAAGTTGGCTGGCGCATTGCACAACCCGAAGGGCATGACATTGTACTGGAACAATCCTACATGGCTAGAGAAGGCCGTCTTCTCCATGTCGGCAGGTTTCATTCCGACCTGCCAGTACCCAGACTGTAAGTCTATGGTACAGTACCATTCATTCCCTCCTAGTGAGTCAATGGTTTCATCAATCCTCGGCAGAGGATATGAATTCTTCTTCGTCATCCCATTCAGTTTCCTGTAGTCAATACAGAACCGTATGGTCCCATCTTTTTTTGTGACCATACAGACTGGACTGCTCCAGGGGCTGGAACTGGGTACAATAACATGATCCCTAATCATCTTATTGATCTCAGTTTCTGCTACCTCCTTCTTCTTCAGAGGTAGCCGACGGTAAGGAATTTTAAAGGGGGAACTTTCCCCCACATCAATTCCGTGTAGGACTTTATCAGTTCGTCCTAAGGGTTCTCCTGGGAACGCGAAGGCCCTTCGGCAACGTTTTAACATTACCCGAAGGTCCTTCTGCTCCTTCGGATCTAGTTCCGAAGCATCTAGAATTAGCTTTTCTAACTCCTCTTCAATTACGACCGTACCCGGCGGCTCTTCGGATGGCAAGCCCAGAAGGCTGCTGGTGACCGCCTCCGCGAGTACCACACTGCCTACTTTAGCGCCTTTCTGGAGATATACCATATGAACACCACGATTGGAAATGGGGACAAGAGTCCATTGGGCATTTCCCACCAACGTATCAGCAGATTCCAACCCGAGGGATTGGAGATAAGCTACGTCGGGTTCCATGACCCCGGCCCTTCCTCTTAGTTCAGAGGAAGCGCTGATTAACACATCACATGTGGTTCCCGGTGGAAGTTTCACCGTCTGTGCGACACTTGCTACACTACTGATAACTCTCAGCACACATTGTGCTTTGATATTATAGGGACTCTGTATGGACAATTCACCTGTCTTTGGGTTCAACATCATCCCGAACAGGTCGGCAAAGTCCATCCCTATGATACCATCATCCTCGATCTCAGCAATGGTTGGGGAGAATACAAACTCCTTCCCCACCACTGAGATACACAGGAAAGTACGTCCAAACGTCCGCAATCTGCTACCGTCGGCTGTGCACGCATTTACCCTCACTTTAAGGTCGTCATTTGTGCCCAGCAGAAGAGTGTAGACCTTCCGAGAGATGATGGAGTGGCTGGCTCCAGTATCTATCAGAAATTCCCCGAATCTACCCTTCACAGAAGCGGCTAAATACCACCTTTTTCCTCCATTCAATGGAGGGTAACTAGTGAACTTCTGTAAGTCACTCTCAGTACCTAGATCTAATCCACGCCCTCTTATGTATTCCAGGCAAGGGTGATCTAGGGGGAGCCTGGTTCCACAAACCATTGCACTATACTCCTCCGCATCAGCACCGGGTTTCCCCAACTCATTTCCCGAATGTATGACTGGAATGCTGATGGCCCCGGCCCCAGGGTTCTCAAGCTGCGCCTGCTTGTCCCCCTTTTGTCCGGGCGTCACTACTGAGTGTGAACTTACTCCTGTTCCGTCAGGAGTATCATGGCATATTTCCTTCGGGATCTCTGAGTCGCCTTCCTCAGGGATCCCCTTTAATTTTCCGAGTTCTTTCCGGAGAATCGCATCACAGGTTTCTCAGCTGTGCATGAGGAGGCATAATGCCCCTTCTCCTGACATCTGTAGCATGTTACAGTACTCAGTTCGGGTTTAACCTTCCGTTCCTGTTTCTTATCAAATAATGCCATCATACGCTGCATCATGGCTTCTACCAATCCGAGGGACTGGTCGGGTTCCGATTTCTTCGGAACATTGGGTTCTGGTGGACCCGAGGGAGGTTTTGGAAGGGGTTTTTGAATTGTCCCCTGGAGGTTTCTCTGGCCTTTTGCTAGAGGATGATTTGTCAAAAGGTTTCCGCCTTTTGTTATCACTGGACTTTTTGTCCCGGCGCTTCCCACTGAAGGCTACAGCCCCAATGGTCTCTTCTCCTTCGGAATCCTCACCCGAGGATCCCCCGCTGCTGCTATAGTCAACTACCGCTGACATTCGGGATTGGTTGGGCACCAATCCTGCAAGAAGAATTTTCTTCTTCTCATAACCATCTATGGCTAAAAATAGATCTGCTAGGGAGGAATCGCTTTTCCAAGCTTTTCTGGTTAGTTCCTGATGATCAGGGTCACTCAGTCCGCTAATAAACCGGACAAAGAGAGTCTCGATATAGTAATCGGCGTCTCTAGCCCATTCGGGTCTTGCCTGATGCAGAATCCGTTGAAGCTCTAGACCATATATCTTTGGGGACTCTTTTGGTTTCTGGGTTCGTCCCTTGAAGACCAACCAGTGATCCACGGTCACCAGGTTCCCAAAAATATATACAGCAGTACTTTTGAGCTGATCATATGTACCCGAAGGGCCATATGTACTTCTCCATTGGGAGATCAGGTCAGGTACCTTCTGGTTACCTAGGTAGAGTTCCAACTCTACCCGTCTAGCTTCCAGTATAGATACCGCCTGCATGCTCTCGAGCTTCTTCTGATCTAACTCTTCGTTTGCTTCTATTATAGCAGTTCTTACTGCCTCATTGTCCTCGACCTGCTGGTTGCGAGCGTCCTTGGCGGCATGCCATTCCCTAGAGTATCTTTCTAGGTCCGCCTGATACTGTTGTTGACAGGCATAAGACTTCCGGTTAGCTTGACCTAGCTCGGATAATCTTTTCTTTTCTTCTCTCAGGATTTCCTGATTTTTCTCCATCTGGTCTTGGACCAGTTGGTTGTCACGGGTCAACTGATCCGTTCTCCACTCCATATCCTGATGGACCTGCCTATTCTCTAAGATGTACCTATCCCTTTCAGAGATCAACGAAACCAATTCGTCGTGCAGAGCATCGTACTGCTTGTTCATTTCTTCCTTGTTCCGGTAATCGTTGTCCCGGTCCAAAGTGTCGTCCTGATTAAGATCAAGTCTGGTCCCGACGATGGGACCTCCTTCGGGTACGACCCGAAGGGGTTGTGGCGGTATTTCTAATACCGTCGGGTCCAGAAATGAGCCTTTCTGGTTCGCTCTTTTCTTTCCTCCGGGAAAGAAAACGGAGTCAGTTGTGTTGAACAAAGAACGCCAAGTGTTCAACATGATTTGACCCTGAGTGGCAATGAAGTTTGGTGTGAACCCCCTCGCCTCCTCCGGATCCATCTGGTCCACCCTGGTGGACTCCAGTTCTCCTTCTTCCAAGGTCGCTCCTGGATTGAAAGCTCCTTCGGTTTCACGCATGAAACCCTCGAAGCTGGTCGGAACAACTGGGTTGTTCCGCTCCGGGACGTTACCGTCCCCATACTTCCCTACTCCGGCCAGGTTCACCTGACTGCTACTCGAAACTGATCCTGGTCACGGCACCAGTGTAGTGGTTCGGAATCTCAGAAAGAGAACAAGAACGTCAGTTTCCAAGTGCGAAGTAGAAAGCGTGTTTTATTCAATGTATCCCTATTACAATTGAATCTAGTCTTAACCCGAAGGGTAAGACGAAGCAGTCCTGGTTCAATCTAGTGATTGGGGTAGGGTAATGCTGGGAGTCAGCCGGGCCTGCACTGACTGGCGACTATACGAGGAGGGGAGGTTTATAAACCCCCTTTGGATGTGAAATGGACATGGTCACGTGTCGGTTGGCTCCCGCCTGAAACATGGTGCGCAGTACCCGAGAGAGGACAGTCGCCCCCTCTGGGATACCGCCCACACTAACGCCAGGCGGGAACAACCCGAACTCAACCCTCCTCGGTCACCTGGATATTAATGATTACCGTAGTAAACCCCTACACATATTTGGATCCATTGTTGGAATGGGCACCATTGGGTGCGGCAGTTAGGTTATTATATTAAGGTGAAAATTGTCTATGATCTCAAAATTTAAAAAAATTATCGTCACAATATTTCCCAATCCTGATTTCTATTTTGTGTCCAATAGTCGGGCCTTTACTCACTGCCCCAATGGCCATTCTGACATTGTTTGTCGTCAGAGTGAACCGCGAGCAAATAATCACTTACCTCTATGGACAGGCTGACCCACTGATGCTGAGAAGAAGTAATCAGCTGTTCATCCACCTTAGTCTGTCTGTCCTGTCCTCCTGCCATGGAGGCGACAGTATGTATGCTTACTCAGATGTTTTTGAGACATGCACTGGGATAGCATTGTTCAGCTTTGACGTAACGTGCGGGTCAATGCTCACTTCAACACTACAGTACTTTATATTCTTTGTCCTATGAGCTATGAGAACATTAGAAATGCATTTAATCAGATTGCTAATGGTATTTGTACTGCAAAATTTAGTAGGTCAACTTTTCACTACAAAAGTCTCTATCAGGTGCATTGTACTACACTATATATGTATTACAGTATTGAAGTTGGGTATGAAGGGGATGTTAAATCATTAGTTTTGTCAAAAAAATGACAGGGACAGGCTCAAACTATGTATTTGGGTCCCAAAACTTTGGAAATTATGAATTCTTTTTTTTAAACACGCCTGGCCCCTGTTAAGGGTGCCCAAAGAAGGGCCAAATAGTGGGGGAATAAAGGCCCAAATTTGGTTTTTCACATTCCTACTCAAATCTCACCACACATTCTTGAGAATGGTCAGATAAATTAATATAGGACCCAATGACACTTTTTCAAATATTGTTCTTGCTATAGAAGTACCCTCCCCCCTCTCTGAGGGGGAGTCATTCTTGTTAGAATACTGATTTTAAGTGTTGTAGCAATGTCCATCCTATCTAACTATTTTGCTATTTAGCATAGTGTCTGTCTTAAAAAGCAGCAGCAGGGGCTTACAGTCAGTCAGAGTCAACGTTTTGGACATTAAAATTCACATTTAAAAAATGCTAATCTACAGAATGAATGAACACGTACTTGCCAGGGATAAGAATTGCTTTGAATTGATTCGGGTTTGGGGTATGTATAGATTCATAAAGCATAATGTGTTGTAATGTCTATAAAGTTAATAGCATTACAAGAAACTGTACCTGTAGGCTAAAATGAAAACTGGAGCACCCTAATTTTTCCAAAGAGTCATTGTTATGGACATTGGGCGAGACACATTTCTTTAAAGGCTAGCTGATGTGAAAAAATGGGAATAAATATTTCCGTAAAAACTCATGAAACTGATAGGTAACACACATATATAACTGATTGTTAAGCATTGTACAGGTTTTCTTGGCCATCGGAGACCAATGAAAATGAAGAAAAGAGACTGGAACCCTGGTCTTGGGTTAGTTTTTGACTTTGGAGGTCATAAATTTTGGTCCGACAAATGAAAACATTTTTTCTTGAAGCCTGATCTACTAAGGATGAATTGGATAATAGGTAAGACTGCCAAAATTCAAATAACTCTGTCAGACCAAGAAGCAGCTGTTATTTAAATTGTTCATCTTAATGTTCAATATATGTGATTTTCTACACACAATTCATCATTGATGTTATTTTGACCTCGCTGTAACTAGGGGGGGTGGTTAACACAAAATTTTTGGGGGGCCCATCCTAAAATATGGTACTGATCGTCGCGAACAAGAATATCACCTTCGTTTTTGAATTTGAGGAGGGGGTGACGAAGGGGGTTACAGTCCTCAAATTTAAAAATGAAGGTGATATTCTTGTTCGCGACGATCAGTACCATATTTTAGGATGGGCCACACAATCTTAACTCGAATTTTCCAGATTTACCACCCCCCTACTGTACCGGCCTTATATAATGATGAACATGAAATATAGATGTGAATCAAATTAAAGAGCCTAGAGTGTTCACTCTTGGCTAAAGCAAAAAGACCTAGTATGGTGCAGATGGTTTATGCCATTGCTCATGGGAGGTGAAAACCACTGGAGAACACCAACTGGTACATATATATGTGGGGTCTGACTCATGAACACTTAGAGTCCTTAAAAAACAGAAGTAGTGGTGACTAAAAAGTCATCTGGAGGAAGAAGGACTCCAACCGACGGCCTTCAGATCGCATGTCTAATGCTCTAACAGTAAGCTATCCTAGGGTTGGTAGACCAGAGAATCAGTGAAAATTGTGGTCTTTTCCCTGAAAGGGGCGGAGGGCTGTGCCTCAGGCTGATCGATTTGAATTTCAACTTATTTCATTTTTTGAAAATTAACTCAATCTTAACGCTGATCTACGGAGGGCAGTATTTTAAAAATACTCTTCAAGATTGATAAGACCTTAGTTTGCATGACTTTTCGTTGACACTATGTTGACCTTTCTTGTTTCACTTAATCAAGTTTTCATAATCATTTCTTGACAGTGCACTTATTGTTATAGACAGAGTAATGACAAGGCACCCGACTACCTCCAGCGTATTCCTCCTGCCATATAAATTGTCACTGAGCACAGTGTACTGCAGAATCATGTCAAATACACAGCCAATGTTGAAAACAAGCATCACTTGCATTGGACTTATCATGAGGCAGGCATGGTTCAGTGTTATCATTCCTAGTGTTGCCATTACAGCATGTGCCGCTATCAGTAATATAGAGGACCAGTTAGTGACAAGTACAGGCTGCTCTAGGTACAAAAAGCACAGAGTGTGTGGTAGTATGCTTAAAGATAAAGTATAGAACGCTAAGATACCTTGGTGTATCTCTTTCAAATACTCACTAGTCAGAGTGACAATGACTGCATATACTCCTCCAGAAAGGACAGTTGCAATGTATCCAAGCAGCAGCAGCAGCCCCTTGTTAAATGTTTCTCTTATTGTTGTAACTGATGCGTCAACTGAGGCATTACATGGGGTGACTGTGTGGGATACATTTTCCAAAGCTACAGATTTAGCAAAGTCTGGGATGAAACCTTGATTGAACTCCAACCAAGGCTGAATGAGCAGAAGCACTCCTACTACACAGCCAAACATTGATGTCGAGACAAGAAGGCTGCATTTCTCTTTAAACCAGACCATTGATATGACAGTCATAACAACTGTTTGGGAGACATAAGATAAAGAAGCGCCATGGCTCAATGGTAAAACTGATACCGCGAAGTAAAACAGTACATTATGGACCATGGAACATGCTGTAAAGCTGAGTATTGGCCAGACCAGGTGTGTTGGCACTCTCAGGCTGATCCCAGAAAAGTAGAGAGGCAAACTGGCAAGCAGTGCTCCACCAACATATCGAAAAATCCCAAGTTGGAAATCTGGTAACGTTCGCTGTAGGCTCTGCACAGCTACTGAAGATAGTGCAAACATGAATACGGAGGCTACCACCATTGTATAGCCAAGAAGGGTCTTCTTCCAATTGGCTACCATTTCTCTATGTAGTCTTTACTCCTGTGGTGAAATAAATAGCAAAGGAGTGTTTGTCAGTGGATGTGTAGCACTAATTCTGGCAATGTTGCAGTATTTTTTAACCTATGCCATTGTATTGGATACAGTGGACTTTGATCCATTATTAGTATGGAAACCATTGGTTTTGGCAGTAAGGTTATTATATCAAACTGAAAATTGTCAGGGGTCTCCTCACTGCAATTGCATTCATGTACCATGTTAAGAAAGGGAATAGCACATTGAAAGACTATGCAGTGCTTAAATGGTTGAACCTTAACCGATGTGACATCAGAAATCATCACTTACCTCTATGGACAGACTGACCAGTGATGTGGAACAGATTTAATCAGATGTTCATCCACATTAATCTGTATGTCCTGTCCTTCTGCAGTGCACTAGTTTACTCACGTTTTTGAGACACATACCCTAGTAGCAAACACACTGTGGCCCCGGACGGGGCCAGACTGTGTTTGCAAGTCTGGCCCGGAGTGGGCTAATCGACGGGCTCCCAATGGTTTAGGGCACTGGGCTTTGGTCTGGCCCCGTGCGGGCTTCCCATATTGGGCACAGATCAGGTTTTGGACGGGCTTCCCACTTTGGGCTCAGATTGGTTTTTGGACGGGCTGAAAGTGGGTTCAGATCGGTTTTTGGACAGGTTGAAAGCGGGCTTAGATCGGTTTTTGGACGGGTTGAAAGCGGGCTAAGATCGGATAATTATGGGTTTTCAGAATCTATTCAATCATTTTCCAATGATTTCTTGTATTTGTTGAACCAGATATCCTAGGTCCTGCTAATCAACCCAAGGCATAATCATACTCTTTCTACCCAATAATGGAAGTATCAAGCAGGCCTATTATCATCAGGTTTGAGCCACATGCAGCATAGACAAGTGTCTATGGTGCACATTGGCCTTCAAAGCCATAGTTCATACCTACATGGGGCACATGAGTCTTGTATTAAGATTGTAATGCCACAGAAATAGTGTTTACACTGGATAGCTGCTTAGAGAACCTCCTTTTTATCATTAAAATATATATTCTATCTTATTTCCAAACTGTCAGAACATCTATCTATTGTTTCCTATTCTACATCACTTTGACATTTTATTGTATTATTATATGATGTCAATTTCATCTGGCTTTGTTGGAAAACTCTAGATATTGTATAGTAGTGACATCTGGTGGCAATCATCAGAACTATTAGACCAGTTGCCCTGTCCAAACCCAACCTCAGCCCTCATCGGCCCGGAGTGGGCTAACCGAAGGGCGCCCGTTGGTTTAGGGCACTTGGTTTTGGTGTGGCCCCAAGTGGGCTGCCCGAATTGGGCTCAGAACGGGTTTTGGACGGGTTTCCTGTCATCTGGCCAACATGAACCCAAAGCGGGTAGCCCTCTTTGAAACTGATCTGAGCCCAAATCGGGCAGCCCGCTTTGAAACTGATCTGAGCCCAAAATGGGCAGCCCGATCGGGGCCACACTTCAGCCCAGCCAACTGCCCAACATGAAACCCAGCTCAGTTTTGCCTGACTTCAAACAGCCAATCCGAGCTAAAACCAAACTGGCCCCGTGCGGGCTTGCTACTAGGGTACTCAACATTGACACACCATGCGGGTGAATACCCACTTTAACACTATTGTATTACATATTCTTTGTCATTAACTATGATAACATAAATAATGCATTTAATGTGATCAAGTGTATTTGTACTGCACAACTTAGTAGGTCAACTTTCCAGTACAACAGCAAGTATTGTCGTTTGATCCCCTTGGTTGGAATTCTCCAACATGTTCGTTGTACTACACTGTATTAGTATTGCAGTATGGAAGTTGTATATGAGGGGGATGTTAAATCATTAATTTTCCTGGCGTCTGTAAAGGGTGTCCAAAGATCAGCCGTATAGGGGGGGGGGGGAAGCCCAAAAATTAGGTTTTTCAGAATTCGGGTCAAACCTCACTGCATATTCTTGAAAATGGTCAGAAAGCTTAATTTAATTACCCAACAGTAAGGGAGACTATCAATGAAGGATCTGAAAGGAGAACAATTCATACTAGTCTATAAATTTAAGAAAGTTATAGATTCATGGGGAATGTCGCCATATAATACTGTTACACATAATAAGGATAAGTGCATCAAATATTGTGCTACTTATATGCAACGAGTATCATAGTTTCTTTTTTATCAAGACTTTAAAGGCATTAAGGTTTCCAACTAAAGTGTATTCAGTCTTAAGCCTATTCCACACCATAATTGCTCTGAACACACAGCTTCTAATGACTATTGGTTTTAATGTCCGTGGTACATGCAGTCTTTTACCTTCATGTCTACTTGTTGGTATAGGTCTACCATTTACATATCTAATTAAATTAATATCTCTTCTACTGTCAAGTCTATGACAGTGGCTCATGGTGTGTATCGGAGCTGTGGTATAGACATAGTGGGGTACCTTAGCAAAACCATCGTTCATTTTGTGATAGAAGCATAGAAATTGGGTCAGACATGCTTTATATGATACTTTATCAGATTAAGATGGGAGGCACCTGGAATTATTTATTTAAATGTCATTTTTGGTGGCGCAAAGTAGGTCAAATGAAATAGACCAACATTTTGCAAAATTCTTTAAAGGACCCTAATCGTTGCCAAATTATATCAATGTATACAGTAGCATGTAGCCCCAAACATGCCTGACATTATCCAATTACCAGTTTAACATATTCTGACCAATATGATACTCATTAGCATAATTTCAATATTTGTGCTCCTAATCTAGGTCACATGTTAAAATTCAATTTAAAGTCACAAAATTTAGTTGACATATGCTTTGAGATGTAGCATTTTGGGGAAAAATAAGAACCTGGTGAAATTTTGATTTTTCATGTGAGTTTTAATGACACTAATTTGATATAATTTAAAATCTGAAAACATTCACATGTGTATTTGAAATTGGTTATTCTCCTTTTCCTGACATTCGCTTAGGCATTAAAATATGTTCCATGTATGGTTGTCAAGCTTCTCCTGTCTATTTTTTATTATTTTTGACCTATCTATACCTAATTTGCATATTTTCATTTAGAATATTGCAATTTAAAATAAAACTTCATCAAAACTACAAGCAAAATAAAACTCAAATAGATAGTGCATTTTTATATATATTTTCTCATTGGTACCTGTAATTGGTATGATTGTATAATAATATATTCTACACTACTGTTCTACTGTTCATCTCCTTCATTAAGCCTTGACAGCTTTATTTTCAGAGGTAATGAGTCTATCTTCACAAAGTTTACTAGTTTTTTGCTGATTGATGCATAACCACATTTTTCCCTTTGGCATTTGCAGGACAGACACGTTTCTCAGCATGTTGATATTTTTGACATAGGAAACATAAGTCCCAATTGGTTTGACAGGCAGAGGGTTCAATTGGATTTAGTTTCCCAGGTGAAATTAACTTGCATTTCTAAGAGGACTTTTTTTATGCTGAAGTGGTGGCGTAGCCACCTGGTGGTGCCGCCAGGCACCACCAGAACGAGGTATATGATGTTTGCACTTTACCAGAAGTTAGAACGGGCGCCGCCATCTTGGATTGTGCCGCCATCTTGGATTAAGGAGTCACAACACAAATTTATGCTATGTGATAACAATAAAATAAATCAACCTTTCATAGTTCCTGAGGTTGATTATAATCATACCTACCCCCCCTAATATGGACCCAAGGAATTCAATGGTTCTATTGGTTTGTTGCTAATACAGCTGGTTGCCTAGCAACGGCTATTCTAATTGTTTATCTGCCTAGCAACACTCATTTCCATGGTCCTGAGGTTGATTATAATCATACCTACCCCCCCTAATATGGACCCAAGGAATTCAATGGTTCTATCGGTTTGTTGCTAATACAGCTGGTTGCCTAGCATTGGCTTTTCTTATTGTTTATCTGCCTAGCAACGCTCATTTCCATGGTCCTGAGGTTGATTATAATCATACCTACCCCCCCTAATATGGACCCAAGGAATTCAATGGTTCTATTGGTTTGTTGCTTATACAGCTGGTTGCCTAGCAACGGCTATTCTAATTGTTTATCTGCCTAGCAACGCTCATTTCCATGGTCCTGAGGTTGATTATAATCATACCTACCCACCCTAATATGGACCCAAGGAATTCAATGGTTCTATTGGTTTGTTGCTAATACAGCTGGTTGCATAGCAACTGCTATTCTAGTTGTTTATCTGCCTAGCAACGCTCATTTCCATGGTCCTAAGGTTGATTATAATCATACCTACCCCCCCTAATATGGACCCAAGGAATTCAATGGTTCTATTGGTTTGTTGCTAATACAGCTGGTTGCCTAGCAACGGCTATTCTAATTGTTTATCTGCCTAGCAACACTCATTTCCATGGTCCTGAGGTTGATTATAATCATACCTACCCCCCTAAAATGGACCCAAGAAATTCAATGGTTCTATCGGTTTGTTGCTAATACAGCTGGTTGCCTAGCAACGGCTATTCTAATTGTTTATCTGCCTAGCAACGCTCATTTCCATGGTCCTGAGGTTGATTATAATCATACCTACCCCCCCTAATATGGACCCAAGGAATTCTATGGTTCTATCGGTTTGTTGCTTATACACCTGTTTGCTTAGCAACGGCTATTCTAATTGTTTGTCTGCCTAGCAACACACATTTCCATGGTCCTAAGGTTGATTATAACTATACATACCCCCCTGAAATGGACCCAAGGAATTCAGTGGTTCTATTGGTTTGTTGCTAATACAACTGGTTGTCTAGCAACATCTATTCTAATTGTTTATCTGCCTAGCAACACACATTTTCTTACCCACTAACATGGACCCAGGGAATTTATAGGAACCGCTATATTTGGAGCAATATCATCCTTTCCCCTGATAACCCCTTCCCGGCTGTGCTTATTTGGTGTCTTGAATGGGTTCCTTTCAAACATACCAACCGTGTAGACATTATGTTTCTTCGAATGCAAGAATTGCGGTTGTTGCCGCGTGTGAAAATGCCCGAGGCATTTTTTTACGCGGCAACAACCGCAATTCTTGTTGTTGATGTTTCTACTGCTACATGTTTCAACTGCTACATCTACAATACATTGATGTCTTCATTTCAGCTGCCATCGATGGACCTGGGAATAAATCAAACATATGTATATATGAGTGTATGTAAAGGCTCATACACTCTTTGATTATCATTACTCACAATACTCTTGCCTACATCTTTTAATGCAAAGCCAACAAGTTCGTGGTATCATTTTTGATATTTCTATTATGACCACAAAGGCTTGCCATAGGTTGCTACAAAACTGCGTGACCCCTCCCCCTCCTACCCAGGCAAGCAGTACAATAAAGTGTGACTAGCTACAATTAGCAGTATAACCCTTTAGTGCCGAGCATTGACTATAGTAGATCCCATGGCTGGCCGAGCATCGACTATAGTCAACATAACTCTATGGGAAACAGCAAAGGCTTGGCCCTGGGAAGGTATCTGTGAAAACGTCTCGCCCCCATCACCAGCAAATTATCTTTTTGGTCAGCCTTAAAGGGAGAAATAGGCCCTGCTACAGTGTTTATATTTTTTCAGTAGAATCAGCAATACAGGTTATTCACATGGAGAAAGAGGTTATCCCTCTACATAAACAGAACATGTTGTCCATCATTCTATCAGGGCAGGTTTTGTATTATGAGGTTTTGTATTATAAGGTGTTGCTGTGTTTTTTCTCCCACTCTCTACCAACACATACAGGATATCTGTACATGTTTTCCATTATATCACATTTCCTATTGGTGACTTATGCTTAGTAGCCATTACCATACCAAAGTCATCTTACAGAGGACTACACTGCTAGGCTGGGCATTTCATGTCATCGGAGTTCACTAAACCAATAACAGTTACTCCATTTTTTTATGTTTTACCACAATTATCATATTGTTCAGAAGCAAAGGTTGAGGATGACATTCTCCATGTACTCATGAGGACTAATATCAGATTTCCTGGTCACAAAAGGTTATATTCTGAAGACATTATTGCAATAGCAAACATTTTCCGAAAGTGTGACCTTGAAAATTGAACATGACCTTCAGTAATGTACATAAGCATGGATCAGTGCATTCCTCTTTATGTTATCAAAATGTATGTGAACTTATAGACGCACATACTGCCTATTCATAGTAATAACACTTGTCATAACACGTTCTGCCTTATTCATGAGAAATTTGAGTTTGTAAGGGGCCATTTGGCCCCCTGGTCATAGTTGGTGTGACAACCCCTTCCAATCATTTAAGTTATATATGTTTCTATCTATAAACAAAGTTTAGACTAATTTACACAACTTTTACCATGTAATCTAGACTTGGAGGACAAATATGCAAATTATGTAAATGAGGTTGAAATAGGTCACTATGTCAGAATTTGCTAATGTGGGCATGGAGGGTATGGATGGGGATATATTTTAAATAGGAGATGACTATTATACAACAAAGGATAATATGGTTTAAACATTGGTTTAGAATTTAAAGATGTTGAAATTGACCTTTTAATATAGGTCAAAATTGACCTTGATATTCAGAATTCCAGGTGCCTCCCATCCTAAAATGAAATAGTACACTATAAAGTATATTGGGACCAAATTATATGCTTCTATCACAAAATGAACGATCATCTTCCTATTGGAAGCTAAGGTACCCCACTAACAGGGTTTACTCTAGCTGTACCCGGTAAACAGTCCTCAAACACATTAGCCAAAGAGCACTAATTGACAGAAAATGCTATAACAATGCTTCTATAGATTATCATTCAATTTCTATTCATCATAAATGATAGCTATGCCCACATGTCTGTTGTATTTGTGCTATATTCATTCGACTATTATAATCCAATAAATGCACTCGAAAGCCTTCCATCAATTCTACAGTCATGCATACCGAAAGGTTTTAAGTGTATCGGTTTGTTTTAAAAGAGATGCATATTTTGACAGTTCTCAAGCCAAAAAAAATTGTTTGAAAACCTAAATTTATTTTTCTTGGTTGAACTATGACAATATATAGCGGCATAAGTGTAACTTCAAAACAGTTTCCATGGTAACTATACCAAAGTGGTGCATACTGCTATTTGCTTCCTGACTCCACAACAAATATGTGATCCGGGGCGGGGGGGGGGGGGGGGTATGTGCCCTCATTCAAGCAAGTACTGCTTAGAGGTCTCTCTTTTTTGGGGTTTCCATCAAGGAAGAATCTCGATTGGCACCGCCGAAAGGCTCTTTCAGGGCATTGCATGAAGCATTCTTTCTTTTCTTTAAAAGAGATATATGTGCTTTGTTATGAAGTGCAAAACTTAACACCACATTACAGTTCTATAATTTGTTATTATTACTTGAATTGCGTAATATTGATGCCAGCAGAAAACTTCCCCAATAGTTTTGTGGACTTGGTGAGATGAAAAATGAAAGTTGCATGCCGACAATTATTTTTTAGAAAATTGACCAGATACATTAGGCTCACTCTCACCAAATCAGTGCAACTAAAATGTGGCCGTACATGATCGGTGGCCATACATGATCGGCGGCCGTACATGATCGGAAAACTATAAAATCCACCATTTACCCCATGCATTCCGCTATTTAACTTATCTAACCTACTGACTGTAATGTATTTTTGGGGAGATTATTAAGAAGGAAAAACTCCCAAAATATTTTATAATATGTAAAAGGGAGTGCCTCAATGTACAGCCGATCATGTACATCACATGACGTAAATGACCGGCTTAGAATGTCATGTAAAATTTTCTTATTACCCACTGCTGCATATGTCTTTGATAATACATGTTAAGACTTACATCATATATACACCTTATTATGATTGATTTATGTTTTAAATATGGTTGGAAAGGGTAATTAAGGCAGTCAATAGATAATGGCCGATCATGTATGTCATGTGACATACATGATCGCCATTGAAATGTCATGTAAAATTCCCTTCTATGGTCGCTTCTACACATGTCTAAAATTGTACATGTCAAGACACACATCATATGTACACCTTGATAAGATTTATATATGATTTATCATGGTCAGAAAGGGTAGGGCAGCCAATAGATCACCGATCACTTGAAGAATGCCCCCTACAATGTTATACCAACCCCACCCCCTCATCTCATCTCATCTCATTCTTTATGTTTTGTATTTTATGTAAGCAAATATACCTCAAACTACTATGTCTGAAAACCCAACTGTGATATGACTACACCTTGTCTCGCCATAACCGACTTATATATGTATGAGAATTGTAATTTATTGAAATGACAGGGGACCTTGCGGATGAAAGGCAATGCGCCTAAGCTAGGATGAATCATCTACTATTGTATTTGTTTCTTTTACCCAATAAAACACATTAAAAATACGTCACTGATCATGTACGTCACATGACGTACATGATCGGTATTGAAATGTCATGTAATATCATCTTAATAGTCGCATCTACACATTTCTAACACATCACATCTCAAGACACACACCATATGTACACCTTGGTAAGATTTATTTATGATTTATCATGGTCAGAAAGGGTAGGGCAGCCAAGAGATCACCGATCATGTAGGTTACCGATCATGTACGTACCCGATCATGTATGTCACCGATCATGTACGGCCACTGATCATGTACAGCCACCGATCATGTACGGTCATTTTTCACTTGCATTGATTTGGTGAGAGTGAGCCATTACCACAGTGTTGTCCTATAATGAGATGCAGACCATTGCATCAAAAGAAAATATCACTTCAAACCCTGGGACTCCCTCCCCACCCCCTTTCTTGAAGGCATGTATCGCGGGAGCAGCCAAGGTGAGAGACCTTCACACTCGGCAGCAATGCACATGCCAGAAGTGGGTGATATACAACGGCTTAGTGTAGCAATCCCGCTCACTATAGTGACTAAATATAAATAATGTTAAGCAGATGCAAACAAGAAAACCACATCATTCTATGGCAAAATTATGAAAGCCCTTCCTTTCCACTTCTGCAAACACAACACTGCCGACCTTTTATTGCACTGGTACTGCAGTTCTGTATACTGTCATTTTGTATACAGTACCTACAGTGCCTTTATGGCCTAGGATGGCATATTTATCTTTATTTTATAGGTAAGCTATCCAGTTTCTGTACTCAGCCTGTATTTCATTTGATAAAAATCCCTGAGGGGTCCTTTCTGCCTTTGGCTAAAGCACCATGGATCAGGCTCATTGACTAGATTACTGTGTGGTTCAGTTTCAAAGGGGTATAACCAATGTGACATCAAACCATGTGAGCTGCTTGTAATATGCCTGCATACAGTGTGTACTGCTCAGAGCAGCTCCAATTACTCTGGTGTTGCCAAACGGACCCTGCACATAGAACATATTGACTCTAGGGGAACATATACGTGATATATATTATTATAGTAGAATGGATAAACAATGACTTATGACATGAGAAGGAAAAGCTGAGTGTGTTTCTCTAGCAGATTACATTTTTCATGGAATGTGAGAAGATGGCAGTGTGTACAAAACACTGTTACCCGGCAACCCTAGTGACGCCGCAGTGCAGAGGGTACAAGATTTACTCCTTCCCGCTCAATATACATATACACTGAGAGAAGAAGTAGGATCACTGTAACTCTCAAATGGGAGTCCAGCCCCGATCACTGAGGTAACTCTCCCCACAACACTAGAGTGACTCCCAATCATTAGGGAGTCTTACTCTTAGAACAGAGTCATTATAGAGTTATTTTAGAGTCCTGCTAACGTTTAGGAGTCACATGAGAGTCCTGGGGAGAGTTACCTCAGTGATCACGCCGGGAGTTACAGTGATTCTACTTCTTTTCTGTGTGTAGCCGGATAACTTATATGAAACAATAAAATGAATCCTATCCCTTACAAGCATCTTTGTATAGTTTTAAAACGGTTGGAGGTCTTTTGTAGGCTAGAAAGTATTAATATGACCTTATTCAAACAAATATTAATATATCCCACAGTACATGATGCCTCTGATTTAACTGCCGTCTTCCAGCAATGGTTCCTGTCGACAAGATAAAGGGTTAACATATTTCATTGGTTCATCTTCATATCTGACGATGCCGCTGACATCTAATGAATTAACAATGCAATCATCATGTCATCAGATATGTTTACCTGAGATAGTTGCATTAACCCCTGTTACTATGAAGCGAATTAATATTCCCCCGGCCATTGTGTGATTTATTTGTACACCCTTTTTGTGATCAAATAGGGCTGCCAGTATCTAGGGCCTAGTTTTAATTTGGGACCAGGAGCAGTATGATAGATAAGGCTTCCATTCAGATTATAATTAACTTAAAATTAAAACAGATAATTAAACAGCTGCTGCGGGCTGGTGGATGATATTATATCACGAGCCGGGGGTAAAATGCTGTAATGAGGTTTAAATTGAATCATTATAAATGATTACTGCTGGCTACGGAATATTAGAAGACGTTTTTGTTGTCTGCCACTATTGAACCTTAATGAACACAAGTAGCACCAACTGATGGATCATTGCTGATCCATGCATAAACTGCTAAAGCATTATCTTTCGTGTTTTTTTCACCTTTGCGGGATAGATCACAAAAATTAGAGTTTGATATCCTGTATTTTTGGCAAAAGATCCATGGATGCCATCAACAATAATCTCTCTCCTTCTACTTTAGTGGTATACTGGTAGACTGCTAAATTAGCGGAGCTGCTTGAACCCTACATGTAATAGGCTCAGTCTCACAACTTTGTAACAATTGGATTGTCTTTGACTGGGTGACGTCTTTGACCAGGTGACGTCTTTGACCGGGTGACGTCTTTGACCGGGTGACGTCTTTGACCGGGTGACGTCTTTGACCGGGTGACGTCTTTGACCGGGTGACGTCTTTGACCGGGTGACGTCTATGTCTGGAAGGCTAGAAAAGGCTTTTTTTTCCATATCTCTTCCTGTGGGCATAAGTACCGCTTATGCTGCTATAAAACCAACTGGAACTGTGGGACACCTAGTGGTAGGTGATTACACTATAACAGGCTGGCCTGGTTGGTGGAGCCCCCTGCTGGGTGGAGTGGAGTCACCCCTGGCAACCAGCCAAACAGAACTGTGTGGCCACAACTTCCAAGGCAGCGGTCACTGTAAGACCGGTCCAGTGTATACCGGGTGTATTCTTTTTTGTACAGTGTATCTCTTAAAAATCCACATGATATAAAAAGGGACATTTTTGATTGGGCAGAGGTAAAAATAAAACATAATCTTATAATGCACGTAAAAGGGCCTTCATATAAATATAACAAAGTTTTAATAAATTTCCTTTCATATAGTGTGAAAATATCCTTTGACTTTTTCCACCCATTTCTTGCTATATATGTCTAATTTATGCTATAATAACGCTTCCCAGTCAAAGACGTCACCCGATCAAAGATGTCACCCGGTCAAAGACGTCACCCGGTCAAAGACAATCCAATTGTCGTGAGACTGAGCCAATAGTTAAGATACCCGTGATATGTTTCACCTACACTATGTACTGATGACTGCATAAATTCACAGGCTTTGATCTAGGTGAGAACATTCCCCCATCCACATGAGAAAAACCAAGAAAGAATTCTTGCTTCCTAAATTACATTGCGAATTTCCCTAGAGAAAACTATGTCTGGTGTAGGCATCATTATAATTCAACATATCGTCTACATTCAATGAACTGATTGCAAATGTAAGATTATTGAAGCTTTATACTGAATGCATTTCAAATATTATCAATAAGGCAAAATATATCTGGCATTTGTAACAATGGATTTTGACAACTCATTACACAGAGTATTAGCAATGAATAATTAAAAAAAAATATATAAACTGGAAGTAGGAAACTTGCACATACCTTTCACATAACAACTTGGGTTCAAATTGAAAGATGAAGAAGGTCTCTTCGAGTGAGCACCAGCTGTTGTAGGGGCTCCTTACCTGGTCATTTTGATTATTATTTAATTAAAGACTCATGAGTTGCAGTGGGAGCTAGGCGTTAATGCCTCCTTACATTACTATAGGGGTCTATTTGACTGTACCAGTGCATTTTCAGATGATCATTCTAAACACTCATTGACCACTGAGTTAGACGGGATGTTGGGCAGCCGATCCCAAATTATACTAAAATGTATCACATTAGACCTCCAATTAGCCAATCCAGGCCCAGTTTAATGTTTGCAATTGTACTAATAGTGTTATTTATTAGCAACTACAAGTATTTACTAGCCCATCCAATGGCTTAGCATGGAAACCATCCTACCACTGGTCAGCTGATAAAAAAAATTGGGTTCATGGCATGAAGTCAAAGAGGGTCAATACATGAAGATAGAGAATATTCATCTTTCATATTTGATTGGCATAGTTGCTGGGTACGATAGTTTTCGAGGTGGGGGGTGAGGATTTGGAGCCCTCTTGAGATGAAATCTTACAAAACCTTTTAAACAATGAGCACTTCCATACTTCAGTCTAAATATTTAAGAGGAACTAGACAGAGCCTGCATCCACAGACCACAGCATAAGAGTACAATCAATGGTATGCTGAGAGCCCTATCAGCAGTGGTGATAGGGTCAAATGGGAGTCCATCCCCGATCACTGAGGTAACTCTCCCCACAACTCTAAAGTGACCCTCAATCATGAGGGAGTCTTAGAATAGGAGTCATTATAGAGTTAGTCATGCTACTCTTAGGGAGACACTTTAGAGTCCTGGGGAGAGTCACCTCAATGATCAAGTCGGGAGTCACAGTGAGTCTACTTCTTTTCTCTCTGTGTATTTAAAGCCCTATGTGAAGCCTTATCAAGGGGTACCAAGTTGGCAGCCTGTCTATTGTGGGCCATAATAGGTCCAGTCGATAAAGGATTTGCAGTTTCACTCTCTTATCATTGTGGAAGCATTCGGCTCTCTTTCTGAGCCCTCGACATATCTGGAGGCAGGGAAGTGCCTGGCCATACAACTAGCAGAAATCTACAGCCTTAGCCCCATACGTTCTTAATACGTAGATTACAGAGTGACTTTGAGATTCATTCTACACAGTAAGGCTTGGATGTAATTGATTCCTCAAAAATTGCATGGGCCATTGGGCTCAATAGAAACACTCCTCCGCATTTATCCATGTACTATGAATACTAAGAGGAGAAACAGGTCGAGTTTTGCAGAATGTAGAGTCTTTACTAGCTGTTTTACTATTCCTGGTTGCTGGCTGCTTGGGACAATTATATACCTCACTGGGCATTTGGCACAATCAGTTCTTCACCAATGTTCTATTCTCTGATGGTTTAGTCCATTAGGGACAGTTTCCACTACACTGATTAAAATATGTACTACAAGCCAATTGTGTCTAAACTGAGATGGTATGGTTTAGAAAATGTATATAGCTAAAGTCAGTGGTATATATAATCAACTGTTTACTGTTATCATTGGTTCCGATTGGCATTTATGCTCGCCAATACAGACCTGACCTGAGAATAAAGCTTGTTTTATTTAACAACCTGCTTTAATAACAGTCTTCAATCCGATTGTAATCTTTACATTAATATATGTCGCAGTGCAGTAGATTCAAAAAGCCATCATCCGTGGCTGCCACAATGACATCAGACATACTTAATGATGCTACGGAGACAATTGTCCTACCACAATGTAATTTCAACATCATATGATATGCTTTCCAACGAAAAAACAACAACATAAAAAGCAGGACAAGGAAAAAAAATCTTTCTGCAGACACTGTCAATCTGGACACTCGTTGAGGCAGAATTTGAAAACTATAAAAACAGTTTTTCCTTTGAACAAATGACAGATCAGAAGATGAGTATGATATATCCAGAACCATATTTCAAACTTTTCTTTAAATTTTGGTAAAGGTTGAGTAGGAATCTAATTTCATATTATGCTGTTACCATATACTATTAAAAACAAGTAAACAGTGAAGGTTTCATTTAAAGGGCTTCTGTGTTCCTTGAACTAGTATATGGCTCTGGGCTCACAGCAATCAGTTTTCCCTTTTAAATTGGGCCTACCTGCGTGTCTGCTGTAACATTTCACTTTGTCAGTAGGGCTACTAGCTTTAGATGGCTCTACATTAGCTCTGGGTACCCACAATGACTCTAGGCTTTAGGCCAAGAATAATTACACCGTTAGTAGGATCAGCAAAAGAGCAAACCATTCTGAAAGCCGGTTCCAATTTTACAATTCCAACCTCACTTCTTATAACCTAAAAATTTAGCCAATTCTTATGACAGATGATTTTTGGCTGTTTTAATCTGGTCTCAAACAGAAGAACAGTCACAAGCACATCTTGTCCCTCAAGGTCTTTTCATGGATATCTGCCGTAAAGCCCCTCGGTTGGGGCAGGGTATTGTAAGCCGGATAAAGCGTCTCACATACTCAGTGCCAGAGTCAAGCTCTTCCACTGTGTTCAGGGGGAAATCCCAAGTCTGAAGGAATCCAAACAAAGAGTGTTGTTGGTCATGTAAGGGACTAGGGAATAGCATGGCCATTTTGCTGCATATTTGTCATTGAATGTTGGGTTGGTCCGGGTGGACTAGTAGACGAGGATGTGGCTTGCTTTACCGAATGTGACACAGAATGAGGGAGAGACTTTCCTCCAAATGATTTTGTTCAAGGAAAACAGTCCCCTCCCACTTTGGGCTCGATGCATAACTCCCTCGGTGGCCTTGTGACCATGGTAGAGAGTTAGACACATGGCTAGCAATACCCGGCATATTTTTCATTGAGTATCTTATGAACACATAACGTTTGTTCAGTAACCCAAGCTACCAGTTTTGCAACACTTATAGTGAGTCTAGTCCCTAAAAGAACATCGAATCCAAGTTGTGCAAACAGAAAAAGATCAAGAAAAGGACTCTTTTGCTGATAGCACTTGTAGGACCCTCACTGTCTGTGGAGGAGGTGAGGGGAACCATTTGACAGGAAAGATAGTGGCCCCTCTGGACCCGTTGATAAGGTGGCTCTGATGTCATGTCAGCCAGGGATGCCTCAACCCTGAGCTTCCCACAGACAGACACAGCTGCTCAGAGTTAGGGAGTGGTAATTTTTTAAACAAAGGCGGGAGAAGGGGGGTTGGTGGATTTTCATGCAAGTGAGTCAGAATTATTTTGGTCCCCCCAGGGGGAGGGATCAAAATGTTTTCTGTCCCCCCAAGGCAGGTTGAAATTGAGCGAGGCCGACCCCTTTGAGCTACAGTAAAGTGCAGCTTTCTCGCTAAAAAGAGGGGTGTAATTTTTTTGGCCCTCCCCTCAGGAGGGGCCCAAATTTGTTTCGTGGCCCCAGATCAAGGGGTCCAAATTTTATTGGTTGCCCCCCAAAAAAATCCACCAACCCCCCTGTTGTAAAAAAATGACCACTCCCTTAAGAAGATGGGAGGTGATCACATCATACTGGGTGATTTCTTGGACACTCTCTTTTGTTTGGAAATGACTTTGGCTTCTTTCCTAGGCTTTTCCTTGAGTAAAGGCACGATCCAAGCTCTTTTAAATTAGCTCTTTGATAGTGATCTCTTCTTCCTTAAAGGCTGTCGATGGTTTAAGCTTGAATCCATGGGATCTTAATGTTTACTAAACAACATTGTATGATACTCATCAAACTATTCCTAATTATACCAGTTGTGTTAAATGATTTTCATGAGCTGCACCCACTAAATAACAGAATGATTAATACAATAATATATAACGTTTCCTTACGGATCTAAATCCTCACAAAACGCTATAACATTGAAAACGTTTGTGACGTTTACAAGACATACTACATTTCTTTGGTAGCTGGGTTGGTGCTAAGAACTCACACTACACAAAGTAAAGCTGCCTAAATGAAACCACGGGTGAAAGAGAAATAGTAAATGATCCCATAATAGGCATGGAACACCCTATGTTTATACCCCCCAACCACTACACCTTGGTCAAAAAATAACAGGACTCTCATGATCACACTTTTCTAATTTGTATTCGCCCCAGAACACAGACCTATTGGTGTGTAAACCATATCAGTGGCCACCAGGCTACATTACACTATTTGATCCCATTTCTGTAGCACTGGCCCTCTGTAGTGATTCATGAGATTGATAGTATTCCCAGGGGAATCAAATTTAAAAAGCCATCACCCATGGTCGCCGCAGTGACACCAGACATATTGAATGCTGCCATGGAGACAATTGTCCTGCCACAGTGTGACTTATCATCAATATATTCTTTTCATGAAAAAGACAGACGACTATGACAAGGACAATCTCCCATCACAAACAAAGGAAACGAGTGTCTTTGAGCAGAAAAGGTCAATCCAGAGGTCTTTAACGCAGAAGATTGTAAACCAAAGAAAACTGCTCTTCTCTGAACAAGTGACTCATTTTAAAAGGATTGCAGATTTAGGGATGTCAATGAAAACATTTCATACCTGAGAGTGAGGATAGAATTTTCCCTTATGCAGAAGAGGTTTGATAAGGCTGTTGAAGCATTGATAGATATTTAACCAATAATATCCCCCAAAAAGCATGATGAGTGTAATAAGTGTAATAAGTATTTATAACTAGACCCTTCTGAAATTGCGTGGGAGAAGACGGTGAATATTTTTTTCACATTAGTTATGTCCTTTTACTCATTAACATATAACAACAAGTTCTCACAACTGCCAACTGGTTACAGGTGTCAAAACCAACAGTAGATTCACTAGCATAATGCGTGGTAATATTTTCGGGCTTTTGCTCTAAGAGCTGCAGTGGTTCTATTCCAAACTAAATTATTAGATAAAGTAAAATAACCACAAAGATGAAATAAAAGCCCTCTGTATTAAAAGAAATATAGCAGTCTTCCAGAGTTAATATAACTGATTACTTTGAAAATGGAAGCTGACAAGAAATGGCAAGCTTAATAAGCTTCTTATACTGAACTCTTATTTTACCTGTGGCTCTTTCAAGTGTTACTAGTTTTATCGCCTTCTGGAGGAACAATAAGTGTCTTAATGGATTTTGCTGCATATTAACTTAGTGAGGAGCAATTTTTTACTTTTGCGAACAGAATCAGCAAGATCCTCTCCAATTTGACTTTTTCTATTGCGAATTTGAGTATATGGGGCTGTACCAGCAACAGCCAGTTGCTCACTTGAAGTCCTCTGATGGATATTGCACTGAAAAAGTGAACTTGTCTCCAGACTCGTCTAAGTGACTGTCATAAAATAAACGAGTCAAAAGTTGTCAGGTTGTCATCCCGCAAATAGAATCTGGAGCTAGTAAATGTAGGGTTTTGGGCTGGCACATGCCAAGTGGGTCTTCTATCTTGAGCTCCAAGACCCGCTTCCTTGTCCCTTGTACTCGTTTTTTTAATGACAGTCCCTTGGAAGAGTCTGGAGACAAGTTCACTTTTTGAGGGTGGGCATACAGCCCCAGGCCGGTATAGGGCATTGCTATAGCCGGACGGAGCGTCTCATGTACTGAGGGCCTAAGCTGCTTCCTCCTGCTGTGGTCAGGAGGAAATCCCCACACTGAGAAGAACTCCATTCAAACAACCAGTCTGTGGGTCATGTTAAGGACTAAAGAAACTACAACTCTGTCAGAATTCTCGTACCGTAGGGTTGCTATAGACCAATGCAGCCAGAAAGGGTGACTTTTTAGAAAGGTTGTTGATAACGTTTTTGAACAATTCTGAAGTTTGACTGACAAATACATAAATATTACCTCAAAATCCTGCATTTGAGTGTACAATATATGAAGGATTATCCCACTGTGAATCTACTGATATGAGCTGTTTGCAAACATAGCCATTCCAAACAATATTATGAGGATTCTGCTAAAACCATTGTAAAAATAACTTCTTTTTTAATGAGAGAAATGCCCCTTTCTTGCTGCATTGGTCCATATTAGTCTCTGAACACATAAATGCATCTTACACTGAAAACCTCAGGGTTGTCATTTTGGCAATACCAAAATTGAAAACATTATTGTGACGGCCTGAGGTCGTCACATCTGATCAATATGGACCAAAGTGGTCATGATAACAACTCAAGGTCGTAGTATTGATTAGGTTGTCAGGATTACTACCTCAAGGTTGTTGATATGTATTGTCAATTTGATGACCTAAAGGCTGCAGTAATGACAGCTCTCTCAAGTCCAGATATGTCCTAGATTGTCCCAATGAGTACCCAATTTGTTGCACGTATGACTGCCATCTAGTGATAATTGAATTCTTACCCACTGACTTGGTATTGGCACTTTCTGGACCCTTCAGTCTTTTTCTGTGAAGGTTGGGTAACCCATTTGACAGGGAAGATAGTGGCCTCTTTGATCCCCTGATAAGGGGGCTCTGATGTCATGTCACTCAATCCTAAGCTGCTCACAAATACACCAAGCTGCTTTGACCTGTTAAGGACGGATGTCGCCAAAAGATGACATTTGTCATCACAGATGAGGCAGCAGCGAGTAGCTCATCAGTGCTGCATCATGCAGACCCTTAGGGAGTGTCTCGACCCTGAAGCGTTGGCATGATGCTCGAATGCAGCACTGGTGAGCTACTCAGCAAAGCTGCATTTATGCATCATGACGACCAAGGGCATGATACATTAAGGCATGATGCTTTCCTTAAAGGGATCACAGAGTGAGGTGGCGGGAGGTGAGTAGATCCCCCTGGGTGATAGCTGGGAAACTCTCCTCTGTGTGATTAGGCCCCTTTGGCGCAGTAATCCTGAGGCTGGTGCAGGCCGTCACATCCTTTTCATTTAGGATTGGTCACTACCCAGTCAGCATTGGTCCCTGGAGCCCATATGTATTTTACTTGGGCCAGATGGGCTTGCCCATATCTGGGTTATGGTCCTTTTTGTCCAGGGCTACCAGTGAGAGCCCAGATGTGTCAGCCCACGAAAACCTTTTTTTTCATAAACATATATATATTGTACATATTTCAGAACATGCTGACTCAAGAAATAATCATTTACTGTAAATTTATATAGTGTGTGCTAATTCTGGGCTAGGGCTGTGCACTTTGAATCTGGGCTTACCCCTCTGGGCTCCCACCAGTAGCCCTGGACAAAAAGGACCGAAACCCAGGGTGGGCAAATCAGCTTGCCCAGGTAAAAACACATATGGGCCCCATTAAGCAATGTTGACTGGATACTATTTGTTCATTTAGCCTTTTTTATAGGCAGGTTAATTCATGTAGAATCGTAAAAATAAAAGGAAAAACGTGTGAATATAGAGTTTTAAAAAATAATGTTTCTCTAAAAATGAGGGGAAAAAGTAATGTTATGCACAGAAATATAAAACATCACATGTGAAATGCCTAGATTTGTTCACATTTACTGCAAACATAATCTTTTAGTTTTATGTGATTGCATTCTGGGTAAAAAATTAATGTTACCAGAACGAATGGTCATTATTTAAAGCCTCATGTGCTAGAAAAATAGTATTCAAAGTTAAATATCGCAGAAAATTGTTCAGGCCATGCCAAAACAGACATAATCTCACATGCTCAGCACTGTATGGTGGTTAATTGGTCAGAATCCTGACATAAAAAGTAATGACTTGGCACTTGGTGTTGGAATTAACATTAGGAGGTTATGACTATACATATAGGCCACATATCTTATGAGACATGCACTGATGACATCTAGTGGCGTGGTTGGGAACTAATAAACTCAGTAATATTAAACTAGCAGTATATACCTTTTGGACACCAGGGGGCACCACTGTAGCCACGATTTGATAAGGCACCGCTGCCCCTTCCCCTTTGCAATTGACTGTATGGGAGGTGAGAAAACAAAGAGGTGGGGGCCTGGGTTGGTGATAAAATGTATTTGTCTAATGGTGGTAGGCTCTATGGCGGCCTGGACTGTATAGTTGATTGGCCATGAGCATGAGGAGGGAGGTGAGAAAACAACAACTAATTGCCTTGGTGCTAAAGTCGTCCAGTATGGTAAGGGAGTGGGTGGAAGGTTTGGCGGATTTTTGTGTGAGCGTATGAAATAATGTTTTTCCGTCACCCTGGCAGGTGGGAATCGAGCAAGGCTGACCCCTTTGAGCTATAGTATCGTGCAGGCCTCTTCTCTAAGAAGCCCCCTCCTCCAGGTTATTAAGAAATAACCACTCCCCTACTACAATCAATGAATATTTAAGGCAGCTGGGGTCTGACTCTGGGGTTGTAAAGGTAAGGTTCTTAGTGGGTTGGAGGTACAAAAGACAATCTGTGGGCGGGTTCTGGTGTCTTTCAATCATAGCATAGGGCACAAGATGGATGCACTCTGAGGGGGACAATGGCCCATAAAGGTGTACTACTCTTATACTGTATATTTGTATCTGCAGTATCATTAGCTAGACAATACACTATTGATGTAATATCTTACCAGAAAGATTAAAAACAAGTAACTAGCTTGCTATATGACTCTGTCTGCGTATTGTATACTGCAGTCCCGCTAATAAGAGTCAGTGAATTCCCGCTATTTATTTATTTACAGATAATACCTTTTTTCATGTTATACATTACATAGGACCTCTTGTAAACAACCTATGTGTATTCCCACCACCTGTTAGGCATTGTCCACAGACAAATCTAGAATATTTATGATCACATTCTACTTATCGGTATTCACCCAAGTATGCAGACCTGCTGGTGTGGAAACCTTATCAGTGCTAACCAGACTGCCCGACTATATCGGGACCCATTTTGCCACACAACAGGCCTCTGCAGTCATTCATGAAGCATTAATAGTATTCCCAGGGGAATCCAATTTAAAGACCGGCCCAGCATTGTTACCCCAGAAGCACAAGAGATTTTGAAGACCACCTTGGAGACAATTGTCCTGCCACAATGTAACTTCAATATCATGTTTTATGCATTTCAATAAAAAAAAATGCATAGAAAGCAGGACAATTCCTCATTACTACCTGAGAAAACTATTCTCTCTTGGCACCGTTTTCTCATTTAAAACCATGCTTGTATTGGGATTTGAATCCAGGAACAAAAACCATTTAGCCTGCAGTCTTCTGTTCTACCTGGTAAGCCATTTGGGCAGACCTAAGTAGAGGAAATCACATGAACTACTGGTTTGTTAACTAATGTTTTATCAATGAAGAAACCCTATCTAAAAATGATCATAGCCTTTTGGTGAATTAAACCGGCCACCTTCTGACCCAAAGGCTGAGTTGGTAACATTACACTACCAAGGCCTGCCTGTCATGTGCATGACAAGGCAGGTTATTTATGTTCCAAAAAGCAGGCCAGCACAGAGACCTGAAGGGAATATTTTAAGTAAACTATTCCATCTTTGTTGTTGGGGCATCATAGGAAAAATAACCCATTGCAATTATGCATCATAATATAACATTTTCTTGTACTACAATGGATAGAAGATGGAGTTATCAAAATGTTTTGTTAAAAAAGGTATGCAGTAAAAGTGTGCCTGTGCCTGTGTCGGGACTGGAACCCACAAGATTTAGACTACAATAACCTTCATAACGTTTAATGAGATCAGTGAAAAATGTGGACCAGTGTGGGTTCAAACCCCACAATAGGCACCTTTAGTAACCATATAAAAGCTCAGTAAACGCAGCCATAGCACTGCTGAAAGCATATGATACTTCTAGGTTAAATGAGCTACATCGGGTTGCTAAAGTAAAGGTCCCTGATATCTCATGGAATGGAATTTCTCATTTAGAGATGGATATATGACATTTTCGTACTGTACTATGGAGGGTGAGTGGAATATAAGTGAGTAAAACGATTTGTTAAAATAGGTAGCTCAGTAAAAGTTGCACCCCAGAGGTTATGTACCATATTCTACAGGTCCGCGGAGGATCACATATTTTATATCTGTCATAATGCTATTGTACAGTAGCTGTTGCCCTCTAATCTATAAACTATTAACAATGAGAACACAACCAGCAAAGGATTTAATAAGGTCTCTTTTTTGCATTATCCTATGGGACATGTAACACCCTAAAGGTATTTACAATGTTGACCACAGACAGTTCCAGGATTTCTATAGTATTACATTCACCCGAGAACACAAACCTGTTGGTGTGGAAACCTTATCAGTGTCTGCCAGACCACCAGCCACTATTTGGACACAACAGGGCTACTGCAGTGGATCTGAAAGATTGATAGTATTCTCAGGGGAATCCAATTTAAATGTCATCATGCATGGTCGCCACAGTGACACCATACATATTGAATGCTGCCATGAGACAACACTCTCGTCATAATGTGACTCCAGTATCATGGAATATGCTGCACGGCTCAGACACCACTCACAGGACAATAACATTATAGCCATGAAAATCTTGTTCTATGCCTTCGCAGAAACCATTCTCCTTTATTGGACATGCTTCACATTGACGTAGCATAAGCCGTTCCGCTGTAATTGTGTCCATACACTTCTTTAAGAAAATGTAGAACTGAGGCAACTCGCTTAGACTGCCAGAGCCATTTCTTCCCTTCTATAACAAAGTAAAATACTGTGGTAAGGCTGCAGCTGCTGCATTATATTCTATACTATTAAGGATAGAGATAGAAAGAAACAGCATGGTTTAATAACGTTTTTTTTTCGTTTTTCCACTCCGAGCCTTCCTATGGTAATGGTAACAGATGACTGTGGCTGTGGGTTGCCATAAAGAAGCCATCTGCGCCCAGAACTTTGAGGATGGGAGCTATAAAAAAGCTCCTCCTTCGGATAATATGTCAGGTCTAGTTTCAGCCATACGTTGTTGCTTTTAGCAGTTGAACATATGGGTCATTGAAGCATTGTATTTATCATTATATGTATAGCATCAGCCATCCCACTGCTATTATACCCCTTACGTTTCTAAAAGAAAATATAAAAGAACTGAGACAGCCTCCTGATCCTTCCGAATTCATTTTCTTCCAAATGTGACGGGGGCACAATGCCTTAGTAAGGTATGCAGCTGCTTTATCATATCTTATACAATTAGAGATAGAGGTGACAGAAACAGCATTGAAAAAGGCTCTTCTCTTTCCAATATGTTTTTGATGCCTACCAACAATAGCGATGACTGCATGAGAAATTTTCTAGTTAAGATACATTGGTCTCCCGTGAGAGATGTCCAACTTTATGCTGCCCCCCAGGTGGGTTAAAACTTAAACTTAAAGATGACCAACTCCTGTTAATTGGCTAAAGTATCGTGTGGGTCTTTTTTGAAAAACAGAGTGGAATCTTTTAGGTTCTCCCTACCTTAAAAGGTAGGTCTAAATTCTACTGCCAACATCCAAATCCAATAACCCCCCCCCCCCCCCCGTTGTCGAGAAATTGCCACTCTCCCGAAAGGAATTTTCACAGACATCCCATCTTTTAAGCCCTACCACCACTAACAGCATCTTAATCCCTTAGGAATGGCATTGTGATTGGCTGCACTGTGCTCTATTATACCAAGATGCATCTATGGATGCAGTGTTGTGCATTTAGCATCATAGCAAAATAAAATAATAGGGTTCTAGACCAAGTAATCTAAGTCCATTCAGCTGGGCTGGATCCGATCAGTGGACTAGCTCTACCGATCAAATCCGACTACATCAAATCCAATTAGATGGTCTCAACTCAATCGGGGGAATGTCACTGCAGACATGTCCGGTCTCCTTATTAGATACCCATCGAGTGTGACCGTCTGCAATGGGCTTGAGACTACCCAAGGACATCTAGCCTCTTACCATCTACCCCCTAGGACATTTTCCCCAAGGACATTTCTTCCCTAGGACTTTTACCCTTAACTCACTCAGGTAGCTGCATATACCTTGTATAGTATAACTCCACCTATAGGACGACCCTACCTATAAGCCGAACCCCCAACTTGAGAAAAGAATTCATCCTGTAGAAAATAGCTTTTAAAATTCTCTTCATTTTAATGTACTAAAACTCCACCTTTAAGCCAAAACCCCAATTACAGAAAAACATCGTCTTATAGGAAATAAAAACGCCTTATAATAATAGGCGGGGTTTTACGGTAGCCTGTACATTTGAAGGGCTGCTGGCGGGACTAGGACCACCCGCCTTAATAAGTCATGTGACCAGTAAAACTTGGTGCTGATTGGTCAACTGCTGCAGGCCATTTATAAAGGTACTGGTCTTTGCTAGGCGCTGAGATAAACCTTCTCCATAATGGTAGAAGATAACGATTATGTGGTCTCCCCTGATCTATTGAAAAAAAAAAATCAAGGCTCTTTCTTGCCATTTGAATATAGACAGGAAAGGGAACATGGAGATGTAAGTAGATGAGGTGAGGTTAAGTTGTACTGTAAGTACACTTTCAAACTGTTTGAATATGTGAATTGATAATCCCATGCAGGAAGCCAGGAAAAATACAGATTTTGTGATCTGCAGGTATCATCGTTTGTATTGCATCTAATTGTATTGTGTTTCAAGTGATCACAAGCAGATTGCAGCACAATGAATAATTATTCTAATAAATCATTTTGTTGAATTGTGTAATGATGGCAGCATGACAAGGGGATAAAATCAACAGCGTACAATAACATGTAGCTGGAAGCCAGACAAGCACCATTTAACCCACACATTTAAGCAATGATTAAATTGAAAGAAATTAATGATATGAAAACTCCACCTCTCATTTATCTTTTATCTTTGTCTTCGTGATTTGAGGGGAACACTGTCCAGTTAACAATGTATTAATGACATCGTTTTGCTCCAATAACGTAGATGATTAGCCAACGTTAAGGATGCATTTTTCAAAGCATTCACAGAATAAGCATTGACAGAATAGCAGTGGAAGATTAGACCTTTAGGTACGGGTAGATAAAACCTGGTACCTGATAACTAGTAATATAATTATATCTGTGATATCTAGCACTTGAACTTTGCCCATGCTTATCATATATTTGTTCACATCATACACTTTCTGTCCAGCTGGGTCTGGTCCGGGAAAAGATTATAGGTCCATAATCTGGCTATGACATATGATGTACATTACGGAATAAAAAAAGGCAACTGCAGTAGCACGTCACATGAAAGTGTTATCATAAAGATATGTACGAATACAATGACATTTATAAAATAGAGACTGAATATGCTAGCTTTTATTTAATCCAAAATTCACAGAGAAAGATGGAAATGCTATCTGTGTCAGTAATGTAGCTCTGGTGAAACAGTTATTAGTTGTGCCAACTCAATTTGACCGTTTGTATAAGCAGAGCAAACAGGTGTTTGGCACAGATTTTTACAAGAGCAAGTTGGGAGACACAACTGACTCCTTACTCTGGAATAGTTCAGCCCTTTCGACCAAGGGCATGGTAAACGGGGGGCCGGGGGGGAGGACACTTTTGACCGACCCCCAAAAAAGCTAAAACTTTTTTTTACATACGAATGACATAGAAAGAAGCGATTTTAGGCTTCCCCGTCATAATTTGGGTATTTTGAATTAAAAAAGATGAAAAAATAAACACAAGGGCACACTCACTTAAGTATGCCTATTGGGTTATTTCACTTAATAACTCTCAGGCAGCATTTGATAGCACCTACGACCAAAGAAAGTCCGGCTCAAAGTCAATGAGTAATATATCCAGTCAACAGACTGATAAAACCTTTGCCCGTGGTCTAAAGCACGGCTGAAATAGATTCAATAATATGGGATCTGAACAATATTCTCTGGCATACCTTATCCTACCTTTCAAAACGTACAATGCACTCTTTTTCATCAAATTATCTGCAAATGGATTACTAATCCATATATGTCGTTATTAAAGGAGAAGTCACAAAAACAGTTACCAAGTGCAAGAATAAGATCAATTTTATTCCTAAAAGAACAAAAACATTGCTGTTTGAATCAGAAATAGACAGAGCTGCACGCTAAAGTGACCGAGGGCACTTTTAAGTGACGCTCTGTATTTATTTCAGGGTATTTACAGTGAATAGTTGGCAAACAACCATGTTTGTTTACTTCCACGATGTTTAATTACTTCTGTGGCGTTTGTTTACATCCATCGGCCGCCATTTTGAATTTCGCACAGGTCACGTGACCCTTGGGAGCGTGCAATACGGCCTAGGGTTATTGCACGCACACCTGGGGAACGGCCCTCACATAGCTTTAACCTTGACAGTCCGTATTCACCATGAAATAAAACATATTATGTACTTGTATACTCTCTGTCTGCACAACTGGACACGTGGTCAAGCTGGCCCCAACTCGTCCTCGGACGCGTTCGAGTGAGGGCTTGTATTTGAGGGGTCACTTCCCCCATATATTGGGGGGGATTCCTACGCGGTACCCATCTGCATTCTTGATACCACAGCACCAAGCGCACAGGAACTATTTTAACCAGAAACCTTTGGTGCCAGCAATGACGCTCGGGAACAGAGGTCGAGGTGGTGCCAGCTTGGACACGTAGTGTGTAATATCAGCCGGGCCTGCACTGACTGGTGTTTGAGGGCACACAGCGCCTTATGTAACCTGGTCAGGTCCAGAGTTTGAAGGGTCAGCTTTCCCACCTAGAAGTGTCTTTATCTAATAGCTTTTAAAAAGGGGGATTGTCACCACTCACACCTACTACATAGCAGACTAGAACAGTACTAGAATTGTGAATGGGAAACGCTCTGTGAGAATGCCACTTTAAAGGGGCAATATCACCACTCGCACTTAATCACATAGTAGACTAGAACAAGACTAGAAAATGCCAATTGGACACGCTCGGTGAGATCACCACTGTAACATAAATGCATGTGTTGTATGTCCATACCAAAGAACAGAAATTAAATGACTGTGCTAGATTAATTTGCAAAATATTTTAAAATGAATTGCCCATGTATATTTTTTCAGTTTGAGCATATTTTATTTCACCATACAAAACATGTTGCTTGTAGGACAAATTCTTTTTGCCCTTTCGATTTCTTACAAGCGGATTTCTTTTTTTTTGATTGGGGCTCCGGCTTGTAGTTGGGATTTTAATAAATAAAGATGAAGAAAAACGATTCTTAAACCTATTTTGTATAGGACAATTTTTTTTCTGAAGTTCGGCTTATAGGTGGGGTCGTCCAATAGCAGGGGTTTTATGGTATTCATCATTGGCACAACTTATAATATGCCATCTAGCTTCTACAAGTAACATTGACATTCAACCTCTGGCAATATAAAACTGCTGTTCTACCTTGCCTTATAGCAGACCTTGAATGCTTCAGGCTTTGCAAAGAAGAATGTCATTCTACTTCTTCTTTTCTATGTCTCAAACTATTTCAGGCCATTTACCTTTCATGTGCGATTATTCTGCCAATAGAGAATGGTTTTGCATAAAAGCTGCTCGCGTCGTGTTGTTGATTAGTAAAGCTTTAAGTGTCATCCTAACTTCCTGTTACAATATCTACTTGTATTTACTCTGTGTCCCCAAGACTGGACAAGTCATGTGTAATGTCAGTCAGACCTGTGCTGACTGCGGAGAACAGTTGCTACCTAGTAGTCCAGACCTTAAGTACTATAACATATTAGTATACTACCCCTACAATCATATTTACATTACACCTTTTGGTCAATTCAAGTATGATTAGAAATACTAAGGTTCCTATGATGGTAATGTGTCCTTAGCTGATAGCCTAAAGTAAAGGAATATGTTGAACAAAAATTAAATGTGTATGATAGCTTTATTTGCAAAACATTTTACAACTTATTCCCCATGTATGCGAGATTGGATCTACATGATAAATAAATCAAGCCACTATACATTAATGCATTATTTCAACTATCCAGGCCTGTCCATACCCTAGTTCACCAAGCTTTGCCCGAAATTAACACTTCAGTTGCCTTTTTGCCATCATTTTTGGATATTGAGGTCTGCATGGTTAGGTATATTAATGAAGTGCTGATGATGCATCAAGGAGATGCATTCATGCCTCGTGATAACAATCATATCGGGCTATTGTCAACTAGCATTTATATACTTGAGCTCTGCACCAATGATAACCATGAGCTAAGTGACAACGGTAGCAGCAATAGGTGTGTAAGTTGGGTTTATTTGTACATGCAAACAGTGTAGATGTTACTGGTGCTGCAGCCTGACCCAGAGTTGTCAGTGCCTGCAGTGTGGGCTCACTATGTACAGAAACAGTAGTGGAGCGCCACCGGTGGGGACAGTAGGTACTAGCCTACTAGTCTATAGATGCACTGTAAAAGATGATAATTGTATACAATGAATGAGTGTTATATATATGTGTTATACCCAATTATACATGTATATTAATAGCAGTTAAGTCTTCATAATATCACAACACATTGCTTGGTCTATATGATATCATAATGGGTAAACCCTAGTGACTGTCCATTTTCAGTGTATGGCAGTATAATACTGCTGATTTATCTTGCTTTGAAGCAAACCTTAAATGCTTCAGGCTTCCCAAAGAAGAATGTACTGTCTCCAGATATTGAAGGGACAGGTTCTGACGGGTCGAATGACATCTTAAACCTCTGCACGGTACAGGCCAGGAAGAAGAACATGTACAGCCTCACATAGGGCTCACCCAGACACTTCCGTGGACCTGGAAAATAGAATCAAAATGTTAGCTCTTTTGGTGATTTTGACCAGTACTAGCTTTGTTTAGAGTTACAGCCTTTGTAGATATAATATAATGTCATAATGCCGAGCTGACAGTGAGACAATGACAATGAATGCTGCCCTAGTCAGTCTACTTGTACATCATGATTACAAATGACATAGAGTATTTCAGCAGAGTTAAGCCTTAAAGTGTTTTAAATATTATTTGTTTGGGATAGTAGTCTTGTTATAGAATAGGAGTATGATTAGAGAACTGCTTACCAATTCCAAATGGCACTAGCTTTCCTGCCAGGGTAGTGTTGAACTTTCCATCTGAACCAATGAAACGAGATGGTTTGAACGTGAAAGGATCCGGAAAGACTTCTGGGTCAAAGTGGATGCCATAGAAATTTCCTGCAACAATTGCTTCTTTAGGAAGTGTAAAGCCTTCAAACTTCACATCCTGTTTCAATGTACGTTCGAGTGACATTGGAGTGATCACTGTCAGACGAAATACTTCTGCCATTACAGCCTGTATGTAAGGCATCTCTGCTCGATCACTGAGTGTTGGGGCGCGGCTTGCTCCAACCACGCTGTCTACTTCTTTAAATAACTTTTCTTGCACATCCTCATGGAGGGTTACATAGAGCAGGCACCAGTACATGAGTATGGGTGTGGTGTCAATCGCATCTGGGAGGAATATCATTATGGTTTTTGCCATCATCATAATGACTTCAGGATCAGTACCTCGCTCTTTGATATAGGCATCAACAACACTCTCAGCTGCTCGGCCTGCAATATCAGATGCCGCTTCATTAATTTTTTTCCTGAGCGAATCTACAATTTCCATTGTTACCCGATTAGAAGTGGCATATTCCTTCCATGCTAATTTCTCAGCCAGTGATTGCGGAATAAGCATATTTTGATATGACTTGGTTTTCATATACACTGCATTCAATGCAACATACCAATTGTTCATCAACTCTGCTATTTCCTTTGTATCAGGATCATCCCAACTCCCAGATGAACCAATAAAGATTTTGGCCATTGTCCCAGCAGACACAAGCTTAAACTGCGGAAACACATCTATTGGAGAACCACTGGCTTTCAGTATAAATTCCTCAAGATATTGAAGTTGCTCATGGATCTTGCCTTCAGATTTTGCTGTTCCAAAACCGTAGTTTTTGAGGGTTGTGATAGCAAATTTCTTGTTTTTCTTCCAGATGTCATTGAATGGTGCACAAAATATCTCTGACAGGAAAAAATAAAAGGTTAATAGTGTCCTGGCAAAGCTCAATGTATCATACACTCTAAATAATGATTGTAGGTACACAGTAGAATCTACTATAGCTTTAGAGTTACTACTGTAGCTTTGCAGTAGTTTTTGCTGTTTACCTGCAATGATCTGCGCACCTACAATAAATTTCTTTGTATGCCTACAAAGAAGGCAACCACATTTAACAGTGGATCCATCTAACATTATGTTGTTTTAACATACTTTTAACCCTTCAGAGATGGCATTGTGCATCAAAACCATTTTTGTCATGGTAACAGCTTGTACCTACCATCATCTATGTCTATGGCTGGTGTATCAGCTCGGTGAGAAAATTCTTCAGACTGTTTGACAAATCCTTCCTTGATAGTCCTCTCACTATTCAGAATTACATGAAGCCTGTGGATAAAACAGTAACATCAAACATTTGACTGATCCTTTATGTAAGTTGACTTAATTCAATTCAATTCAAACATTTATTTCAGACTCAATTGTACAAAAGGTCCATGGTAAACAAAACACATATATACATGTACATGTTATACAATTACAAAAATACAGTTATGTGATAGTAAAGTGTACATAAAGATCCCGACATAAGCACCTCCAGATATTTGAAGTGTACTGAGTATCACTTGTAGGATCTACCATATTTTTGATTAACTCATTTTCCAACCCCATCAGTCAACATATAAAGCTGTTAATCAATCTTCTAATTGAAGCACCACATGTGGGAAGACCACAAATAGCAAAGGTTTCTCCCTCTCTAGCATTTCTAACATTCGGAGGCCGTCGTTGTATGCCACTGTTAGCTTCTGCATCGAAGCCCGGTTAAATTTGCACCATAACTGGGCTGTATATGAAGGCGTACAGTAGGCCCTATATAATTGAATCTTTACCTCCACACTACACATATAGAACTTTTTTACAAGCATATTGGCTTGAGCATATAACATTCTTCTCTGTCCCCATGTTAATATTATGAGAAGGAATTAATGCCTACCACTAAAATATCTATTTTTTCTTTACTACATGTCCACTCTTGTATATAGAGAGGACCACTCTCCTGACCCTCCACCCTGTCTCAAAAGGGACACTTAATTAAAAGCTTTATCACAACTGATTCATAATTTGTGATGTTACATTTTTCTATGATTTTACATTGCACTAAGAAAAATATAAGCATCAGCCTGACGCTGGCCTTGTCGTTAAGAGCACTTACTTTTCAAAATAAAGTACCTGTTATATAATGAGTGTGTCATAAAATATGATATAACAGAAACAGAACCAGTAAAGCTAAGGTTACAATGGTATTGAAGATTGGTTTATTGTAGTAAATGTAGAACAGGCATACTCCTGCATTCCGATGGTAGCATAGCTGAGAGTACCTACTCCATCCACACGAAGCCCTTTATATAGAGGACCTTGTTGCTAGATTACACACTGTATGTTCACATGTTTACTATGTTAGTCCCCATGTGGTTGGAGGTGTACATGTACATGTGTATCACATACAAGCATACATGTAAGCAAGAGTATCAGTATATATAGACCGGCAAGTATGTATTAATGTATATTTAGATATGAAGTAAAGCAAACCTGTTATTAACTATATACATATGTACATATATATATACAGAGTCTGATAATGCTGGACTATAGGAGGATAAAATATATACGTTCAGATATGTGTCCAATACTACTATAATCACGGGTAAGCGGGGGTATATATCTATATTCCAAGTGTGATTAAATGTCTTCCTCGGTTGTTGGGAGATGAACTATAGTTGGGATGAGCTACAGGCACTCGGTATGCCCCCCCCCCCCCCACTAACCCCTCTGTTGTTGGCAAGCATCCATAGACTCCTTCACCATCCTCAACAAGGATAAGGGTAGGCACACACACACACACTCTATATATATATATATATATATATATATATTTATATATATATATATACATATATAAATCTATATATATTCATAAAGGGTATATACAACTCCGGCTCTAATGGACCCTGGCAAGATGCCCCAGTCTGCTCTCCTAGTGGGGGTCATACATGGGGGCAACATGCATGTGGGGCTTCAAGGAAGTCATTACACTGGCAATCTGTGCTTAGGATAGTGTAGGGCACTCTTGTAGTGCTATACACTGCATAAGGGCAGGCAGACAAGTGCCAAAGCTAAAATCTTCATTACATCTAAGTAGACGGCCTTAACAGGCTCAGGGCGTTATTTGATTTGGATATAGCTAAGACCTGGCATGTTTGTAACATCCAATTTTATTCAAATTTCCCAGGTTGCTGTAAACCTGTCTCCTGATATTTTCCAGCTCTACATATTTTCATGATTTTTCATGCCTTTTAAATATCAGCACAAATATGTACAGAGTGAATATTTATACAGTATTGAATTACATAGCCAAATATTGGAAATCTGTGAAATTTGAGAAAATTTATACACACCAAAATATTTACATTTACAGTAGCCAACAGCAGGTTGTAGATAATTTTTCTCTGCACTGTGAGTATGGTAATAACATAAGACCTCTGCTGGTGGAGTGTACTAACATTGATCCCTGCATGCATACAATATGGTCAGCCTGGATCAGTGTGCTGGCAGTTATCATTATGTAACCCTCAAAAATCCCTGCGCTAGACCTTGACCTGGTTATGTAAGACTAATGACCTCTATCAATCTATCCACCCTATCCTTGTCGTATGATTGTACTTTCATCTGGTCATTGCATAGGTCGATGACCTAACCAATGGCACATTCTATATAACAGTGTTATTGAATATTACTGATTTTTTGCAGTCCCCTTTCCAAAGTCCACCCTTAGGATTGCAAAATATTTTAAGATTTCCTTTTCTGTCATGATGCATGTTACATTTGTGCATGATGCTGACTCCCAAGTGTTGCATTCATGCATCATGATGATAATAGCGCGATGTGTTAAAGCATTATGCTGCCCTAAAGCATTATCATATGGCCAATGTGAAAGTCTTTGACCAGGTGCCATCTTTGACCAGCATGATAGAAAACAATTTATTTAGGGCAGATAGATATGTAGGTCGGATAGAACTACTAATTTAAAATGTTATAACGTCCATTAACTTTTCAGCTCATTTATTATCTTTATCTGTCCTAAATAAAGCATTTTCGATCAAGCCCGTCAAAGATGACACCCAGTCAAAGATGGCACCCGCTCAAAGATGAAAGCATTGGCCAGATCTCATGAGACAAAGCCATATGTCATATACCAAGGGTAGCATACATCTATCAGCCATACATGGATCCCATATAATGATATAGATAACATGGTTGTTAGTATCAGATGATAGTGTATAGGGTGTACTGCCCTAGATGGTATAAGTAAACCTTGCCCTTTAAGCAGAGGCGTTGGAAGCAAATCTTCATTGGGGGGTGGGGGGCCCACCCCAATCAGCTTTAAGTATTGATTTTTATGCATGATGCATCATAATTATACACACCTATATTAGACTTATGGAAAAGCCGTATTTGAGCCCCGTTTAGTCCTGTTTTGGGGGCCCAGCCCCCTCTCCCAGTGGGCACACAACATTGTATCAACATTGATAACTGGTTGACAATGTTGATTCAATGTTGATCCAGCGTTGATTCAACGTTGAACTGAATTTTGTGCCCACTGGGCTGCACCCACTTTTCCCTACATGAGAGATTTAAGGATTGAAAATTGTGTTAACTATATAACAGGTCTTGGAACATTCTTGGGGGGCCAAAACATTTTCAGGTCCCCCTTCCCCAGTCATTTGGGCCTTTGAAAGGTTTTCACTCCAAGTTCATGAACATTCTGATAAAAAGGGGCTATCCAGCTAACAAAAAAACGTTAATTCAATGTTCATCTAACGTTGATAATAGGTTTGATTAACGTTGAGAAATAATGTTAGATTTCAGTTAGAATTGTGGACTCAATCCAACTTTTTTTTTTTTAGGAGGTGCTTTAATCATTTATTGACCGCATTGATATACACGTATGTTTCTTTTTGTTCGTCATCGTTTTGTGTGCGTTAACCTATACAGATACATTTTGTACAACCGATACGAATAATAAAATATACGGGCCCGTACACGATGTTCCAACGATGATATTTTCTATTGACTAGATTTCAAAAATACCAATATCACTAAAGTATCCTTTTTTCCTCTAATATAGATTGTTCCTTTTTTTGGGGTCAAATACATGTTTTATATATTTATTGGTTATCCACTGAACATAAATCTAATGGTATACTGAATGACGTTTTTCGCTGAACGTTTATTCAACATCAAACCATTGGCAGCCATTTGAGGTTATTGAAAAAAGGTTGAATCAAGGTTAATTCAACGATTTTCAAATCATGTTGACCAAATAACCTTAAAAAAACGTTTATCAACGTTGGATTAACGTGTCTTGTTACCTGGGTAATCATTTAAAACTATTTCCATGAAGACACTGTTTTATCATAACCACCTTCAATAAATATATTGCATCGCTTCAATCAGAGATTGATCAAGTCAACCTTGAAAGAAGAACCTAAAAAGGGTTTGAATAAAAAAGTACATACTTGCCATACTGGTAGAATGACACCACTTCTCCATACTTGACCCTCCAATCTAACATCTTCTTAGGAAGATCTGGGGCAAAACCAGCCATGGCCCCCAATAGAGGGTATCCATATGGACCTAGTGAACAATAATATTATTACAATATAGGGTTTAATCATCAGGTCACCGTACCTGTTATACATCATAAAATTTATCAAAAAATTATTATCTTTTCTATTCATTTAGAAGTGTATAATAGAATAGACTTGTTATCATAACCTGTTTAACTGCGAGCCTTTGGTTATTGAATTTGTCCTAGCAAGAAACTTGAAGGCTTATTAAAGCATCATACAAAAATCATTAAAGCACTGCCCTTTTTTCAAAGTGTTAATATAGTCTGGAACATATAGGATCATAAAAACTACTTACCAGGGGGTAGGTTCCCAGGAGTTCTGACATAACTCCACACCAGAGCTGTACCAGCTGCTACTCCAGCGGATGTCCAGGGGTGAGCCTTCACCAGATCCAAAACATGCCGACTCTTCTCCTGCATTACCGGCCAGGCAGACAGTGGGTCTGACACCAGGCCTCTCACTGTGTTTGTCACGTTCTCCATGGTTGTAGGTGTGTTCACTGAGGAGAGCCGAGCTCTACTGAATGTCCAGTCTAGGAATCTGACCTATTTAGCTATGCTGATAAGTGTTTGCAATTTTGGATTCCAAACACTGGTAACTGTAGATGATCCCTACCCTAAACACAATAAAAATGAACTGTTTCCCTAATGCAGGACAATATCCACGTTTCATGGAAATCCCCTACATGGTGCTTCACTGTAATCAAAGAGGTAGTCAAAACTCTCTTATATACTTAAATCTCATCCTCTTCATCATTATTGTCATTTATACTCTCTTCATGTACTAGTAACTATTAATTGCTGTCATTGAATAATTCCCTCAGGGGAAACTCGGTCTGTGTATGAAAAACGCCTCCTCAAGACGACTTATGCAATGAACATAAACAAACCATATTCTATAGGTGGTCCTGCTCTGAAAGTTTTTTACCATGCATTGCCTGCTTTACTCCCTCTTTCCTCTCCTGTCCAAATTGCACAGAGTGAATTGTCAGTGATAACATGTTACTGCGGTGATTTCATGTCAGTGTGTCTCAACTCCAACTCTAGCCTACTGCATACAAACCGCACACTGTGTACATATATACCGTGAGAGACTGTGTGCAGATATGACATAACCTTGACTGCTGACCCTGGTATTATGTAATATTGCATTTGTGTAGCATTACCAAAGAGGCCAGTCCTTATCATTGGAGGTATTACACTACTGTTATTACACTCACGCATGGGCCTTATTTTTTTACACCTAGTCTAGGTGCACCCTTTGCATCATGCCTTTCATAGAACCCTCAAAGCGTCCTACATTATTGAGATTGTATTTGCTAATTAGAGGGGGGATCAGCCTTTAATTGGATATAATTTTTATAAATATGAGGTTCTCCAGTCCCGAGCTACAACATTGGAAAGTAGAACTTTTTTCTTTTCTTCAAATTACTCATAGGGTTCTGCTTTTGGGCTCTTTATAAGGTATATATATTAAACTTAAGTTAATTGCATTTCATATGACCCAAAGATTAAGTATCTGTCTTTATGTAAAGCTTTCCGGATTTGCTACTACTTTTAGATTATTTTCTTAAGGGGAGCCAGGGGGTGTGAGGCCGCCCCTCATACCCATGCAACCCGCATGTCCTTGAGGGATGGCCGGGGCGGTAGAGGCCACGGCCCTCCCCCTGGGGAGGCCCGTAAAAATCGGGGTATAGGTGCATTAAATGTATCCTCAAACGTTTAATATTAGAGTAATAATCATAGGATATATGCTGCTCATACAAGACATGTCCACACACACATATTACAAATTTACATGTTGACAAGATGATAAGAAAACGAATCATAGCAAGTTTTCTAACATACATAATGTCCGTAGTTAGACAGGTAACAATGTGTATTAGACAGCTAGCAATAACGGGGCATGTGCGGGTGCATCCCGGGAGAATAAAGCTGTGAAAGCTGTGCATGGCGCATTCTCAGTCACACCTCTGTGGGGGGTCCATGCATGGCCTTCTTATCTAAAGGAACATTCCTCCAATAGATCCCTCTTTTTTTCGATCCCACTTGAATTCTGCTGGTTCTAGACATGCTAGACTTATAATTAAAACGGTTTTGTTATCCTGATGGCATGGCACATCAATACAAATAAAAATCATAATGATTGATTATATTTCCTCTTTGGTAATGCTAATCTGTGGCAATGTGAGACTTGCATCTATTTCCTCCACATATATATATATATATATATATATATATATATATATATATATATATATATTTATAAGAATAAGTTCTCTGATTAGCCTATTCCCAACATGATGCAATATTTATAGCTGATGTTCAAATCCCCCAGATCACAGAGATTTTACATCATAACCAGGAAAGTAGTTAATTTCTTGCTGGTTTAACTGTTTCTCAACAATAGAGAGCTTTTAAGCTTAGTCGCTACCCTTTGATCAAAGTCAACAGAATTTCTTCAATTTACTTCTAACGGTTAGTTATATAGAATCAAAAAATGAAAAGAAAAGAAGGCAGTCCCGAATTTAGTTTTTTTAACATGGGATTTTTTCTAATATCAACCACACACTGTGTTTTTTGTTTGTGCTTTGTTTCTATGTGTCCTGTTTTTGTGCCACTGACTTAAATGGCAGGTGTCATAGCGGGCATCAGAGGCAATGTAGAAACCAATAGAATGTCAGCTTTTGACGCCCTAACTTTGATCTACCTGTGTAAAATTTGAAAGAGGACATATAGAAACAGAATACATACAAACAGGACAAAGTGTCCTGTTAAAGGATCAATAAGAAGGTTGATGGCAGAATGTGCCTAGAGAGCAGAATGTTGAAAAAATTGACACTTTACAGCATTGACTTTTTTTATGTTAACAGTTGACAGAAACGATTTTTGATGTCTAAAAAGAAAAAAAAAACATTTGAGAAATTTGATAAAAAGTATAGAAATAGTATAGACAGAGCCTATTGGCTACTTCTTGGGAGGTCTGCTATCTGGCAAAAACATGTATGTATCTCTGCTATCTCACTCTTAGACTTCACACATGCTAATCATATCATTGTTCATATCATGAGCTTGCACTCTATGTGTGTTGGTCTAGTGATGATATCTACATATGAATAGGTCTATAATCGGACTATTACATAAAGCATACCTTATGAGCGAGAGAAAGTTAACTAGAGTAGCACATTCCCTAGTGTAATCATAGAAATATGTACATTTATGTTGTGATAATTGTGATAAGATAGAGACATGTATTAGGGTTTACATATCACCAATGCACAGAGAAAGATAAGGGTGCAATCTGTGTCCCCTGTGTCCTGGTATATTAAATACTAAGAGACAACTTGAATTGACTCTGTACTATCAGTGTAAACTCAAGTTAACTCTGCATATAAGCAGAGCAAATAGCTGTTTGACACTGGATTTTACCAGAGCCACATGGTATCACAGAACCAGAATGTTGTAGTCATAAATAGTGCCAATGAAAAACGGTACTACTGTGCATATAATCAGTGGTAGAAGGCCTTCAATTTGTCACATAATCATAATTTGCATCCCAAATTGTTCCTGAAGGCCTTGATGGAAAAATGATAAAAGTTGGTTGTTGCCATGGTAACCCTGGGTAGTGCTTGCAGGGGTCAAAGGTCAAGGTCAAAGGTCGCTGGGCACTTGTAAAATTTCTCCAGTTGGGTAAGTCAGTTTCCATGGCAATTATTTTGGCAATATTTTGGTCTCTGGTCGATATTTTATTGCTTTTTCGTGGATCTTTTGCACAAATATAGATAGAATTCGGTGCAGCAGAAGCCAATTTTACCTTAGGTCTTTTGTTTTTAATGGAAAATTTGCCTCTAACCCAGAAATTTGAGCCCCGAGGGAGGTTGGGGCTACATGCCACAGAAACTGCTCCCAAGAATTTTTTTCATATTCAAGTTCAAAGGGCCTAAAAATTGTGAAAAAACTATACTCATTTTATGGTAATCACATGGAGGATTCCTTTGAAAACAATATCATATGTCCCATCTCAGAATTTTTGATTGTGTTGTTATGCGTTGCTATGGTAAATCTGCACGCTATGTCTCCAAAAAAACTATTTTTGGCCCTAAAACTGCAAATTTTGGCCTAAATCCCTGGACATTGGGCCCTTACTGACTGTTTTGGTGATTTCTGTTTTGACTGTAGGCCTTAACTAGTTATTATTCCCAGTGTGTTAAGGCATCTTATAAAGGTTGGCCGACATAGGATAGTGTGATCTGATTTTTCACTAGAGGTCTCAGAATAGAGGTACCTCTAATTCTGGCAAAATGTGCCAAAAATTTGCTCCCGAAGCACCCCATTGGCATACTTTAAATGAGTTTTTTTGGGCACAATGTCATGAAATTTTCAGAAAAATTACTTCAAATCCATGTTTGGGGAGGGAATATATTTATTCTGTGGTAAAGAAAAAATTAGTCAGAAAAAACTAACCTGGCCCTTTAAGGTGTCACAAATTCACCCAAAGAATGTTGTAGTCATAAATAGTGCCAATGAAAAACGGTACGACTGGGCATATATTCAGTGGTAGTCAGTTTCCATGGCAACTAGCGCAAAATAGGAACACATTTTTATGCGGGATGCAAATCATAAAATCAGATATGAAAGAGAAAAATGGGGTCAGAACCAGAAATAATAATCATACATACTAGGGCTAACTAACAATGAAACTAGAAGTAACTGTACGGTATGTAAGAGCTGTAGTGAACATTTTAGTGTTTTGGTTGTAATGCCCCACATATATATATACAAACTTATACTCGGCGGTTAATCGGCGGTTAAAAACGGACCACCTGGGAGTTTAACCTTCCCTTATGTGGAGTCTTGAGGCCAAGATACTAAACTTTCAAGAAAAAAACTTATTATAGGAAAAATTGAGGTTCTGCAAAATTCCATGTTGGGATTTTTAGGAACCAGATTTGGTCATATTTAGGAATTTTGACCCCTATGCTTTAGATTTGTCACTGCTACTCTTCGTGTATCACAACTCTGCTAATCCTGTTACCTAGACTAGACACTGCTATTCTAATGTTATTATATTCTTTTTTTACTTGGTGTCAAACTATTTCATGCCATTTACCTTCCATGTATGATTATTCTGCCAATAGAAAGGGGTTGTGTATAATATCTGCTCTTGTCTTGTTGGTGATTAGTTAAGCTTTAAGCGTCATCCTAACTTCCTGTTACAATATCTACTTGTATTTACTCTCTGTCCGCAAGACTGGACAAGTCATGTGTAACGTCAGTTAGACCTGTGCTGACTGCGGAGAACAGTTGCTACCTAGTAGTCCAGACCTGAAGTACTATAACATATTAGTATACTACCCCTACAATCATATTTACATTACACCTTTTGGTCAATTCAAGTATGATTAGAAATACTAAGGTTCCTATGATGGTAATGTGTCCTTAGCTGATAGCCCAAAGTAAAGGAATACATTGAACAGAAATGAAATGTGTATGATAGCTTTATTTGCAAAACAGTTTACAACTTATGATGCATCAAGGGGATGCATATATGCCTTGTGATGACACTGTCATATCGGGCCATCGTCAACTAGCATTTATATACTTAAGATCTGCACCAATGATAACCATGAGCTAAGTGACAATGATAGTAGCAATAGGTGTGTAAGTTGGGTTTATTTGTAAATGCTAACAGCGTAGATGTTACTACTGCTGCAGCCTGACCCAGAGTGGTCAGTGCCTGCAGTGTGGGCTCACTATGTACAGAAATAGTAGTGGAGCGCCACCAGTGGCGACAGTATGTACTAGCCTGCAAGTAGCATCACCACAGAGGATTTCTTTAAATATCATATCGTTATAAAACTTATTTGTGGTTATGCACCATGCCATCGGAATGACAAAACCATTTGAATTTTGTGTCTAGCTTTTCTAGAACCAACAGAATTCAAGATTATTCACCTGTAAAACGGCCCTTCTATTGGAGAAAACTACCAAAGAATAAACCCAATGGCATGGACCCCCCCCTAGGTGTCAACACTACTAGCATTTGTAGAGCGTTCATAGCTTTCGTTCCACGGGGAGAGGGGGCAGGGAGGATGGAAGTGGCCCCGACCTTACCCTAATGCACCTGGGGTGCGAATGTGCTTGTTGGGGTCTCACATTCCCTTGCACTGTAGTTCACACATGCTGATTTTACATGTAGTGGATCTATTAAAGCCGCGGGTCTTCACCACAACTTATGTTAACCATATATGTATAAAAAGAAAGCTACGTTTCTGCTCTACACAGTGGATATAGTAGATAATTGGCGGGGCACATATATTTTAAACAGTACCTGGAACTCTAAGAAAATTTACTTGTCAACCCTACATCTCTGGTAAGCAGCATCTGAAGGTGGATAGCTACCCGTTGATCAAAGTTAACAGAATGGCTCTATTTTCTTTCTACTGAGAGTCTGAATCATATAGAATCCAAAAATGATAAGGAAAATGGGGGGTCCCGACCAAGTTTTTTAGATACAGAAAGTGGCACCCACCAACATCTAGCTAAAAGCTTTCTCTGATTGAATTAGTTGTTCCGATAAACGTGTGATGTCAGGTAATCCCCTCAGCTATTAATGCATGGAGGGCATATCATAGTCATGGGGCAAAACACGGCCTGTGCAGGTGTGAGTAAACAGTAGGCACAACTGATACGGGAGGGTTACTGGTGACGCTACTACAGGTCTATACATGCATTGTTAATTAAAACAAGTGTTTATAGATATCATGTAAAAAAGGTTTTAGTGATTTTATGCAACTCCTGTTCTTTAAATGGCATTGTCCCTTTTGCACAGAGCTAGAAAATATATTTTTCTACCTATATGTTACTTTACATTTATGCTGAATCCTCAAATACCAGTGTAGGGCACCTATTACAATCATTGCTGTGATAAAAATGTCATCAAAGTCCTAAAATGATTGACAGGTGTGACCCCAGGTCAGCAGATGACCTGAGGTCACGCCTGTCAATCACCTGAATATACAATTGCCCTAATAGCGCACAATCATTGGGAACAGAAAGTAACTGACCATACCTACCCTCAGTATACAAGCCCTGGGGATTCTAATGGAACTATTGTCATGTTGCTATGACTACTCCGTTACCTAGCAACAGCAACTCCAAACATTTTATGTCTAGCAACCAGCACAATAAGTGGGAATAGAAGGTATTTGACCATACTTACCCCCAGTATACGAGCCCTGGGGATTCTAATGGAACTATTGTCATGTTGCTATGACCACTCTGTTACCTAGCGACAGCAACTCCAAACATTTCATGCCTAGCAACCGGCATAATAGGTGGCAATAGTTGGTATTTGACCATACCTACCCCCAGCATACAAGCCCTGGGAATTCTATTGGAACTATTGTCATGTTGCTAGGACCATTCTCTTACAACAGCAATTCCAAACATTCTGTGCCTAGCATTGTAGCAACTGGCACAATATCTGACCAACTGCCCTAACCTACTGTCATCCCCCACTGCCATGGATGCCTTTAATTTCAGTTGATCATCATAATCTAGAGATTATATGGAGAGATCAAGCCAGAACCAAACACTTGTGTTCTGGCTTGTAATAGATAATAAATAAATGAATGTTGTATTTGTTACACCCGCTTATACATGTATATTAAGTCTTCATAATATCATAACACATTGCTTGGTCTATGATATCATAATGGGTAAACCCTAGTGGCTGTCCATATTCAATCTATGCCAGTATAAGACTGCTGATTTATCTTGCTTTGAAGCAAACCTTAAATGCTTCAGGCTTCGCAAAGAAGAAGGTACTGTCTCCAGATATTGAAGGAACAGGTTCTGACGGGTCAAATGACATCTTAAACCTCTGCACGGCCCGGGCCAGGAAGAAGAACATGTAGAGCCTCACATAGGGCTCACCCAGACACTTCCGTGGACCTTGAAAAAGTAATTAAACATTTTAGTTCTTTTGGTGGTTTTGAGCAGTACTAGCTTTGTTCAGAGTTGCAGCATTTGTGAACTCATAAATATATTATCATGTCATTATACAGAGCTGACAGTAAGACAATGACAATGAATGCTGCCCTAGTGAGTCTACTTGTACATCTTGATTACAAATGACACAGAGTATTTCAGCAGAGTTAAGCCTTAAAGTGTTTTAGATATTATTTGTTTGGGATAGTAGTCTTGTCATAGAATAGGAGTATGACTAGAGAACTGCTTACCGATTCCAAATGGCACTAGCTTTCCTGCCAGGGTAGTGTTGAACTTTCCATCTGAACCAATGAAACGAGATGGTTTGAATTTGAAAGGATCTGGAAAGACTTCTTGGTCAAAATGAATGCCATAGAAATTTCCTGCAACAATTGCTCCTTTAGGAAGTGTAAAGCCTTCAAACTTCACATCATGTTTCAATGTACGTTCGAGTGACATTGGAGTGATCACTGTCAGACGAAATACTTCTGCTATTACAGCCTGTATGTAAGGCATCTCTGCTCGATCAGTGAGTGTTGGGGGGCGGCTTGCTCCAACCACGCTGTCGACTTCTTTATATAACTTCTCTTGCACATCGTCAAGGAGGGTTACATAGAGCAGGCTCCAGTACATGAGTATGGGTGTGGTGTCGATCGCATCTGGGAGGAATATCATTATGGTTTTTGCCATCATCATAATGACTTCAGGATCAGAGCCTCGCTCTTTGATATAGGCATCGACAACACTCTCAGCTGCTCGGCCTGCAATATCTGATGCCGCTTCATTAATTTTTTTCCTGAGCAACTCTACAATTTCCATTGTTACCCGATTAGAAGTGGCTAATTCCTTCCATGCTAGTTTCTCAGCCAGCGATTGTGGAATAAGCATATTTTGATATGACTTGGTTTTCATATGCCCTGCATTTAATGCAACATACCAAGCGGTCATCAACTCTGCTATTTCCTTTGTATCAGGATCATCCCAACTCCCAGATGACCCAATAAAGATTTTGGCCATTGTCCCAGCAGACACAAGCTTAAACTGCGGAAACACATCTATTGGAGAACCACTGGCTTTCAGTATGAATTCTTCAAGATATTGAAGCTGCTCATGGATCTTGCCTTCGGATTTTGCTGTTCCAAAACCATAGTTTTTGAGGGTTGTGATAGCAAATTTCTTGTTTTTCTTCCAGATGTCATTGAATGGTGCACAAAATATCTCTAAAAGGAAAAAATAAGAAGTTAATAATGAACTCAGAGATAAGAATAGCAAGAACTGTTTCGATAAGTACACCAATAATTACAGTGCCTGGCAAAGCCAAATATATCACACACTCTAGATAATGATTGTAGGTACACAGTAGAATCTACTATAACATTAGAGTTACTACTGTAGATTTACAGTAGTTTCTGCTGTTCACCTGCAATAATCTGCACACCTACAATAAATTCTTTTGTATGCCTACAGAGAAGGCAACCACATTTAACAGTGGATCCATCTAACATTATGTTGTTTTAACATACTTTTGACCTCTCAGAGATGGCATTGTGCATCAAAACCATTTTTGTCATGGTAACAACTTGTACCTACCATCTCCTACGTCTATGGCTGGTGTATGAGTTCGGTGAGAAAATTCTTCAGACTGTTTGACAAATCCTTCCTTGATAGTCCTCTCACTATTCAGAATAGCATGAAGCCTGTGGATAGAATAGTAACATCAAACATTAGACTGATTCTTCATGACACCACATTATTGTAAAGTGCTAGTCAGATATGTAAGTTGACTTAATTCAATTCAATTCAATTCAAACTTTTATTTCAGACTCAATTGTACAAAAGGTCCATAGTATACAAAACACATATACATATTATACAATTACAAAATTACATTATGTGATATTAAAGTGTACATATAGATCCCAACACCAGCTGCTCCAGATATTTGAAGTGTACTGAGTATCACTTGTAGGATCTACCATGTCTTTGATTAACTCATTTTCCGACCCTGTCAGTCAACATATAAAGCTGTAAATCAATCTTCTAATTGTAGCACCACATGTTGGAAGGCCACAAATAGCAAAGGTTTCTCCCACTCTAGCATATCTAACATTCAGAGGGCCTTGCTGTATGCCACTGTTAGCTTCCGCATCGAAGCCCTGTTAAATTTGCACCGTAACTGGGCTGTAAATGAAGGCGTACAGTGGGCCCTAAACAATTGAATCTTTACCTCCACACTGAACATATAGAACTTTTTTACAAGCATATTGCCTCGAGCATATAACATTCTTCTCTGTCCCCATATTAATATTGTGAGAAGGAATGAATGCCTACCACTAAAACTTTCTTCTTTTTTTTTTACTACATGTCCACTCTTGTATATGGAGAGGACCACTCTCCTGACCTTCCACCCTGTCTCGAAAGGCTCAATTAGCCTAAAGCTTTATCACAATTGATTCATAATTTGTGATGTTTCATTTTTCATTGCACCAACAAAAAATATAAGCATCAGCCTGACGCTGGCCTTGTCATTAAGAGCACTGACTTTTCAAAATAAAGTACTTTCAGACTCTGGCAAAACTGATCCCTCTTCTCCTGTTATATTATGAGTGTGTTATAAAATATCATATAATAGAAACAGAACCAGTGAAGCTAAGGTTACAATGGTATTGAAGATGGGTTTTGATTTTGCAGTGTGTATTTATTCATAAATGATATTTCAAAATACAACAATCAAAAATAAATATGAACATCTTAGCATAATATATCCACATTTGTCATAATATAGGGTCTGGTGACCACCTCATGTTGTTTGTAAATAAACATTAGTACATAATATATCAATGAGGTCTTGATTATAGACCGACTGAACAGAAGATCCAGCAAATGAAATCAATCATCGGTGAGTAATGATGCAGAAACTTAACACAGTTTCAGTGTTACCTCAACACACAACTGTATAGACATTATAACCCCTCCTGGTTGCACAGAATTCAGGGTATTAATCGAACACTTTGGTGGCCGTTATGTTAGCCGGGCTTATAGCATTGGGTGACTTTAGTATGCAGCTCTTTTCTACTGGGTACAATTTGAAAGCTGATTGACTGCGCAAATGAGTTATGGACTGACAATTGTGTTCCACTTAGGTAATGGCTTTGATGCGATGAGACAAGATGGCGCCCCAGACCAGGCTGACAAAAATAAAACAGAGGTTAATAGTGATAATGAAATGGTACATGCAGATCTGATCTGACCTAAGCAGCAATACCAAGGCGCTTGGCTTCACTTCTAAGCCTTACAACCTTTAGAGCTTCAGCTTTAAAAGCGACTTTATTGGCATTTAGCCTGCAAGAGGGTGGTAGGAGGTTCCAAAGATCTATTGTCCTATAAAGTGGGCTTCTCCTACATGTATAACTCAATTTTATGTCGGGTGGGTAGATCAGCACCATTGTATTAGCTGCCCTGGTCACTCTACCAGCTGGATTATTTTGCTTGATTAATAATCCTATGTTAGTGGCATTCAGTACCTCTGAGTATAGGTACTTATGCACCAACAATAATAGCTGTATATCAAATCTGACGTCAACATAATCAATTTTAGATTCACTATGAAGATCCGCAACCGGATGTTTCATGTTGGTTTTCAGACAGACCCTAAGGCCTCTGTTTTGGACATGCTGAAGTATTTTACATATTGCACTTGTCAGACCATTGTACGGGAGTCCACAATACTCTAGGACAGGTAAAACAGTTTGCTTGTATATAATGACAGCAGTTTTTTGTGGCATTATGTTGCGTATTTTACTTAGGAGATATATACGGTGACAGGCTGTGCTTACAATTTTACCTACGTGTTTTGAGAAGTTAAGTTTGTTATCTATTATGATTCCAAGATATTCATATTCGGTTTGGACATTTAGATTGATTCCTCCCATTTTTATTTTGGGGGGGTTCAGGGTTATTACTATCAAACATTACTACTTCAGTCTTTTTGGTGTTAATATTGAGACCACTACTAGTGAACCATTTGTAAATTCTGTTAGCATCATATTGTAAGAAGTTTTCAGCTATCACTGATGATTTATGTATTACATAGAATACCACATCATCAGCGAACATGGCTACAGAACAGTGTTTAACATGTGAGGGAAGGTTATTGATATAGCATATGAACAGCAGTGGCCCTAGTATAGATCCTTGGGGCACTCCAAATTGAATGTTCCTGACTGATGAACGCATATTATTACAGCAAACACTTTGACTCCTATTTTCTAGATAGGCATGGAACCAGTTAGTATACAACTTCGGGATCCCCAGGTCCACTAGTCTTGCTAGCAGTTCACCATGGTGTATTGAGTCAAACACCTTTTTGATGTCCAGGAAGCAGGCAGCCACAGTCTCCCCCCAGTCCGAGGCTGATATAGGTCACTGACAACAGAGAAGACTGCGTCAGCCGTCCCCCTGGACGTCCTGAAACCAAACTGGCAGGGCAAGAGTTTATTATTATCTTCGAGCCAATAGTATACCCTGGTGTATATGTCAGGCGCAGAATCAGAATCTGTACAATTCCGGAATTGCCCCTGTACAATTCCGGAACTGCGCAGGGCAATTTCGGAATTGCACCATAGTTAGATTGCACAGTTTCAGAATTTCTAACTGTTTCTTTTATAACTACAGATATAGAATACAAATATATATGTCGGTGATGTCTGGGGATGATGTACTGCATATTGGAGGTGTTAAAACAGTCAGGGAGAACCCACATGCATCTGAAACCTATATGTAGCTGTGAATGTGGTGTGGCAGAAATGCCCCTGCTGTGATAAAACATTAGGGCTTTGGCTGACTCCGCCCCATATTTCTTGCCCTACTTTTCTCTCTGAGGGGTACACATATATTTTGTTATAGATGCTATAATCATGTAGGAGTTCCGATTTTGCGCAAATTCCGATATTGCGCGTGACATATATAATGCGCGCCATGATTTTACTAGGTATCGGGAGTAACGATATGGGGCGCCAATTTCCTATCTCACGGAGGTTGCCTGATTTAGGCAGGGGAACAACCTTAGCACAGGCCCATGCATTAGGAAAAGCAACCTTTTCCAAGCATGTATTAATTAAAAGTGTAAGTTGAGGTGCCATAATCAAAAGGGCATCCTTCATAACTCTGGCTGATATGTTATCCACCCCGCTAGGTTTATGTACCTTAATGTCACGTATATTGGATATAACCTCTTGATATGAGACCTCATCTGTTTCTAGAAGGGCATTACTTTCAATATTCATCGAAGGTGTTGCTTTAGTGACATTGGGCTTGGTGCCCAGGCTTTGAAATAGATTATTTCCTACCTCTGAGAAGAAAGTGTTGATGTAATCAGGGACATCATCCCCTCTCACCTCCTCCCCTGTTACATGGTGATTATAAATTATTTTTGGGTTTGCCTGATCAATATTACCCAACAGTATGAGACCAAATGTCACAGATCGTCCTGATTTGAACTTTTTTCCTTCTCCAATCAATAAAATATTCCAAATGTCATATAAAGTTATATTTTTGGTCTAGTATGATCCGGCTCGGTTAGATCTACGAGGGGAACCATGGTTTCACCTATGTCAGACCCTTATTTAGGACACCAGGGGGTTAAAAATACCCCAAAATGTGCCTTTTTTAGCAATAAAATACAAGAATAGACATTCTACTGTATGTACAGCTTTATAAATAGAACTATTTGCACATATATTTTTTGGGGTAGGTCCCCTGTATGGTAAGGGACATTTTAGCACCCCTCAGGCCTATGTGTGCTGCATGGTAAATACAGTGTTTCATTGAATGCACTGGGGTAGTTTCAAGTAGACACGACTGAGCCCACAGAAAAGATGGCCCAAACCATATTTTTATATAGAAAGAAGATAAAATAAGTATGGCATAATAAGCATATATCATGTATCTATACAAAGAAAAAAAATTAGAAGTCTTGCTTTAATGGCCTTCCCTGTAGAGCCCTGACAATATCAGTCCCATTTTAGGGGTAGTTTAACTGTAGACACGACTGAGCCCTAGTAGACACGACTGAGCCCTTATGTAAAAAGATACTAAGAACATTCATTATGTTCATATCAAGTTATTTCTACCAAACATTAGGATGTATTATTCATATTCAAAAAAAAATATACTGGTAATTTTGGCTTATAGATCAGAATAGTTTGTTATACACCAGTGATAACAGTAGACACGACTGAGCCCTCCTTTTAAACCATTCAATCAATATAACATGCTCCAGACTATGTACAGTCAATTCCTATCTTATTGCAGCCCTTCTAACACAATAACCCTACAATATGCTCCATTTTTAGAGGGAATTATCCCAGATACATGTACAAATTTAGGCATGTTATAATTAGGGCTCAGTCGTGTCTACATGCACCTGCATATGATCCTGTATTGTAGATTTAAAAATGATATTTAACCTACCCCAATATATAGTCTATAATTCCCAACATGTATGTTATAAGTACAAAAAAGGTTTAAACCTTACTCAAACATTTACTTTTGAGCCACATGCCAGCTCAAATCCAGACGATTCATGACATCTGGTCATATTGATTTGTCGCCAGAATTTTGTTGGATTTTCAGAATATTGATCCAATATTGATCCAGGTTTATTGTAGTAAATGTGGAACAGGCATACTCCTGCATTCTGATGGTAGCATAGCTGAGAGTACCTACTCCATCTACACGAAGCCCTTTATATAGAGGACGTTGTTGCTAGATTACACACTGTATGTTCGCATGTTTACTATGTTAGTCCCCATGTGGTTGGGGGTGTACATGTACATGTGTATCACATACAGGCATACATGTATTCAAGAGTACCGGTATATAGACCGGCAAGTATGTATTAAGGTATATTTAGATATGAAGTAAAGCAAACCTGTTATAACTATATATATATATATATATATATATATATATATATATATATATATATATATATATATACATATATATATAAATATATGTATATGTTTATGGGTCAGACCCCAGGAAAATGGACTGATTGGTGTTTTTTTTGTCTTTTTCACCTTTCAGCAGCTATTACATGAACATACTTATTCATCACTAATATATCTTGATTTCATGTAAGAGAAAACACCCTAGGCTTTCCGGCAAAAAAATATTTTTTTTTGTCGGACCATTATTTTGTATATATATATATATATATATATATATATATATATACAAATATAACACAGAGTCTGATAATGCTGGACTATAGGAGGATAAAATATATACGTTTAGATATGTGTCCCATACTACTGTAATCAAGGGTAAGCAGGGGTATATATCTGTATTCCGAGTGTGATTAAATGTCTTCCTCGGTTGTTTGGAATTGAGCTTTAGTTGGGATGAGCTACAGGCTCTCACTTTGCCCCCCCCCCCCCCACTAACCCCTCTGTTGTTGGCAAGCATCCAGAGACTCCTTCACCGTCCTCAACAAGCATAAGGGTACGCACACACACACACACACACACTATCTCTAACAATTTATCCAATTCCCTGTATGTAAGTTGCCAACACCATGTTCAGAGGGTGTATACATATATTGAGTTGGATACCACCCCCACTATTGTCTCATTGTAGCTATACCAATAAGGACACTATACTGAATCATGCCCTATTGAGCTGATTAACATTATACATACATTTCTATACATATACATACAGGGTATAAACAACTCTGGCCCTAATGGACCCTGGCAAGATGCCCAGTCTGCTCTCCTAGTGGGGGTCACAGATGGGGGCCACGTGCATGTGGGGCTTCGGGAATGTCATTACACTGGCAATCTCTGCTTAAGATAGTGTAGGACACTCTTGTAGTGCAGGCAGACAAGTCCCAAAGCTGATATCTACATTATATCTAAGTAGACAGCCTCAACAGGCTCAGGGCGTTATTTGATAAGGATATAGTTAAGACCTGGCATGTTTATAACATCCGGTTTAATTCAAATTGCCCATATTGGCCAGGTTGCTGTAAACCTGTCTCCTGAGATTTTCCTGCTCTACATATTTTCATGATTTTTCACGATTTTAAAATATCAGCGAAAATATGTACAGAGCAAATATTTATACAGTGTTGAATTAGATATTCTATATCGGAAATCTGCGAATGTTGATACCAGGGAAAGCTTTGTGAATATTCATACACACCAAAATATCTACATTTACATTAGCCAACAGCAGGTTGTAGATATTATTTCTCTCCATTGTGAGTAATATCATTAGACCTCTGCTGTTGGAGTGTACTGACATTGATCCCTGCATACATGTGATATGGTCCGCCTGGATCAGTGTGCTGGCAGTAATCATTATGCAACCACCCCAAATCCCTGCACTAGCCCTAGACCGGGCCATGTAAGACAAGTGACCTCTGTCAATCTATCCACCCTTTCATTGTTGTGTAGCCGTACTTTCAACTGCCAATCGTATAGGTCAGTGACCTAACCAATGGCCAAGAGTACACAGTAGCACATTTTATATAACAGTGTTATTGAATATCACTGATTTGTTAATGTCCCCTTTCCAAAGCCCTTGCTTAACCCTAAGGATTGCAAAATGTTTTAAGATTACCTTTTCTGTCTGGTGCATTTTTTTGAGTATGAGAAGTTGTAAATACATCTATCCCATTTATTTTATCTTGGTGTACAAAAAGAACTTATACAGCTCGAAAATATTCGACACCAGCATTAATTATAATTAATATGATTATCTTAGCTTTTATAGTGAAATAACAAATGTGTGAGTACTTGAAAAGGTATCACAATTATCAGATAATGTATCATGCACTAGATACAACAACAGCGCTTTTACATATACAGAGGTAATGTATGGTTGTGCTGAGCACATGATATGATCAAAAAAAATTTATACACTTGCGCATGGCCTATTTGCCAGCTCCATGTATAGTATAGTATTCATTTATTTATACTGAGTAAGTTACAGGAAATATGTGTTTGTTTACGTCTAGTCAGCGTATCAACATTGACCGGGCGTAAACAAACTAAGCCTAGAGGCTTATAAATTATATACGATAATCATGTAGCAATGTAATATGAGGTAAATGGGAGTGGCGCGAGCCAGTCCGGATTACCAGGGGGTTTTGGATGGATATTGTAAGGAAAGGGAGGGGGGGGGTAGTTTAATTCTGGTAATATAGGAAAAGAGGGGGGGGGGTGTTCAGTGGGGTTGGGTGGGGGGTAAAGGAAGGGGCTTTAGGGGGGGCATAAGAGGGGCCGGGGTGAGAAATATAGACTCGGGGGGGGGGTCGAGTGAGATTTTGGGGGTGGGAGGGAGAAGGTCTCCAGGTTAGTGGGGGGGGGGGGGGTTCGGGAGTAAACACCAGCATAATCATAAAGAGTCCATAACCACTAATAAACAATCCTCATGTATGCATGTCACACTGCTACATTATAGGAGATGAGACAATGTTACATTGGTGCATGATCCTGACACCCAAGAGCTGCATTCATGCATCATGACGATAATAGCACAGTGTGTCAAAGCATTATGCTGTCTCAAAGCGTTATCATATGGCCAATGTGAAAGTCTTTGACCAGGTGCCATCTTTGACCAGGTGCCATCTTCGACCAGCTTGATAGAAAACAAATTTTTTAGGGCAGATAGATATGTAGGATAGGTTGGATAGAACTACTAATTCAAAATGTTGTAACGTCCATAAACTTTTCAGCTCATTTATTATCTTCATCTGTCCTAAATAAAGCATTTTCGATCAAGCCAGTCAAAGATGGCACCCAGTCAAAGATGGCACCCGCTCAAAGATGAAAGCATTGGCCAGATCTCATGAGACAAAGCCATATCTCATATACCAAGGTTAGCATACATCTATCAGCCATACATGGATCCCATATAATGATATAGATAACATTGTTGTTCGTGTCAGATGATAGTGTAAAGGACGTACTGCCCTAGATGGTATCAGTAAACCTTGCCCTTTATGCAGAGGTGTAGGAAGGAAATCTTCATTGGGCGGGCCCTGGGGGGCCAAACATATTTAGGCCCCCCCTACTCAGTCATTGGAGGGACCAGGCCCCCCCCCTGGCCCCTTTTTCCTATGCCACTGCCTTTGAAAGGTTTTCACTCCAAGTTCATGAATATTCTGATAAAAAGGGGCTAATCATTTGAAACTAGTTCCACTGTTTTATCATAACCACCTTCAATAAAATGTATTGCATCGCTTCAATCAGAGATTGGTCAAGTCAACCTTAAAGGAAGAACTTAAGTAGATCCTAAAAAGGGTTTAAATAAAAAAGTACATACTTGCCATACTGGTAGAATGACACCACTTCTCCATACTTGACCCTCCAATCTAACATCTTCTTGGGAAGATCTGGGGCAAAACCAGCCATGGCCCCCAATAGAGGGTATCCAGATGGACCTAGTGAACAATAATATTATTAGAATATAGGGCTTAATCATCATGTCACTGTACCTGTTATACATCATAACATTTTTCATAAAATTATTATCTTTCTATTCATTTAGTAGTGTATAATAAAAACCTGTTTAACTGTGAGCCTTTGGTTATTGAATATGTCCTAGCAAGAAACTTGAAGGCTGATTAAAGCATCATACAAAAATCATTAAAGCACTGCCCTTTTTTCAAAGTGTTAATATTGTCTGGAACATATAGGATCATTAAAACTGCTTACCAGGGGGTAGGTTCCCAGGAGTTCTGACATAACTCCACACCAGAGCTGTACCAGCTGCTACTCCAGCGGATGTCCAGGGGTGAGCCTTCACCAGATCCAAAACATGACGACTCTTCTCCTGCATTACCGGCCAGGCAGACAGGGGGTCCGACACTAGGTCTTTAACTGTGTTTGTCACGTTCTCCATGATTGTAGGTGTGTTCACTGAGGAGAGCTCAGCTCTATTGAATGTCCAGTCCAGGAATCAGACCTATATAGCTCTACTGATAAGTGTTTGCAATTTTGGATTCCAAACACTGGTGATGGATAATGATAATCATATATGCTTGAGCAAACTCCAGATAATCCCTACCCAAAACACAATAACAATTAACCATTTCCCCAATGCAGGGCAATATCCAAGTTTTGTGCAAATCCCCTACAAGAGGTAATCAAACTCTCTTATATATTTAAATCTCATCCTCTTCATCATTATTGTCATTTATACTCTCTTCATGTACTAGTAACTATCACTTGGTGTCATTGATTATTTCCCTCAGGGGAAACTCAGTGACTATATTCGGCTGTGTATGAAAAACGCCTCCTAGAGCCGACTTATGCAATGAACATAAACAAACCATATTCTATAGGTGGTCCTGCTCGGAAACTTGAAGCCTTTTAACATGTATTGCCTGCTCTACTCCCTCTTTCCTCTCCTGTCCAATTGATCATGATCCAAGTCACTGCTTTCAGGCTTCTACTAATAATGCACAGAGTGAATTGTCAGTGATAACACACTACTGTAGTGATTACGTGTCAGTGTGTCTGACCTCCAACACTTACGGGCAACTCTGTGTATATATATACCATGTATATATAGAGAGACTGTGTGCAGATATGATATAACCTGGACTGCTGACCCTGGTATTATGTAATATTGCATTGGCGGCAATGTGAGACTTGCATTTATATCCTCCAGATATATACATGTATATATATATACATATACATATATATATATATATATATATATATATATATATATATATATATATATATATATAGACAGGCAGACAGACAGACAGACAGACAGACAGACAGACAGACAGACAGAGACATGTATTTATCTCCACATAGAAGCTATCTATATCTTCCTCGATTTATGAACATTTTATATATTTCTCCCAGAAGAATAAGCTCTCTTATAAGCCTACTCCCAACATGATGCTAAATTTATAAGCTGATGTTCAAGTCCCCCAGATCACAGAGATTTTACATTAAAACCAGGAAAGTAGTTCATTTCTTCCTGGTATAACTGTTTATCGACAATGGAGAGCTTAGGCGTGGTCACTCCCCTTTGATCAAAGTCGACAGAATTTCTTAAATTTTCTTTTAAGGGTTAATTATATAGAATCAGAAAATGAAAAGAAAAGAAGGCAGTCCGGAATTCCTTTTTTTAATATGGGATGTTTCTAATATCCACTGCACTCTGTGTCCTGTTTCTTTGTGCTCTGTTTCTATGTGTCCTGTTTCTATGCCACTGACTTAAATGGCAGGTGTCATAGCGGGCATCAGAGGCAACTTAGAAACCTATATCTAGAATGTAAGCTTTTGACCGCCTAACTTTGATCTACCTGTGTAAAATGTCTTGAGGGGTAGGGGGTCTGGGGACCGAGTGACGGCTTCAAACAGATTTGTAGTCACACATGAAAAGCAAAGAAATTTTCACTGTGAAAAATTAGAAAAATTATATAAATGGAGCAAATGGGGGTTGGGAAATCCTGTTTCTATGCTGACAATTTGTAGAATGCAATTAAGGTTCAATCAGAAGGCGGGTAACATTTGCTGATGGCAGAATGTGCCTAGAGAGCAGAAACTGACAGTTGACAGCTATGATTTTTTTTATGTTAACAGTTGACAGAAACGATTTTTGATGTCTAAAAAGAAAAAAAAACACTTTTGAGAAATTTGATAAAAAGTATAGAAATAGTATAGACAGAGCCTATTGGCTACTTCTTGGGAGGTCTGCTATCTGGCAACAAACATGTATGTATCTCTGCTATCTCACTCTTAGACTTTACACATGCTAATCATATCATTGTTCATATCATGAGCTTGCACTCTATGTGTGTTGGTCTAGTGATGATATCTACATATGAATAGGTCTATAATCGGACTATTACATATAGCATACCTTATGAGCGAGAGAAAGTTAACTAGAGTAGCACATTCCCTAGTGTAATCATAGAAATATGTACATTTATGTTGTGATAATTGTGATAAGATAGAGACATGTATTAGGGTTTACATATCACCAATGCACAGAGAAAGATAAGGGTGCAATCTGTGTCCCCTGTGTCCTGGTATATTAAATACTAAGAGTCAACTTGAATTGACTCTGTACTATCAGTGTAAACTCAAGTTAACTCTGCATATAAGCAGAGCAAATATCTGTTTGACACTGGATTTTACCAGAGCCACATGGTATCACAGAACCAGAATGTTGTAGTCATAAATAGTGCCAATGAAAAACGGTACTACTGTGCATATAATCAGTGGTAGAAGGCCTTCAATTTGTCACATAATCATAAATTGCATCCCAAATTGTTCCTGAAGGCCTTGATGGAAAAATGATAAAAGTTGGTTGTTGCCATGGTAACCCTGGGTAGTGCTTGCAGGGGTCAAAGGTCAAGGTCAAAGGTCGCTGGGCACTTGTAAAATTTCTCCAGTTGGGTAAGTCAGTTTCCATGGCAATTATTTTGGCAATATTTTGGTCTCTGGTCGATATTTCATTGCTTTTTCGTGGATCTTTTGCACAAATATAGATGCAGCAGAAGCCAATTTTACCTTAGGTCTTTTGTTTTTAATGGAAAATTTGCCTCTAACCCAGAAATTTGAGCCCCGAGGGAGGTTGGGGCTACATGCCACAGAAACTGCTCCTAAGAATTTTTTTCATATTCAAGTTCAAAGGGCCTAACAATTGTGAAAAAACTATACTCATTTTATGGTAATCACATGGAGGATTCCTTTGAAAACAATATCATATGTCCCATCTCAGAATTTTTGATTGTGTTGTTATGCGTTGCTATGGTAAATCTGCACGATATGTCTCCAAAAAAACTATTTTTGGCCCTAAAACTGCAAATTTTGGCCTAAATCCCTGGACATTGGGCCCTTACTGACTGTTTTGGTGATTTCTGTTTTGACTGTAGGCCTTAACTAGTTATTATTCCCAGTGTGTTAAGGCATCTTATAAAGGTTGGCCGACATAGGATAGTGTGATCTGATTTTTCACTAGAGGTCTCAGAATAGAGGTACCTCTAATTCTGGCAAAATGTGCCAAAAATTTGCTCCCGAAGCACCCCATTGGCATACTTTAAATGAGTTTTTTTGGGCACAATGTCATGAAATTTTCAGAAAAATTACTTCAAATCCAAGTTTGGGGAGGGAATATATTTATTCTGTGGTAAAGAAAAAATTAGTCAGAAAAAACTAACCTGGCCCTTTAAGGTGTCACAAATTCACCCCAAGAATGTTGTAGTCATAAATAGTGCCAATGAAAAACGGTACGACTGGGCATATATTCAGTGGTAGTCAGTTTCCATGGCAACTAGCGCAAAATAGGAACACATTTTTATGCGGGATGCAAATCATAAAATCATAAAATCAGATATGAAAGAGAAAAAGGGGGTCAGAACCAGAAATAATAATCATACATACTAGGGCTAACTAACATTGAAACTAGAAGTAACTGTACGGTATGTAAGAGCTGTAGTGAACATTTTAGCGTTTTGGTTGTAATGCCCCACATATATATATACAAACTTATACTCGGCGGTTAATCTGCAGTTAAAAACGGACCACCTGGGAGTTTAACCTTCCCTTATGTGGAATCTTGAGGCCAAGATACTAAACTTTCAAGAAAAAAACTTATTATAGGAAAAATTGAGGTTCTGCAAAATTCCATGTTGGGATTTTTAGGAACCAGATTTGGTCATATTTAGGAATTTTGACCCCTATGCTTTAGATTTGTCACTGCTACTCTTCGTGTATCACAACTCTGCTAATCCTGTTACCTAGACTAGACACTGCTATTCTAATGTTATTCTATTCTTTTTTTACTTGGTGTCAAACTATTTCATGCCATTTACCTTCCATGTATGATTATTCTGCCAATAGAAAGGGGTTGTGTATAATATCTGCTCTTGTCTTGTTGGTGATTAGTTAAGCTTTAAGCGTTATCCTAACTTCCTGTTACAATATCTACTTGTATTTACTCTCTGTCCGCAAGACTGGACAAGTCATGTGTAACGTCAGTTAGACCTGTGCTGACTGCGGAGAACAGTTGCTACCTAGTAGTCCAGACCTGAAGTACTATAACATATTAGTATACTACCCCTACAATCATATTTACATTACACCTTTTGGTCATTTCAAGTATGATTAGAAATACTAAGGTTCCTATGATGGTAATGTGTCCTTAGCTGATAGCCCAAAGTAAAGGAATACATTGAACAGAAATGAAATGTGTATGATAGCTTTATTTGCAAAACAGTTTACAACTTTTGATGCATCAAGGGGATGCATATATGCCTTGTGATGACACTGTCATATCGGGCCATCGTCAACTAGCGTTTATATACTTAAGATCTGCACCAATGATAACCATGAGCTAAGTGACAATGATAGTAGCAATAGGTGTGTAAGTTGGGTTTATTTGTAAATGCTAACAGCGTAGATGTTACTACTGCTGCAGCCTGACCCAGAGTGGTCAGTGCCTGCAGTGTGGGCTCACTATGTACAGAAATAGTAGTGGAGCGCCACCAGTGGCGACAGTAGGTACTAGCCTGCAAGTAGCATCACCACAGAGGATTTCTTTAAATATCATATCGTTATAAAACTTATTTGTGGTTATGCACCATGCCATCGGAATGACAAAACCATTTGAATTTTGTGTCTAGCTTTTCTAGAACCAACAGAATTCAAGATTATTTACCTGTTAAACGGCCCTTCTATTGAAAACTACCAAAGAATAAACCCAATGGCATGGACCCCCCCTAGGTGTCAACAATACTAGCATTTGTAGAGCGTTCACAGCTTTCCTTCCACGGGGAGAGGGGGCAGGGGGGGATGGAAGTGGCCCCAACCTTACCCTAATGCACCTTGGGTGCGAATGTGCTTGTTGGGGTCTCACATTCCCTTGCACTGTAGTTCACACATGCTGATTTTACATGTAGTGGATCTATTAAAGCCGCGGGTCTTGACCACAACTTATGTTAACCATATATGTCTAAAAAGAAAGCTACGTTTCTGCTCTACACAGTGGATATAGTAGATAATGGGCGCGGCACATATATTTTAAACAGTACCTGGAACTCTAAGAAAATTTACTTGTCAAGCCTACATCTCTGGTAAGCAGCATCCGAAGGTGGATGGCTACCCGTTGATCAAAGTTAACAGAATGGCTCTATTTTCTTTCTACTGAGAGCCTGAATCATATAGAATCCAAAAATGATAAGGAAAATGGGGGGTCCCGACCAACTTTTTTAGATACAGAAAGTGGCACCCACCAACATCTAGCTAAAAGCTTTCTCTGATTGAATAAGTTGTTCCGTTAAACGTGTGATGTCAGGTAATCCCCTTAGTTATTAATGCATGGAGGGCATATCATAGTCATGGGGCAAAACACGGCCCGTGCAGGTGTGAGTAAACAGGAGGCACAACTGATACGGGAGGGTTACTGGTGACGCTACTACAGGTCTATACATGCATTGTTAAAACAAGTATTTATAGATATCATGTAAAAAAGGTTTTAGTGATTTTATGCAACTCCTGTTATTTAAATGGCATTGTCCCTTTTGCACAGAGCTAGAAAATATATTTTTCTACCTATATGTTACTTTACATTTATGCTGAATCCTCAAATACCAGTGTAGGGCACCTATTACAATCATTGCTGTGATGAAAATTTCATCAAAATCCTAAAATGATTGACAGGTGTGACCCCAGGTCAGCAGATGACCTGAGGTCACGCCTGTCAATCACCTGAATATACAATTGCCCTAATAGGGCACAATCATTGGGAACAGAAAGTATTTGACCATACCTACCCTCAGTATACAAGCCCTGGGGATTCTAATGGAACTATTGTCATGTTGCTATGACTACTCTGTTACCTAGCAACAGCAACTCCAAACATTTCATGTCTAGCAACCGGCACAATAAGTGGGAATAGAAGGTATTTGACCATACCTACCCCCAGTATACGAGCCCTGGGGATTCTAATGGAACTATTGTCATGTTGCTATGACCACTCTGTTACCTAGCGACAGCAACTCCAAACATTTCATGCCTAGCAACCAGCATAATAGGTGGCAATAGAAGGTATTTGACCATACCTACCCCCAGCATACAATCCCTGGGGATTCTATTGGAACTATTGTCATGTTGCTAGGACCATTCTCTTACAACAGCAATTCCAAACATTCTGTGCCTAGCATTGTAGCAACTGGCACGATATCTGACCAACTGCCCTAACCTACTGTCATCCCCCACTGCCATGGATGCCTTTAATTTCAGTTGATCATTATAATCTAGAGATTATATGGAGAGATCAAGCCAGAACCGAACACTTGTGTTCGGCTCTGGCTTGTAATAGATAATAAATAAATGAATGTTGTATTTGTTGCACCCGCTTATACATGTATATTAAGTCTTCATAATATCATAACACATTGCTTGGTCTATGATATCATAATGGGTAAACCCTAGTGGCTGTCCATATTCAATCTATGCCAGTATAAGACTGCTGATTTATCTTGCTTTGAAGCAAACCTTAAATGCTTCAGGCTTCGCAAAGAAGAAGGTACTGTCTCCAGATATTGAAGGAACAGGTTCTGACGGGTCAAATGACATCTTAAACCTCTGCACGGCCCGGGCCAGGAAGAAGAACATGTACAGCCTCACATAGGGCTCACCCAGACACTTCCGTGGACCTTGAAAAAATAATTAAACATTTTAGTTCTTTTGGTGGTTTTGAGCAGTACTAGCTTTGTTCAGAGTTGCAGCATTTGTGAACTCATAAATATATTATCATGTCATTATACAGAGCTGACAGTAAGACAATGACAATGAATGCTGCCCTAGTGAGTCTACTTGTACATCATGATTACAAATGACATAGAGTATTTCAGCAGAGTTAAGCCTTAAAGTGTTTTAGATATTATTTGTTTTGGATAGTAGTCTTGTCATAGAATAGGAGTATGACTAGAGAACTGCTTACCGATTCCAAATGGCACTAGCTTTCCTGCCAGGGTAGTGTTGAACTTTCCATCTGAACCAATGAAACGAGATGGTTTGAATTTGAAAGGATCTGGAAAGACTTCTTGGTCAAAATGAATGCCATAGAAATTTCCTGCAACAATTGCTCCTTTAGGAAGTGTAAAGCCTTCAAACTTCACATCCTGTTTCAATGTACGTTCGAGTGACATTGGAGTGATCACTGTCAGACGAAATACTTCTGCTATTACAGCCTGTATGTAAGGCATCTCTGCTCTATCAGTGAGTGTTGGGAGGCGGCTTGCTCCAACCACGCTGTCAACTTCTTTATATAACTTCTCTTGCACATCGTCAAGGAGGGTTACATAGAGCAGGCTCCAGTACATGAGTATGGGTGTGGTGTCGATCGCATCTGGGAGGAATATCATTATGGTTTTTGCCATCATCATAATGACTTCAGGATCAGAGCCTCGCTCTTTGATATAGGCATCGACAACACTTTCAGCTGCTCGGCCTGCAATATCTGATGCCGCTTCATTAATTTTTTTCCTGAGCAACTCTACAATTTCCATTGTTACCCGATTAGAAGTGGCTAATTCCTTCCATGCTAGTTTCTCAGCCAGCGATTGTGGAATAAGCATATTTTGATATGACTTGGTTTTCATATGCCCTGCATTTAATGCAACATACCAAGCGGTCATCAACTCTGCTATTTCCTTTGTATCAGGATCGTCCCAACTCCCAGATGACCCAATAAAGATTTTGGCCATTGTCCCAGCAGACACAAGCTTAAACTGCGGAAACACATCTATTGGAGAACCACTGGCTTTCAGTATGAATTCTTCAAGATATTGAAGCTGCTCATGGATCTTGCCTTCGGATTTTGCTGTTCCAAAACCATAGTTTTTGAGGGTTGTGATGGCAAATTTCTTGTTTTTCTTCCAGATGTCATTGAATGGTGCACAAAATATCTCTAAAAGGAAAAAATAAGAGGTTAATAATGAACTCAGAGATAAGAATAGCAAGAACTGTTTCGATAAGTACACCAATAATTACAGTGCCCTCGCAAAGCCAAATATATCACACACTCTAGATAATGATTGTAGGTACACAGTAGAATCTACTATAACTTTAGAGTTACTACTGTAGATTTACAGTAGTTTCTGCTGTTCACCTGCAATAATCTGCACACCTACAATAAATTCTGTTGTATGCCTACAGAGAAGGCAACCACATTTAACAGTGGATCCATCTAACATTATGTTGTTTTAACATACTTTTGACCTCTCAGAGATGGCATTGTGCATCAAAACCATTTTTGTCATGGTAACAACTTGTACCTACCATCTCCTATGTCTATGGCCGGTGTATGAGTTCGGTGAGAAAATTCTTCAGACTGTTTGACAAATCCTTCCTTGATAGTTCTCTCACTATTCAGAATAACATGAAGCCTGTGGATAGAATAGTAACATCAAACATTAGACTGATTCTTCATGACACCACATTATTGTAAAGTGCTAGTCAGATATGTAAGTTGACTTAATTCAATTCAATTCAATTCAAACTTTTATTTCAGACTCAATTGTACAAAATCTCAATAGTATACAAAACACATATACATGTTATACAATTACAAAAATACAGTTATGTGATATTAAAGTGTACATATAGATCCCAACACCAGCACCTCCAGATATTTGAAGTGTACTGAGTATCACTTGTAGGATCTACCATGTCTTTGATTAACTCATTTTCCGACCCTGTCAGTCAACATATAAAGCTGTAAATCAATCTTCTAATTGTAGCACCACATGTTGGAAGGCCACAAATAGCAAAGGTTCTCCCACTCTAGCATATCTAACATTCAGAGGGCCTCGCTGTATGCCACTGTTAGCTTCCGCATCGAAGCCCTGTTAAATTTGCACCGTAACTGGGCTGTATATGAAGGCGTACAGTGGGCCCTAAACAATTGAATGTTTACCTCCACACTGCACATATAGAACTTTTTTACAAGCATATTGCCTCGAGCATATAACATTCTTCTCTGTCCCCATATTAATATTGTGAGAAGGAATTAATGCCTACCACTAAAAATTTTTTTTTTACTACATGTCCACTCTTGTATATGGAGAGGACCACTCTCCTGACCTTCCACCCTGTCTCGAAAGGCTCACTTAGCTTAAAGCCTTATCTCAATTGATTCATAATTTGTGATGTTTCATTTTTCTATGATTTTACATTGCACCAAGAAAAATATAAGCATCAGCCTGACGCTGGCCTTGTTATTAAGAGCACTGACTTTTCAAAATAAAGTACTTTCAGACTTTCAAACTGATCCCTCTTCTCCTGTTATATTATGAGTGTGTTATAAAATATTATATAATAGAAACAGAACCAGTGAAGCTAAGGTTACAATGGTATTGAAGATTGGTTTTGATTTTGCAGTGTGTATTTATTCATAAATGATATTTCAAAATACAACAATCAAAAATATATGTGAACATCTTAGCATAATATATCCACATTTGTCACAATATAGGGTCTAGTGACCATCTCATGTTGTTTGTAAATAAACATTAGTACATAATATATCAATGAGGTCTTGATTATAGACCGACTGAATAGAAGATCCAGCAAATGAAATCAATCAACGGTGAGTAATGATGAAGAAACTTAACATAGTTTCAGTGTTACCTCAACACACAACTGTATAGACATTATAACCCCTCCTGGTTGCACAGAATTCAGGGTATTAATCGAACACTTCGGCGGCCTTCATGTTAGCGGGGCTTATAGCATTGGGTGACTTTAGTATGCAGCTCTTTTCTACTGGGTACAGTTTGAAAGCTGATTGACTGCGCAAATGAGTTATGGATTGACAATTGTGTTCCGCTTAGGTAATGGCTTTGATGCGATGAGGCAAGATGGCGCCCCAGACCAGGCTGACAAAGATAAAACAGAGGTTAATAGTGATAGCTTCACTTCTAAGCCTTACAACCTTTAGAGCTTCAGCTATAAAAGCGACTTTATTGGCATTTAGCCTGCAAGAGGGTGGTAGGAGGTTCCAAAGATCTATTGCCCTATAAAGTGGGCTTCTCCTATAACTCAATTTTATGTCGGGTGGGTAGATCAGCACCATTGTATTAGCTGCCCTGGTCACTCTACCAGCTGGATTATTTTGCTTGATTAATAATCCTATGTTAGTGGCATTCAGTACCTCTAAGTATAGGTACTTATGCACCAACAATAATAGCTGTATATCAAATCTGACGTCAACATAATCAATTTTAGATTCACTATGAAGATCCGCAACCGGATGTTTCATGTTGGTTTTCAGACAGACCCTAAGGCCTCTGTTTTGGAAATGCTGAAGTCTTTTACATATTGCACTTGACAGAGCATTATTATCTTCGAGCCAATGGTATACCCTGGTGTATATAATGCGCTCCATGATTTTACTAGGTATCGGGAGTCACGATATGGGGCGCCAATTTCCTATCTCACGGAGGTTGCCTGATTTAGGCAGGGGAACAACCTTAGCACAGGCCCACGCATAAGGAAAAGCAACCTATAAAGTGGGCTTCTCCTATAATTCAATTTTATGTCAGGTGGGTAGATCAGCACCATTGTATTAGCTGCCCTGTATATTAACTCGGTAAATAATGGCCCTACAGAGCTGAAACTTTGTCCACAGACTCCTTGTGTTTAAACAGGCAATAGCTATCAGAGTACAGAGGTGGCTTTCCCGACCTTTTCTATCTCTTCCCCGACCTATCCTGTCCCTTCCCAAACCTCTCCTGTCCCTCCCCTGTCTCTTCCCCCAACATACGGACCCTATATATACCCTCCCCAGCCTACCTCTGTATGTTGCTACATATTATGACGTCATAGAGGGAATTCCCTAGGGGTTTCCTGGAATGTAGACTGGTTTTTGCATATTTTTCTAAAAGGGACAGGTGACAATGTCCGTATCTTGAGAGGGCCGTATGTTGGATGCCGTATGTTGATATTTTGTAAAAAAAGATACGGAGGATCTGTTGCTGTCCCCTTTCCAAAGTCCTTGCTTAACCCTTAGGATTGCGAAATGTTTTAAGAATACCTTTTCTGTCATGATGCATGTTGCATTTGTGCATGATGCTAACTCCAAAGAGCTGCATTCATGCATCATGAAGATAATAGCATGATGTGTTAAAGCATCATGCTGTCCTAAAGCGTTATTATATGGCCAATGTGAAAGTCTTTGACTGGGTGCCATCTTTGACCAGGTGCCATCTTTGACCAGCTTGATAGAAAACGATTTATTTAGGGCAGATAGATATTTAGGTTGGATAAAACTGCTAATTTAAAATGTTATAACGTCCATTAACTTTTAAGCTCATTTATTATCTTCATCTGTCCTAAATAAAGCACTTTCTATCTAGCCAGTGAAAGATGGCACCGAGTCAAAGATGGCACCCGGTCAAAGATGAAAATATTGGCCAGATCTCATGAGACAAAACCATATGTCATATACCAAGGGTAGCATACATCTATCAGCCATACAGAGATCCCATATAATGATATAGATAACATTGTTGTTAGTGTCAGATAATAGTGTGAAAAGCATACTGCCCTAGATGGTATCAGTACTTGCCCTTTAGAAGGTCTTCACTCCAAGTTTATGAATATTCTGATAAAAAGGGGCTAATCATTTAAAACTAGTTCCATGAAGACACTGTTGTATCATAACCACCTTCAATAGAATATATATATTGCATTGCTTCAATTGGTAAAGTCAACCTTGAAAGAAGAGCTTAAGTAGATCCTAAAAAGGGTTTAAACTAAAAGTACATACTTGCCATACTGGTAGAAGGACACCACTTCTCCATACTTGGCTCTCCACTCAAACATCTTCTTTGGAAGATCCGGGGCAAAACCAGCCATGGCCCCGATTAGAGGGTATCCCGATGGACCTAGTGAAGGATAACATAATTACAACATAGGACCGGATTGTGAAACAATTCATAAGAAGTCACTGATCATTATGTCACTGTACTTATAATACATCATAACATCAAACATAAAATTATTATTATAATTATGAACTTAAACAACAAATGGTATTAAAGCACTGCCCTGTTCTCAAAGGGTTAATGTAGCCTGGAACATATGGGAGTACATATGGGAGTCTATTCACCAGGGGGTAAGTCTCCAGGAGTTTTGACATAACTCCAGACCAGAGCTGTACCAGCTGCTACTCCAAGGGATGTCCAGGGGTGAGCCTTCACCAGATCCAAAACATGCCGACTCTTCTCCTGCATTACCGGCCAGGCAGACAGGGGGTCTGACACCAGGCCTCTCACTGTGTTTGTCACGTTCTCCATGGTGGGAAACTGTAGGTGTTTTCACTGAGCAGGGCCATGCACAACTGAACGTCCAGACTAAGAGTCTAATCTCTACTGCTGTGCTGATCAGTGTTTGAAAACTTTGATTCTGAACACTGGTTATTCACTGAATGCATATTGGGTTGCACACCCCTAATGGATAATGATACTTATTTTTAAATGGAAATGCTGAATATGAAGTCGGGTAGAGTATAACACTGAGCCTCGTATTTCGCTTAAGGTGAATAACCAGCCCCCGTATTTCCTCAAACCTCCGTATTTCGCGAAAGCTTCACTTCCGGTTGTGCGTAAGGATATCTAAGGTCAGCGGGTCAAATTTGCCAACTGGATGTTCCAAAGCTACTGTGGGCGCTATAGTATAATGGTTAGGGCCCTCGCTTTGCACCACGGCGGCCTGGGTTCGATTGCCGGTCGGTGCAATGACGTTTTAGTGGGTGACGAATTCGTCGGCAAAATATTTTATATCAGGCCGAAATCTAAATATAATGGAGTTTTTAGCCTAATTAATGTATCGTCTGTCCAAATATAGGATCTTTTTTAGTGCTCAACACTACGACGCCTACGTAGCCTCCTCGGAGGCTACGTAGGCATTGTAGTGTTGGGCACACAGTCTCAAGCCGTGACTGTCACTATGATCAACTTGTCAGTGGCTCAGTCCTGGGTCTAGACTGAAGTTTAACTTCAACTTGCGTGGGTAGCTTCTCGCAGAATAAAATTCTGTTAATCGTCTTCCCTAACAACAAATTAACATATTTAAATCGAAGGGCAGGCCTAATTTGTACAAATAAAGATGGTATAGACAATGAGGTAGGGGACTATTTTTTTCACGAAATCAAATCATGCAGGCCTACAACCGGAAGTAAATCCGAGCAAGGTGTCATGGCGGCGTTCAGACGTGACTGGGGACGATGCAGGTTAATAAATTGTCTTTTTCTCCTTTAATATGTGACAAATACATTTAAAAATAAACACAGGATCAGTTTAAATTCTGTATTTCCCCTCCAGATTGACATCGAAAGGCCCCGTATTTCGTTTCAACCCTTATAAAGGGTTTCAACATATATAAAGGGTTTCAACGAAATACAGGGCCTTTCGATGTCAATCTGTCAGGGAAATACAGAACTTAAACAAATCCTGTATGCGTATAGATCCCTGATCAAACCATCCAACCGAATACCATGACAATTCATCGTTTCCCAAATACAATGTAGAAGGAATGGCATTGATATCTATATTATTATATTGATATAGTATTAATTAAATGATGCAATCTTTAGTACCAGGAAAGCTGAAAGCTGACTCTTTAAAGAACAGAAAGTGTTTTGTAAATATTCCATCTAGAACAAAATTATCAATTAAAATTGAATACAAGCCAAGAAATAAGCCTTTATAGTATCTCATAATTAGATTTCAAAAGCCTAACAGTTAATCCCAAAAACAAATATCAATTACTGACCAGGGAAGTTTACACACACTGTCTGTGGACATGACATAAGCTGAATACACTTGCCCCATGCCCCATTCTGGTGCAGTATGGCAATGGAACCATCTGACCTCGAACTTGAGTTTTTGCTGGGCTTCGGGAGTCACTAGGGTAAGTTTAGAACCAGCAAAAACGAACAAGAACTGGAACCAGAAAGTATGATGGGAGAACTACCAACATACATTCAGATCCCTGTTCACTGGCTCAAGGCTACTGACAGGGAGTGCTCAAACGCAGTAAACCCAAGTTCAAGGTCAAGGTGAATGCTACCAGAGGCTTACAGTGGAAGGATCTTGTAACAAGAGTATAACCTCGACTGTTGACCCCATGTATTGTGTATACTGTAGAGCGATACCAATGATGTACAGCAGTGTCAGGGATAATGCAACACTGTTATTATCATGTGTCAGTGTGTATGAGCTCCAACTCCATTCTACTGCATACAAACCGGCCACTCTGTGTATATATGTACACACTGTCTGAAGACATGCTGTAGCCTGAATATACGTGTCTCTTGTTGACAAAGGCACTTGAAAATATCCTGGAACCAAGACCTTGAACTTAAGTTTTTGCTGGACTAAGGCAGTCCCTTTGCATAGCTTATAACTAGAACAGGAACCAGAACTGGAACCAGAAAATCTGATGGGATAACTCCCATCATACACTCTGGTTCCTGTTCACTGACTCAAAGCTACTGACAGGGATTGCTCAAACGCAGATAAAACCCAAGTTCAAGGTCAAGGTGAATGTTTCCAGAGCCTTCCTTTACAAGGATGTGGGAACAAGAGTATGACCTTGACTGTTGACCCCATGTATTGTGAATACTGTAGAGCACTTCTCTCAGGATTCCACCAATGCTGCATGGAGTGAATTGTCAGTGATAGCATAGCACGTTAGTGAGAATGTGTCAGTGTGTCTGACCTCCAACTCCACTCTACTGCATACCGGCCACCTAACGTACACACAGTCTGCATACATACTGTGACCTGGACTGCTGACTCTGGTATAATGTAAACTGTATTGACCGGTTTTAGTGAATACACCACCAAGACTATGGTTCTTCTCAGATGACATGATGAGCAAAGGCAATTCGAGTAGATACATTGATTTTCTGGTTTCAATTTGAAATATGGCATTCATGCTATACCCCTTTCTGCATGTTTTAGATCGAAATGTATCCGATATTCCCTAAAGAACTCACAGGGAAAGTATGTGATGGGTGTGGACCACTAAATTCGACATGGCGACATGGCCGTTCTTTGGCCTAATGACATGAGTAGTATTGTATGTATCGGAACGGGACTATAGTTAAGTACTGTTTATTACTCAATCGACCTGCAGCCAATCAGAGGCCTCCCTTTTGGCGGGAAATTCAAAAGCAGCCAATGAGAGGCCTCCCTTTTGGCGGGAAATTCAAATAGGTCACGTGACCGGAAGTGACCTACTTCCGGTCACGTGACCTTTGGGCGGGAAATTCAAATAGGTCACGTGACCGGAAGTGACCTACTTAAGAGGGTCACGTGACCACCATGTTGGCGGGAAATTCAAATAGGTCACGTGACGGGAAGTGACCTACTTAAGGGGGTCACGTGACTACTAGGTTGGCGCGAATTTCAAAATAAGTCACTTGAGATTTTTATGGATAAATAAATTTAAAAAAAGAAAAAAAAAGCAAGCTGAAAGCTTGCTAAAAAATAATTTAAAAATGTGGCTCTTTTTTTCTAGGGGGGGAGGGGCACTCTGGGGGGCACTCTTTAAGATGCATGGGGGGGGAGGGGGGGAGGGGGGGAGGGGAAGGGTTTTTTAAGAGTGAGACACGCTTCTCTGCCCTCTCTAAAAGAGAGGGCAGAGAGGCGAGTCTACTTACAATGAAAGGTATCATGATTGCGTTTATGATGATGTGCATCATGATGTGACTATCTTACAACCCTATGAGAAATAAGCAAGACATGGGCGTACTTACACGGGCTATTTGTAAACTAATTTCTCTTGAATCTATTAACAGCTCACATTTTTTTCTTAGATGACATCTGACAGCTGCTTGCTAGGCTAAGATATTGTTAAATAAACAACTTGGAAAGCTAATTACAGTTTTCTGGCTTGAAATATAGTCTTTCAACAGACTTTTTTTCTCATCTTACACAGAGGCAAATATCAGAGACACCCAATGGCACTTAAACTGCTCTCAGCCAAGGGTCGGGCACTGCTGGACTATAATAGACGGGTCAAGGACCGTTCTACTGTGGGTCAGGCTAGGTCGGACATTCAATAACGCGACTTTAGCAAAACTTGCTTGAAAGTCTGACCATGCGAGATCCTTATGCCCCAGTCTGTCAATGCTGTCCAGACTTTCAAGCAAGGTTGTCAAAGACCTACCTGTCATTGAATGTCCGACTTAGCCTGCCTGACCCTCAGTAGAACGGTCCTTGACTCATCTATTATAGTCCAGCAGCGCCCGACCCCTGTATGAGAGGGGTATTGACACCATTGGCTGACTCTGATAATTCGCCTGTGTGCACGGGGGGAGGAGAGGGTTTACAGCTTGCGCTTATAGAGCACTACTAGTGGAGGTTTGGATGAGGCGGCTATGACATATGATGTTTGTCTTAAAAAATAGCCATGGCGCATGTCGATGTCGCTTAATTATGCTCATATCTCATGTCGATTTTAAGAATTGCTCATGTCACCTGTCACTGTGTTTTTCAAGCTTCATGTCAAATGTCACTAGGCTTCATCTCGACTTTAGTGGTCCACACCACCGCTGCTGCTGCTGCTGCTGTCGGTGCTGCTGCTTGTGCTGCTTGTGCTGCTCATGCAGCAGCTGCTGGCTGCTTGTGCTGCTGCTGCTGCTGACAGATGCTACTGCTTGTGCTACTGCTCGTGCAGCAGCTGCCAGCAGCTGCTGAAGCAGCTGCTGGCAGCTGCTGGCTGCTTGTGCTGCTGACAAGGTCATGGGGGCTGCTGCTGACGATGTCACGGATGCTGCTGACAAATGCTACGGCTTGTGCTGCTCGTGCTGCTTGTGCTGCTGAAGTCGCTGCCAGCTGCTTGTGCTGCACGTGCAGCTGCTGCTGAAGCCGCTGCTAGATGCTGCTGCTTGTGCTGCACGAGACTGAGTAGCCGCTATTCGGCGTTTCACTCCTTATGTACCCTGTCCTAGTTAATCCTCTTAAACGGCTGAAAAGGCTCTCTCAGCACAGAGACTCTACTCAATGTAAGAGATCAGTTAAGTAAGTTTTCACATGCCACCTGACTACTGCGGGAGGGTTTAGACTTAAGCAGCTTAGTGCACACACGTGTCTGTTAGAAAAGCTACCTGCACACCTGCCTTCCTTTTTTCACTAGTATTTACCCCCTGCCGACTTATAAGGCACCTATACACGCCTTCTTGCTTCTAGAGCTAAGCTGACTGGCAGCTATTTTAAAAGAGAATACTGGTTACCTGTATAACGGATAAGGGGGTTATGAGATTAGCGTGTGTATACAAAAAAAAACAAAAAAAAAAGCTACAGGGGGCGCGTGTCTGTCTGTGAGGTAGAGTCCATGTGGTAAGCGACTCAAGTGTAAAACAACAGCACCTCCTCTTGTCGCAGTGAGTGGTGTAGACGGCAGCTGGCTAGTTGAATTTAAGCGTCAGCTTGAAAGATAAGGCCAAATAAAAAAAAGGTTTGTTTCAGGTCACCTGACCGACCCTAGCAAAACAGGGTCGACCCTACGTTTTTTTTTAAGCAAGTTTGAAGAAAATTTCATATTTTTATACTTTTTGGGTCATTTTTAGAATTTCCACGGAGGATGGCTAGTGCTTTCATGTTAAAAAAATAAAATAAAATAAAATAAAAATCCGACCTACCGACCCCAGTCTTTCTGCCCATGTTACCTGAAACATACCTTTTTTTTTCTTTTTTTTTGGCTTAATCCGTTCACGGGCTGGCGCGTCACACCTGTCGTTAATCACCCCCTGTAGTCTTTGTATACACAGGTGACTCGGCTTTATCTCTTCACCAGCTATAATCCCATATACATGTAGCGCACGTTACACTCGTTAATTCTCTTTTCATGCTGATGGATTAGGGGTGGAAGGGTTCAGGTGAAAAGCGATTTGATTCTCTCTGGAAGAGGGTTGGAGCTCTAGGTGAAAACAAGCTTAGAACATCCAGATTAGCTGCTCTCTCGGCTATATAAAGAGCCTCATTTTTTCTAATCTCTGCCCACTTCGTCTTGTTGTACACTATCAGTCACGAGGCAGACGCTGGAAGTAGCAGATGTTTGCAGTATGGTTTACACAGAGGTTACCTGCTAATAGGATTTTGTCAGAATAGGGTGAGTTGCTATTAAAATGAACATTTTAAATGGTTTGTTAATATGGTATCTGATGTTAATGAGCTAACACCTAACATTGAGGATTATGACCTCCCAGAGGGACGTCTCGCTAAATTCTCCAGTCTTGACTATAGTCTTAACTGTCTAAAGACTGTGGAGCGCGTTAATGGGGGGGCCTCCTTACTAATTTCACTTGACCAGGCCAGCAGGGTCAACTAGGCTAGGTAATTACAACCACAAGGGTGGCTACTCAACATGCAAGTAGACCTACTACTACGAGATTGTCTTTTGACCACTCTGCTGCCGCCTGCTGGTCTGGCCATTACATGCTCTAGTATAGTTCTCCGCTCTTTTCGTCAGATGACGCCACAATAGGGCTTTTGTACATTTCCACGATACTCGCGAACATTTTAAACGCATAATGACCTATAATAAGCAACAAAGCACACTTCTAATATATTGAATATAAGAAACATGTCAACGCTGTGTATTTCTGATAGAATGAGGCAGATTCTTTGAAATATCAACTAAACTATAGTGAGATTGAAAATACTACACCATATCTAAAGCGATATAAAAGCTATATAAAGTCAGAACCTCTGACGGATCGGTAGGATCACTCAACCATTCGTCCTCAAATGCCACACAGGGTTCCCGTCCAACAGGACTCTGAGCCTTGTCGCTTTTGAGGAAGGTTTGATCTCATGTTGCTTAACATGTGGTGTAATTAATCAACACCGCGGCCCCTGTTTAGGGGCCACACAATAAACAAAGAATAAAAAGGGTAGACCTTAGGTTTAAAGTGAATCTCCCAGGATTTTGGCGAAGTCGACAAAGGGGTAGATAACAGATTAACCTGCAAGAGACTATACGCAAACCTTGATACTCTCAGAGGGGGAGTCCCATATTGCGGACTTGTGGTCAGATCTATCCCTTCTAGGGGGCAGGTTGCATGTCGTAAATGTCTACTACAGACATTGGGATATATTGTTAATCTTACTCTAGGGTCTCCATAATTAGACCCTGAATCCGTTGTTAAACGGGTGTGAGGGGGTGGTAACTAATACTTATGAGATGTTAGCTTAGTTCATAGTCTCCTTACCAATTTTCACTTGACCAGGCTGGCAGAGCCAACTAGTCTAGGTAATTATAACCACAAGGGCGGCTACTCAAGATCTAAGTAGACCTACTACTACGAGATTGTCTTTTTGGTCCTTCTGCTGCTTAGTTATTACATCCTCCAGTCTAGCTCGCCACACCCTTTGAGCAGCACCACCATTGCCTCGGTAAAAGTGTAGGGTGTGTGCTTTCCACCTTCAGGTATCCATAGATTCGATCACTATCACCCCCCTTGAAATGACTTCAGCTGTTAATTAGGGCGTAAAGCCACCAACCAAGTCCCTGTCAAAAGATGTGAATAACGAAACGCGCTAGTATAGTTCTCCGCTCTTTCGTCAGATGGTGCCACAATAGGGGTTTTGTACATTCCTACGATGCTCGCGAACATTTCAACGCATAATGAGCTACATAGGCAACAAAGCGCGCTTCTAATATATTAAAATATAAAAAACAATTCAATATTGTGTATTTCTGATAGAAATGAGGCAGTTTCTTTAAATACCAACTAAACTATAGCGAGATGAAAAATACCACACCATATCTAAGGCTTTATAAAAAACTATAGAAAGTCAGAACCTCACACGGATCAGCATTCTGTTTGCAACGGATCACCCCTGACCCACTGATCCTCGCATGCCACACACGGCTCTGCCGTGTTTGAGCTTTGAGGTATCACCCATCAAGTGATCCATGCCGCCCAACATGAAGCGTAATTAATAGCTGCTGTTGCATAGCACAGTGGCAGCATCTAACTAACTCTAAAGAGTTAGTCGGCCCCTCTTTAGGGGCCACACAATAAACAAAGAATACCCTGAATCTGGGACCTGCGGGCGAGGGCCCCAACTGTGAAGTCATTATTGGCCACATTGGTAATATCAATTAAAACTTTAGACAACACCCACCTTAAGTATCATTAACGGACAATATCAATGAACTCAGCATCCGCCTGGTTACCACATTTAGCACCAATTTTACAACTCACAGGGGCCACACTAGCCTCACCGCGCTTTTTATTGCTCTGCTGATTTCTCCAATCCAAAACATGAGGTATCTAGTCTAGCTGTGAGCTCATTGGGCCAAACAAAAAAATAATCCGTGTTCAGGTAACATGGCCCAAAAAAAAATAGGGTAGGTCGGTCGATTTTTTTTTTAGGATTTTTTTTTTAGGGTTTTGAGATGAGTTGTATGGGAGAATCACATTGTATAGAGTTGTTATTTGATAATGTAGGACCAATATCTGTCTAATTAAGCCATTATCAGCACTGTTTTTGTCATAGAAAGGATTTCCTCCCTTCTTATCTTTCAAATGATGACAAATAGGCTAGTTGAAGGTCATTAGGTACTCCTTTCCCCTTTGGTGATAACCTAGATCAGGAAAAGTCTAAAAAAAATAAAAAAAATCTAAAAAAAGATTAGGGTCGGGGCAAAATGATAGGGTCGGTCGGGTTACCTGAACACAACTTTTTTTTTGTTTGGCCTTAGGTAAGTCCTTTGTCGACCTCGCCGGCAAGTCCCGGATTCAGTATAGAAAGACTAAGGGGACGGGGGGTAGGTCTATAGGTTTAGTGCTATCTGTGTCATTAGACCATTTAAGTGACATGTGACACTAGCATTCTTAAAAATCGACATGCGACATGAATAAGAAATTCTCAATTACGGTGCCCCTACATTTTCTCCCTTAGTGACACTATTAGTATTATAGTAGTACCGAGAACTATCCTCTTTTTTTTTTAGAAAACTAAGTAAAAATATCCTTCTTCATGTCCAGTTACATACAATGCCGATCAATTTGACACTGTAGCAGCCTGTCTCCATATCTGTATGCTGCATAAATGCACAATACACGGTTCTGCACGCACTTAAACCAAGGCTAACATGGTTGACCTATATAGATGTGATACTCTCGTTTTCGGGGCTAGTAGAAATTAGGCGTCTAATACGGACGTTCCGGGTTCGAACCCTCACTAAGTTTTAGTCAAGACGTCTAGCCACGTCGCCTAAGGCGACGAAAGCGCGTCAAAGCGTTTACAGGGTTCGAACCCGTGAGCTGCTCCTTGGGGCTGCAAAAAACGCTTAGACACTGAAATCCCATAGGGAAAAAATTTTGGGTTTTTGGACTTTAGGCCTTAATTTGAGGGTGATCCCGGGCTGATAGAAAAATAATTCTTGGACGAGCGGATAGCTCTGGATCTCTTTTATCTAAAACAGCGAAAAATTGATTATGGTTTCGCCGCAATTCATCCGACGGGGGGTAATCAGCCCCCCCCTCTGCCAATCAAGGCAGTGAATCTTGGCGACCGTGCGATCACTCACGGCCACCGCGACGAACCGACAGAAGAGATCGGCATCTTAGTATGATTCGTGTGACCTACTTAGAGGCTCACACGGTGGAGGTGTGTCCGGCGTTCGGCGCGCTGATTGGCTACTGGTGGGAGGCGCTGTGCCGCGTCAAGAACTTCACCTATTTGGGGCGGCTGTTAAAGGCGCACTGAGTTGAGGTGCACCTTTAAGCAAGAGCGCGATCCGGCCTAGTCTTGCGGACCTCTGTTTAGAGAGTGTAGCAAGCGGCTATGTCGCGCTCTCCAACCACAGGCTTAACAGTGGTCCGCAAGACTAGAGTGCAAGACACGTGCACACACAGACCGAACAGACACACACAGACCCACACACCCACACACTCCTATCAGTGAGACGTCTAGCAGATTCGGGAGAGGCGACCAGGGAGGTACTCTCGGCTAGCGGCCACTAATTGCCTGTTTAGATAAGGCACAGAAACAAGGGTGATGACAGACTACGTGTTCAAGCAGCCAACATGCCCTGACACTTGATAATGGGTGTGGACCGCTAAATTCGATATGGTGACATGACCATTTCTTATAATCGACAAACGACATGAGGTCTAATGACAAGTGACATGAGGCCCAAAAAATCATAGTGACAGGTGACATGAACATTTCTTAAAATCGACATGGGATATGAACATTATTAAGTGACATTGCCATGTGACATGGTCATTTTCTAAGATCGACATTCGACATGGGGACCCCCTATCCAGAGCCCCTTGATAGATGACAGCTGTTGTGTGTAAGAAAAGTGTATGCCTCACAATCAAAAGATGATAAAAGGCTTTATCCCACTCGATGTGGGTTTTGAATCAAATATCAAGGGATCAAATATCAGATCGATATTTGACGTCGTCAAGTGATATCTGACGTTGTCAATCACTTTTACTATGTAGTCAAGGTCGTAAAAACAGAGCCCCCTGATTGGTCAACAGCATGAATGAAAGTTGCATCTCAAACTTTTAATACTCGGTATGGGGCCCCGTGGGGCTGGGACCAATATTTGCAATTTTCGGAAATACTGTCGAGAATTTCTAGATGGAAACACCTTGTCTGGGGTAATTTGACCTCTACTCTTCGATATTCAAGTAATACTCAAGCTATTCTGACTCTAAACATGAGTAAAACGGTCATTTACCAGCGTTATCGGCAGCGCCGACATCAACAACTGCTGATCTCCCTTGGTTACATGACCCAGCTCCGTTTCTAAGGCCTCATGGATCGGGGCCCTGAAGGGGGATCTGCAGAGGCCCTATATCGGGCCCTAGATATGTACATTATATTAATATCTCATAACTTAATTTACTCTAAAATCTTTTGATGGTTCATAACCTTGACCCTTATCTCCTTTTCTCGCGGGATAAAGATAGAATTTGGTTGTTGGCGTGGCCTCTCGTGGATATCTGCTCTTCTCCACGGCACCTCTCGAGCCCCCTGCGGGGCCTCTAGGGGCTGCTAGACGTCTCTCTGCTATGTAGTGTGGGATGTAAAAGAACCCTTGTCTCGGTAAAAGGGCCAATAGATTCGATCACCATCACCGCTCTTGAAATGACCATAGCTGTTAACTAAGGCGTAAAGCAACCCACACACCCACACACCCACACACCCACACATTTTTCTGTATGAGCCTTCAGACCTCAAGCTGCTCAGTGTACGGGACTAGGTTTTGTCATAGGCCCTACGGACGCTACTCAAGGTAAAAATAAGAGAGCTGTCTCACCATGACATTGGGCTGGCTGTAGTTTTTTATGTTTCGGTACCTACAACCAAAACAGCCAGTACCCGCCCCAGGGCTTCATGTCGCACGCGGGAAAAGTATAACGGTGGCGCCAACTGTCGGAATAGCGGGTACACTACGTCAGTAGTTCTTTTGTTCTCCGCTGAGTGACTGGGCGAAATGTAGTCGGTAGCTCTATTTTCTGTGCACTGTTCTGTTCATTTTCTACACTTAACACTTAAATAGACCGCGTGTTTGTACAAGCTAACCGTTTTTATCAGTGCAAAAATTAAATAAGCATCGGATAGAACACTAAAAAAATGAGAAAGTAATCCAGCACTTAGTATAAGGCACCAGTTTTATCATGAGACACCGAAAGTCTGGTTTTTTTAAGGTGGATAAGACAGTCGACTGAGAGCTCCAAACTAACCAAAAACGTACCAGAGGTCGATCTATCTCGTACCCGACAGGGCAGGGGCCTTCTACACCCCGGCTCTGATTGATGAGCAAGCGACAAGTGCTACAGAGGGCCTATTCCTCTTTTGAGGTGGGCCCGAAATTGAACAAAAGAATAAACTCAAGAAAAAGCCTTAGGCTTAAAAGAGTTGTAGATACTGATTTTAACGAGGAAGTCACATTCATTAGTTTACAAATAGCCCGTGTAAGTACGCCCATGTCTTGCTTATTTCTCATAGGGTTGTAAGATAGTCACATCATGATGCACATCATCATAAACGCAATCATGATACCTTTCATTGTAAGTAGACTCGCCTCTCTGCCCTCTCTTTTAGAGAGGGCAGAGAAGCGAGTCTCACTCTTAAAAAACCCTTCCCCTCCCCCCCTCCCCCCCTCCCCCCCCATGCATCTTAAAGAGTGCCCCCCAGAGTGCCCCTCCCCCCCTAGAAAAAAAGAGCCACATTTTTAAATTATTTTTTAGCAAGCTTTCAGCTTGCTTTTTTTTTCTTTTTTTAAATTTATTTATCCATAAAAATCTCAAGTGACTTATTTTGAAATTCGCGCCAACCTAGTAGTCACGTGACCCCCTTAAGTAGGTCACTTCCCGTCACGTGACCTATTTGAATTTCCCGCCAACATGGTGGTCACGTGACCCTCTTAAGTAGGTCACTTCCGGTCACGTGACCTATTTGAATTTCCCGCCCAAAGGTCACGTGACCGGAAGTAGGTCACTTCCGGTCACGTGACCTATTTGAATTTCCCGCCAAAAGGGAGGCCTCTCATTGGCTGCTTTTGAATTTCCCGCCAAAAGGGAGGCCTCTGATTGGCTGCAGGTCGATTGAGTAATAAACAGTACTTAACTATAGTCCCGTTCCGATACATACTATACTACTGGCATGCGACATGAGGAATATTAGAGATAACGACATAGGACATGGATATTTCTTATAGTTGACATGGTGACATGGTTATTTCTTAAAATCGACAGGGCGACATGGTCATTTCTTAAAATCGACATGGGAAATTGGGACCCCACCATCCAGACCCCCTATGTGTGAATAAGGGAGTCTCAGATAGAGGGGATGGTGAAGTAGAGCAGTAGGCAGGAAGGGCAATAGGGGACTGGGGCAACGGCGCCAATAAAGAGTCGGGGGGGGGGGAGGGTATAGGGGAGTAGGGGAATAGGATAATTCATAATTTGTGATATAAAAATAGTATTCTTCCTTACGTTAGATGAGCCCTTTACTGCTGCTAAACAAAGTAAATGAGGTATGGACATCGTCCAACTTGATTAGTTGATTCAACCCCCCATAGTTTAAATCCTTTTCCCCAGTGTGAAGAGCCCCTGTGTATGAGGTAACCCGCAATCAATAGGAAATTATGGTTGAGCAGCTAGATAGATCCATTTATTCTAGGGCCACCCAGCAAGGTTTGAGCTTATAGTGATAAATGTGTGTGAGGGAGGCAGGCAGGGTGCCTGGTTGATTTGACCCATCATACTCACACAGTCTGACAGAATAACACTCATTCCCAACAAGTAGGGTTATAGGGGTGACCTGTGGTTTTACTGGGTCAGCAAGCTGGCCCCAACTCGTCCTCTGAAGGGTCCAACTGACATCGCTAGTATCTGAGGGGCCAAAACCGCTTCACTTCCCCTGTATATTAGGGGGGGGGGTTCCTGTGTGGTACCCATCTGCACTTTTAATACGACTGCACCAAGCGCACAGGAACTATTTTAACCAGCAACCTTTGGTGCCAGCGATGACGCTAAGGGAACAGAGGTCGAGGTGGGGCCAGCTTGCTGGGTCAGTGAGCACATTTAGTGTTGTCAAACACTGTGAAAAAAAGTCGGATTTAAACACTTATTGTGTCCATTATTTTAAACACTTATTAAAAGTGCTTGGATTCTAAACACGTTTCAACTAATCACTTTAATAAATGTTTAAGTTTTAAACACTGCAATGTGTTTAGAATCTAAACACTTTTCTAAAGATCTCTTTTGTAAAGTGTTTAGAATTCAAATACACTTTTACCTAAACGTTTGTATATGCCTTATTATAGAAGTGTTTAGACTTTTTTTACAGTGTATATATGTGGTCCTTGACTACTATGTGAAGTGTAGGGCGGGGGGCATTCTCTATTAATCAATACATTTTTTATCCAGAAAATAGACCCCCCATCCCCCATGTTCCATTATGTACCCATTAGGGTGCCCCCCCCCCCCCCCCCCCAAAAAAAGTACATACTCATTTGAGAAACTGACCCCCTCCCTTTTTTCACTGAAGCTCTCTGGTGTACCTGTCTCCTACAGGTGAGAATTTTGCGCAGAGCTCGCAACATTTTTTACAACAAACAACCTCCCTCCCCCCCCCCCGTTGAGGGGTCGAACATTTCTTACCGCCCCAGAAACTAACATTTGGATTGTCCTGATTTCCCTCACAAAAAAAAGAGGTGAAAATGCGTACATAAATAGTATGCTAAAATGGCTCTGACACCCCCCCCCCCACCCCACCCGTGTTTCCATGTACACTTTTGTATAAATTTACCACGACTCCCCACCCCCTTGAGTGCATACATAAGCTGGGACTCCACTACCCGATTTTTTGGGCAACTTTCACGATCCGATCATACAGGTCTATACCGTTTGCTCAGGCATAAACATATATGCCTTCAGAAAGATATCTGGTCAATTAAGCCATTCATTTTCAGTATGAATTGTGTATAAATTGGCCGATTAGAGTCCTGCAGATCAGACCAATGGAAATCAAACCTGTTAGATATGGGATCTGGAACCAAAATCGGTTTGGGTTGAAAAATCGGGACATAAATCAGGACATAAATCGTCTTATATAGCCTTGGCAATTCTATTTTCCACATGTTTATAAACATAAAGATTATTTATAAATATAAATTGTTATGATATACAACTGAGTCAGATTCGTGAGAAGAGCCCCTATTTGTGAATGAAATCTGTTAGTGGAGCCTCACCTATACTTTTTGGAAGCCTCCTTGTTCAAAAATGGCCAAAAACACAGCCCGATTGATGGGTCCACCCGCACATGCACCATGTGGAATTTAGTAGTCCAGACCCATGTAATGGTATTCTTACAAATACCTGTTTACATTGATAAGTATATAGCCTTAGATGCCTTTCCCATGCCTTATCCCATTTTTGATGTTTTGTACTTAAAACAATTATATCATTGTAGGGGACTCGAATCCCACTCGGATCGCAGTTATATAAACCACCATAAGATATTAGTTCGTGACCCGTATACAGAGGGCGCGAGTGTTGATAAGGGGGGCGCTGCGATCGGGTAGGGTGGGATATATAAGGCCGGAAGGCTCAGTGGTAGACAGACCTCATCAGGTCTCGTCCCGAACAAGAACCGAACTTAGATTACTGTAGTAGGAAGTGTGAATAAAACTCTCTCTCTTTGCATCCAGAACGTATAAAGAACCTTCCGAGTTGTTTATTCTGCGACCGTAAAATACTAAACTCTACATTGGTGCCGTGACCAGTCGAGATAGCAGGTCATCGTGGCGGAGGCCCGACCAAAAGAGGGGGAGGGGGAATCGAGGATTGAGGAATCGTTAGAGGATGGGGAACTGGATTGCAGTCTGAGGAATATAGATCGAGTATGGGCCAGTGCATCAAAAATGCAAACCCCAACTGAAAAACGCATGGCGAGACGGGAATTAATGGACTCGTTAGGCTTGATTACGCCTGGCATATTCGAAATAGGTCAGAAGACAGAAGATAGGGATCGGAAGAGACGATTAGAGGAGGACCGGATATACCAGGAAAAAGTACGGGCCGATCAACGAATCATGCAGCAACAGTATAGTGCCATGAATGACGAGTTGGTACAATTGATGAAAGATAGGGATGATCAGATTGAATCGAACAGAAGGATCACGATGGGGTTAAAGGAAGGAACGGAACAGTTATCCCGTGACAAAAATTACATCGCTAGTCAACTGGCTGAGCAACAGAGACTTCTAGCAATGCAGAAGGGGGAGGAGAACTCCGTTCGAAAACGAATGGAGCAGGAGCGAATGATTTTAGAGAAGGATAGAGAAGAGGCAAAGAAGTCAAGAAGTCTGAGAGACCAGTATGAAATTGAGGTGAATCGACAGTCCGTGAAAATGAATTCCATTATAAAGGAACGTAAGGAAAAAGAGGCGGACGTGCTGCAATTTTTTAAAGATTATGAAGTAGAAAAAGAGAGAATTGCGGAGGAACGAAGGCTAGCGAAAGAGGAGTTGGAGGAGTTGAGAAAAAGGAAAGAGGAGGTTACCGATTCTTTTCTGGCCTACCAGATGGCATTGGAGGAGGAACGAAAGGACCAGGAGGTTGATGCCCAATCGACTCCGAAGCCTATTCTGAAAGGTTTCAACCCTTTTACTAGTGAGAAAGGCATGTCAAATGTAAAGGAAGGCCGATATCAGACCGACCAGGACTCAAATAGACGAGTGACCATTGGTCATACCGACACGAGGGACATTACGCCGCGGGAAGTTCCGAAAGACCGGGTGAATCACAGCTACAGATCGTTGAACCCGTTTGCGGATGACACAATAAGTGGTCCGCAACCGCCAAGTGGAGCCCCGATATATAACGTCCAAACCAGTACGCTATGCCAGGTGCAGCACCGATAGACCCGCACAGTTTTAACTCCGGCCAGACCACAAACCCTAGTCAGACTCAGCATCCCGGAAGAAACAATACGGGCACCACCGGTAATGGTACCAATCAGGGTACAACAGGCACGACGGGTGGTGGCGGGAATGCTGGATCGGTTGCGGAGAAACGAAGACTTACGAGACGGGCTTCAATGTCCCCCGCCACAGCAGCGATTTATGACGCGGATCCTTGTATCCAAAACATGGGCGTAGATTGTTGTAGCCGAAAGGGGGATGAGGCAGCGGAAATAATGGACTGGAGTCAGAGGCAGTCGGATCGCCTGGTTTGGAGTGCCAATGCTGCGAGGAAACCGATCCGAGAAACGAAGAGATTAAATGGGCTGGACTGGAAGGAGAGTTATCAGGACTTTTGTGATGATAACAAATATCACGGATGGGATAAGAATGCTTCACTGGGACCATTGATAAAATGGCTGAACAGGGGCCCGGGTCGGATTGCTGTTGATGAGTGGCGGTTGATATATGGAGACACTGGTACATAAGACCAACTGGTCAATTCGGCGACTTATCTATTCAGCACCCTAGTGGCAACTGACCCATGGCAGGAGTTTCAATCTCGTACCCAGAAACCGAAGGAATCTCCGAAAATTTATGGACTCGAGCTGCAACGATTGCTCCAGAAGGCTAGACCGAACTGGAGGCGTGATGATGAATATTTTTTGGACGAATTATTCACGCACTACATTAAAGGATTGAGGGATCCGGCACATGCAAAATTAGTACAAAAGGAATGGGTTCGAGGCACATCCATGGTTGATCTGTTTGTTTCATTGGACCAGTTTGAAAAGAAACGTCGCCTCTTAGCAGGGTTCGTACCTCAGAGTCGGGTACATGCAGTACATGAGGAGGACAGGGATGATTCCTCCGGTGATTCGGAAGACGAACATATTGCTGGGGTCAAAGTGGACGGGAAAAACAAAAATCGATGGAAGAAAAGGTCCACTGCAACGGATACTCACGTCAGATCCGTTGAGAAACCCATAGAAAACAAAGTTGAATCCACCAGCAGTAATGCCCCGGAGGAAACGAGTATGGGTAAGATCATGGAGGCCATGCTGAAACAGATGAAAGATATGATGGAGGTTAAACGAAAACCGAGAACGGACCGATCAACTATTAAATGTTTCAGATGTCAAGAAATGGGGCATTTCGCCTCGTCTTGTACTGCAGAGAAACCCATATGGAGAGAACGTAAGGAGGATGAATCGGGAAATTAGAGGGGGATATTAGTAACGGCAAACAGATAACCCCTGTAGAAAGTTGCCAGGATACCTTCGACGCGAATGTATTTGAATCAGGTACCGACCAATCGCCCAGCAGCACGGGTCAAGAAGAAGGGCCAGAATCGTGTGGGGCTGGGGGGACTAGTGAAGAAATTGCCATGGGGAGCAGAACCAGGGAACCGGACACTAGTACAGAGGACGGGTGGATAGAGGAGTTGACCAGAGTAAGTGGCATCCGCCTTCCCCGAGGTCATCCGTGTCTGAACTATTTAAAGAACCATGGATTCGATCTTGGGTTGGAAACTGATATCAAGAGATTCGCTAGTAATCCGTCTGTGTTGGACGGGAAGAGATGGTATGTGTCGGTATCAGTGAATGGCAGGTTGGGAGATTTTTTGATAGATAGTGGGGCTAGCCACTCCGTTATCTCCAAGAAGTTCTTCGATTTGGTGTCCGACATGGATGAGGACCTCACAACGAGGGTAAATGCATGTGGGGCCGACGGAAGCAAAATACCGACATTTGGTAGGACTTGTATGATAGTAGTATTGGGAGGAAGGGAATACGTATTTTCACCGACGGTGGCGGAGATAGAGGATGTTGGAATCTTAGGAATGGACTTCGCGTCATTATATGGCGCTATATTGGACCCGGTTACGGGCAAATTGAAGTTGAACCATCCGTATAGAGACCGAATCCAATGTATAGCCAAGAATGTTAGTGGAATGGCATGTGTAGCACAAACCGTAAAAATACCGCCCGGAACGGCCTGTGATGTCTTGATGTCATCAGTCCGATGTTTTAGGGGTCAAGCGGGAGTATTCGAACCGGACATGGAAATGTTGAAGGAGAAGGGATTGGAGTCAGCAGACACTTTGGTGGGAAATGCCTCATGGGCAGTAACTCCTGTGACCAATCCGGGTTTGAAGACTGTATATCTAAATAAAGGCACTATAATAGGCAAGGTTGTACTCGCAGAGGCGGTCACCGGTAGTCGAATGGACATATGCAGTATAAGTGAAAAACCTGAACTGGAAGAGGGAGTGAATCAATTGTTGAAGGATTCCGCGTTGGAGAGTGACGAGCAGAAAGGTTTATTAAGGAACGTTCTGGAGGAATGTGCGACGGCATTCGCAAAACCAGGAGAACCGTTGGGGAGGACTGATAAAGTATTGCATTGTATAAAGACTGGGGATGCGGAACCTTTCAAAATACCATACCGCCGACTGCCTCTAGCCAAGAAAGTGGTGGCTGAGGAAGAAATCGGAAAGATGTTGAAAGAAGGGGTGATTGTTCCGAGTACGAGCCCTTGGAGTAGCCCTGTATGTATGGTAACCAAGAAAGATGGAAGCATCAGATTCTGTATCGATTATCGTAAGTTGAATGGATTGACCAAGAAGAACTCCTATCCTCTCCCTCGGATAGATGAGACTATTGATTCCCTGGGCGGAAATAAATGGTTTTGTACGATTGATCTACAATCCGGATACTGGCAGGTGGGAATGAAAGAGGATGATATGGAGAAGACCGCGTTTTCGAGCCATATTGGTTTATACCAATATAATGTGATGCCTTTTGGGTTATGTAATGCCCCGGCCACATTCGAAGCAATGATGGAGACTTTATTGAGCGACATCTTATGGAAGAAATGTTTAGTATATTTGGATGATGTCATAATATTCGGGAAATCATTCGAAGATTGTCTAGAAAACTTGAGGGTTGTATTGAAGCGGATTATATCGAATGGGTTGAAACTAAAACCGAAGAAATGTAGTTTGTTTCATAAGAGTATCAACTATCTGGGACGAATCATATCAACGGATGGAGTGAAGGCAGATCCGGAGAAGATTCGAACGGTAATGGAATGGTCGGCACCTAGAAGTCCAAAGGAGGTGCGCTCGTTCTTGGGTTTTTGTTCATACTATCGGGATTTCTTGCCCGGTTATTCGAAACTGAGTTATCCGATTCAAAGTCTGTCACACTGGACGCCGGGGAGAAGGAAGGAAGTGTTTCCGTGGGGTTTAGAGCAGGAGGAGTCTTTCCGAAAGATAAAGAACCTTTTCAAGGAAACCCCGGTACTCAGATATCCGACTCGGGATGGCCATTTCATTTTAGACACGGATGCCAGTAACGAATGTATAGGGGCAGCCCTTTCTCAGGTACAGGATGGGGAAGAGGTACCCGTAGCATTTGCAAGTAACACGATGAATAAGGGGCAACGGAACTATTGTACGACCAAGAGAGAATTACTAGCGGTGGTTGTATACACTAAAAAGTTCAAACACTTTTTGTGGGGATCGGACTTTACGTTGAGAACGGATCATTCGTCATTGAGGTGGCTGTTGAACTTCAAGGATGCAGAAGGAATGATCGGACGATGGCTCGCTCATTTGTCAGAATTTGGATTGGATCATAGTCAGATACAACATAGGAAGGGTGCGAAACATGTCAATGCGGATGCTTTGTCACGAATACCTATTAGGAAATGTCAGAACACTGGTTGTACCGATTGTGGGGCACACAATGCTGTTTTAGCTGGGGTGAGGCATCCGTATAGGAATATGGAACCAAGTGTATTAGAATGGGGAGATGAATCGATTAGAGCATTTCAAGAGAAGGATCCGAATTGTAAGCGAATGAAGGAATTGTTAGAGGCAGGAGGAAGACCGGCAAGACCCGCAATTTCATTAGAGAACAGGGAAATCCGTAGACTAATTGCACAATGGGAGGAACTTGAAATTGTACAGAATACACTGTACCGTTGGAAGGTAAATGCCTTAGGAAATCGGATCTGACAGATTGTGATACCAACAGCCATGCGGAGGGACATAATGTTCTTCTGCCATGGACACCAGACCAGTGGACATTTCGGGAAAAAGAGATCTTTAGAACGATTAGGAAGGAAATATTACTGGCCAGGAATGAGTACGGATCTATTGAGATGGATAGAGACCTGCCCCAGGTGTTGCACTAGTAAGACGGGAAGCGGAATGGGTAAGATGCCTTTAACCCAGGAACTATTCGGGGTGAGATTCGCGAGAGTGGCTGTAGACATTATAACCGGATTCGTAACGACCCCCGAAGGTAATACTTGTATGATGGTGGTGACGGATTATTACACTAAGTATACACGAGTGTTTCCGATGAAGGACCATAAGGCTGCAACATGTGCTCGAGCGCTGGTGAAAGGTTGGATCCTGTATCTGGGTGTACCACTAATGTTACACAGCGATCAGGGACGGGAATTCGAATCAAATTTGTGGCAGGAGATGTGCCATCAGTTAGCGATTTGTAAGACTCGTACTAATCCATACCGGCCGCAGAGTGATGGACAGGTAGAAAGGTTTAATCGAACCCTGATACAAGTATTGAAGGGACTAGTAAATCAGAGAATGGATGACTGGGATGAACAATGTGACTTTGTATGTCATGCCTATAACAGCACCGTACATGCTAGCACTAACTGTTCCCCTAACTTACTAGTGTTCGGGGAGGATCTGATCATGCCCGCGGACCTGGTTTTTGGGGTAGTAGGAATGAACCCGGAGGTACCATGTCAGATAATGTTTGTGGAGGCTCTGAAAGAACAGTTTAAAAATGCATACGAATTGGTTAGACAAGAGTTACAGAAGAATGCTAAATGGCAGAAGGTCGGGTATGACACGAATCTTAAGACTAGAAGATACGAAGTGGGAGAATGGTAGGCAGGTACCATGAACCGTTAGTAGGGATTAAATTAAGTGATAATTGGGATGGACCTTGGCGGATCACACAGCGGATCAGTGACAATACTGTGCTAATGAGGGATACGCATGGTAGGAATCAGAAATCCAACGTTGATCGGCTGAAACCGTGGAAAGGAAGGGAGTACTCCGCGGAAATGTTCAAAATGGGAACGGATGAATTAAATCAGATGAAGAAAGAAATAAAGAATATGGCTGTAAAACGTGGGGTGGGACGCCCGAAGAAACGGAAGCTGCAGGACGAAAACTCACCAACACGATCGGTGAGTAAGAAATCCAAAGTCTCGGCAGGCGAAGGGAAGCGCAGGGGGAAGACGTTGAGTGTGGCCCGCTCACCGTCCGAAAAGGCCCCTGTCGTCACCAGGTACCTAAAACCTCACCCAGAAGGGGTGAGACGCAGTCCTTGATTGAACCCAGGGACTGCAATTACCTAGCCTGAATCACAACGAATGTAATCCAGTTTTATGTTATGTCATATGATTATCCGGTGGGCAGACCGGGTATATCTGTCCTATGTGTTGGAACGATACCCAGGCACTGGAAGAGGGGATTAATTAACCGGATTAGAGTGTTCCTGAGGGTGGTGGACGGATAATCCGGCGGGTTGAGCATATGCCACCTGTAAATACATCTACTTATACTCCTGACGAGCTCACTCCGAACCAATGAAAGACTCCGACAGACAGCAATTAGTACCGTAATGAATGGCGCGAAAACCCTGTTGTTTACATCTGGAACGAGGTCATGAGGTCACGCCCCGAGCGAGATCTCATGGGGTAACACGCATAGGTGGAAGGTGGTTCGGGTGAAAGAACCGCCATATTGATTTTTGGTGGACCAAAGGTCAACAGCGAGCGCACGAGGAGAAGTTGTTTTCAAAGCGAATTAGAGTTGTAAATCAAGGTTAGTGGGAGACCCGGGTTGCTTGTGACCACAGGCACCCGGTGAGGACCAGGAAACTGAAATTTATTTGAACCGTACCCCGAGAAAGAGACCGAAACATGGTGAGTTCTTGCCACCCCGTAGATGACAGTATCGATATGACCGATGTTATGGATGAACCGCTCTCACCCGTCACTAGAATCGAAGACGCTGCATTAGGCAACGTGAGTATGGAGGAAGAAACGGGACAGTATGACGAGAATGGCCGGTCTGTATTTAAAGTTGTTACCACCGAACATACCGAACCCGACAAGAAGGGATTCGTGAGCCGTTACGATGGCCGGGAGCTATTTCTGGCTGATGAACTGACCGTAGTCCCGGAAGGAGGAGTACCGAGAACTCTTCCGAATGAACTACGGGACTGTTTGATCTCAATATTGGGGGCTGATGTTTATGAATCGTTACCGTCAAACTGGCAGCTATTCTTTCCCGAGATGCAGAAGGGATTGAACGTGCACGAAGGTTTTCGCAAGGCGGTATTTGACTGCGAGGTGATGTACCGAGAGAAACGAATACCGGTAATCCCAGTCAGTGTTCCGGGAACGACTCGAGTAGGAATAACCGGACTCGACATCCAGGCGGATATATATTTTAGAGAACCGGAAAAGAAGATCTTGCCTCGAAACGTAGAAGAATGGGAGAAGCTAGCGAACCGGAGAAGGAAAACTAAATTATACAGTATCGACATCGATGAGTTTTATGATCGATTGGAGGAGAGCGACGATGATCCGTCTCGCAGAGACGAGATCATAAGTGCTCTGATCCGAGAAGGGAAGAAAACCAAGGGATATGATCCGAAAATGAACAGAGACCCGTCCGAAGAGGAAGAGAAGGAGAGGATAGCAGAAAAGTTAAGGAAAGACGCGGTAGAGAAAGGAAAGGTAGTGCTCCGGAAATCGAAAGTAAAGAAGGATAAGAGTGAGGAAAGTCTGACGGACACGGATTCGTCCGACTTTGAGAAAGTTCTGAGTCCGAAAGAGAAACGAGCTGCTAAGAAAGGGGGGAAGTGTAAGAACCTGAAAACGCCAATAGTAGATCTAACAGTCGACCCGAAAACAGTAGAGAAGGTAACTGAAGGGTTGAAACAGAAGGAACCGACGCCCGGACAGCTGAAGGCAATACAGGCTGCTGCAAGTGCCGGGGTAGGGGCCATAATAGAGAAAACGAAGCTGAAGGATAACGTCGGATCGGGGGAGGATGAGAATATGAGTGAGGGGGAAGGTGAACAGGAAGAGGAGGGGGATGAACCGACGGAGAAAGTTCCGAAACCGAAAACGGGGTCCTCAATGACTGAGGAGGAATTTGAGCGGTTGCAGGAGGTGTACAAAAATGCAAACACCGAGTTCCGTCTGTTCGTACCCGCCTCGTTCGAGGAATGCGCCAAAGGACCGTCCAAATATGGCTGCCCCACGGCTTATAACATGGAAAACGAATCGGATGATGAAGATTGGCTCCGACCGACTATCAAAGACCCGCTACCGTCTGACCACTACGAATGGTGGTTCGACCAGATCCGGCATCATTCGGATGCATACTACAGTAGGGATCATCGTTGGAAAATCCGATGGGCCTACAAAGAGTGGTATTTGGTGAAGGGGGAAACCATCTGTCCGTTTGCCTTGTGCTTAAAGAATCCGAGACCGAGACCGAACGACATATGCATCACTCGGTGGTGTACGAATGTCAGAAGACGGAGGCGACCCGAGAAAATCAGAAATGTGATGGCTGTGTAACGACTCGGAGGGCGAACATGGTTCGCCATTATAAAAACTGTCACACTCCGGGTATGAGTGCTACTGTGGCCCGAGTCAATAATTTGCACCGATTATGGAGAGAGAAATACGACCGAATGGGCAGGGAATATTTTCAGGGGATATCGACCATGACGGAATCCTACTGTGAGGTAGCCGACGCCCGTAATGGTAAACTGAGTGCTCGAGCCGCCTTGTTACTGGATCGGGGGAAGTTTGATATGCCCCAGGAAATGTGGAACCAGGTAGCGGAGCTCCGAGGGGATCCACCTAGGAATCGAACTGACACTAAACGTCAGGCAAGCCGAAGTCCGGCACGAGGTGATGCAAAACGGGGCCGGGACGAATCACCTTCAACCTTCCGGGTACCCCACAACCGATCCACAACGACTGCGTATCAGTCACCTTTGAACCGTGGCCCGATCAAACCTACCCCACCCGCTCCGTCTAAACCCGCTCCGTGTAAACCCACTCCGAGTCCAGCTGATCCGTTAGTATGGAGACAGCCGGCGGTTCTGTCCGATGATACAACGGACTACCCGGAATTACAGCCACCTCAGAGTTCGCTGAAACCACCAGCAACTCCGATGACCACTGTGCCCGATAACTGGCTCCGGATGTCTACGAAACCGGTAGTACACTATTTCGCAGCGGCTGAGAAAGTTGAATGTGAGGGTGCTCAGAAATTAGTAGATGAATTTCAGGAGGCACAGAAGGAGTTAGCGATCCGTTTCAATGCCGGGGTCGTTAACCTGTTTGCTGATTCGGTTGTAGCCATTCAGAAGACACATAAAGACCGTTATAAAGAAGAGAATGACAAGGCATTGGAGGAGGCTCGGGCTGAATTAGAGAAGGTCTACATTGACAAGGAAAAGATGTTGAATGAAGAAAAGGCTAAATTAGAGCAGGATCGTAAAACCGTTACTTCCAGCACCGCCTTACTGCGGAGGAAACTATCTGATCTCGATGCCAAAAATGAGGCAATGAACGTTAAGTTCCTTGAATGTTTCGGAGTGTTTCTGGACGAATGGGATGGGACCCGATCCGCCGCGCTAAAGCTCCTGGAGGAGAAGGACGCTTTAGACGGATAGGGTGTTATGAACCGTATTGGGGCTGAATCGGAATGTTAGGGGTGGTAGAATCGAATGGGACGTACGGGGAAAAGAAGAGGAGAGCACCTTTACACCCGCTGACAGACGTAAGTCTGAAGGCGTGCCTGATCCATCAATTCCAACAAGGATCAGGGGACGGGGAGCTACGACTGGATATGAGAGATGATACAATCGATATGATGCGGACCCGGAAAAACTCAAGGGAAAGAAGTGGAGAGCACCTTTACACCCACCATAAGATTCGCTCTTCTTGGTGTGCCTGATCGAAGCCGACAACGATCAGGAAAGCTGTTGAAGAGGAGAGCGCCACGGACCCGCTGTCTAAATTTTTTTGACAAGCGTGCCTGATCAATACTAGTACATTGATCAGGGAGCAGTGTATATATTGTATAAACTGTTATTCTGGATAAAGAGTAGAGCTGTGATAGTATATATTTTCGGTATGTGTCATATGTATATATATCCCCACGTGGATGCACGAGTGTTACTAAGTTAATATGAAGCGTGTTAAGCCGTTCGTATTGATAATACTTGTGCCATGTTTAATGTACAACAAATGTGTGTATAGTGTTATTCGAGTCGTATGCTTTGCATACCCCTATGTGTATTATAGACATAACGTCATTTTTTATATATAAGTGTATACCTAGAAGGTATCCGTTTAAAAAAAAAAAAGTGTATGTTTTGTCTAGGGGGGGTTATGTAGGGGACTCGAATCCCACTCGGATCGCAGTTATATAAACCACCATAAGATATTAGTTCGTGACCCGTATACAGAGGGCGCGAGTGTTGATAAGGGGGGCGCTGCGATCGGGTAGGGTGGGATATATAAGGCCGGAAGGCTCAGTGGTAGACAGACCTCATCAGGTCTCGTCCCGAACAAGAACCGAACTTAGATTACTGTAGTAGGAAGTGTGAATAAAACTCTCTCTCTTTGCATCCAGAACGTATAAAGAACCTTCCGAGTTGTTTATTCTGCGACCGTAAAATACTAAACTCTACATCATATTCTTTAATTAATGACATCGGTGGAAATTGAGGAATCTATGAATATCACATGAAAACTATCAGTGTGGTTACATGGAGTAGTGCTAGAATAGTTTTTCTACCACTTGAAATTTAGATCTACTTTGCCCTATTGATCATTTGTAACCCAATCTTGGCAATACTGATAAATAAGAAAGACACAACTCAAACTAGATCAGCTTTGAATCATTTATAAATTGGTTATAAATAAAGTGTTCCAGTAAAACCACTTTGGCAAGGAAAGGCCAACAACCTGTACATATCCCCTGTGCTATATGCATATGCTTCATGTTCTGATGATTTGACTGCTTATTTATCTTGCCGTGAAGCAGACCTTGAATGCTTCAGGCTTTGCAAAGAAGTATTTGCTGTCTTCTGCTGTTGATGGGGTAGGTTCTGACGGGTCAAATGACATCTTATACCGCTGCACGACCCGGGTTAGGAAGAAGAACATGTACAGCTTTACGTAGGGCTCACCCAGACACTTCCGGGTACCTGAAAAATAATATTCTGCATTTTAGTTGTGTTTTTTGATGATTTTGAGTAGGACTATTCTTGTTCAAAACTAGCAGCCTTGATAACCTTATGGATATGATACAATATCCATAAAGAAAAATGAAACCATGAAAAAAATGACAAAGTTTTTCTGCCATATCACATTAAAGCAGCATGCATATTTTAAAGGGTTGAGAAACTATTTACTACATTTCAACTTATAAAACATTATAAAGTACTATTAGCGGAGCACTGCTCACCTGTGCCAAATGACATAATCTTTCCTGCCAGGGCAGTGTTGAACTTTCCATCCAAATCAATGAAACGCGATGGTTTGAAATCAAGAGGATCCTTGAAGGCTTCTGGGTCAAAGTGAACAGCATAGAAATTTCCTGCGACTAATGTTCCTTTCGGAAGTGTATAGCCACCTATCTTCACATCACGTGGCAATATGCGCCTAAGGGACATGGGAGTTGGCAAGACGAAACGAAATACCTCGGCCATAAAAGCTTGTATGTAGGGCATCTCTGCTCGATCAGTGAGTGTTGGGGGGCGGCTTGCACCAACCACACGGTCTACCTCCTTGTATAACCTCTCCTGGACGTCTTCATGGAGGGTCACATAGAGCAGACTCCAGTACATGAGTATGGGTGTGGTGTCAATTGCATCAGGGAGGAATGCCATTATGGTTTTTGCCATGATCATTATGACCTCAGGATCGGTACCTCGCTCTTTGACATAGGCATCAACAACACTCTCAGCTGCCCGGCCTGCAATATCTGATGCAGCCACATTGATTTTTTTCCTGAGCAAATCTACAATTTGCATTGTTATCACTTTAGCGGCTGCAAATTCCCTCCAAGCTAGTTTCTCGGCCAGCGTTTTTGGAATGACCATTTGATACATCATGGATTTCATAACAGCTTTATTCACACCACCATACCAATCTTCCATTAATCGTTGTATTTCTTTTGTGTCAGGGTCATCCCAATTCCCAGATGACCCAAGAAAGATTTTTCCTATTGTCCCAGCAGACAAAAGCTTGAACTGCGGAAACACATCGATTGGAGAAGCACTGGCTTTCAGTATAAATTCCTCAAGATATTGAAGTTGCTCATGGATCTTCCCCTCGGACTTTGCTGTTCCAAAACCATAGTTTTTGAGGGTTGAAGTGGCAAATTTCTTGTTTTTCTTCCAGATTTCATTGAATGGTGCACAAAATATCTCTGCAAGGAAAGTGCAGGGTCAGGATGTACTTAAAGATGACAATAGCAATATATTGATTAATACACCAATAACTACAAAATCCTGGCAAGACCAAATGTCTGGTATCCATCTAGATTATGTCTTTGTATTTTGTTATTTTGAGGGTGGCATATTGCCTTAAAACATCCGTCGTCATTGCTAAAAATTCTACCTACCATCTTCCACTCCTAGGCCTTCGAACAAATCAGTACGGTGAGAAAAGTCCTCAGACTGTTTTACAAATCCATCCTTGATCGTCCTTTCACTGTTCAGAACTACATTCAGCCTGTTGGATGAGAACATTGATGTTGCTCAATTGTTCATATATTACAACATGATAAAATCAAAACATACAAACATAAAAACTATTCATCACTAGATGTTATCTTGCTGGGTAAAGCAACTTGAGGTAACTTAAAGAAACTATTTAGGACATTAGAGATTGGTCAGGTCATCTTTTAAAGTGACAATTAGATTGATCTGATAAAGAGTTTAAATCATGATTTACTTACTCGCCAAACATATAGTAGGACACCACTTCTCCGTACTCGGCCCTCCAATCAAACATCTTCTTCGGAAGATCTGGGGAGAAACCGACCGTGGCCCCGATAATAGGGTATCCCCATGGACCTATTGAAGGAGAAGATTGTTACAACATAGGGTAGTAGGGTGATCCAATCATCAAGAAGGCACCAATCATATATAACATTAATCCTAGAATTTATTTTTATTCAGTTAATATGCATAGTCAAGGAAATAAGAAACCATGTTAAGTTTCTGCATACATAATGATAACCATGTGTTCTCACTAGTACTAACCTAATTATCAATGTGTTCATGATATCGACACCCTTAGTGTGTCCTTACTTATTTATATATCTAAGCATAATCTTGTAAACTCTATAAACATGAAGTATAGGGCACCAGACCCTTATTGCATTGTGGCAAATTTGGATATGTAACGCCATGAAGCGCAGGTGCATTTTGATTGTTGTTTTTTGAAACATTGTTTTATGAATAAATACAGACTGCAAAATAAAATAAAATAGCAACTCTTATAACCTGCTGACCCCTTAAGGGAAGTATGATGCCGGAATGCATGGTTGTCATGATGCATGAATGCAGCCCTGGCAAGTAACTAGACATGGTTGCATTCATGCATCATGATGACTTCAAGACGTTGATACACTCCCTAAGAGTCAGTATGGAGGGAAAATGCAGCACTGGCAATTTACTCAAGGTTTAAACATCTATGCAGATGGCCCGTGGTTGCTTCTGCTGCATTAATGCAGCCCTAGTGAAACATTACTGGTTTGTAGCAGGTAGACTGACAGAGCGATATTTTGATGCTATACCCATTTTCGCCTATAACTATAAATCATATCACTAAATTATATTACCGAATTGAAAATCCCAAAAAGTTCACATGTCACGGTGTATGGTGTATGTAGGAAAGAATGGGTAGTCATTATATTTTCTCCTAATCTATTATGGGTAATCTCCTTCTACTGATTTATGTACCAAACATTGCAGGGGTGTAAAGTGGATCTTTATGAATATTCTAGAAGGAAAATAGGAGATCATGGTTGACATGGCTATAGTACGAATTAATAAAAAATAATCGATTTAATACCTTAACTATAAGACTCTATAGCACTCAAACATAACTTGAAAACCAACATTTCCCCCCTAGGTGGCGTCTGTGTACGAACCTGCATTTCACTCTTGTCAGCATAAAGTATGTATTTAATCATTTGTAAAAAATAATGGTATATAATCAAATGTCGCCATCAACTAATGGGAGATGAACTGCAGTGCTGATTCTTCCACATTCACCTGGGCAGGGGGTACCAACAAAGTGGTACACCAGCCATGGACAGTGATAACCCATGTGCGAAGATTTCTTGACAATGAATAAGTCTGGCACAATATGATTATGCTGTATAATAGCAGCTTTTCATATATAAATATCTCATTACTTATAATTTCTGTAAGAGCCACTGGATTTCAATTGTAATGACGATAAGATTTTGTAGAATATCATGAAGATGAATAAATTCCTTTCAAACTTAACTCCTCTGTTGTTGGTAACCATCCAGAAACCCTGCACAGCCTAAACTAGGGATTGTCAGTTTTTTATTTACTTTAATACAGTAAGGACTGCATTTAAGTGTACTGCCAACCTCACCAGATAAGGTCTGAATGACAAAGGGTATTTTGTATAAGTACTGGCATTTCAAGGTTTAGTGTATCCTGGAACATATAAGGTTATATAGTCTAAAGCGGCCACAGAGAACAAACATTTCACACCTCTGTGACTATACATGGGTCCCAAAATAAATGACTGTGTAGCAATGTCGATTTTTAGAAAAGCGGCCGTGTCACCGTGTCGGTTTTTATCTAAAACATTATGGTCTATTTGACTGTGTCCGTCGATCTTTAAAGGGGGCCATGTCACCTGTGTCAATTTTTAAAGGGGCTGTGTCGCCGTGTCGATCGTGTCGATTTGACCCATGTATAGTCACCCCTCTTGTATAGGCGTCTAGCTGGATGCATTATCAACCAATGAGATAATTCCCTGGCCTTCACTGCGGAATTTTTAGGGTGCATTATGTAACAGCCTGTACCCATTGTGATTGCTGTATCAGTGCTTATCTCGCCGGTTACCAGATCAAGCAATGGATGCGCCCACAGGGCGACCAGACTGACCCCTTACAGCTAGTTAAATACAGTCTCTTATATCATCTCGGAGGGTCCTGTGACCTAGATCGTATGGTCAGCGACACACGGACAGACAACCCTGTCCTGTGCCGTTCATCAGGCGCACACCACGGCCGTTCATGACCCAGTGTACCTTATATGGGCATGGGGCTGGGCTATGGTCAGTCACACATGAGGGTGAGACTGAGGAGTAGAGGGAAGGGTAGCGATGCCACTCGCAAGAGGCCAAAGGCCTCTGGTGGTTTATAAATAGGTTATAGCCCTTGTACCATGCTGTGACCTATAAGGCTCCCTTCACAGTATTTTGTGTACAGCTTGGTACTCGTCCTATAACTACCACTTACCAGGGGGTAGGTTCCCAGGAGTTCTGACATAACTCCACACCAGAGCTGTGCCAGCTGCTACTCCAAGGGATGTCCAGGGGTGAGCCTTCACCAGATCCAAAACATGCTGACTCTTCTCCTGCATTACCGGCCAGGCAGACAGTGGGTCTGACACCAGGCCTCTCACTGTGTTTGTCACGTTCTCCATGGTGGGAAACTGTAGGTGTTTTCACTGAGCAGGGCCCAACACAACTGGATGTCAAGAAAGAGAATCTAGCCTATACTGCTGTATAGAGAGTCGAACCCTGCTATATTTACACCCCGGGGTGGCACTCTCCACGATATTGATACCATATGTGAACACGATTTCAAGGGATAGGGTCCGTTTTTGGGCCCTGGGCACGGACCCACGAGGGCACTTGATAAGGGGTGCCTTTTAGGCAAATTTGGAGGGAAAGGGGAACATTTTAAGACCATATGAGAGTTTACAAGGGGAAATTCTGCCCTTTTTTGCCATCATATTTAATGACCACCCATAATTTAGTGTATTTTTTCTATAGTCACCCGTGATAAGGGTATATTTTTCTTGGTCTCCTTTGATTGAGGTATGATTTCTGGTCAATTTCCCATAAAAAGGGTGCTATTTTGTTAAAATGTTCTCCCGTGATAAGGGTACAAAATTTGAGGTGATGTTCACACATAGTTACTGAAGAAAGTATAGGGAGTGCCCCCCCCCCCCCCCCCGGGATTTACACACTCACCGCTGGTAAACATACAGGCCAAGGCCAAGTTCAACCCACCAGAGGTGCGTTCGTGAATTAAAAAAGGGTCACTGCATGGTTCCACCCTGATTATTGTTGAGAAGGGCCAGACATATAATACCTTCTGGGTAAGGGCCGCAACTGACTATATATAATATAGAAGAAGGGTACGTCACGCCGGGGCTTACACTGGGTACCTGTGCTCACAACTCTGCATTGTTTTGCTGCTCCCCATTTGTGCTGTGGCTATGGAAGTGAGTCCCGCAGAGCCCAAAGCAAAGGGGTGACTTTGCCATAGATGGCATATTCTCTAATTTAAAAAAAGAAGATATTCTGGATCTCAGCTAGGTTATTCACTATGCATCATTATGAACATGAGTAGTATAGTATGTATCGGAACGGGACTATAGTTAAGTACTGTTTATTACTCAATCGACATGCAGCCAATCAGAGGCCTCCATTTGGTCACGTGACCCGTTGCCATGGTAACGTGACCTACTTAGGGCTCTCAGCCAATCAGAAGCCAGCATTCTGGGTGACCTACTGACCTACTTAGAAGCTCTCAGCCAATGAGAGGCTGGCATTCTGGTAACTATGGTAACGTGACCTACTTACGTCACGTGACCTACTTAGGCTCAGCCAATCAGAAGCCGGCATTCTGGTAACTAGGGTAACGTGACCTACTTAGGGTTTGTTTGTAAACAACACCACGTGGCTCTCTTGTTTGTAAACAACACCACGTGACACGTGCCTGTTTGTAAACAAACAACGTATATATAGAAAAAAACACAACAAGTTCCATCTTATGTTAAAATTATATTTTCGAATAAAAAAGCACATCTGTAACAGCGTCTATGTGTAACTACGCGCGTTCTCATTCAAACACTATAACACTATCATACCGTAGCAGCAGCAGGTAGGACCGGAAGAAAAGCAAGCGCACGAGCAGAAGCGACGACACCATTTGCACCATCCGGCCGTCGCGTTGGTAGCCCTACTACCCGTCGCGCGTTCCACTGGAGCGGCTTTAAGAGTGACAAATGACGATTCTTTGTCGACGCGACTGCTAACATCAGCATCGGCAGCAGCATCGGCAGCATCGGCAGCAGCATCGGCAGCAGCGGCAGCAGCCTCGGCAGCAGCGGTAGCAGCAGTAGCAGCAGCGGCAGCAGCAGTAGCGTGAGCATTAGCAACAACAGCAGCAGCGACAGTAGCAAGGGCGGCAGAGCGGGCACTAGTAGCGTTATCAGCGGCGTCATCGGCAGCCGCAACAGCATCAGCAGCAGCAGCGTCGGCATCGGTGGCATGAGTAGCTGCATCGGCGGCAGCAACAGCAGCAGTCACAGCCGCAGCGGCAACAACAACAACGTCATCACGACCCGCGTCACTAACAGCCGCAGTAAATGCAGCAGTAGCACGCTGAGCAGCACTAGCAGCAGCAGTAGCAGAGGCTACAGCATCAGCTTCACATTCGCGCGCCGCTTCGTCATTCCGCTTCATGTCACGGTAGCAACTTTCCATCACGAGGATCTGCAAATTGAGGCGCGGTGCTGGTGGTGGTAGTAGTAGTAGTAGTAGTAGTAGTAGTAGTAGTAGTAGTAGTAGTAGCGTGAACGATGATGACGATGCTGAATGTGGTTTCACTCCCCTTATATACCCTTACGCCCCGCCTTTTTTCAAGCCACCGGCCAGCTGCCCCTTCACGGCAGGTCTTTAGATCAGCCTTAAGTCGCTTACTACGTGGCTCATCATCCCTCTAATCGCATTTTCCAGCCGCCAGCCGGCTGTCTGCTGATGACAGGCGAGGGTGATTTGTTTTTTTCTTTAGATATAAGCCGCTTACCACACGCGCACCCTCTAGTCACAGACAGAGTGACAGAAAGGGAGGGGGTCGCTTTGTTCACGCTACCTGTAGTTGTTTTTCTATACACACGCTGAGCCCATGACCCGTTAATCCTTTATACAGGTAACACGCGTTCAACTAATTACCCTATTGTATGACAGTCGGTACACGGATTTAATTTTAAACCGCCTTCCCATCTGGGATCCATGTCTGGCGGGGTGGAAGGATCCAGCTGAAAAGTGTGATTAGGGCTTTTGTTTCTCTTATGCTAGCAGCAGGTCAGCATGCGACAGCTGAAAATGTCAGACTCGCCGCTCCTATAAAAGACTGAGATGCGTCTCTCTTTCCACACACC